>JAWWTY010000001.1:97139030-97221184 GCA_035222235.1 Margarornis squamiger | reverse complement strand
CTGGTGTTGTTCACTTGCTTGAAACTGTTCACCCTGGTTGTTTTGGCAGCCTTTGAGACAGTGTTCTCCAACACATAATTGTTGCCTTCAGTGAATATTGACTTAGTAATCAGTGCTTTAAAATATTGGGGTTTATAGGCTCATTCAAGGAGTTCCCTGAGTAATGACTGAGCAAACAATTTATAAATGTGACACAACTTATGAACAGAACTTCTGAAACTGTCTCCAAATCCACTGAGGTAGGAGGGGGGAAAACGAGGGTGAACCAGAAATTGGTAAATTTGAAAAACAGTTAATGGGTCCTGAGACTGTATTTAAATACTGGTAGGAACAGCAATACAGAAATTTTCTGTACTGCATTTTCATATGCTTCTTATTTGAAATCTGAGAGATAAATGATTTGACTTCTTAACTAGGGGATAAACTCAACTTCTTTTGTTTATCTTTTAGCTAAGAGATAAAATATTTTAGCTATGTCAGTTGTGGAGCGTTTGGAGAAGTATACAAGCCACATGTTAAAGAGAAATCCTGGTGTATATGGTCTATCACTTTCTGAGAAACTCATTTTCAAGGCCAAATTGAACAGTCAGAACCCTTAGTCATTATAAACAGTTGTGGTCTTACTACTGGTTTCTTGCAGTCTTCATTTTTTATCCACTAGACAAAGTTCATCAGAGCAATAGTTTTTGTACAATACTTCTAATATTTGACAGTCACTTTTTCTGAACCAGAAGGAAATAAAAATATGAAATTCAAAAGTAACATTCTGGAAAACTGAAAATATTTCATTTGGTTTTATAAAAACATTTAACTTAGATGTATTTAAAATAGAATTATTTTGGTAAGGCTGAAATGTTTTTGTTTGATTTTATTGACAAAATAATTTCTTTATATTAATATAGAAGTCAAAATGATTTATTTTTTTTTGACCTTATTGAAATGGATAATTTATACAGTTCTTCAATAGAAGTATCAATGAAATAGATATTCTTGTGGAGTTAATTGATTTTGCTGAAATGGCATTTTCCAATGGGAAATATTACAGCAGAAAAAAATCAGTAATTTCTTCAGACACATGCCATTTAAAACTGCGTCGTGTCAATTCAGTGCACTGCTATCTCAGTAACAATTTTGTGTATTCTTACTGACTGTCTGTATATCCCAGCTGACTAAACCCCACAATGCAATATAGATGTGAACTTTCATATTAAAAGCTCTGTCTGCTCAAAACTCCCACACTATCCTCATTACATCATGGCTTTTGTCAAAATCGTGCATTGGCTCCTGTGCTAAATATCTTAATTTCAAATGTTGTGCTTAGTATGACACCTTATCTTATAAAGTGCATCTTTAGTTTAGTAAGGTGTAAAAACTCTTCGGAAGTTTTTACTTTAGATATTATTAGACTTTAGACATTTCCTTCTTTACTGTACCTGGAATTAGGTAATTGCGGCTTTTAGATTGTTATTTTGAATAATGGTGTGCCTTTTGTTAACTGTTTAAAAATGTAATTTTAAATTATATTACTGTTATTAAAGTGTTGTTTACTGGCTAATTAAGAAAGGTTATAGTTAAGACAGCCAGTAAGTTTTGGACTGCCAAAACCACCACATTCTTTAAACAATATAAAATGCAAATTTTTTCAAAGTTGTGTTATGAAATCATAGAACCATAGACTATCTGGAATTGGAAGGGACCCATGCGGATCATCATGCCCAACTCTCAATGTGTTAACTGACCACAGCCCTCATTCCCCATCCCTCTGTGCCACTGCATGGGAGGAGGTAGAGAATTTGGCCATAAAGTTAAGTCCGGGAGGAAGGGAGGAGTAGGGGAAGTATGTGTCAAGATTTGATTTTATTTCTCATTTCCCTGCTCTGATCTGATTGGTACAATTTACCCAAGTTGAGACTGTTTTGCCTATGATAGTAACTGGTGAATGATCTTTCCCTTGTCTTATCTTGACCCATGAGCCTTTTTGTGTATTTCCCCTGTCCTGCTGAGGAGTGGGGTGGTTTTGGTGGGAACTTGTCCTCCTGAATTTCTGTGATGTGATTTCTTCAGTTCTGGAGGGCTGGAGGCATGCTCTGGAGAGGCATAGGCTAACTATTTCTTTGCTATCTGCTGACCACATGGAAATGGAGGCTGGAGCAGGCACAGCCAGAGGTTCCCAGCTGTGCAACATTTGAAGGGCTCTGCAATAGCAAGGCAGAACCACAGACCAGATGGTTTTGCTCTAGGAGAGGGAATGGGGAACAAGTTTGAGGACACATGCACTGGTTTACTCACACAGCTCTGGTTTTAGTTTGTTTCTGTCTAGGCTTGCTCTGACTAGATGCAATTCCTAGATGTGGTCCTGTGGGGCTGCACTCTGGGACCAACTGACAAACAGCAGCAAGGGAATGGAAATGGGGAGCCAAGGGTGACAGCAAGGCAAATGGGACAGTGGCAACCAGAGCCTACTCCCACAGTACTCCTTAAAGAGAATTAGGGCCACGACAATCAGGACCAGCCCCATCCGGTGATGGCCGAACAGGTCTGTAGTGCCATGGCACGTCTGAGGCTAAAGGATATCAAGCTGATGAGTCAGAGCAGGGCTGACAAGATCTCCATCCCAGCAGTTTGATCCCAGGTTACCCAGCCAGGCTGCAGCAGGGCTGGTTGGAGCACAGGCAGGCAGGGCCTGAGGAGAGAGGAAGATTGGCAGAGCTGGAGGCTGCACTCATGGCCCTGACAGACATCTCAGGAGGCACTACCGAAAAAAAACACCACCAGTCTTGGCTTTTTGTCCTGTAGACAGTCCTCTGGCTCTCTCTCAACAGCACTGTATACTCAAGTAACCCACAAAACCCTCGTGTCCCACATTTCCAGAAAAAAACTACTAATTTTGTCAAATAGAGCACAAAGGACCCAGAGGAGATTCAAGGCAGAGTGCTTTTCAGGACACACATAGGCAATTTGCCTTACACAAGACTAGCTTTAATGAGCACTGGTGAGAATCAGTTCTTGCCACTTGATTTCAGGGTCATGAGTTGGTCATCTATTAAGCAGAATTGACTAGGTGTAGTTCTTTGGTGGTGTGGTACATAAACTGGCATGAAACCAGGAAAAACTTGGATATATTCTGCCTGTGCTCCTTCAGAAGGTTTGGATAATTGTTTTTTTTGGTTTTGTTTTTTTTTTTTTGTTGTTGTTGTTTGTTTGGTTTTTTTTGTTTGTTTGTTTTTGTTTTAATTTTGTTGTGGGTTTTTTTTGCTGAAACATTTTAAATTAAGAAAAAAAATCTAATTCATCATGAAATTCAGTTGAAACTTTTACACAGAGCTCCAGTGAAATCTAAAATTAGTTGTTTATCTATTATTACATCTGCACAATATAACTTCTCATAGCACTCACTTTTTTGAATTGATCTGCCTCTGAGTTCATCAGGTTGTTTTTACATCTGTCTGCTGACAGGAACACATATAAGCTGTTCTTTTTTTGGAAGTATTTCATTGGTAATGGTATTGACATTTTATTCTTTTTGCCAGTTTACACCAGACAAAATTGTGACTCATAAAGTGAAAACATGTAAATTACTTGATGTGTATTACAAGTCATTAGTCATTTTAATTACATTACCACTACATGTCTGGAACAGAACTACTTTTTGAGTGATGTGTACCCTTAAAACATAAATAAAAACATCAGTTTTCCAGGCCAGAGGAACCTATTGCATTCCAGAATAGATTTTCTTCAAGTTAATGGAATAAAGTGCTTTTCTTTTTTTCCTAATTCTTCAAGCAAGTGTTAACATTATAGACACATAAACCAGCAGTTCCTTCTTATTTCTAACTGCAGAAACACAAAATGTCTTTGATTCTCAATTTATAGTCTGAAAGAATATGATTGAAAGTAATTTTAGTTAGGATGACTGTTTGGTGTTGCTCAAACACTAAAAAAGCCAAAATGATCATCAAAGATACATTCCTTTCTGAATGTCTTAACATTTTTAATAAAAAAAAAAAAAAATCGTCATCTAAGAAAAGCATCAGTTTCTGGTACACATATATATTTATTTTCAGAAGCATATGACAGTTACATAAATCAGGCTGAAATTCCTTTCTGCTTAGGCTCCTGTCTCTAGCAATGGCTGATACTAACCACTGTGAGATAATGTAGTGAGTGATACAAGATCAGGGCAATCAGATGATAATATTTTACTGAGCTATTCTCCCAGAGTTGAGCAATTTATAGCAAGGATGAAAATGAATGCTTGAAATGAGAGGTGTTGCCTTTGTGCTTAACAGTCCTGATGTATTTTCTGTTGCCATTTTGTCCAGTTATAAAGATTTTGCTTCTTGAATATTCTGTAGTAAAAACATAGCTTCCCTCTTAATTGTGTGAGGAAATAATACCTTTTGTTTGGGATTTTAAACCTGAAATAAAATTGGTTAAATTTATACTTATGGATTTTTTATTAAAAAAGATAGAACAATTGTTCCCTGTTCACTGTTTTCTCCATGACAATCACCATGCTATACTTTAAATGCTTAGTATTTTTCTACTTCTATTCTCATTGAGACTACCAACAAAAGATTTTATTGAAATAGAGTTAGGTTAAAATCAGGAATTCCTGAAATCTCAGTTTTATTCTTTTTTTCTTTTCTCTTCCCAGTTTTGGAGGATGTATACCTTCAAACTCCTCTTTCATTCTGTCATCTTGCACAATAGCTCCCCTTCCTTTCTATTTTTTCTTTTTTAATGTTATGAATTATGTTAGGCTGCATGCCATAAACATATATTGAAGTTTGGCAGATATGGTCAGGGGCTTCTTCTTCTGTTTCCCAGGAGAAGGCTGTACTGAAAACATAATAACCATGACAATCAAAGCTCTGCTGTCATTCCTTTTTGTAAAGAACTCTATATGCTTGTTAGGTAACTTGGGAGATATATAAAAGAAACACACAAAGATTATATAAAAGAAAAACACAAAGTTTAGTTTTGTATCTGCAGTGATCAATGATTTTGAGCATGACACAGATTGTTCATTTCCGTCTAGTAGCAAAGAAAAGCAGCAGTGGAATAAACTTTAAATTCCTACTCCTTTTTCTTAATATTTTACAGGTGTCAGGATGATCTCTTATTCAGTATATCAGACATTGTCAGAAAAAATAAGGTGTGTATTCATAATAAAACTAAGAACAAAAAGATTAATGAAATCCCTTATATAACGACCAATAAAGCAATTCATTTTCCCTTGAGATCATTCAATTTACTTTATAGTGAATTGACTTGCCCTCCAGTTAAAAGTTTTTCCAATCACAAAAAATTTAATCTAACACTTCAGTGTTACTTTAATCATTCATCAGTTAAAGATTATAAGCTACCTCCCCATTTAATGAATATCAAACACCACTTAGTCACTGACTGAAACTGCTTAAAGATTAACATGTTTTTTCCTCTTTGCAACTCCTCTAGAATGACGCTTTTTGTATTTTCACCATTAACTGTAAAATCTTCAGAAATTAATTGTCGTTTTAAATAAGTTTTATTCAATTAGACTCCACTGCTAACTTTTCATTAAAAAAAAATAAAAAAAAATAAAAAAAGGACTTTTCCTTCCTGGAAGTAAATCCTTTATAAAATAAAGAATCTTATGTTTTCTTTTAACATGAACCAAATATATGTGACAGACATAAAAGTCATGTCATAGAAAGAAAGGAAATAGAAGCCTGAACCAGTTCAATGATATGGTAAATGATGCTGTAGAGGTGGACTATTTCTAGATACCAGCTGGAACATTTGAGTTTGTATTTCCCTTGCTTGTTGATAAATAGTTAAGTACACATGCAGCTATGATAAGCATATGTACCACCATCTTAACTAGCTGTGATGGCAGAGAAAACAAGACTAGATGTATTTAACAGTTAATGTGGGAAAAGAAAAAAAGATAGGCTTTAGTACATTAAAAAGGACTCTTTAGAGTGCAGATAGCAGACAGCTGTCAGGGTGAACCATTTACGAATGCTGACTTGTGCCTCAGCAGTGATGAGCAGCTCCTGCTTTCACTATTGCATTGTAATTAGCATTCCCTGAAATAGTTCACCAGAGATCTGAAGACTGCCACGCTCTGTATGTCTTGCCCTGGCCTAGTTTAGTTTAGCTTTTCCAGCCAGTGATGGGAAAAGGTTAATGCAGAAGATTCTGTCCATTAGGAACACTAGAAATATTAAGGAACTTGTATTTTCTAGTACCCTCTGTGTCTATGAAGCAATTAATTTTAGGTGACTGTTTCAAAGAATGAACAACTAATGATGTTAAAAATAAAAGAAGAATGAACTGAGAAAATTCTTTTGCTATTAACTTTTTCATTGGCTCTTGTTGTTTTTTTTCTTCTTTTGCAGGGTCCTGTATAAAGTCCTGTCTTTCAGAGTGATGAATATTATGAATATGGTATATCTTTTCTTCAATATGGAGTTTCCCTGGATTATGTGAAAAAAAAAAAAAAAATTGTTTTCTCCAAGTCATCTTAATTAAAAACAAAAAGAAGTGAATGCAGCAGAAGATGCCGGCTAAAATCAAACAATAAGCTGCTGGGATCTGCTAGGGATAAAATTAAAAACCAAGGAAGCCTACACTTGTCCTTTTTTTTTTTGGCATGTGGTTCCTCAGTGGGATGGAAGTTTTTCTGGAAGTTCCAGTACTCTTTAAAAATATTGAAAAAAAAATAAAAATCTGCATCTGTTCAGTTTGGAAGGTTGTTTGCAAATGAAATAAAATGTTCTATTTTCCTTTTTGGATCATACAGAAAGTATACCTGAAATGCCCTGATAATTTCCCTTAGTTCATTCTGTGTACTGGACATACACAGAATAACCATACCTCACTGCCAGAGGCCCCTGGAGCTGGTGGCTCCCGGTGTTCGAGTGTCAGGGGCTCCCTATGGTTGGTCAGGGTAGAGCTCAGGTGCACCAGGGCAGCCACAGCCCTGGGCGTCTGGCACATTCTGGGGGAAAAGGACAGGCTGAGGCCAGTCCAGTCCAAGGGCCTGCAGGTGGTCCTGGCTCAGCAGGGCCATGTCCGGGCAGGGCAGGGCTGGGGGGAGTTGGAGACCAGCCCTGCTGCAGCACTGCTGGGGCAGGAGCTGATGGCCCAGGGGCTGATGTGGGGTCCTGGGGCAGGCAGGGTGAGAGCAGGGACAGTCAGGGACACAAAATTAACCTAAGTACAGGTTGAACTCTAGAAAGAAGCAAAAATTTAGCACCATAATTCAGACTGAAGCTGAGGTTTTATAAAAGTCCATTTGTGTCGGGACTCTGTGTCATAGAAGTACACAAGAACCTTGAAGTCCAGCTGTTTACAATGACAGTTTCTATTTGTTATAAACAATTAAGATTATATCTTAATACATGTTTTAGGTTTGTTTACACTTACAAATAAATATTCAAAGTTTTGTATGACAACTAACACAACCATGTATTTCTGCTGGGCAAAAACTTGTACCTAACTTTTTATTAAGTGTTTATCACTGTTACCCTCAAAACAAAGAGTTGTGGGCTCTAAGATGTATAATCTTTCCCTACCCCCTGCATTGCCATCTGAAGCAGTGATAAGTGCTAATTGGGAAGACTTTCTTATCAGTTCTCAGGGAAGCATATTTATGCTTGTCCTACTTAGGAAGCAGATTATATCCGTAATAAGGGAAAGTGGGTGGGGGACTTCCCCATCAGCCCTGAAGGGCAGACAGCTCCAGCTCAGGCACTGGCATGGAGTAAGGCTGGCGTGTGGTTGGAAAGGTCCAGATGATCAGTGTCTGGGTAGAATGGGGTGAACGAACTGAGCTGGTAGGCGTTTTGCATGAGGAGCTCTGTAACATGCTCCCTTGTGTGAAGTATATTTTTCACAGTGTGAAGGCTAAGTCCTGTGTGATTATATATTACATTGAAAAGTTAGTTTGTATAAATGTAACTGTTTGTAAAAAAAGGCATTGAAGTTTAAGGTTGAGCACTACTGTTTGATTGGAAAAGTAGTTCGGATTATTTAAGACCAACAAACCTCTGTTCTCAGACACATTGTAAATTGGTGTTAGTCTAGACCCACACAACTTACAAAGACGGAAGAAAAAACAGAATTAATTACATATAAACAATTTGAAAAGACTCTCAGTAAATCCCAGTGTTATGAACATATCTTCTGGAGGGACAGACCAAGTGAAAGATGTAGGAGCATTTTGTAATACTAAACAAGGGACAACTCTAAGACTCCCTGGTAGTACCACAGCATAATCCATATTGAAAAAAGGATGATAGTTTAACACAGAATAAAAACACATGTACTGATTAATACCAGTCAGTGTCAATCGATGTTTAAAGACACAATGCTCCATCAATCATAATTTGGGAAAGGCGTATCCCTTCATTTAGAGTTTTGCATGTTTCCTCTCTCCACATCCTTTTGTTCTGTATCCCACAGGAGAACAAACAAGTAAATCTTTAAAGTTTAAGTAATCTTTAAAACTCACCTTTCCTTTCATGAGTTTAGATAAAAAGGGTGGGGTCAGAAGTGATATATGTCCTTGCTGTTTATCTTTTTCAAGATTCATGGAATTGACTTCCCAAACTTTAACAACCAAGATAACAGTTTTACTCAATGGCTGCTACTCAGGCAGTGATTGACACAGGTGATCCATCTCCCCACTGCACATCTTTACTAGAGGGTTGCTGATACTTATCTGAAAAAAGGAATAATTTTAGTTCAGTTCCCAGTTGATTCATTGAAAGAAAAATACTGCTTTTGTATAAGAGAACAGTAGGAAGCATTTTTCTTTCTCTCTTACCACTTTTTTATTTCCAGCAGCATTAAATGATGGGGAAAGATCAGAATCTACTTTTCTGCTTTTTTCCCCTCTTCTCTCTTCCCACCTCCCCCCCCGCCCCCCAAACCTTCTTCTGCTTAAATATTGTATAAACAAGATGGTATTACCTGAAAAATCTTCTGAAACAAAGAAGTTGAGAGCTAAAGAGCAAAACTCAAAAAAGGAGTAAAAATTAGTTCACCTACATTATCACCACACCTCCTCCTGTGCTAGCTTGTTGTTTAATTGAGCCCTGATGGCTCTTTCAGGGAGTCCTTTTGACTTAACCAAGCCCCGTCAGCTTCACAGAGTGACTCTTCACGTGTGTTGAGATTGACCCAGGTGCAGGTTAGTGTGATTCCCAGTGGAAGCATTTTTATGGAGTCTCTAACCAAGTCAGATGGCAGTGATTATTTCTGACTTCTCCCAACGTCATTGCAGCCTCATACTTACATCTTCCTAGTTAGTGGAATCTAGTGCAGGGGGAACAGCTGCTATACATTCAATTTTTGGCTGAATTTGAGCTTTTTTACCACAGGACCTGACCTATATATATATTTCTAGAAAGTACAATACACTGACAGAGCTGGCGGAAGATATTTAATGAAACAATTAAATGATATGTGTTCTTAATTCTGAAATCTTATCTTACTAAGAAACAGAAGAGTGAAAGAGTCATGTATTACTTTCTGATTTATTGGTTTTAATTTGTCCTTCCTACTTCTTTCTTACTACTTGCTTACCTTCAATAATAACATGGAGAAAAAGCAAGAATAAAAAGTACTGAGTATATCTGTACTGAAAATCACTTTTCAGACAACATAATAGAGACTTCTCTGCAAAGTTAAAAAATAGTTGCATAATTTTGCTATTGTTGGTTTCCTTAAACTATTTAAATATGAAAGAACAGGTTCCATTGATCAAAGTAATGCCTAAGAAGGTAAAAGGTAGTTATAATTACTGATATATCAGCTCTTATGGTAGAGCTGTAGAGTGTTCAAAATATCTTAGGCATAAAACATGTTTTTTTTTTTTTTTTCTGTACTGAGCTTTCTCATTATATACTGACCTCCTATATTACAGGATGGAGAAGCTTTTGCACTCAGGTTGAAACTTTTCAACACTGAAAATATGATTATTGCCCTGAGTATGCACAATATTGCAGCAAATGAGTATATGGTATGTTTTCTGTCTAGCTACCCTGTCCTGGATTTGCTTTGTATTTTTCTCTGGATTTCAAATTATCCGTTTAGAAACACTACCAAAAATACAGCAGAAATTGCACTGATTTATTTTTTTTTTTTTTTTTTTTTTTTTTTTTTTTTTTTTATATTTCAGGGGCTGTCTATATCTGCATGATATTTCTTTGGAAAGACAAAGAGAAAGAACAGAATTATTTCAAGAACTGGACAGAGAGTATTGTGATGGAGAGGTTGAATACTATAGTGATATCAGGCAACTTGATTCGGATTGACCCACATAATATCATCTCTTGTGGATAATTAAGAAGTTTACACAAGAATGTTAGAGCCAGTGTTCTTCATCATCACTTACTCATAAATTAATCCCACTTCATCAAGATATTATGAGAGGGTTGTTTTGGGTTTTTCTAAGACTTCAGATTTGCTAGCAAATATTTATCTTAACTTTTCACTGGTTATTTCAGTGGGTTTTTTTCCATTATTTCAGATTGCACCCTAACTAGAGTCACTGAAATTTACTGGTTTTACTTTTCTTGATAAAAATATTTTGACATTTGTAGGTTATGATTACTTTCAAGAATAGAAAGGCCAGTACAAAATTGTGTGCTCAATAAAATAATTCTTGTTTTGTTTTGTTTTGTTTTCCTCATTTGGCGGCAATTGCTGCTGATCACAAAGAAAACAGATATTGTCACAGAAACCAATGATTACTTTTCGATTTTTTTTCATCTGAAACATCTTTGTTCTTGGTGAATTCTCACATAATAGATCCAATGGCTTCATGAATATATTAAGCAAACCGTAATGACTGCTTCACTAATAAATGCTGATGCAGCAGACAGAAAGTGTCATAGGAATGAGATACTGGGAAATTAGTATCTGTCTACAATTATAAGATATTGATAAATAACACAGAAAACCTTAATGTTGATCCTGCCTTGTTTTCTGCAGTCTGTCTTTTAATGCTATGGGCTTAGGAAGTGCTAGAGGTAGTTGTAAAGTACAGATATGCAAGAATATTCTTACCAATGTTGATTAAAATATCTGATGAAAACCCTTTTCTTCATTATCTATTAGGTTCTATGAGATAACTTGATAAAATATACAGGATATGGCCCACCTCCCATAAACTGATGTGGAATGAGGTGGGGTTTTTTTTGTTTTTAATAGGAATTAGAGGATATGCCTGTGCTGTGTTAATTCTGTTGTTTTTTTTTTTTTTTTAAATTTTTATATATACATCAGACAAAAAGAAATCTTTTAGAATTCTGTAGGATGATCTTACAAGTACTGTGGAAATAGATATTGGCAAAGATATGTGGAATTGTGTTTTGTATGGTCAGCTCTTTTAAATTTGCTTGTAGCACAGCCTTTTGTCCTCTGCATTGGATCTTAGTAAACAGATCTGATATGCTTCTGTGCTAAAATATGTTAAGATATTTGTTTGTTTCAGCAATATTTGAGAGCTACTATTCATGCTCTCAACTTAAAACTTGCCTTCATCTGTCTCCTCATTTCACAGGAATATCACAATTCTGCTAGATAGTTTTGATTTGTTGTGTTGCTGACATAATCTTTGGAGGAAAAAGCAAACAGTTATTGCCTATACCTTTAATGAGAAACTTCTTGTATAACATCAAGACTAATTTGGATGAACACTGCAGGTATCTGCAGAGCAAAAGCAATATCTTTTGCAAAGAACTACTATAAAAAGTCTTTGGGGAAGATACAATCTGCCTTGTACAGAAATAAAGCCAATTCTATTTCCCACTCTCCCTTAAATGTAATCTGCTTAGTGGGGTATCTTTAAAAAAAAAAATAAAAAAAATCTGGAGATTAAGAAGTCATATGACACATAAATCAAAAGGACAGAAGGGGTTGAGAATGAGTTTGTAAAGAAGCAATTTTTAGCATTCACTATAATTGGTCTGCTACAGTACTTATCTGTTATCTGCTTTTTTAAGTTATCACCATTTTTCTGGAACACGATGGATAATTGTACTTTGGAATTTGAAAGTAAAATGTGGCATTTGCATAAAGATTTCATTTTTAACTCAATTTCACCTTTACATTTTTTAGCCTCATCTTCTTAGAAAAAGGCACCTGAAAAGCAAAGTTAGTTTCCATAAGGGCATATCTTATATTGCTATGGATCAGAGGACCTTCTGACTTTTGAAAGATAGCTTCCTACCCTTTACAATATTTCAGTCCTCTGTGTCCCTGTGACAGCAACCTCAATTTGATACTATAATGTTGCTGACTGGAGAGGCCGGTACAATATCTTTGAGGGTTCAAAACGAAAGTAAAAATATCACCTCAAGAATACATTCAGTAGTTCTATAGGGAATGAGGGAAGAAAGCAGAAAACATGTACAAAACATCAGCCTTTAAATTATACAAACTGCTGAAATATGCACATCACACATTTAATCAACAATAGAGGCCCTTTTGGTGAGAGCAATTTATCATCAGATAGACAGGGATTATGATAGATGATGGGACACAGGAGGAGAGCCTGTTTCTCTGCATGATTCTGAAGAGGTAGCTGCTCATGTGAAACATTAAGGTTTCTGTACCTGAGAGAGTTAATAAGCGATTTAGTAGGGCATATCCACTCCTGGATTATGCTTTCCTTTCAAACGTTTTCATAAAGCACCCCTCACAAATGTGTGCCTGCTAAGTGCTCTTGTCTCTGTTCTTCCAGCATAGACTTCTGGGCTAGTGCAGTTTTCCCCCAGGCACTGTTCTGCTTTCCACAGTCCACCTTTCAGTTTAACCTTTGAAAAGCAGCTCGTCCATGAAAATATCATACCAACTATGTATCAAATCAAAATGAAATTCAAATTTCCATGTAAATGGTTGCCTTTCTATATCTCAGTTGTTTCCCTTTTTTATTGATTGAATAATTTCTTTAAAATGTAGCGCTAACATCCCTTTCATAGGATGTTTTGATTATGAATAGATTTTTGTTATGCTTAATCTTATATTTGAAGGTTATCTATTTTTTTCCTTACACTTTTTTTTTTTTTTTTTTTTTTTTTTCCCTCCTGTGATCCTTCCTCCTAGTTTAGGGCTGTAGGGAGATCCTCAGCAGAATTAAGCTGGAATAGCTCTGCTGATCTCAGAAAAAGTAGGGCACTTAACACAGAAAAAAAAGCAAAACTTCGTCTCATTTTGCACCTGGACACAGGAATTGGGTTAACACATAACAAACCTTGTCTCAAATGTAAAACAATCCTCCAAAAGCACTAAGAGCAACTGCTCTAAACTTTAACTCAACAGCGAGAAATTTAAAAACACATTTGGCTTAAATTTTCCATATTTCAAATAATTTGCTCTACATTCACTGATTTCTCATTTGTATACTCCCACTCGTATTTATCTAATTTCAGGTTTATGCCTTGAGCTTTGTCACTTCTGCATGTTTTCATAGCTTTCAACATTTTTGTTGACCACTTCTGCAGTTATTGACGTCTTGTTCTTCACACGATTTTCAAGATGAGAAGTGGGGTTCATCTTTCTAGTCTGACTGCCCTAAACTGAGATGAATAAGTCTTAGTTCATCCCTCAGACTCTTTTTATCCACAATTTAAAAAATAACTATCTATATAGGAATACATTCATTTTATTTTAAAAAAGGACACAATTCTATTATCTAATGTTATCTAATTCCCACTGCAAGTTATCAAGGAAATCAAGACATACTAATTTATACTCATAGATCAAGCTTTTAGATGCTGCAATGTCATGGGTTTCACCTGTTATTTTCATTTTATTTTCATGATTTAATTTTTATTCATAATTTTAAAGTTTGTCTTTCAGGTAACTCTAAGAGGAGGGGTGAGATGCAAACACTGTTCTGCCAATGGCTAGAATTTCCTTAGAATGGTCATATAAAGTGAATCAGACTGCAATCTGTCCTCCATTTATTTTGGTACCTTTTTTTTTGGCGTCCCTGACTTCATATTCTTTTCTCCTGACTCCAGAATTTGCATTGTCCCGGAAGAGAACAGCTGTCAGCTTTTAAATTAAAACTCAGTCTTTAACTGTCTCAATCTGTGAATATGCATAACACTAAGAAAAATATGCTTTTCAATGAGAACAATGAGCGACAATGCTCAAGAAGGAGTGACTATGTATATATGCACATGTATCTATGTCACCAGCAGTTAGAGTTTTGTGGGGGTTTTCAGCTGACTACTCTGACTTTCAAAAGGACTTGTCATGTGGATCCTCAGTCATCTGGAATACTTTTGAAAACACTTCATTCTTTTCCCCTGAAGCTTGCTCTGAAACTTTCATTCATCAGTGCCTCCCGGCACAAGCCTGTGTGGGAGCTGCAGTCCACTCGACCTACACAGCCAAAAAAACTTAACATGCATCAGAAACAGAACATTTTGAAAATTGCTTATTCTCCTTTTCCCAGTAGACTCAGTCTTTTACACATTTAGCTGCCACATTCAGAAGTCAAATGCCTTTATTATGATTGTTCATTGCCAACAACGTGCTCTGCACTATGCAGTATATAACACTGCAAGGCAGGGTCTTCTCTAGGGACCAAGAATGTTGTTCTCTAGCTAATGGCAGGCAGTGAGACCGTAGTGATTTTTGCAGGCAAAAAATCTTCTTGGGCTTCACTGCTACAACAGGAAAAAGATCAAAGTCTCTTAAACCAGACAGTGCAATCCTCACAGCTCCTTATTAGAGAAGGGTTTTAATTTGTTTTGGATGCTCTTACCTTGTCAACACAATTCTAGACAGTTTCTCAAAATAAGTCAATACTGACATTATACTTTGCCATTGTTTTCTCATTTACAGAAGAATCCATTGTCTTTCTGTATATTTTAAGATAGGAAGTGCACTCACAGGATAGTGACATGTCCTCTATCACCCCATATGTCAGTATCAGAAACAGTACCTACATTTTTAAACAGTACACTCCCTGTGTCCAGAAGTTGTATCCTTTAAAATGATGGTGCTTTGGAAGCAATGGAATTGGAAACAAATTGTGTAGTGGTGGAGAGTCATACTAAAGGTGTACTGTACACATATTAATGCAACTGCATCATGCCACTGAACTCTGAGAGTCTACTGAACCCTGCCTGTTGTGCTGAAAGTCAGCAGTCGTAGTGTCCATTATCAACCTCTGTGGATGATATTTGGAAGGATTTGCAAGAATCTGAGATCCCCAGTTCTACTTCCCCTTCTGGCTCTTCACTTACTATAGATTGACAGACCAACCACCTGAAAAATATTTTCTCCTATTTTTCTTTATACATAATGTGCTGAACTTTCACACGTTTACATCACATTAATTCTCAGAGTCATGAATTGGATCTTCCTCATTTATCTGTGAGACAGATGACAGTATTCTGGAATAACCACTGAAGAAGAGATGAAGGTTGTTTTTTTCTACTTTAATGTCAGTAAAATGCACCTTCCTTGCAGGCAAAAATAAGAAAATCTAAAAGTGCTATTTTCCATGACTATGAATGAAAAAGAAACTTAGGAACAGGTATTATTCTTATTCCATTTAGTGATGTATGATAGTATTTTTCAATAGTGTTAAATCATTTTGCAAGAGGCCACGGCTTCATAACAGTGCTACTCACTTGAGCAACCCTAGTCATTGTGCAGGATAAAAACACAGTATTTGTCACTAGTAACACAGTGACCATGGACCACACTCTTCTCTGTAACAGCTGGTAATGATATCAGAGAATAGTCAACCATGCCTTTGCCCTTTTCTGCTGCAATATAATCATATTACTTTGAATTTTAAAGATCCCTATTGCTCTTTTATTTTCTAAATCCAGCTTTGGAGATGAGCCACTGTCATTGACAGTAATGCTAGGCTTAGTTAGAGCTTGTGTTTTGTTTGCAGACACATCCTTTTATTAGAGGTGGAGGATTAAGAATTAGTGTCAGAAAAAAATTCCAAAAACATAACAACCCAAACCAAACAAAAACACAGAGGAGAAAGATTAGCCTGCAAACAGTTTATTTCACCACTGACAAATTTAAAGTGAGGTTCTAAGAGCTGCTAGTGCTCAGTGGTGTTAAATCACCTGATTTGGCTTGCAGCTCACAAAGTTTACACAATTACCTTGCTAGAGCATCCCTCTGCTATCCCTTTCTATTTCTTTCTTTCCCATCTGAACTGACGCCTCTCTAGAGAATGACACTTTTATTGGGGTAACTCTTTAACTAGTAACAATTCCAAGTGAGCTCTCAACAATATTGACTTATATTAGAGTGTGTGTGTTTTCCTGCATTTCAGCTACAGAGAAGAGTCATTCAATGCTACTGTAATATCTCCATGTCATACCTCTGCCAAGATATGATTGGTCTCAAAAATATAATTTTCATGTCATTGTTTAGTCCATTTTTAAAAACAAATAGTATCTTAATCCATAAATAACATTTCCTTTATAAAACATTGATACTTTACCTACATTGAAGGCTGGTGAATCTCGTGAATGTAAGGCGTTAAGTTCTGAGGAAAATCTTTTTCTGATGAGGCCCTATGAATATTCTTCTGATCTTTGATAGGTTAATTTCCTGACAGCTTCCCAAAAGTTCTGTTGAACTTTAGAGCACAAGAGAGCTTTTTTGTGTTATTTTCACTGTCTTTGCTATTTTTGAATGTTTATGCACGTGTTTGAAATGCTTATGTTCAGCTTGAGGTATGATTGGTTTTAAGTATATTTTAGATTATGTAGCCAAAGAGGGGACACTGTTTTTCACACTATCCCCAAATTTCTGCCTGGTATCTAAAGCAGAGTGATATAATTTCCTATAATTCCTAATCTACTCCATTGGACAAAGTCTACTCCAAGCTGTAGAAATATAAGTTCTTTTTCCCTCATTATTTCAGACAAACTGGATCTTACTCTCACAAAATTTATTTCAGTATTGTTCTTTTAGCTTTTTTTTTCTCTGCAATTTGTCTTGAAAGCTCTAGTCACAGAGCCAAGTTATTCCCATTTTCTACCCAGTGAGGCTTATCTTTCAGTTTAGGCAATTGCTTTGGGAGTTTGCATTTTGGTGCAATCTTCAGACGTTTTCTTCTTTCAGCATGGAAAGGAGTGAAAAGAAATTCAGTCAAAATTATTCAACTGCAGAACTTACACAATTGCAAATTTTATGGTGAATTTAACCTACGCTACAGCTGATTGCACAGCTGCTACATGTTTATACTAATGTGGGTTCCAGCTCTCCTCCAGACCCAAGCCCCAGTCGCCCATATTCTGACATGTCAGCTGATGTTCAGATTCTACTCTGGAGGGAGCCAGCTGGCTTCCTTGGCAGGAAAATGAGGGGTTGCATTCAAGTCTTTTCCCTGCAGACTTTATGATGACCAGAACCATACTGGTTAAAGGCTGTTTACACTGCCCCTCTGATGTCTTTTCATACCCTCAAGACTGAACCACATTGTCTATGTTGTCTTGATCTTGATTTTTTACTGCAGAGGTTCTTACAAGGTGGCTGCAAGACAACCCTCTCACTTCTGTTTTTTTGTGTACCTCTTATGTAAGGAGTGTGATTTGTATCATGGAGAAAAATAAAGTCCTCATTCATATTTTGAATGTGCCCACAGCTGAATCCACAACATCTGGTGTGAATTCTGTGGCAGGAAAAGGAGTTTAACTCCTAGGATTTCCTGTGCCTTAGCCAGCAGAGGAGCCACACAGATTTTTTTATTTCTTTTTTTCATTTTTTTTTTTTTTCTTTTAAATAAGCTCAGGAGTATTTTTTTCTCTGTCATGTTCCACTATAACTGTGATGAATTGCACAAAATGCATAGCAAGGAAGCTACAACTGGAACATCTCACAGCTCAGGCACCTTTAACTAAGGTTTAGGGTGAGTTCCAGATGCAGCCTCAGTGTATGGGAATCCCAGAATCCAAAGAATGACAAGATGATCCTTACTCACAGCTGGGCCTGCATTGTGCATTTCTCAGTAAAGTCTCAGTACAGAAAATTTTCAGGAGTCTAAGGTTCCAAAATTAATTCCTTAAGAGATCCTTTAGGGTCATGCTCATTTTTCCTGTATTCTACAAAAATGCATTGCTATATATGATCATTCTGGTATTCGTGGAAGAATAGATAAGTGTATGCACTCTGGCTAGCAGAAATGTTTCATGAAGTACTGACTGGTTGGTAAGACCTGACCTCTAGGATGTAAGAACCATTAAGATACATTAGGGCATTCATGTGTCCTCAGCATAAACTGTCTTCGTCATTCACAGGATACCATAAGAAGCTACTTCTAGTTCAAGTGAAGGAAACTAGTCAACATCCTTGCTTAAAAATTTTTTCCAAGTGACTATAAAAACATACACTAGACAATGTATCAACAAGCAAGCAGCTGATAGAGAAAGGATCCTTAAAATAAATATTCATAAAAACCAAAGTGTATTAACTTTAACACTATTCAGTAAATGACTGAAAATGATGAGAAATACAGTAAGGTATTTTTAGGAAAACCCAGTGTTACGGAGAAATACACTTTGCAGAGGGAATTTTTTGGGCTTTGTTTTTTGTTTTTGTTGGTTTTGTATTACAGATATTGTTTTACTTTTGCTTTAGGTTAAAATAGCAATATAAAATTAAAGTACTCAGAATTACTTATTTTTAAAAAAGTATAAATAATGCTATGGGAAAATGAAAAATTAGTTTCTTGCTTCAATCTCAGTTGAAAGGTTTTTGAGGAAAGAGGAGAACTGAACTGAAAAACAAGTCTGACATAATTTTCATTTAAGTTACACAATTAACCTGGTCTGACCTGAAGCTAAGCTTACTTTGAACAGAAGCTGGGACTAAATAACATCCCAAGGTTTTTTCCAACCTGAATTATGCTGCAATCCTACAATTTAGATATGATTTTCTACAGATTTGAAATGGAGCTAAGACCGATCCTATTATCTTCTGGACCACTTCTGAGTTACGATTAAATTTCTATAAATATCCTATAAGGTTGCCATCAGAGACATTATTTAGGATTAATGGTGTATAAAAGTGCAATACTGATTTCACACCTCTTTCCAGCCTCTTTACAAGACGTAATTAAAAATTCATGAATGTCTATTCTACAGATTTGGGGAGTCCTAAGACCAGAAACTCACAGTAATCTTAATGAGGAAAAGGGTTTATTTCCTTCTACTTGGCACTTATCAAGTTGCTTTTGGAATATGGTCTCTTGTTTTGGCTGTCCAGTAGACTCTTGAAGACTTTGCACTGGGAAATGTAAGTCAAAGGAATCCCCCCTGCCAAATCCTCCTCTTTTATACATTGCATAGACTATAAGCACAGTTATAAAAGTCAACAAAGTAGGATAATATGGTTTCTGAACACACAGCCCAGTTAGTCTAAGCACTGCCCACACCCAAACACCTCTTAAGAAGGTTCTAGATTGTCCAGTTCAAAAATGCCCTGGAAATTGTGCCAAAATATCAATAGTATAGACGACCATTTGACAATGTTTGGAGCTAAAATCTGTCCATATATAGCTTAGAAATACAGTGTTCCAATTAAGGATTAAGCATTAATATCTTTAAACTGAGAGGAAACATATAGCACAAGTAGTAGCACAAAATTCTCATTATAAATTTCTAAAACAGTCTGAAAGAAAAGTCTGGAGATATAAAGATTAACCATTACAAAAACAATAGGTGCTTAAAACCTTTTCTGTGTAAGAGCTGTGAAACAGCACTAATGTCAAAATGGGAAACTAGGTTTATTAAATATTCCCTCAAAAAAAAAAAAAGTAAATTAAGATAGTGAGTCAGAAGGTATGTGTGTAACAATTGTTAAAATGTGATTGAAGTCTAAAAATGCAACACAGCCACCAGAAAGAAAAAAGAACATCTTTCAAACAATAATGCAGGAAACAGGAGGTGGAACAGCTGGGTGAAGTTGAAATTTCTGAATATCTGTGATCAGTTACCTCCATTCTTAGTCACAACATTTGGTTTTAGAGACAAATGTCTCCAAAGCTCAGCAGTATCAGTGTGTGAAAAGCCTTTAATTGAAATTCTGTTATACATCTGTCAGAGAACTATATGAGGCATCTTCAGCTTCATAAATAGCCGTTAGCAAAAGGTGTGTTTATTTTTTGAGACTGAGGTCAAATGCTAGGGACTTCAAGGCAACTGGTAATCACTAGAACTATGTGTGTTAAAGCTATCCCTGTCAATATCAACTCAGCAGACTTTAATTATTGTCTAATTCTTAGGGAAAAAAAAAAAAAAAAAAAAAGATCTCCCTAGCAGTTTTCAGGGGAAAAAAACTAGAAGTTGGATTTGGAGGTCTATTTTCACCAGCGTGAGCACAAGATTAAGGGATGGGTCATGGCTGAGTGCTTCCTAATGTCCTTGCTCTAAATGGGGGCAATGTGGAAAGAAAGACATGAGAACTGCATCAGGACTACACAAGAGAAAAAACAAATACCAAAACAACAAATCAATAGTTTAGCATTTGGAAAGTATTTTAAAAATGTGCTTTAATGTCCATTCATTCCAGTCACTTTCTTCATATATTTGCATGAATGCCATGGTCCTCTTATAGGTTCCAAAGTTTCCCCACTACTACAGTTGTTACTTTATCTTGACTTTACCTTAATTTTAAAACCCAGATTATATTATCTCAGTACAGAAAGTTTCCTTTTTGTTATATAAATCAACACATTCCTTCCCTTTCCCCCTGCCCCCCAGTTTTATTAAGTTTAATTGACCAAGGATCCTTTTTTTGATTGCTCTTGGAAAAAAAGAAAAGTCAGGAGACCCATCTAACAGAAAAAGACAGCTTGGCACTGAGGAGACTAGGTGTACCTTACTTCACATTAAATCACATTGCTTGATTTAAGGTTTCTCTAACTAAGTGAATACAACTGTGAAGGTACTGAGACACAGATCCAATGTTCACAAACCTTACGACTGAGTAGTCAAAAATATGTTGAACATATGGGTATAAATACAGCAAAGAATTTGTAAGTCCTGGAGCATGGAAAATGAGGTTTATTTCAATAATCAGTTTTAACCCCTAAAAAGCAGTAAGTAAAAAAAATATAATTTTAATTACTTGATATAAGAAAACTTGTTTTTGCCATTTTAACTATTGCCCTCAAAGATTAAAAGTTGTTTTACCTGGAAAACTAACATGCATACTTTTCTAACGATTTCATAACTTTACTATTTCTTTAGGTAGTTGTATTTATTATAACAAAATTACTATACAAACCAAAAACACTTTGAGTGGTGGAATTATAAAATATTATTTGACGGTTGGTTTGTTGTTGTTGTTGTTGTTTTTTGTTGGTTTATTTGTTAGTTGGTTTTCTTGTATTTGTTTTTTTTTTTTTTCATCTCCATGATGAGGGGTGATACTCCCCTGAATCTGGAAACAAATTAAGCATAGTATAAATTTTCAAGTCATTACATGTAGTCCACACTTACTACCAACTATCTCTTAGATGAAATTGAATCTTATGCAGTAGCCTCATAGAAACTATTGAAGTGCTGAAATATGTGAATTTCATATTGATTTTGAGACTTCCTAACATGGCAAGGTATTTTAGCTTTAATCTGTTAACTTCATGTTATCAATCTTGTTACTACATCAGCTTTAAGCTTCTTGCAGTTTTGAAGTCAACAAGTTGCTTGATATGTTAATTTTTTCTTTAGAAAGACAGATTCTGAAAAGAAAAATAAATAACATGATTCAATATCTGAAATGGAAGAAAAATCATGTGTGTGAGAGATCATCCATTTGGCAAAATGTAGTGGAAAAAAGTAGAAATACATTTGGTAGCACAAATTATGGAAATGAATTCTAAATCTGTGTTAGTCCCTTGTTCCAAAAATCCAATAAATATTTTCTCTAAGTGACCTGGCAATTTTGGAAAAGTAGTCTCTTTCTGTGTATTTTCATCTGATCTGCTTTCAGTCTCTTAATATTTGGTAGTAAAGGATATGGGAATAACTTAGATTAAGTTTATTTTGTACTTTGCAATATTTAAATATATGAATTGTGACAAAAATTAATTTGAACAAGATATTAAGACCTTGTTATTATGGGTGTTGTTATGGGTGTTGTTATTAGCTAACTTGAGCTATTTTTCCATTATCTGTGACACCCATTCTTAAGTTTGATGTGCAATTATAACTTGGAAGTCAATGTATGTCTGGTATTTCCCTGTTTGCTGTTGGGTTGGTTATATGATCAAAAGATGCAAACCAGGGTTTTCATATGATTTCTTCAGAAACATATGATGGCTACTTTTATCACTACGTACTGCAGACATTTATAATTGTGACTGATCATATTGCAAGTATAGCAATTTATTTTAGTATTTCCACCTTTGTTACTTCTTCTCAGAAGAGAAAATCTGCCATTATCCATCTATTCATCTGTAACCAAATTTGAGGATGAGGAAGGTTGTGGGGAATTGTATTTTTACCTTCATTTAAGTCAGTATGAATTCCCACAATGGAAAAGTTGAAACTTCAGTATCTGGTATTATGTTGAATTTTTCTTCATTAAAATTGTCTGAAGAGGATAAATGTTAACACCTTAGAAAGGGAATAATAAAAGACAGAACTAATTGCTAGATTTAATTATTGGATGTTGATGGTAATCAAGAGGCTGTACATTCCTTTCTTTTATTTTCCAGTGTAAAGGATAGGTTGAAATTCAAACTAAAAGGAAGTAAAAATTTAAATATAATTTTCCTTGATTTTTTTTTTTTTTTTTTTTTTTTTAATAACTTGAATAGATCTTAGTGAAGGATACCCTCAGTGACATTTTTGGGACCTGTTAGACTGATGTGTTTTTTTTAGGTTTAGCAAACCTCGTCACTTAATTGCAAAGAAGTGCATTTCAGCAAAAATATTGTCAGTTAGATTTTCAATTTTCTCTTGACTTATTCCCAGCATGTATAACATACATTTAATTGAAGAATGTTAACTTAAGATGAAAATTTAAAGTTATAGATTAACAGAACAATGCAATCATAGGCTCAGTAAAAGGTATCTTTTCTTTAAATTTAGAATGTATCCAAGACACATTATGGGAATAGCAAAAAAAAATGCAAACCAAAGCATTTTGGTAATCAAATGCAGAAGAAAATGCGAAAGCTAGAAGTGGAAGGAAATATTCCAGAAAAACTATATATGTACATATATACACACAGACACACATACATATATATTTCCCAAACCATTAGATTTTTACTTCTCACATTTTTTTTTATTTTTAATTCTACCGTATGTTGATACCTGACATTTGAGGCATGATTTCAGGTGAAGATAAGAGCTAAAAAATGGCAGGGATAAGTGATAGAATAGCTGTGTGTTGCAGCCATGACTCTTTAAATAATCTATTTTTTGTAATTTTTAAACTCCCATAATTTCCCTAATTGCTTATACATGTGACAGTAGAATAATTGCAGACTAATACTACTCCATACAGTAGTAGAAAGGAAAAATGAAAAAAACTGTCTTTTCATCTTCCTACTCAGTTCGAAGGTCACACCAAGAAATTTAAGCTCTCATAAAATTTTTGAACTGTAGTTTTGAAGAAATAATTAAATAACTCATAACATATTCTTGAGAATATTATCAAAACAAACATTTTTCTCAAGGTATCTTGTCTTTGAATAAACTATAAGTAATATAAAAATTATTCACTACAGTTCACAAAGCTTACACTTTGAGAACTACTAAAGCACAAATCTCAAAATTCAGAGCCTGGTGCCTCAGCTGCTTCAAGTCATATACCCCAGTGGGCTTTGATGACTTAAGTGAATCCTACTGAATACGCTCCTCTGTAATATCTTTGTTGGCCTTGAGTGTAGTTTGAATCTGAACTGATTCACAGAGATATTCTGAAGAGGGAAAGTTCAAACATCACCAGCTTAAAAACACCACCTGCCAGCTGTTCCCTTAATGTGTGAACATCGCCTTTTTCTTGGAGCCCACAATATAGTAGTCCTGTGATAAAATCTGAAGGTGAGGTGTGTTCTGTATATAAATAGGTTCTAGGGTGCAATGTGAGATATGGGATATCAAGCCATATTGGATAAGATGTTTTTAGAAAATTAGAGAGGAGGAGTTTTCACCTTAAAATTGTTCAGGAAAAGCTGATAATGAAAATTTAAAGAGCCGCATTCTGACTTGCAATATGACAGTCTCCCATGAAAAACCACTTACAAATGAGACAAAATCTGAAACTCAAGTCACCCTCTTCTTTCCTTCAGAGTGACACATTATTCTGACTGGTTAAACTGAAGCCAGATTTAGTTCAAATTATTTGTTTCCACATGTATAATTTTTCTTGAAGTAACTTCCTTAAATAAATAAATTCAAGTTAACTTTTTAAAATGCTTATATTAAGAACATCTTATGTGCCAAATTATATTTATAAGATTTCCTAGTATGCTATTGAGTCAGGCTATGAACAGCAACTGCAGGCATAAGAACTATGTAATTCATCACACATTAAAGGTCTGACCATCAACACCTTCATGTTATTACAGTTAGCTAGCAAAAAGGATCATCAAATTTGCAAGGGCCATCTGGCTGTCTCTCAAAAATCTGTTTTACCTAGAGGAGTACAATAGAATAAGCACAAGCAAGACTATTTTTCTTGGAGGAGAAACACATTATACCATTTGGAACAGTCAGTGTATTGCAACAGTGAAAAAAATCAGTGATAATGGTCTCTCTTGAGTTTCTTAACAGTTTAATGGTAATATTTTTTTAACTTATAAATTTTTGTTACAGTGCTCAAATAAGTTACATTGTAAGATTAACACTTTAATTAAGGAATTGTACAGAGAATGTGTACAACGTGTAGGCATTTAGACTCTGTCAAAACTAAAGCCTTCTTTTATGTGTTGGATTGGAGAACACATCTCTGAAATATCACCAGGAAAAAAAAAGAAGTTCTTATTTCTGTCAACTTTTCATGAACGCAAACAACTCAAAGAAAGAATGATATCAGAAGAGGTACATGGGAGAAATTTGACAGTTCTCTCCATCTTTGCTAATTAGACTCTAATTTCCTTAGACCTCCCATGTTTAAGTGAGATGCTCAGTTACTCAGATAAGCAATACATATGTCTTATCTAGAATCCCCTAGCAGGTACCTACACCTATGGATCTAATAAATATGACCATAATAATGGAAGTCTAGCATGAAAACAAGCTCTTAATGTAGATGGTGATTTTGAGGGGTCTAGAGAGTTATCAGTGAGGCACCAAAAAGGCAGGAATCTGACTTTGTGACTGCTTCCTGAACTACAACATGCTGGACCTTGTCCTATACAAAGTGATGACTACTTATCTCCAAAGTGAACAGGCTGCAGATCTACAGTTGCTCCTCAGCACTTTTCCTTGTGAAGAAAACTTTCTGTAGTGAGTTTTTAGAGAATAAGAAAAAAAGCCATTCTGTGATTATAATAAAAGACTTTCAGTGTGACCTCTGACTGATTATTCCACCTGTCATCAGTGCTTTGCTAGAAGGCAGGTCAGAGTGTCTGATGGCATAGGGCTTGGAAACTTATTTTCATGTCATTGCTGTTGTTCTTAGAACCAAGACGAGTTCAGTTTCAGTGAATTGTTTCACTTAAAGACTTTAAGTCTGCAAAGCACTTATGCAAATGTTTAATTTTAAACATGTGAATAGTACTATTAACTTTGATGGGACTATTCACATACCTAAAG
Source organism: Margarornis squamiger (assembly GCA_035222235.1). NCBI lineage: Eukaryota > Metazoa > Chordata > Aves > Passeriformes > Furnariidae > Margarornis > Margarornis squamiger. Next base: position 97,195,421 of record JAWWTY010000001.1, on the reverse strand, counting down.
CTAAAGACATGCTTAAGTGCTTTGCTAATAACAGTGAAGGAGGGGGAAAGAACACCCATGACCTCCATTTATGTTATTGCTTCATTAATTTTTTTATTTACAGGCTCTTTTAGGGCATTCATCATCACAATATTGCAGCATGTCAAGAATATTAATGTTGCCATTCATTTGCCTTTGCTTGACAACTGTTGTGCTTTACAAAAAAAAGAAAAAGAAGATTCCAGGGAATGCTGGATGGCTTTTGTAGGCAATCATGACAAGTTCTTAATGTAATTAGAAAAAAAGCAATTAAATTTTCACACAAGTCTCTCAGACTGTTTAAAATGATAGATATTTAAACTTCAGTGTGCTCTAGGTTTTTCCACAATCCTAATTTTTTTTTTTTTTTTTTTTTTTTTTTTTTTTTTTTTTTTTTTTTTAAAAAAGAAACACCCCCATATGATGAAAAATCTTTCTGGAAAAGAAAGACCTTGTAATCTTCTTTATTTTATCAGAGTAAGCCAAATGAAGCTGTCATGTTTTTAAAATGTTTGTTTAGAATCTACTAATGATTGTGTAATTTCTTGCTTTGTTGTTCCACAGATGGTGTGTTATAAGTCCCACCCTGAGAACTCTCTCTGGTATTAAGTGTAGGGCCCATGCATCTAATGCAAGAAACTCACATTGCTTAAAAGGTTAGCAATACAAGACAGTAGTTCTTAATAAAAAAAAAATAAATCTATGCCACAATAGAATACATTTTGAAATCTAGTCTATTTTACCCCTTGTTTTCCTTCCATTTGCTCCTTTATCTAACATTGGAAATGCAAATTTTTATGTCTGACAGTGCTACAGGCTGATGAATGTGAGAACCAGAAGGTTGAATAAAAAGTAATGCCTAGTCTCTCAGGTGGAACTGCAGATTCTCCTGGGTGCTCTCCCTGACTCTGTCCCCAATTCATTACTGACAGAAAAGATTACTTAAATGTACTTTTAAAAAAAATGTTATGAGCTATAATAAACAAAAATGAAATATGACATAATTAATCACTTAGGCAGGATGATTACAAATTCCATCAAGCTAACTGAAAACTAAAGGTATATAGTTAACAAAATAATACTGGTTAGCAGAAATATTTGTGATAAAATTGGAATTATGGTCTATATTTCCTTGTAAGGGTGAGGATTAAGCTCTTGGCATTTTCTGCTGAAGGCAAGACCCATTCAGTTAGGTAGGGTTCACAGAATGGATCCCATCCTTAGGCTGTTTGTTGACCAGCTGGACTAGGCAGATCTGTGTTTCACCTTTGCTCTGATATACAAACTGATGCTGGTCAGAGTTGTACCACCATCATGCTGTAGCTTCAGGTATGTGGAGGAGCAGTTGTTAGTTAACTCTGGTAATTGTGATCCCCATCACATCTTGCTAATGCTTTTTGAGCTGGATATGACTTATGGGCAGCCAGGCTGGACAGTACTGGCAGAGTTAACATGGTATCATATACCTGCATGCATCCATGAGTACACAAGGCTCAAGTGTTCCAGCTCTTTCACTGTGAATTTTAATTTGGTTTATAACATGGCTACCTAAATCTGAATTTGAGATTTCACTATTGTAGACCATCTGAGAGTTGCAATACTAAACTTCAGTGAGCATTCGTGGATTTAGGGCCAAGTGGTTTGGAATTTAATTTTTAAATAGTCACAAACTGATTGTATTACAGAAGCCTTAATTATTTTACTAACTAGTGACTGTATTGAATTGTATTTTGTATATATTTATATATATATATATATTTAGCTCATATATATCAGTTCCTCCTAGAAGTAAAAATTCAAATCCAGTTCATTTTTATTGTGTAGTCTACCATATATAAAATCATAACATTTTATGTATTTTAACAACCTTGATTTCAGATAGTTTTTGCTATGTGTAATGGTAAAATATGCAAACTTTCTAAAGTGGTTACTAAGAATAAGCATAATAGGTTAATAAGAATAATAGGTTTTTCCAATCTGGTCTACTTCTGAAGTTGTGCAGCATCAGATTTTCAGGGTAATGGAAATGGAACATATTGCATGTTACTTTATTAGAAAATGTTATGGATTAATGCAAAAGTAATTTTTATTACAGGTTGTGCAATACAACATTTTACAGCACATTAGGAGTTGCACTATATCAAGGGCTAATATTCTAATATGTTTTTTTCCTTAAGAGAAAGACAAGAAAATAGAAGCTTTGCATAATCAGGGTTAAAGGTTTCTACAAAATGTTAAAATTATATATTCTTTTTAAACATTTAAACACCTATTAGAGGTGTATCCAAGACATACAATTATGACCTTGAAACCCAAAGAGAAACTTGTCATGTTCTTAGCTGAGAGATTTTTATGAAAGGCTTTAATCTCTCTCAAAATGTTTTTGCATGAGATTAGAAACAAAATGTAGAGTTTGTGCCAGTTCATCTTCTAGTCAGCCCTGAGGATCACTTTTAACTGTCTCATAAGATCCTCATAGAAAAACTCAGGAAGTGTGGACCAGATGAGTGGATGGTAACATGGATTGAGAACTGGCTGAATGGCAGATCTCAGAGGGATGTAAGCAGTGGCACAGGGTGTACTTGAAGGCCTGTCACTTGTGGTGTCCTACAAGGTTCAGAATTGGGCCTAGTATTGTTTAACTTATTCATCAGTGACTTGGATGAAGGAGCAGATGCCTCCTCAGCAAGTTCACTGCTGACACAAAGCTGGGAGGAGACGATGATACCCCAGATGGCTGTGCAACCCTTCAGAAGGACTTTGACAGGCTGGAGAGATGGGCAGAGAAGAACTGTCTGAAATTCAGCAAAGGCAAATGCAGCGTTCCGCACCTGGAGAAGAATAACCCCCTGCACCAGCACAGGCTGTGAGTGACCTGCTGGAAAGCAGCTCTGCGGAGAAGGACCTGGGAGTCCTGGTGTGCAACAAGCTGTTTGTGAACCAGCAGTGTGTCCTTGTGGCCAAGAAGGCCAATGGTGTCCTGGGGTGCATTAGGAAGAAGATTGCCAGCAGGCTGATGGAGGTGATCCTGTCCATCTGCTCAGCCCCACTGAGGTCACACCTGGAGTGCTGTGTCCAGTACTGGCCTCATGGGTACAACACAGACATGCAGCTCCTGGAGAGGATCCAGCAGAGGGTGAGAGCTGGGCCTCTTAAGGCTTGGAAAGAGATGACTGAGAGGGAACCTCATCAATGTCTATAAGTATCTGAAGGGTGGGTGTCAAGAGGCTGGAGCCAGGCTCTGCTCCGTCATGCTGAGCAATAGAACAAGAGTCAATGTGCAGAAACAGATGTACAGGAAGTTCCACCTGAATATTAGGAAGAACTTCTTCACTGTGCAGGTTGCCCAGAGAGACTGTGGAGTCTCCCTCACTGGAGATATTCAAGAATAGTCTGGATGTAGTCTGGATGCAATTCTGTGCAATGTGCTCTAGGATGACCTTGCATGAGCAGGGATGTTGGACCAAATGACCTGCTGTGGTCCCTTCTGTGATTCTGTAATTCTGTGATTTAAGAAAATAGGATATAATTTATTTTTTTTTCCTACTATTAAGCTTTTTAAAAAGTACTGTGTGGGGTTCTGCTGCACCAAATCCTCTGACATACAATATTATCTATAACCTCTCAAAATTGCTTTCAAAAGTGGTGTACAACATGTAATGAACAAGATATACATTATACTGTAACTATAGGTTCAGGTAAATATCACATAATTTTATTAAAAGTAAATTTTCTGCAATAACAGAAACCTTAAATAATGATTTTCCGAGAAAACTCCATTTCATAAATAATTATAATGCATTTTATATCTATTTCAGGAGGAAGCTACTTATGAGAAAAATGCCAATATTGTGACTTTCTGGAATGTTGTGTACAATACTACTAGTTGTTGTTACTAATTGTAACTTCATAGATATTATCCAGTACACACTAAGTTCAGAATGAGTAGATTGCACGGTTCTCTATTTGCATACTTAGCAGACATAAAGTAGCTAAAATGCTAAATCACTATTATTCCAAACTACAGGAGGTCATCCATTCTGAGATTAAAGTCATTCAGATTTGAGATCTTGACTTATTTTTCTTTCACTGTTTTTTCCCCCTGTACGATATATGTAACATTTATCACACATAAGACTGAAAAACAGCTGTATTTCCTAAAATGAGAAATAACTATTACTGAAATAAAAAATTTTTGTCCCCATCTAACTTTTTTTATTTTATGCATGACATGTACTTCTCTTTGAAGCAGTCAATATACTGTATGGAGGCTGCTGCAGTACAAACATTTAGTAATGAAATTGCACCAAATAAAGGATCTGTAGAACAAAAGACTTATTAGGCAAATTCACGGTAATGTAGAGTTAGGAATTGTGCTATTGAAACTTTATACTGAAACATATATCAGTTTTTTCAGTTTTATAAATATATGAAGAACTGAAAGTAAGTTCATTGTTGCAAGAACATAAGGGAAAACAATGTTGAACATAGACAGTAATGGATTAAGAATAGGATTAAGCAGAGCAAGAGTTGTAGGAATGTATTCTAGTTTTCATCTACCTACTAAAATCATGGGAAAAAAAAGGAAAAAGTAAATACAATGATGGTAGTGATACTAAATTGGCATATTCTCTTTCAGAGCCATAAAGCTATGTCTTAACATGTTTCTGACACTCTAGTCTGATCTTCTCATTAACAGCATATCTAACTTATTTTCAAACAAAATGCCTCACACACATAAAAGACAATAAGCCTTGGATGATAAATATAATTGTCAATCAAAGGTGTAATCTCAAATAAGAATGACAAGTATGTTTCACAAAATTGTTTCTCCACAATGACATGCCATGACATAAATAGTGCTTCTCACATTTGCTTTTAAAGAAGTATGTAGTCCTTCTTTCCTGTGATTTTGTTAATTAATCCATATTAAGTTGCCAGAATTTTTTATTTTTCATGTGTGTTATCTGGAGCTTGTGAAGTACTCTACACTCTCTTCTCCTTTACTGTCACTAATTTTGGAAACTGACTTTTGACTTATTGTTTTAAAACCAAAAAAAACCTACTAATCTAATTAGCATATTTTGAAAGCTGTCATTTTCTTGGTTTCCATGCTGATCTACAATAAAAGTGGAAAACTTCTCATGAATTGGAAGCTCTGAGTATACTCTTAAGACTGGAAATAAAAAGAAGGAATATCAATCAAATACTATTTAATTTTTGTATAATTTCAGTACTCTGCTAAAAAAAACCAAAACAATCTGTATCTGTTTTGAGAATTTATGTGTCTCTGATATATAGTTTTAAAAATGTTTAACGACAGTTTAAATGATGTTGAAATAAAAAACCTCTTATAACCTAGATTTCCATCCCTTATTCCAGTGGTGTGTTTATTTGCTGTTGCTGTTCCATTTTTTTTTTTATTTTTTTTTTTTCTATTTCTCTTTTCTTTGGAAAGGTGATTTCTTTTCCTAATTTCAACAACAAAAAAGACATGAAACATGGTATGTTCAGTAGCATTGTATATTAACATGTACTTTAAATTTAAACCCATAAATTTTTATCCAGTGACTACTGTTATGGGATGCATAAGAAGTGACAAAGCATGTTTTTCTTCTTGAATAATTTCCTTTCTGATGGGGAAGATTTTGGCAATGTATGTGCAAGACCATATCTTCTCATCAGAATAAGTCACTTTAACCAGAGTATGCTACTTTTTGTAGGCACATTAGTAAACATAGTCTAAGTTTATAACTGCAAAGTTTGTGAGCAATAACAAAATGTACAGTTTCAGTAGTTAGTCAGACAACGTGTCAAACACAAGTTATATACTTTGCATAGGAAAACACGGTGCTGATGTGACATTACAGAAAGGTGACCCTTGAGATATCACGTAGGCATCTTAATTTATGGGAGCACATCAGTTAAAGAAGCAATGGGAAGTGACACATGCTTGAGACCTGAATTCTAAAAGTATGATTGCATGTTGCCTGCTATGGTGACCAAAGATTGTAACTCCAAAATATGCTGCAGTCCTTGAACTGAACTAAGTCAAACAGTGTGGGAACACCATTTGCTGCAGGCAAAGGTTGCCTCTATTCAGAAGAGACAAGATGGTGTAGTTGGTGGTTCAGAATTTTGATATCTTTAGACAGAAAAATAGATGGGAGTAGGGACAGAAGTTTTAATGTATGCATTTGGAATATAAACCATATACTAAAGCTAGGCACCTTCCAAATAGGATCCTTCTGTTCTCCCCTTTAACAATGGTGTTAATCAGAAAAACAACTTAGTAAGATCAGAGTACATACTCTGTGACAAAGAATTTTGGTGTGATCTGTCCTTAAAACAAGAATCAGCATTTTAGTGTATCTGCTGAAGAAAACATGGGTATCACAATCATATGCATACGATTTATACTTTCTCCTCAAGATGCTCTTTCCACAAACATGAAGTGTTATAGTTATGACATGAAAAATTATTACAAATGGGACTGATAATTGCACTGGATGTGACCTATGTATAAATAGAGAAAGGGTGTCAAAATACTACAACACAGCCAGCATTTGAAATAGTCATATGGCTATAAATTACTCTCTATTTATTTCAACTTAAAAAGAAAAACAAAACATTTCATACTTGAATACCAAATTACTGAGACCCGGATGCAGGTAAAGCATCACTCTGTGACAAGTTTTCTTCTAATGTGAAGAGCTATAGATCATAAATATTTTTTTGAAAAGTTCTATCCAGTCTTTTCATTCTTAAAATAATGGGTGGAGCTGGTTGTAGCAATTTGTTTCCATTTAATGCTTTGGGCTCAACAGGTCAGGTGCTAGGCATTTTATTTTGCGTGTATAAAAATGAAAAAAAAATGTGTAAACATTTAAATTTTAGAAAGAAAAAAAAAGAAGCCTTGTTTAAAGCAAATCAGTCAAATCAGGCTTCATCAGGCTTGTAAGTACATAATCTTGATGTTTTCACTGAAATCGCGATGAAGGGTACAAGCTCTTTGTTCGAATTAGGTTGTATGTCATTAGCTTTTTGAAATATTTATAATAGCGGTTACACTGAACTACTTACCCAAAGGAAATTAAAGAGGGGATTTTTCGGTTGTGTTTGTGTGTGTGTGTGGGGAGGGGGGAAAGTATATTGGTGTGGTTTTGTTATTGTTTTTGTTATATTTTGGTTGGGTTGTTTTTTTGTGGTTTTTTTTTGTTTGTTTGTTTTTTGCTGTTGTTGCTGTTTGTTGGGTGTGGGGGTTTTTTTTGTGTGTTTTTTTTTTTTTTTTTTTGTTGGTTGGTTGGTTGGTTGTTTTTTTCCTGGAAATAAGCCTTAGACTTAATGGAGTATGACATGGAAAAACAAGTCTAAGCTAGTTCAGAACTGAAATCAGATATCAATGATGTTTGATTTCCTCATCTAAAACTTAATAAAAATAAATCTACTGATATTCCCCGTCAAAGTGATTTTTTAGTGCTGATACTCTACAGGAAAACAGAAACATGGCAGACACGGTAACATGAAATATCCTTGTGAACATTTCTAGCTGTGTAGTACTAACCATTAAGCAATATTTTATTGCTGCTGAAGAGCTGGTGTTTGCCAGCTGCTGCTTTTGATCTCATTGCAGTGATACAGATTGTTAGACAGAATTCAAAGGTTCAGGTGTAGAACCATCTGTGCCCAGAGGTACTGGTGGTCAAGGAGAAAAAAAGGATTAGGAGACCTATTCAGCAAAATTTAAATTTTTGCAGCCCTTGCCTAGTCAAATGTGGACATTGTTGCTAAATTTTAAGTGGTTTCTGTCTTCTAACTCTATGGAGGCTTTTGGATTTTTCAAAGCTTTAGTAGTTACTAGTTAGCTTCTGAAATGACAAATCATGACTGGCATGATATTTTTATCACCAAGAAGCAAAAAAGAGAAGTATTGAAAGAAAAGCAGCCAGGTACTAAAGGCCCCAGGCAGGAGGGAGCTGAAATAGAGTAGCCTTAGGTAAATCCACCCTAAGACTACAAGGAGTTTTAGCATTACATTGGCACACTGCTGTCCCAGAGGGGCCAGTGGGCTTTGAGAGCAGAATTAGGAAAGCTGGTCTGGCAGTTTAAATGCAACACAAATTGGGGCCTGAGTCATTAGTTCATTACCGTGGGAAGATGCGCTAAGCTTACATTTCTGCTCAAGGTCCAAGGTTATTGCTGTACATAGATACTGGCCTTTTACTGATTTTAGCTTGGAAATGAAATAATGGCCCAGCAGACAGACTGGTTTAATTAATAGTCAAACACATTTTTCTTCTTGGAGCAGGTATTTGTTTTGAGTCAGGAAAGAACAACTTCTAGAAGGAGTTACAAAATATCTTAGAGCTAAAGACATGGTGATACGTTCTGAAAAGGTGGCAAAAATAGACAATCTTTCAGAGCATTAATCAAAGCTTTTGCAGTTACTATTTCAGAGTGGTTGGAAGCATAATAAATATTGAAAAAAAATTAAATTAATCTGTTTCTGCAGCTTTCTGTTTCACCACTGTGGGGATGTTAAATAACTTTTCCCATCCAAAGAGACACTCAAAAATGTCATGTATTGCATTTGCTGCTTCCTTAAAATTACTTTCTCCCTTGTGTATGTCCAGTCCTAAAAGCAATGTGGATGTCAGTTTAAATTTGAGAATGGAAGAGTTGTGAAATTGAAAAGATGCAAAACAGTTGTGGCTTAATATTATCTCCCTGGAAATTAGAAGAAAAAAAACCTTCTCTTTTTTTTTTTTTTTTCTCTTTTTTTTTTAAATTAGAAGCCAGAACCCCTCTTCAGCAACCAGTCATTAATAATGAACTCTAACCCTTCAACTTTTGAAATTGTGTTTGTCATCAGGAAGTTTAAAATTTGAAACACCTTAGCAATGAGATGCACAGAGTGAACTTTATGATATGGGAGATGTCAAGCTGTGATATTCATCTGCATTCAATTCTCTAAATTCAGCTGCACCAATGACTAATGTCCACTGTGAATGCAGAACTGGTTGTCCTGAAATTCCTGGAAACTGTACTTTAAGAAATGTAACCCCTGAAAATTGTACTGTATAGTTTCATATCTAAAATAAGACTGGCAATTTGTTATGTCCTCTGTGAACTTGAGATGTTCTCAGAAAGAAAAATGAGCATAGGAAGGTAAATGAGTTACCAACTTGTGGCAAACATGAGAAAATCCAGAAAAATCCCATGTAATCCAGACAGCAATATTTACTAGAAAGTGCTATGAAGAACATATAGGACTCTGCAGTTCAAGGACTTCATTTGGTAGCATGCAAAATACCTAAACTTCAATGTACACATTTATCAGTGTGTTGCACAAGAGGTAGCCAGTTTATAATATTTTCTCTTAACAATAGTGGCTTTTTAATCCTTGAGTATACAAAACTTAACAAAGCCCACAAACATCTACTGTCATAGCAATAAGAGTTCTAAGGATGGGAACATTGGCTTAAAAAAAATTGCTGAATAATAATGAATTTAGAAAAAAACTCAGACTTTTAGATACATGATTCTTAGCAAAACTCAAGTTTAGTTTTAATTGAGGAACAGAAATCTTTAGCAGTACAGAATTAGTGCAGTAATCTTGGGTAATGAAGGGGAAGGAACTGACTAGTTATAATCTTGTGCATAATTGAAGAAAAAGAGATTACAGTGATATGGCAGAAAATATCTCTCTGTTTAATACTTCAGATTTTTGCCTAGCATCATGTGAATCATGTCAATCATGTCATCAAGCTAAAATTGAATGGCATTTTTGTGGTACTCTGTGAGACATTTAGACATTTATTTGTTGTTTAAGCTTGCTCATATGTTCACTCAGAGTTACGTAACTAGAATGTTGCCTTTTCTTCCTCCCTATTTTTTCTAGTTAATTCTTTTTTTCTTTAAGTTTCTTTTTTTTATAACACCCTTTTATGAGCAAAATTACAAGCAGCCCCCAGATGGACTAATTAATATTTGCCCATATTTGTAAGATGATAAAAGATGATAAGTGAATATATTTTTCTGTTTTTTTTTTTTTTTTGTGTGAATTTTCCCATTTTATATTGGTATTATTTCTTTGCTTGTGGATTTGCACTCTTTGCTTACTTGTGAACCTGATAGCACAATTTTTTAAAAAAGTTGTTAGACAGAGTAAACTACAAACAACTATTTAGACCAACAGAAAAATTATTTAATCATGTCTTCAGCTTGAGCTGCATTATTAAGTGCTTTGCCAATATGAAGTCATAATGAATTAAATATATCTTTTTTTTTTTTTTTCTCCAGACAAATGTGTAGATTTTAAACAAATCGCTTTGGCCACAAATAAAAATCACTCAGCTTTGTGATCATACATAATGCATTTTTATACAGAGTGCAAACTCAGTAGCATTTATAATCTGCCCGCAGTCTTCCTATTAAATTAGGTCAAATTAATAGTTGATGTTATGCATAGTGACATCAGTGAAATTACATTAAAGATTAATTTGGCCCACCGCTTAAAATTCAGTTTTGAACCTCTAGGGTTAGACAATTTGCATTATGAAAAACTGATTCTGTATTAAGGTTACTTTTGAGTGTGTATATATATTCTGAAGTCTAATTCAAAGCTCAGATACACAAATAGATGGACTGATCAATTTTGAAAAGGAGAAATTATAATAATATTGATAATAACCACAGTGAAACAATATCTCATTTTCAAACTAGCTGCCATTGTTGTTTTGGATATTCTGTAAAGGCATAATTTGTTGCACACCCAGAAACGGAGTCCCCAGACTGAACTCTAAGGTGATTGTGTATGAGGGGAGGGTGGTGAATATAATCTACCTTGATGTTAACATGATATGTGAAAGCATCCTTGTATCTACACTGTGTTGTTGTGGTCTAGACAGGGGAATTACTAGAACTAAGCTTCTACAGTGGCTGGACTGGGGACTCACTGACTTGGGAGAAGGCTTACTGAAAAGTGCCTGGGTGTCCTCATGAACAACAAATTAAACAGGAATGAACAGTGCAACCTCTCAGCAGTGAAGGCTAACAGCACACTGGGTTAGAAATGTCTCTAATATACTGAAAGAAGGGATTACTCTCCTCTAATAAACAGAAAATATATGGAATAATGTGCCCCGTATTTCTCTCCCAAATACAGGAAAGGTATCTACAAATTGGAGGGAGCTCAGAGGGTGACCACCAAGGGCTGGAGCACTTGTCTCACAAGGGAAGGCTAAAAAGCTGGAAGAGCTGAGCTTGTTCAGCCTGGAAGTATTTTGTCTGACTAAATGTGAAGTACGTGAATCAACATACTATACTTAAGCAGGTAGTGCTATTTGAAGGCAGGGTGCTTGAGAAATCCCTGTAGCTAATATGACATAGGATTTATAGGTACCCATGTCCATCTGGAGCAGCAGATGGAGGCCAGGCAGGATCAGGTGTCTAAGGTGAATCTAGAAGGTTATGTTTGAGGAACTGGTTGGTAAAAGATTGTCTAATAAGTAGTAATAGAATCCCTAGTGGCTAATGGTTTGTACTAAGTGTGCATAAAAATAGCAAGCATGAGATAGGGTCAGTTGCTGGGTTAGCTGACACAGTGTAAGCTAACCAGCACTTTTTGCATTGAGTTGCTCAAAGCTGCCCAAAATGTGTAACTACAATCATCTAGGAAAAAGTGTGAAAAGGAAATGAGAAGCACTTAGAGCATATGTAATTTACTGATAGTTATAGGTACTCTCATTAGTAAATTATTATCAAAGAACTGAAAAAATCAAGAACTGAGGACAAGTTTAGCCCAAAGAGCTGTTATTTCACAAAATTATAAGCATCTGAAAAAGAGATCTAAGAAGGTTTCTCAGCTATAGCTGTAGTGCTGTTAACAAAAAGGTTATTTGTCCTTTTACTACCATAAACCCCCCCAAAACACTATAGTTCATTGTGAAGTCAGGTTTCAAATGTAACTCATCATCATATACCTCAGATTTTGCTACTGTGACCTTTTCTTCAGTGTGCCACAAGTATCTTGGTGGAACATATGCAGAGAATTACTGAGGAGATGATGGCTAAGAAATGTGGAACAAGTGATAAAACATCAATGTATGAGTCATATTTCCTACAAACTAAACTTTTCCTGCACTTCCATGTCTTTAAAAAAATTGAATATAAAATTTAATAAACACAATGTTACTCTGAAAACAAGCACATTAGTTGTTTTTCAGAGAAAATAGTATATGTAAAATGAAATATCTGATATTTAACATCTATACTAAAATTCCAGCTTTGTTGTTGTTTGCATGTTAACAGTGCCTACAATCCCAGTGAAAGGTAAAGGTCGTGTTGGTATAGACATTGAATAATTATTTTGTAAGACATACTAATTCTTCCAGTTTAAGGGAAAAAAAAACCCACCTTGAGAGATGAGTATGGCATTGTTTCTCTTTTCTCAGGCTAAGTACTGGTGCAAAAATTAGGTGGTTTCTTTAAGAGTTTTGAATTTAGCTTTCATGAGTTACATTGCATATAAAGTCTCTCACCTGTCCAAAAAGTCTTTCACCTCTTTTTGTGGATCTTCTTAGCTGATTTACAATTTCTGATATCATTAAAATTCTTTTGCTTCTTGCTAGCTCTTAGGTTTACCAACTGTGAGCTCTGGAATAGCAGATCTCATTAGAAAAGTTGCCATTCAAGGGTAGAATTCAGGAAAGTGTTACCTCAACTGTCTTAATTCTGAGAACTGTGCTTTTTTGTAGTGACATGGCTGTAGCAGTTAACTCTGAATCTGTTAGGAAATAAGTGTCATCTTCCAGAAAATATCCCAGATCCATGTACAAAATTGTATATTTTTTTCTTTAACCATAATGTTGGCAAAAGTTTTAGATATGAGAAAATTGAGCCATGAATTTTAACTTATTAAAACAGTAAGTGTAAATAAAAATTCATGCAGCAACTATAAGGTGTAAAATTTTTGAATCTTAATTATATTTGAGAGCATAATTAAGATAGTAACCTATTATTGGGGTTCCATAAATGTTGGTAGATATTTACAGATAAAAATAATTAAAGAAAAATAGAAATAGACTCATTGCAATACCGATGAAATTTTATTTTTTTTTTAATGAACTTTAGCTAAATATTTGTTTCTTTAAATAGAATAGAAAAATCACTACTATATAACAAGAATTGTATTTAGTGGAATGGGGGAAGAGTTAATGTGAGAAAATAATTTTTGGAAGGATGTAGTGGAAAATCACATTTGAACTAACCAGCTTTCCTTTATCAAACAGCTTAAAACAGGTTTTGCATAACACTGTTAATGTTTGCTCACATATCCCTTGTATTATTTTGGTAAAAATGTTCAAATTAAATTCAATTAGGATGGTTATAAGGCCTATGTGTGTTCAGCTAATGGGAGGAATTTGAGAAAAAGACACATGAACTGAGTACTTCAAGGGGAAAATATTAGTTTTCCACTGGGGGACAAAGGGATGCACAGAAATATTGACACATACTTATTAAAACCATTTTTCCATTCATTGACAGACAAAACATTAGAAACCTTCTGCCTGGGACTGAGAAGTCTGAGGCCAAATATGAGGAAAGAGAAAAAGCAGATATGAGAGCAGTTGTGCCTCTGAAAGAGATTTGGTGTAATTCTGGATCTATGAAGATAAAGTTATGAAACTATAATATGTCAGTAAAGGAAAGCATGGAATGGGACTGGAGGTTGGTGTCACTTAGGTCTTTTTGACTGTCAGAGCCAGCCTAATTCTCTTAGAAAATCTTGAGACTTCAACCTGCTCTCTAGGACTCCAGCTTATTTAAATCTTGTTGCCTATGTAATTAAGCGTGGTTTGATTTAGTTTGAGATTACATCTAAATAGGTTAAGGTGGTTTTTTTAGAGAGCACGCCATGAAATTTTGTGGGCAGAAGAGTAGTAGTGACTTAAGAATGTATCTTTTAACCCAATAGTGTATCTTGTAAACTAAATACTTGGCAGTAGTCTGTGAGATTGAATATTACTGGAATCTGACCTGGAATGAACCAAGGAAAACTTTCACGCCAAAGCTAATGTCACAGCAGTAGCACATGTGTCTGAAATTCTGTACATGATAAGTGTTTCTTAGATGAAAAGTCACCTTAATATCTACATGAATTATTCAAAAATTAATTTGTGTCTGACTGTCTCTGAGAAAACATATAAAACAAGATACAGAAAAAAAAAATTAAAAAGGTCATTCAACAATGTCCATGTTCTACAGGGCACCTTCCAAAGTGTTTTGCGTAAAAAGAGAAATATAAAAAATCCTTGTGTGTTCAAATTTAATTTCATTATGTTGAAACTAGTTGTAAAGTCTTCCCCCCCTCCCCCCACCTCCTCGATATCCACTGATCATTGTTACTGTATATCCATTGCTGTTACTGAAAACAGTTCTTCATTTTTATAGGGTGTATGGTATGGTTTCCGTGACACAAATTTGAGTGTGTACACAGCTATTACCCCATATCCACTCTGAAGAAAACCAAAACCAAAACCAAACCAAACCAAACCAAACCAAACCAACAAAAAACAAAACCAAACCAAAAAAAAAAAAAACCCAAAATATTTCCAAAATACTAATTTGCCATGAGGAGAATCAAAATTTTTCAACTTTCTCTTTGCTACCCTTAAGATAAAAGCTTTTCAGAAGCATGATGCAAATAGGTAGTTTCATCAGCTGGAAGTCATATTGCTTCTGGAGGGGCACCATGTTGAGTTCCCTGGCCTACAGACCATATCACACCTTTGAGTGACTGAGGGTTTAACAGAAACTGAGTTCAATATGAATGTGCAAAACTGAACCTGTTCGGTGGTACCTGATTTGATCATCCCAATTTTGTGAAGGGATGACCTTATTCAAAGAAGTTAGGCACAGTCATAAATGTCTATTTAGAGACTTTGAGGAGATTTGTAATAGAAGAACATTAAAACTGTAAGAAACACTGAGGTGAGGTTAATATCAATAAACAAGTCAGAGCCATAAGTAAAATGTTAATTTCATTTCCTGCTCTGTATACTATTTATCCTTGTGTTTTTTTGTATCAAAGCTTTCCAATCACTGAAAAAGCTTTTCTGCAATCAAAACTTTTTCCTAAAGTAGTACCTGTAATATTTAAAGAAAAAAATATTTCTGTAAAATCTGGAAATGAGAGTCTGAAATGGGAGAGATGAAGGATAAAGTATAATTGCTCTTTTGGTTCCGGAGATTTCTAGAAAAATTTTAACATCTGGCACCATGCTTTATCCTTGAAGACTACAACTTTTCATGGGGGAAGCACTGTCATAATTCTGTAACCCCAGGTCCTGCTTTTGACATTTACTTTATTTTTGATGATTCTTATTTTTATTAAAATGTGGTGCTTTTTGACTTGTTTTCTTTTCCATGCTACCCTAAAAATAGTTGTTTTCAAATGTAGATACACTTTTCTTACTTCCTGTAAATAGAAAATGCACAATTTGCTTTGCTGGAAAGATTAATGATTAGAAAGTAATTTTTCATGTCTAATAATTTGTCCTCTGACTTTAGCATCCTGAGGGTGCTCTATTACTTTCAGATAAGTGGTCTCTTGTATGAGGTACTTGTTATTCTAATAACTGTTGCAGATATATTGACTAATTAAGTTTACCTTGAACTATGATTCTTACCTTGAATATAATTCTGTACCTTGAAAGTTGTTTTATCTTTTTTCTCTTTTTAAAATTCAGTCATCTGTGTCCAAGAGATCATCAACTATTACATCTTCCCTTCATATTTAAGGACAAAATATTAACATGATAATATATTAAATGTATTATCGCTCTACGCCTACGAGATTAATTCATTTATGTTTGGTTTTATTGTAAGTTTCCTATAATATCAATGTTCTTAGTCATGTTAATGTATTATCTTGATATAGATCTCTGATTAATCTAAATTCAATCAATTGCAAGAATTAACCTGTGGTAGAAATGTGTTTTATCTGAGTGATATAGTAGCAAATGGTCCTTCATTAAGGGACAGGTTTATTTACAGCAGAACAAAATAGCTTTTTTAGTATTAATACTTGGCTACCCTGCCCATGGCAGGGGGAGGTTGGAACTAGATAATGTTTAAGGTCCCTTCCAGCCATTCTATGATTTTATGACCTCTGGATAAGAAAAATCTGCTATTTGCAGTATTTTCTCTTTTGGATTCTGTGACTTTCCAAAGAAAATTTTCTTTTATTCCCCTCCTTTTCACTCTGCTCTCACACTCCTATTCCCTGAACCTTTCTACCAAAATTAGCACTCCTTAATGACTTCTATGAATTAATGCTTTGGAAAATGCAATATTTATGGACATAACTCAAGATCACAGATCTTGTCTGCTGAACATAACTATTTTGATATGAGACAAAAGTTATTAACTTATTTTAAAGAGCTATGAAAAAGAAAGTCAAATATGTCTGGTTCCTGACTTTCATTTGCACAAGAAATCTCCCTCCCCCAAGCTCAAATGTTGTCATTTCTGGCTGAAAAGAGGATGTGGAGGCTGGTGTCATTTGAATATTTTATTCTTTACACTTACTACATGTTTCTCATGATTTGTGTGTAGGAAGTGGATAGGGACTTATAAGGCTCCTTGGATAGCGCTACAATAGCTATGAATCTATTTCCTCAGGATTTGAATCCATTTAATTCCTTGAAATGAGTTATAGGATAAAAAATCCTGTAGATGTACCTGCACATTTTGGTATCCTACATAATGAATAAAAAGAATTAAATGCAGTACTAATGTCTAAAAAGAACCCAGTAGAGATCTACATTAATATCTGCAATGATATAATTGAACATTTCTTTCTGAATGTGAATGAATAAGGAATGCCAAGGGAGTGATGAAGACATAGATCTGTATGTAGATTTGTAATAGGAAGATAGAAAAGATCATATTGAAGGCTACAGAATTACTTCTGATGTCTAGCGGTGAAGCTTTAAAGGAGTCTCTTAAATTAATTTTGATAGCATAAGTATTTAATGGTGTTTGTTATCAAATACAAAGGAAGCAGGTATTAATACCAGATCTCAAAAGTATCCCTTTCAATTAAACTGAAAAATTCAATACGTTAACCCACAGGGCATGAGATACAGTTTTTTATCATGGAGAGGGAAAAAATTTAAAAATCCTGGGCAATTTCAGTCTCACAGCTAACTAAAGGCGATGAAAAAACTGGTAGGCACTAGCCATTTTATCAGGTCATCACTGAAGACTCATCTCTACATAATGTTATTTTTGGTGTTATTTTTGGTGAAAACAAATTACAGTGATAAAATATCAATTTCTGATGGCATATTTGAGATAGTGTGGGCTTATATGTGACATTCTGTTGTGAGCTGTCTTCTAGTTGAATAGTAGAACTGAAGTCTTTATGCTTTCTGCTTCGCCTTTAAAATTTCTGCCTTTAAAATTAAAGCACTAGGGGTTCACACTTCTAAATGAATAATGTTAAAAATTTTATCAGTGCAAAACGCTAATTATAAAATCCAAAATGTTAATTTCTAAGGGCTTACATATTAAACACAAAATTTCTATGATGCTTTAAAGAATACTTCAGTTTTGTTCTCAATTGGACTTCTGAAAAAGAAGCAAGCAAACAAATCAGAATACTAAATCTCACCAGGCAAGTATATCTTCAAAACAGAGATTTCAAATATGAATTTTAAGATCTCTGGCAAATATATGATTTTTGTTGCTGTTGTTTTTGTTTACCAACATGTCTCACAGGATTCCCTATCATTAACAATTGCGTGTTCTATAAATAATATCTATTTAAAAAACTGGCCTAGCTAAGTGATACTAAAATTATTGAAAATGTGCTGCTAGTAGTTTAGCTCCTTTCATTTGTATTTAAACCTTGAACCAGACAAACATATTCGTATTTTTTCCTGCTGATTAATCACTAGAATTCAGATATTGTGAATGAAGTCATTCTACATTAACAACATGTTTTATTGCCTTAGAGCAGGCAATTTCAGCTACTGAAGAATGTCACATACCTATATTGAGCTTGCAGAAAACATTTTTTTGAAGCGACTAAATTGGTCTAGATGAACTAGACAGTTTCGGATTTTTTTTAGAATCTAAGATTGCGTAAAAATGAGATTTGAAAACATTATCATGTGAGAATTAAAATTTCATCCACTTTTCCCTTTATTTTTACCCATCTAATATCCTCATAACCACAGGAAATTAGGAAAGAAAAAACATTAGTACAGAAGGAACATTAAAAATGTGCCAAATGTTTTCCTACAGACCATAAGAAATTTAAGAAATACATTGCAAGCAACATCAAATACATGGTACAGACCAGCAGAAATCAAAACTGCTGTTGATGTCCTATTTTTTCATTAACAAGAAATCAATTCATACAAATATATAAGTGGCCCTGTGATAATCTCAAGTGGTATTGTGATAATCTCATGTATTATTCAGGTAAAACAGAAACCATAACAAACCAATTATCAACATCAAATACATAAGATCTCAATAACTCTTTAAATAGCCTTGTAGTTGTTCTTGGGGAAGGAAAGTGCCTTTCTGGATTTGAATTCTTATTTGGAATCGTTTAGTTATAAGCAAGAGATATTGCAAGACAACAGAAAACCTTTGGAGAATCAGTGTACTGTCAGTAACATTGCATCCATATGTTTAGTCATTAAGGCAAAAAGTACCCCAGAAATGAATCTGCAAAAAACCATCATCTGTTTTCTATGGAGTTCTTGAAACAAGGAATTCACACAAAATTATTAAGACAAAATGTGTGAAACCATTCAGATGAAATTATTTACTGTGGATACATTCAGGTTTGATATCGAAAGATGCTTATCTGAACTTTATAATTCTTGGATCATCAGAATCTCTTTCATAAATCTCCATAGAATCACAGGACATCATGGGTTGAAAGGGACCTTAAAGGTCATCCAGCCCAAATCCCTGCAATGAGCAGGAACATTTTCCACTGGACCAGGTTGCCCAAAGCCCAGTTCAAGGGATCCTTCCAGGGATCAAGCATCTGCAGCTTCTCTGGGTAACCTGCTCCAGTGCTGCACCAACATCACAATGAAGCATTTCTTCTTAATATCTAAAATAAACCTCTCCGTCTTTTGATGTAACCTAGATAGTATTTTATCTAATACTATGTATAGTAGATAGTAGATATATATTATATAAAAAAAATATAGAAGATATATATAATATCAAATGCTATATATAGTAGTACTTTATCAAATACTATCTCAGAGCAATTAAAATGATTGTTCCTACAGTCCTGCATACAGGTTTATCTGAAAATTTACTTCATGATTGTAAATGTGTTTTCTTATTCTGTCTGGAATTATATTCATAATCAATTTATACCTGTTTGCTTTTCACTAGCATTATCTTCCAATTTAATTAGTTCTTTCTCACTTCTTCCAAAGTCACAAATATTTAGCTTAACAAAATTAAATGACTCCTTATATAAACAAATCAAGTCCTTTAACCTCTTTTCATAAGCTTGGTTTTTCATTACTGTAATTATTTTGACACTTCTCTGAACCTGTTTCAATTTAAGTTCATTAATGCAGAACCAAGACAGTACATTACATTCTATATAAGGCCTTAACTTTACTTTTTAAAGTGTTATAAATATAGATGTGTTTTGGTCCTCTTTTTTTCCAATCTGTAGTTTCTGTTGCTTCCTAGCACAGTGAGACTGTTTTAAAAGATTTGTTACGCTGGTAGGTCAAAAAAATCTCATAGGAATTGAGAAAGGAAAAGAAGTGGTACCTCTTAAATTGAAGCAAAGGAGACCTAGGTTCCCCTAGGTTTCCTAGAGGAAAACACTGTAATTCAACATCAAAATAAATGGTTTAAGGAGACTGTCAAAGAGAAGAATTTAAAGGACACCTTAGACAAATATTTGTCAAAAAACTTTGATTTTAATTCATACACCTCTTAGTGGGAGAAGAGACTACTGGACCTTTTAAATACCCTTTAACTATTATGGATCCAGAAAAAAACATATTTCTATACCCTCTTAGTAGCAGTTTATAAAAAATGCAGTTTATTACTTACAGTAGCAAATAGTATTCTTAATTTTAAATTAAATGTTATTGCAAAATTCTTTTCTAAGTCCTTGAGAAACAAGGTGAAAATAGCTAAACTTATTCAGAAACATGCAGGGTGAGAGATGCCCATAATTATATTTCTCAGTTATGAATATCATAGAATCATAGAGGATACTGGGTTGGAAGGGACCCACAAGGATTATCGAAGTCCAGTTCCTAGCCCTGCATAGCATAGCCCCAAGCATCACAAAATTTTTCTGAAAGCATTGTCCAAACACCTCCTGAACTCTGGCAGGCTTGGTGTTGTAACCATTTCCTTGGGGAACTTGTTCCAGTACCCAAACAACCTAACAAGGGTGTAGAACCTTTTTCTAATATCTAACCTAAATCTCCTCTGTCACGGCCTTAAGCCATTCCCTTGGGTCCTCTCACTGGTCACCACAGAGAAGAGGTAGGTTCCTGCCCCTCTGCCTGCCCTCACGAGGAAGGCATAGACCACAATGAGGTCTCCTCTCATTACCTTTTCTCCAGGCTGAACAAGCCAAGGAACTTCAGCCACTCCTCATATACCTTATTATCCCAGGACTGTGGGTGACCCAGTTTAGTCTGGACTCAGCAATGTTTGTGGCCTGCTATGATCTCCTTTGGCTTCCTTTTCCAGCCCCACTGTCCCTGGAGCTTTCTGGCACTCTGAACCCTAACTCTAACTATGAAGGAAGACTGGCACTGAAGCTGAGGTCCCCATCACCATGGGTGACCCAAAATATAAATGTGCCAGGCAGCAATTCTGAGGCCCTGCCATGATCCCCTTTGCTTGCCATTTCCCACCCCAGCTTCCAGCCCAGCAGTAGTCTCTGTGGCTCCCTGAACCCTAGCACTAACTATAATGGCAGCTTGGCATTGAGACTGAGGTCACAATCTCCATGGATGACCAAGATTACAAAAGGTAGATGGAACAATTTTGGGGCCCTGTCGTGATCCACTTTGACTTTTTCAGACCCACTAACCCAGGAGATTTAGGCTTTCTTGCTCTCTGGACCCTATCCAAAACCATACAGAAAACCTGGCAGCTGAGGCTGTGATCCCCACTACTATGGGTGCCTAGGATACTGTGAAGGCAGCAATCTGTGCATCTTTGAAATGATCCTCTTGGCATACCTTTTTCAGCCCCAGTATCTCTGGAGCTGTAAGCCTTGTAGCTCTCTAAACCCTAAAAAAAAAAATAAATCCTATCTCTAATGAGAGCATCTGATGTTCCCATGTCTGTGGGTGGCTCAGTTTAGAAAGATGTTAAGGAAGCAATGTTGGTTCCCTGCCATGATTCCCTTTGAATGACATTTCCAGTCACAGTGTCCCTGGAGCTATATGCTTTCTGGCCCTCTGAACCCTAGCCCTAACCCTAAAGACAGTTTTGTGCTGCAGCTGAGGACCTCATTAACCATGGGTGGCCCAGATTATAGTGTGTGGAGGCAGCAATGTTGTGGCCCTAACATGCTCCCCTTGGAATATCTTTTCTAGCTCTACTGTCCCCATAGCTGTAGGCTTTGTAGGCAGTTTCTTAACCACTGTCTTTTTCCATCCATCCATCCATCCATCCATCCATCCATCCATCCATCCATCCATCCATCCATCCATCCCTTTGTTAATGTGATTTCTGTAACATTTGTAACAGATATGATCTAAGGAGGAAGACAATCCCTTCCCTTGATCTACAGACCATGTTGACATTTCTTGGGAGCTGCCAGGACACACCATGGTAGATTCTACCACCATCCCAGACCCTTTTTACAGAGCTGCTCCATTACTCCATTATCTCTGGACTGTCTGAATGGCAGCCCTGCTCTCAGGTATATTGACTGATTAGTTTGAGGTCAGCTGCAAATTTGATGAGTATGCTCTCCATTATTGCCTCTAGTTTGTTGATGAAGACTTTAAATATAAGAGGACCTGGGATGGACCCCTTTGGT
Source organism: Margarornis squamiger (assembly GCA_035222235.1). Taxonomy (NCBI): domain Eukaryota; kingdom Metazoa; phylum Chordata; class Aves; order Passeriformes; family Furnariidae; genus Margarornis; species Margarornis squamiger. The sequence goes on along the minus strand of JAWWTY010000001.1, from coordinate 97,173,325 downwards.
ATGACTCTTAAGATCTGATTATTAAAATTATTAGAGAAATGCCTCTGCCTGAATTAAGTTGCAAATGAGACCATATGCTCAAGTCAATAGTAAGGATTTTTATTTATCAGTAAATGTGAAAGGTTGAGGCAAAAGATAGAAAGAAATAAGAAAAAGGGTGTGGCAGAGGGAGAGAGAAAGAGAGCTCAGAGAGACAGATTAAATAGAAAAAATATCACCACTCTATGGATTCCAATGACATCCTGTTGATCCTCTGCTTGTGGTCTTCCCGGCAGTGAGAGTCCCAGTTCTGTCAAAGTGATGGTTGCAGTCTGGATCCATCGAGGGAAGCCCGGGGTGGTGAGCGAAGGCCCATGAAACAGAATCCCCGTAGAGGCTTTATTAGGCTTAGGCTGTTAGCATCCCTGGAGTGGGGAGTTTTACAGTGGATGATGTAATACTGGATCACAGGGCATTTCAGTGTCTTTGACACTTTTGATGATGTTACAGTTGCCTGTCAGGTCAGCCACTTGAGTCAATCATGAGCCCTCAGCAGATCTTCAGGCTATGTATGAATGTTCCAGTACTTCCCCAGAGGGGAGTTGTCACAGTTGAGTCATTTGTGCAAGGACAAAGAAACCTACCCTGCCTTGGAGGATTTGCCTCTTTCCTCACCTTGTTCAACACCAGCTTGTAGCCTGAGGTGGCAGGTGTGCACACCCCCAGCACCTGGGCAGTTACTTGGCACATCCTCAGCTTGCACCTTGATTGTCTGAGGCATGAACATTCCAGTCTCTCACACTTGTGGATACATCCTTCTCCTGGGATAACTGGGCACTAGTGCCACATTTATCTTATCTCAATTTCCCATCACAGTCCATATTCAAGTGGGCTTTGATGAGCAGTTGCTTCTTTGCACAGTTTGTTACACTGGACTAAAGTCTTTCAGTGATCTTAACAATGTTTAAGCTAGAAATCATTTCACTCTCTCACAGACTCTTATTAGAAGCATCTTCGTTAGAGTACAATCCATTGCCACCTGGGTCCAATCATCAAAAGACATTTTTGCTCATCTAATTGCTTGCTCATGCACTATAATATCCTAATTTGTCCATAGTAATATTGCGGGAGAATATTTCAGGAACATTATTGAAGTCAAGATACTGGATATGCTCTCCTCTCTCCTCATCAGCATATCCATTTTATCACAGAATGCAACCAGGTTGGTCAGGCACAATATACCTTTGGTAAATCCCTGTTGTCTGCTCCTAGTCACTTTTACTTCCTTGGCTTCAAGTATACTCACCATGATTTTTCCAGGGATGAAATTAAGACTGGCTAGCCTGTAGTTGCCCAGATTGATATTTTGTCCTCTTTTGAAGTTGACTATGACATTTGCTTTGTTCTATTTGTAAGAAATCTCCATAGTTTTTCAAGGACAATGTAGAGTGGTCTTGCAAATCTGTCAGGTCCCTTGGACTTTCAATTAATCCATGACTTGGTCTTCATCCACTGCTTCTTTCTTTCTTCCTTGAACCCTGCCTTCAAACACAAATTTCAGATATTTATTCTAATATTATTAATTCTAATAATACTACTACTAATATTTTTTTTCTACAGAACATCTGAAGTCATGAAGTGTACTCATTAACAAAATACTCAACCCAGCACAGGACTATAAACCTGAAAGTTCCCCAGATATTCAATCTTAGTTACCAAAACACGCCCTGTAACATCAGTATCACATGGTTAGAAGTTTTTTTTTGCTCATGAATCCTTTTTCTTCAGGAGGAAGATTTTTACTTGCAGCATTTCATAGTCTGATGATCACAGCAATAAGTTCAGTCCATTGAATTCTTAGTCAAGTACCTGTGATCCCTAATTTCTCTCTCAGTTTTCCAAGCCTCTGGCTGTTTTTCAAAAAGTGTTCTGATAGTAACTGAGGCTCCAAGCAGGTGTTGACAAAGTAATTCTCATCAGTTGTCTCTGTTCTCAGTGAAAGAGAGGGACATCTGACATAAGATAACTTAATGGCACTGAAACCCTGTGAATTTAAGTTCCATAGACCCTTTGGAAGAAAGGAGAAACATAATATTTCTTTTGACTCTCTGAGAAATTATGTTATTATGTGAAGTGGATTTCTTCCTGTTGAGGCAAAGATAGAATTTCACTGGCACATTGCCAAGATTAGCCTTGTCTTGCTACCATTTGCAGTGTTCACTTTTCTTAAGCCCTTACTTTTACTCACAAATTTTGGAGAATTGCCTCGTGATAATCTTTTTGTTAGAGATGAAGTTGAAAAGATTTTGAAAATTTAAACGCCTTCTGTTAAACTCAGTAGCTCACCTCATGCAGGAGCACTACGCTATTTCCCTTAATCTCTCTTAAAATTGTACTGTGCTTAGAGAACATCTTATTGCTGTTAATATTCTTTGCTAGTTTTAACTCCTTTGGTTTCTGAATTTACACCCTATATGCTTTTTACTGTTCCTACATAGAAGCATTTTTTTGTGTTATTGTTTTTACTTTTTCCATGATTGCTTTTTGTTTTTCAGAATATCAAAAAAAATTTCATTCAACTACGTTGTTTTCTGATTTCCTAAGTTTCTTTTCCTTTGTATATGGATAATTTACTTCAAACTGTTTAGTGTTGCCATTTTTTTAAGAAATAGCACTTTTTCTATACTTCTTCATTTAGATTACTTTCTGCATAAGCTCCTAGGCTTGTTTGAGTACACTTTATTTAAGTACAAGAAACACTTTTTCTATGTTTTCTTCAAAACTGTGAAGTATATAGTCAATTCCTTTTGCATGCCTAACCCTCTGCCTTAAAATTTTAAATTCTTATGCAGAATTAACTAAAAGCAAAATATGTGAGCTGATTACAGTACTTTTTGCAATAAAAAATTAATCCACAAAGCATTCCCCAAACTCACTTGAGACTTTCAGTACTGTGAAAGTACTTGTTGAACATGTAGTTCTGTAGACACATAATTAAGTCTTCCAAACTAGATTGCTTTTCAATTAATAGTTGGTGTTTCTCTTCTTCTAAATTTGACTCAAAATCCTTCTCTTAACTTCCAAATTTTCTGAATGAACTTCCTAGTTTGTTCAAAACCTGGAAGTTAGAAAGCTTGGTTGGAATTTCTACCATTGATATTTTCCCTATAATTTCTTCTGCATTTCTTGTGTTTATATTTTCGTTACTTCCATTCTGGGAGAGTTTGTACTAGACTTAATGTATTTCCAGAAACAGACAAAATATTGTCATAGCAAAATTCATATAGCAACTGCAAAAGATCCCTCAACTTTCTAGAAAATATTCCTAATTACCATGCACAGAGTAAAACAAATTACCAGAAGACTTCAAAGTATTACCAAAAAGCACTTTGAAGGAATTTGTAACCATGTGCAGTTTCAGAATGAGTGGCTTTACAAGCACCGCCACAGTTACTCCTTATTAGGATCACTAAAGCTTCCATATTTCTTGGCATTCTCTCTACTTAAAAATATATCACTCAAATATTTTATCTTTACAGGTAATATCAATATTTCAAATTTTTGCACTGCAGATTTATTGTTACTGTTCTATTAAAGATGAAAGAGAACTGATTGATGTATCTAAAAACATGATTCTTGTTTCATTTTAAATACCTGTAGGACATAATTCCTTATGCCTTCATCTATCATTCTAGGATGCCACAGATATGCACAGGTTTGTATCTGCCAGCCCAGCAGAAGCATCTGAGGTAACCTAGAATATCTAGAATGGTACTCGTTGCAGATCTTAAGCAACCAAGTTACTGTTTGCTTTTTCAGGCTATTATCTGACTCTTCTTTTATCTAACATGTATTGTTTATAGATCAAGTTTCATGTAAAAGTCCTCCAGCTATTTTTCACATATATGTCAGGTACTGTCTTTTCCCTTCATTTATTTTGTTTGTTCCATTTATCATTGAACATTCACTCAGGGGAAGGAAAAAAAAAAAAAAAAGAAGAAATACAATTTGCTAGATGTTTTTGCTGTGTCTTGTTTTAGCTTCTGTGCTAAAGATGTGCCCTTAGACATGTGGACATGGATTAGGAAGTACCAAAAGAAGATACTAATTCAGAGGAATCCATAAGTTAGGCCACTTTTCTTCATTTATCTCATTTCAACTCCCCCAGCATTTGCAACTGTTGGATGCAGGATTCTAATAGGTATGACTCTGCCTAATCCCTTTGTTATTTGTTCATGGATTTGTTATTAATAAACCTACTGATCTCACCACAGCATCCTGTGGCAATAAATTATGGAAGATCACTATCTGGTGGGAAGAAAAACTTCTTTCCTGAGTTTGTTCTGAACTGGTGTCTCACAAGTTTTAGTAAGAGCAATAAGTTCTTGTATTGTATTGTAAGTTTTGATAAATTATGATTCTTCATTCTTTTCTCAAAATATTAGATAATCAGGTATTTTTTTTCCCTCTTGAAAAGTGGTGCCTCCATCCTCTTGTTTGCTGCTCTTGTCTGCACCTTCTATAACTCCACTCTACTCCTTTTCATCTGTCTTGAGTTACCTAAAGCAAACCTGTTCAGAGTACCCAAGAAAAAGGTCCAACAAGCTCTTTCAAGGTGCTCAACTGAGGCCCTGTCTTCTGTTGTCTCTTTCTTCTGATGCACAGTATTTTGATACCTTTCTTTGCTAGCATGAACGTTAAGACAATTACTCCAAAGAACCTCAGGATCTCTTACCTGAGCTGTAACTACCAGGCATAACTGAGAGAGTCCTATGTAATACATTGGAAATTATATTTTATAGTTAGGATATATGCTAGTTTTGGATTTCAAGAAAGAACTACATGTAAGGGAAAAAAGCTTGATGTTATTAACAAAGTTTAAGTAATCTGCTTTAGATATTCTTAGAATTGGGGAACAAATATTCTTATTGGAGTTGCTACTTTAGACTTCTGTTTCTTGGTGCTTTCCAAAGACAACATATGTTGACCTGTTTGCTCAAGCCTGGTTTCAAGGGGGAGACACATACATACATATGTAAGACTAATGGGAAGAGATGAGCATCAAGGAATATTTAAGTATCTGAATACACATTCTTGTAGCTGTGTAAATCTGTGATGGCCATATGAGGATAATTTAAGGTTTACAAGGATCTACTATTAAAACTTTAATGAAATGAGTCTGGAAAGTTCATGCATGATTAAGGATATCTGTCATATGGTGCGCATGTGAAACTCTTGCTGACTGGCACTCTGGAAATGAAATACATTACCAATGTGTTCCAGAAAGAAAAATGAAACAAAAGCCAAGTGAAATGTGGGGGTAAAGACAGAAAAGGATCCTTCTGTCTTAATATCTTCAAAATAACATATGGAGGATTGGTACTTTGGCAAAGAAATGCATACTCATCATAGACTCATTCTCTGATAATCTGTTGTTTTCAGGTAAGCAGAAATTTTTTTCTTTTATTGATTTCTGTGAGATGGGAGAATAACAACCATTCCAGCTAAAAGAATAAGCTGTGGAATGTTATTATATTAGATGATTATTTTTACTATTTTTTTTTTCAAAAAACCAAATTAAGATTAAATATAGTAAAAAGTAATGTTTCCTTTTATATACATTCAGAAAGTGTTCATTAAAATGAAATCTTTGCAGTTTAGTTTAGGTATTAGGAAGAAATTCTTTACTGCGAGGGTGGTGAGGTCCTGGAAGAGGTTGTCCAGGGATGTGGATGCCCATCCCTGGAAGTGTCTAAGGTCAGGTTAGATGGGACATTCTAGAGCAACCTGTTCTATTGGAAGTGTCTTTGCCCATAGGAGGAGGGTTGGAACTAGATTATCTCTAAGGTCCCTACCAGCCCAAACCATTCTCGGATTCCATGATTCTGTGATCCAGCTCTGGCAAAATATAGATCTTACAAAGTCAGGAGATCTCACATACGAAATATAGAACTAGTGAAGTTGGGCATCAAAGATAGGCTTGTGATCAGACTTGAGTAATAGAGGCAACCTTTTAGTAACAATTGCAAAAGCAATTAATCTAATGAGTGTAGACTTAATGAATAAATATCCTTTCATAGCTTGCCAGCCGGAAATGAAGAGAGAAGTAAGCTCATGGGAAATTAATTGTCCTTTCCTTCTGTAACAGGAAAATGAAAAGTCAGGAGTCATTTTTAGTAAAATGAAAGTTAAGGATAACCAAAAGTTATTTTTTGCTTTTGTTTGCTTCTTTTGTAAGATATTCAGACAACTGTGTCTGTGTCCATTAATGAAAGAATAATTGCAATATCCAAAATCAGAAACAAACCAGTTACGTCAAAATAAGGAAAAAAAAGAATTGTGCAAAGATTGCAGTAGAACTTGAAGGATCTATAGATAAGAAATAAATTAATATATTATAGACAAAGAGAAACATTGTCAAAAAACAGGGCAAAACTAAGGTGCTTGTACTTTAAAATGATCCACAGTTTTGAACAGTAGAGAATAGATGATGTAGAAGACAGGTTGCCATATATTTTCTTGAGATTTAGAGACAGAATATGAATGGAATGCACACCCAGATCTACCACAATTAAACATTCCTTAAGTTAGATATATTGTGAAAAATAAAAAACCCACAATATTAATTCCTGACTCTGAAACAGGATTATGGACTTGTCTACAACAAGACTATGCTCCTTTGATGGTAGATATAGAATAAGTCTAGACATATTCCCTGTGTTTTGACTTTCCCTAAAGTCAAAGGTATGGACTAGCTGCAAAGCAAACTTTCCCATTTTGCTTGTGTTTGTTTCTCCACACAACTTTAATTTGGAACCATGAAACCGGTATCATGACTGCTGTCAGATTTACACTTATGGCACATGAGAAGTGTCACTGAGGATGAAGACATGCGGAGAAAAATTTTATGACCCAAATATGATTCATAGTTGCTTGGTGCCTATAGAGAAATGACCACATACAATAGTTTTTCTAAAATTCTGGTCTTATCTCTTAAAAAATGCTACAACTCTTGCTGTAATTTCTTTCCACCCTCACAATCCACATTTTCTCTTTGTGTCCAAAAAGCCATGATTAACGCCAATGAAATTCATGGAGACTGGTTAAATGGAAGAATTTATTTTGTACTTTTGTGTTTGTAGTGGAGTGGTTTAAGAAAAAAAAAAAAAAGCTATTTTCACTTTGTTCTCTGAGGTATTTTTCATGTTCAAGTCAGTACAGAACTGTTTGCTGGCACAAAAAATCCAATCTGGATTCTTATATTCCTGTTACATTTATTAATATTAGTGTTATGTGAGAAATACTACTTCAGTCTTTTCTGAGCAGCTGTCTGCAAAAACAAACAAACAAAAAAACACCCCAACACAAAACACACTTGATTACTTCAAAATGAAAGTATATAGTGAAGATTATATTAACACTCTAGCATGGCATTTTTTTCCAACAGAAGCAATAAACTATCTGCCACTAAGAATAGCTAATGAACAGGGAAAAAACATTCTAAACCTTATCAGAAAATAGAACTGCAGCTTTTTGAAAAACAGATTAAATTAGTTTGGAGAAAAATTTATATTTGTGGTATATCACTTGTCTAAAGTGCATTATCTTTTAATTAATCACTAACATCTAAGGAGGAGCATTTCTGGTTTTGAATATGTCACCAAAATAGAAAAAGACCCTTACTTAGTCCCTAAGATGGAAAATTGTTAACAAGTTCAAGTCTTCTTGTGTTGCAATGAAATGGTTTCAAGGCATTATCATCCATGACAGAATATATCTGATCCAGACAATAAGGTCCTGAATCAGCAGAAACCTGAGGAGAGGAACTGCAAACAGCATTCATAGCAGGAGGTTTAAATGTGTGTAGCAACATCAGGACCTTTCCTCCTTACCAGTCTTCTAACTCTATTTGTGAGGGTTACACCCAAGCCTTGCTTCCTTAACTTGGATTCTGTCTGCCTAAATCTTCATGCCATCAAGTCCCTGGAAGAGTGAGTTAAAAAATCAGGCATACCTAGTTCTTGGTGATAGATTCTCTGAAGCAGGAGGTTGGGAACAACCTGAGCAAGAAGCCAGTCTGAGAACTATTGGGAAATATGAATGCTTCATGAGTATAAACAAAATTCTGGAGCACTATATAGATAATTAATATAGAGATTTACAACAATATCAGCAACCAAAGGTGATGCTGACAGTAATGGCAAGACAACCTGTAAGGTGACATGGAAATCTGTTCTGCATTAGCCATCTGGACTGTCATCCCTTTGGATTTTGCAGATATGTGATATGAATCTAACCCTGGAAACTGTTGTAGATTTCACTGCTAGCAAATATGCAATTATTACACATGAAGTCAGAACTTTAATGGATCTAATAGTACCTAACAGCAGTCTAACTTTTTATTCCCTCTTTGTGCTGCACCATTCAGAAATACAGATGAACACAATGAGGAGATAATAATAAATCATATCAGATAAGGAAATACCAGAATAAATCCCGCAGAATTCTGGACAAAAATCTACTAGCCAAGAGGCACAGTGATATTGATTATGCAGATGAGGAAGAGAAGGCACAGTCAGTAAATTGGCTGCCAAACTTAGCTCATCCTTTACCAATAGAAAAGGATGAGAAACAGTTTGTAGGAAGAAGTAGAATCCTTAATACAAAATCGATATCAGAATTTACTTAGTGTGATGAAGACTAATGGACAGATTTATCTTACTTAATTTTAGGAATAAATTAATTTCCCAAACTATCTGTATCCAGTGCCATTGAAGGCACTCTTCTACATGTGAGATAGCAGGATTTGACTGGTAAACAGAACAGAGGAACTTCCTTGCCCTTCTGAGACAGCAGTTGAAGGTCAGAAGGAAAGGTCACCAGTACTAATACTAGATTGATTACTTATGTTTCTGCAGCTAAATTGTGCAATGGGTAACAATGAATGACACTCATACACTTATAATGTAGTTGTCAGCACGTGATTAAGGATTACATGAGCTAAGTGCCTGCAATCCCACTGCTGTTACTGGAGATCTAGTCAATGTAGGGGTATATTAATTCTGTCCCTAAGAAGTATGCACCTGTTGCTATTTGAAGTAGCACCCAAGGTTGTCCAAAACACCTGTTCAGAGATGGCAGCAATAACAAGACAGCTAATGAAACACCTGGTAGCTTACAGCAGTTGTCTTAAAGAGAAGCATCAGTTCTTCCATTTACATAAGTGAATCACGTTGACTGGAGTCAGAAGATCTATTCAGCTGAACAAATGCATCTTAGCCATTTCAGGCAGTATTTCTATGTATGTAGATATAACCAGAGCCTGGGGTTCAAAATGAATGAATGTTCTTTTTATAGTCTGAGAGAAATGGAGGCTAAAAATAAGGTTTTTATAGGCTTAACTGAAACCACTAGGGAGAAATTTTTGAAATTTGTAAGTAGGAGTATATTGAATGAGAATAATTTTGAAATGAAAGAATTCCTAATCCTTATAAATGAGTGAAAGCAATAGCAAACTAATGACAATAGATTATAGACTTCTGTAGTTTCAAAGAAACTCTGGGAAGCAAGGTCCCATAGGAAGGAAGTCTAAGAAATTAAGAGTTTTAAGAGCTGATGATTCCTTTAAAAAAGGAACAGAAAGACAAAGAATTGCTGTGAAGAAGAATGATAGGAAATATAATGAGATTAAATGGAGTTAAATGTAGATCTTGCATGATCTCAAACTATAAAAAAAGCAATTGACAAAAACTATATAGTAGGCCAAATTACTAAAGGAATAAAATTGCTAAATAAATATAATGAAAGGCTAAGAATTACTAATTGAATACTAGAAAAATGGTAAAAAAACCAGAAAGACTGAGGCACAAAATTAGGTACCTCAAACCAAGGACATCACAAGAGACTCAAAAGGGTAGTCTTAGTGTATTTGAGGAAAAAACCCAACTTCATTACACAGTGAAGATGTAAAGCTGTTGAGGATTTTTCTGAATGGCCAAAAGGTAGAATGAGTTTTTACTTTTCTTGAGACTACTTTCACCTGTGATGAGATAGCTGAAACAGTGAGGGGTCTGAACTACACTTGCAAACCAAATTGGTAAGAAAGTGCTCTGGTAAGTTTAAAGACATCAAATTATCTTAACAATATTAATTCACCCGTGGGTACTAAGAGAACTAAATAAAATAATTACAGCTCTCAGGGAAATTTTAAATAGAGAAAAAGGAACAGAGAGAGATAAATCTAGTGCCTACTTTAGGATATATATAAAGGACAGGTAACAAGAACCTGAGTAACACAAACCAATGTCAAACTTAATTTTCTTCCACAAAAAACACATCAGGGTTTTTAGGAAAACAAACAAATGCATGCTTCACATTTTAGTGTATTGGTATTCTGACAGTGTTTCTTATACGTGATGTAAGACAGAATTTGCAGAAACATATTTTAGATTAAACTTCTAAAAGAGTATAAAACTAGTTATCTAGTCAGGGTAGTTGCCACTGAGGTGCTGCCAGGGTCCTTTTAACAGAAAACAATCTAGTGGTTATAGTCATTGACAACATTAACAATATCATCCTGTTGTGTGTTGTGTATTTTGTAGAAAGAAATATTCAGCTGATATATACGTATACAAATAGTATCGAAAAATATATACTATACCAAGATTAGACTGAATACTTGAAGAAGGCTGAAGGCCAACAATTTGAAAACAAAACCAATGATTAACATAAGTTTAGGAAGCAAAAGACCAAATTAAGATGGAATAGTTTTAAATAAATGAAAGAGGTGTTAAAATAAGAGGAATTAATTTTCCATTTTCAAAGTGTATAGAAGTAGCTGTTGAAATCAATCACTCCAAGAGGTATTTAGTTTTGACATTTAAGTGAAACCTCCTAATCAAAACTAGTTAATCAGCAAATTAGCTTATCCAGTAATGTAGCAGAGTATTCTACAGGAACTGTATACATACATAATAAAATGAAATAGCTAAATATCTTTTGGGAATATTCAGATACAGTTGATATATAGAGGCAGGGAAGCATCCCAGAGCTCCTTCATGCATTGTTTTCCATGTGTCTGCAAAGTAGATATTCTTAGGTGGCTCTGTTCACCTTAAGTAATTGGGTGGAACAAGATTTACTGAAGCAATCTTACAGAGATGAATTGTATGTTGGTAAACTACTTTGACATCTCACATAAAAACTGCTGCATAAGGGCAAAATATTATAATGTATTACTAACTCCATATATCACAAGTATTTTAGGATGAAAGCAAAGTGTAAACAAGGTCATCAGACTGATAATCTTTGCAGACCTTTCTTCACTGTCAACTCCATTTAGAATTTACTTGGTGTGCGCATTTGGAACTGCTGAGTTTCAAGAACTGTTCAAAGTAATCTTACTGCTCCACAGTAGGTTTTTGTTGCTCTGTAATGTTTCCTAAATATTCTTGAAGAAAATGACAAAGGTTGGTCTGTTTGCATGGCAGATTTTCCACTGAAGTTTAGCAACTTCCAAAAATGGTTTAAAACAAAAAACAAAAATCACCAAAAAGCCCCCATAGAGAATTAAAAAAGTTCACTTATAACTTCTTAGTTGAACAAAGCTGAGTGAGAGTAGAAAATAATCTTTATTCATGAGGAGTTTTGTGGATAATATAGAATCATAAATAATACTGAATGAGAAACCTTACTTGAGAATATTCTAATAGAAAATATTCTCTTATATGTTCTTTCTACACAATCTTATAAAAAGAAAGCAGACAATTTCCGTTATTCAAATAGAATTATTACATATTTGTGATGCTTGTCTTCAAATTGGACGTTCAATAGTATGAATCCAATATAGACAGTAGCAGATGGAGAAATTAGTTGCTATGTCCTCAGAGAAGAAAGTAATGCAATAAAGAAACAATGGAAATAAGATGCTTTTCATACAATCTGTGTTCATAGCTACAGACTACATATGATCCTTTAGTAAGACCTCTGCAGAAGACATTCTTTATCAGAAGACAAATGCTGCTAGTTGGGTTCTCAACCAAAAGTAAACTACAATATCTTTGTACAAATACTATTGCTGAATCTTATCCAGCTTAACACAATTCAACAGCAACTCAGACCTCTGATGGTAATTTTCTGCTCTTTTTGTATGTAATTTCATGAAAGATAATATCATACCATAAAGAAGTTGCATTTTACATCATGGTAAAATATTCTGATTTTTACCAAAATGCCTTAGTGTCTGTGATGGGTTGACCCTGGCTGTATGTCAGGTATCCACCAAAGGTGCTCTATCACTCCCCTCCACAACTGGACAGGGTAGAGAAAATATAACAAAAGGCTCATGAGCTGAGATAAGGAAGGGGAGAGATCACTCACTGACGACCGTCATGGGCAAAACAGACTCAGCTTGGGCATATTGACTGAATTCAATACAAATCTAAATCAGAGCAGAATAATGAGAAGTAAAACAAATCTTAAAAACACCTTTCTGCACAACCCTCCTTCCTTCCCAGGATTTACCTCCTCTCCCCTCAGTGGCACAGGGAAAAAGGAGTGGGGGTTGCTGTCACTTCAGCACAGGTTGTTTCTGCCACTGCCCAGGGAGGAGTCCTTCCCCTGTTCCTGTGCAGGGTCCCTCCCGCAGGACACAGTTGTCCATGAACTTCTTTAGCATGAGTCCTTCCCACAGGCTGCAGTTCTTCATGAACTGCTCCAGCATGGATCACTTTTCCACAGGGTGCAGTCCTTCAGGCACAAGCTGCTCCAGTGTGGGTCACCCACAGGGTCACAAGCCCTACCAGCAAACCTGCTCCACTGTGGGTTCCTCTTTCCACAGGTGTGTAGGTCCCTGCCAGGAGCCTGCTCCAGCACAGGCTTCCCACAGGGTCAAAGCCTTCTTTCATTCACAGAAACACACAACATTCTGAGCTGGATGGGACCTGTAGAGACCTTTGAGTCCAACTCTTAAGGGAATGGTCCATACAGGGATCATCCCATGACCTTGGTGTTACCAGCAACGTGCTCTGACCAGCTGAGCTACTCTCAGGGTCATCATGCACCTGCTCTGGGGCTGCTCTCCTCCATGGCCTGCAGATGGATCTCTGCACCCCTGCTGACCACCATGGGCTACAAGGACACAGCAGCCTCACCATGGTCTTCACCGTAGTTTACAGGGGAATCTCAGCTCCAGGACCTGGAACCCCTCCTCTTCCTCCTTCTCCACTGACTTTGGTGTCTGCAGAGTTATTCCTCTCACATAGTCTCACTCCTCTCTTCTCTGAGGGCAATTACCTCTGCACTATAACTTTTTTTTCATCACAAATATGTGACCCCAGAGGTGTTACTGCCATCTCTGATTGGCTCAGCCTTGGCTAACAGCAGGTCCATCCTAGAGCCAGCAGACATTGGCCCTGTTGCACATGGCGGAAGCTTCTGGCAGAAGCCACCCCTGTAACACTCCCCACTACCAGGCCAGGCAAACTCAATACAAAGACTTTGTCTTTCTTGAAGCATTCTGGCACACAGAAGAGTGTCAATTGCTGTTTTTCACTTCTTTTAAGTGACAGGAAAAAATGATGGTGTGTAACTGGATACCAATTTACTGTCATAATTTTTATTTCCAACATTTCTTTTCATAGACTTATTATCAAAATGTTAATAATAGCTGGAGTTCCTGGAATGCATCATAAACTTTTTGAGGAAGGTTGTAATTTCCTGTTGCTTTTTTTTTTTTACAGCCTTATATGTGCAAAAATCCCCCCGAACCCTTTTCACTGAAGAATCAGATGGCAACTGACTTCTCTGGGCTTTCTTAAATCTCTTGTTCTGAAGGAACAACTTCTAACTTTTTTTCTTTGATGGTTAACTCTTTTAAGATTTTGGAAAACATAAAATAACTGATGAAATTATTGAGAAAATACAAGGAGCACAGTTGCTGATATGCAGCCTTATCCTATTTTGAATTGGCTTTTCTTATGTGAATGTACTCTACTAAACTCAAGCTATATGTTTACTAACTATGACATACAAATGTAGTTTTCTCCTCATGAAAAAAACGCCCCACAAATATGTGAGTTTTTCATAACTTTAGTAATACAGATTATTACCCACCCCTTCCCTGAAAACAAGGCCCATTTCCTACGAAAAAAGATCTGTTTTGATCAGAGCTGACTGTGTCCTCTTTCCACTTTTGCCAGCACCCTTACTTACTCTCTGATTTGTCATACAAAAAGGTTTGCACACAGGCCTTTCTGTTGAAGGATAATTTGCTGTTTGAACCTTTAAACTCTACTTTCAAAGACAAGGAAACAATTGTGGCAGATTTTTGTGTTCATTGAATTTCTTTTTTTTTTTTTTTCTGACACCTTATTACAACGTTCATGAGGTTTAGATGTATTTGATGTAAATCTTTTGTTGTGGTTACTTATTTGTTCTGATGTAGCCCCCCATAAAAGCATTTATTGCTTTATAAAATTTTTCTTAATAGGTCATCCGGGTCATACTGCTAAAACTTTATCATGTCTTTAAAAAGTAAGAATCCCTTTAGAAAAATACCTTGGATAGTGGACTGGGGTGTTGGGATCCATAGTCTCTACATGGCACATTTTATTTAGGTATTTTAAAAGCTGTGATATTCTGCCTTCTGTCACAGTGCTCAAATAATTTCTGAGATCCAACTAAACTAATATCTATCCTACCATATTTATATTGCCAAAATCTTATTTTTGAATGATACAAAAATTCCATTATTTTGTTAAATGCATATGTTTAATTATTATATTTATTTATATAAAATCTATTTAAGAATTGTATCTTCTGATTTGAAGCAGATGTCTTACAATTAAGCTTGTATTATCTATGGAGAGATGGAAAAAATGATACTAAGATCTCAGTATTTTGTAATTGTTCTGGTATGCTTCTTCAGTCACAGTGTATTTGTTATCTCATACATAAAACTAAACACCAAGGAAACAACTTTGCTCAATCACTAAAAATTTTTTGTTTTTTTCTATATACTGTCTTCATATCCTAGTCATAACGTTCTTAAAACTGTAAAAAGGGTATATTGTTTCAAATTGCAATTTCTTTAAATACTTTTTTTCTTTTTTTGCTTTTACTACACTGTGAACTTCTAAGACATAATGGCACATAATGCAAGATTTTTCACTTTTTTAATATATTAGGATTTTGTATTGGAGTTGTAAACTCCTGAAGCTTGCAAATGGTACTTTTAATAGAGTAATTTGCATAACAACAGGACAGTACAATTTGATTTGTTTTAAGGGAGAAATTACTGAATCTTTTATTTTGTTTTAGATGTGAAACATTTGACACTATTGTCAAAACCTCTACTCATTATCATCATGATTAGTAGCCTTTTTTTTTTTTTTTTTGGATAACTTTTTACACCAACAGTGCCTTGGCATAGAATTTTTAGAATCTCAGTCTCTCAAGATCACGTATTCTGTCTCAGTAAGTATTGTAAATACTGTAATAGCTCTGTTTGCAGTAATAATACTACATTGCAATTTAAGGTCAACTTGAATTTGCAACATTTAATGCAGGGTATAAAATAGTTGTTTGCTCAGAGTTCTTTAGTGGTACCTTTCAATATAGTATTTAATTGCTAAGAAATGTCCTTTTGTTTTGAGTGTTGGAAGGACTGTGCTAAGTTGCAGGAGTAAATGGCGTTGTTGACATCTGTAAAATAAAGCAAGCATTTCTTTTGTCCACAATAGGTGTTTGTGGTTTTCAACCATAGATGAAAAGACAAATAAAACAAACCAAAACAAAAAACCTCCTCAAAAATCCCACAAGTTACACATAAGTAAAACAAGAACATATCTTTTCATCTGCAAAAAGGTATTATTTAATTAGTCTCACAAGAATATATGCTGAACAGCTTCCTTTTCTTCTTAACACAAATGCTTTGATTAAAACTATGAAGAAATTGAATTACAGTCTCCAGTTTTTGGGGTTTTTTTGTTTGTTTGTTTTTTTTTTTTTGAAACCTAATGCAATGATGGCACAAGCTGTTCTGTGATAAATAGGTTAGAGAGTCTGAAATGCATAACAAAGACGATACATAAGGAAAAAAATTATAAAGGAGAAAATGGCTGAAAAGATGCTTGGATAAAATGAGGGGCATATCAGAGAATAGGTGATCATTCCAGTGGTAGGGGAAGGGTGACATCCAGCTGGGAAAAAAGGCTAAAGAGAATGAGAGATGACCAGCAGACAGGTAAGTGAAGGTTAGTTACGAAAAACTGAGAAAAAATAATTTACTTTTAACATGTAAGATACAAAATATTTATGAAAAAAGGAATGTGGTGAGAGTAAGAAGTTTTAAATAAGTGGCTTTTGGATAAATTTAGGGAGGCAGGTGTGTAAAAATTACCAGTAGTCCATAGCATTCATGCCGTAGGGAAATGTGGAGATCTGATATGAATTTGTGTATTAACAGGAATAAAACCAGTTACACAAACTTATAGGTAAGGACCTTTTATGCATTAGCAACTTCATAAATGTAAGCCCCCAAAATTTCGAAATAGTATAAATAATGAGATTTTGCTGAACCGTTGGCCTGACCTTATGTTGAAAAATTGTGCAGAACAGTCATGCTAATGTACATTTGAATTTCTAACTTTCTCATAATTATTACCTCTTAACTCTTTCATTTCTACACTACTTGTGATATGTATCAACAATTTTTCTATAATTTTAAGTTTGACCTTTCTCTAGCAGTCTTCTCAGTTTGAGTTCTGATTCTCTTGGCAGCATCAACATATCCCAGAGTATCTACAGCTTCAGTCCCTTTTAGATTTATAATTCAATCAAGTACTGAGCTACAACAGAGCTTTGGCAATTACTTGATACAGAGCCTGAATGACTCCAACTTGACAACAACTCTTGGAGGATCAGCATGAAGCACAAAAGTGCTACATATTCCAGTAGGTAGACAATACTGCATTAAAGATCATCCAGTCCCAACACGTCCATGGGCAGAGTCACCTCCCTCTAGATCAGGTTGCTCAAGGTCTTATCCAACCTGGCCTTGACCGCTGCCAGGAATGAGGGATCCACAGCTTCCCTGAGCAGCCAGTTTCAGTGTCTCACCACCCTCACAGTAAAGAATTTCTTACTTATATCTAATCTAAATTTCCCCTCTTTCACTTTGTACCTATTACTCCTTGTCCTATCACTACAGTTCATGACAAAGAGTCCCTCTTCTGCTTCCTGTAGGCCCCCTTCAGACACAGGAAGGTTTCTATGAAGTCTCCAGACAACCTTCTCTTCTCCAGGCTGAAAAGCCCCGACTCAGCCTGTGTTCACACAGGAGGTGTTCCAGTCCTGCTCTAGTTCCTAGAGACCTAGGAAAAGACCTTCTCTTCTGTGACAGCAGCTGGAAGGTTGTCAGGATATCTTAGATTCCTGTATTCAGATGACACTAAATAGTTATGCATGGGCAACTTTACTGTCTCATGGCAGAATTGTACTCTCAAGTCAATTAAGTGTATTGGTTAACTATCCTTTGACTTTGCTATGAGTTTTGGCATGCTCACATATAAACATCTAAACTTAGGTGTGTTTATCTTCCACTAAATGTTTAGGTTTGCCACTAATACCTCAATTTAATATTACAACAGAATATACAATCTCTGACCTTAAACTTAACAAGCAATGTTTTTCTTTCTGTATGTCCTTAACAGCTGTCTCAAGGGGGCTACAAAGAGAAGGAATACATAGGAAGGAATGAAAATGTCATTCCATTGTTAAATTCACTTTTAAACATTCCAATGTACTAGTGAAGAATCAGTCTCTTTACAGTCTTGTACTCTGGGATGTCACCAGTGGGTTTTGAAAATGCATTATATGCCATGAGAAAATTTCTAAATTCTCAGGACTCACTCATGAACTGAGAAAACATTTTTCCACCCAGCTCTTTTACAGTGACTAGCTGTTTATCATGTATTAAAACAACTCAGTGATGGTTTTAGAAAATTGGGGAGGGTTAACCTTAATTCCTCAATTACAAGAATGACAGCTTCATAATCTCCCCAGAGAAGAACAGAAACTTATTAAAAAATGGGTTCTAGAAGGAAGAAAGGAATATTTTCAATCACTGACAATGCCTAAAGTTCTAATTTATATACAAATGTGTGTATATATATATATATATCTCCTTACTGAAATAAATGACCAGGAAGTGCTAATAGCTGTGATCTGGTTTACTCCCTACTCTCTTTATCTCTGAAGGACTGCAGCACAGCATTATGTTAAATTACTTTCCATGTACTTATTCTCCTGGGACCTAATCAAACAGAGCCCATGTCTCTAGGCCTAAACAGTGAATCTCTGCTAGCTTTGTTGGAGCGTTGACTTTCCCATCAGTCAAGCTTTAGAAGCACAAGATGTTGCTAAAGAGCACTGCTGGGCTGCAGAGGACTTCACTGACCGTCAACCTGTCGCAGCAGTAGGAGAAGGAAATAAAATTTGTATGCAATTGGTTGAACCTGAGAGGAAGGTAGGCTGAGGGGCCTTGTGATTTCAAAAAAGTGCAGGGAGTTAACAAGAATAAGACTCTTCTTCCTTCTCAGAAGCACAAGTAATTGACTGCTAGAACTGCTTCTGCTGCGGCTATTGATCAGTGACAGTTAGAGATGTTCTTTACAATCACTCGCCCTGTGAGGCCTAATTAACAAAGGCTGGCTTGCTGAATTAGATAAAACTCAATGTCCACTGAAATTAATGTGATGCTGTCTAAACGTCCTTCAACTATTAAGGGAAAATCAAGTTTAAGTGGAAGAAACGAGCAAAGTCCTGTTAAGGGCTAAAACAATTGTGACTGGAAAAGTGGATTAAGACAACAGATTTGCAAGGACAATGTGAGGCTCAAAGACATTCTTAAAAAGTGCCACTTCTTTTCCTTGTTATATTTTTAATGGTGTTTATGCTATTTTACTAACATTTTTTTCTCTGGGAATCACTGAATTGCAGAAGAAGTAGAGACTGAGAGCTTTAAAAAAATTAAACAATTTCTTGGCTAATACTGTACCACCGGACATGTCTCTGGTTATCAGCTTTCTGGGTGAACAAGAAACTGATCACCCAGATTGGGGAGGGGGTGGGGGTGGGTGTGGTGTAAAAGTAGAATAAGTTATTGTAAAACGGAAAAGCATGAAAGAATGACTTTGGACCAAAAAAAAGATATAATGGAGACACAGAGAACAGTTTCCTCCACACTCCTTGTCAAATATTGGTAGAGGGTTCTTTGCCTTATCCTGAGGCTAAATCAGTAAAAAAAGGTTTTACTGGAGCTTCCACACTCAGAGTCCTTGCTTCACAGCAGAACCAGGACTAAACCTGTATTTGATTTGGAGGATTGGTAGGATTGTGAGCTCTGCAGCCTAACCAGGTAGAAAGGTCCTGTGTTATAGCCAGATTTATAAATAAGCCCTCAGAGGAGCCTAAATAGACCAGTTAATCACAACCAACAAAACTTTCAACCAGATACTTAAGAAATCCATTTAATAATAATAAAAATGTTTATGTCACAGCTAGCACTGGATCTAAAAATGTCAGTGTGGAAGAGAAGAGGCATATGCAAAATTCAGTGTGGTTTGTAACACACATATACTCAGTTTAGAGCTGGTTCTACCTGAACAGTTCATTATCTTTAATGGGAGCTGTTCAGCAGTGTATCTCTTCTTAGATAAACTACCTATTCCATATCCTGCCAGTTTCTGCACAACCTCTTCATAAGTGGACTGTTTATTTTCTCAGATAACCTTTCTATCTGTGATGGAAATAAGGTGTTTTCTGATTTTTTTCCTCAGTTACCCATTTCCATTCTTTTAAATATGGGATCTTCCACATGTTTTCTCAAGCATAGTTTAAGATAGCTTCAGGGTATATCTGGCCAAATATATATTCTTCTGCATTCCAAGACTTCACATTTACTATTTTCCCAGTTTCCTGGAAATTGATGTAACATTACAACAGTAACAGAGTTCACAGAAAATTCTGAGTTGAAAAGGACCCACAGTTAAAGGACTAGAAAGCACCTAAAATGCCTTTATAATCACTTCTTGTTAAAATCTTAACTGCTTATTTATAGTTCTTTTAAAGGTAGCTGTTAGTCTTTTTATTTTAAATTTATTTGATTTTCATCAGGCTACAATGCATGGACTCCTGAGATTTTTAGGGTGTTTTTTTCCCATGGATTAGGAGATCCTTCAGAAGCAGAGCATAGCTCTGGAAATGTCTGTTCAAAGCCATATGCCCTGAATCCCAGCTGGTGAGTTATCCTGCTGTTAGAGAAAAATCCAGAGATGTACTCCTTAAGGAGAAGGAAAGTATACACTTATAAGCAAAATCAGTAAGATTATTTATAGAAGTAACATTTAAGTTAGTTTAAATCCTCAAGACTGAAATAGAGACCTATAAGCTAAGGATGAAGGAAGTGTTGCTTCAGGAGTACTCTGGCTTTGGAACAGACTTTGATATCCAATGACAGTGGCTGAAGTTCTTTTTGTGCTCCAAGGAAGACTATTTGGCACAATTCCCCAAAACATCATGCTTTCAGAAGTCAGCATTTTTAAGGCATGCACAAGGTAGACCCAAAGTCTAGCAGCTATAAATTAGTCTCTCCAGTCATTGATTTTGATGATAGTTAAATCTGAAATGTGTTAAGTGATACTTCATTTGCCAGTTTACAGTAACTTCTTACCATCAGTGAGAAACTTTCCATAGAGGAAGAAATCAGAGTCTTGTCATCTTCAGGATACAATAAATTTAAAGTAATGTAATTTGAAAGTTAAAATCTGTCATAATTAGCCACCATCAATACTTTTTTTTTTTCCTGTCTGTAATAATTGTGCATTCATAAGTAAAACCCTCAAAGCATAATTTGGTGGAAACTCTCTGCCTTTTTAACAGGTTACTGGGAAACACATAACTAAGAGTTTCAGTTGCTTCAGCTGTCCTATAACTTTTTGAGAGAAAGATCTCAGCACTGACAACAGAGTAAGCTCTGAATCTAAGAGACTGCCCATGAACTACAGCACAAGAATCACTCTAGTAGATCTCTGGTACTCATAGGGTCAACACATAAGCTATAAGGTTATGTACAACAATGTACAGCATATTTTTTTTTTTTAATATCAACAGCAGATAATCTTTTAAACACTTTGAAAAATGATCTGTTTTGTTCTGTAAGTAGAGGAATAATATAGATGCTAGCTGTCAAACGACAGCAATTTATACATCCTCTTCCTTTATACTATCATTTATCAGAATCAGGTTTTGTTATATGTAAAGTGGTTTAGATCAATAGCTAGAAATCAGCTTGTATTGTATTGATTTGCTGAGAAGATTATGTATGAAGATGACAAATAGTAATGGCTGATACAGACCAATTTCCAATTGCCTAATGGATTTAACAGTTTTTAATTCTGTGAATACAATAAGGTTATTGAAAGCATTTTAAATATTTTTATTGTATGCTTAGTGGCAATAAGAATACAATTTAGAGAGCTTGAACTAGAACCGTTGGCATGAAAATGTAATTTTTATCCTTTAAACATCATTTAGTAAACAATTAGTAAGTCAAAGATGTGTAGAAAACAAACTTGTTACTTGGTATTATATGTTTAAAAATGTGTGGCTAAACAACAGATATAGAAAAAAAAATCAGCAAAAAGATCATTTCTATGGCAAACATGATATAAGTAATGGGAAGATGTGACAGAGCACAACTGATACTTCATTTGTTATACAGTATCTAAGCTTCATTCACCTCTTTTTATTAACAAGCCTGTATCTATTCTCAGCTCACAGCAGCTGAACAAAATGTGGCATCTAAAAGGAAGATTATGGAGGGTTTTCTTCTAATTCTTCTCTTTTTACTGCCAAGTGTTTTTTCTTTTTTCTTCCCACTTGATATAAATATATAAAAGGAATTACTTTAATTGAATCAGCTAGAACATTCCACATTACTGGGGGTGCTGGTGGATGAGAGGCTGGATATAAAGTGGCAATGTGCAGTTGCAGCACAGATTAGGTATCTAATTATTATTTGTTTTCTTTTGTTTGTCTGTTTGTTTTTAATTTTAGAAAACAAACAGCATATGTATATGTCACACTTGTTAACCAGAATATATTTGAGAAAATGAATGCTTAAAGATCACAAAGTTTTCATGTCATTAGCTGGTTTCTCTTGGATTTTAATGAGTAAGGTTTCAAGAGCCTGTCCACAAGATATGACGGTGTATTATTATGTGAATAATTTTCATGCATGGAAGTGTCTTAAGAACAGTAGTGAGAAGAAATACTGGAGGTATTTGGGACTTCTTGTTAATTTCTGTGATTACTTTGTACAACTCTTATTAATGACATCATTTAACTTCTGGCAAACTTACTGACACTGCTGGTGAGGAAGCCAGTTAGGGGAGGTACACCATTGGACCTGCTCTTTGTTGAGTGAGAAAGACTGGGAGGTGATGTGATGAGTGGAGGCTGTCTTGAACACAGCAATCACACAATGATAGTTTTCAGTTCCTTGAGAGGTAAGGAGCAGGCTCTGCAGAACTGCTACCTTGGACTTTCAGAATGCAGGCATGTTTAGGAGAGTAGTTGATAGATTCCCTTAGGAGGCAGTCCTGAATAATAAAGGAACCTAGGAAGGTGGGATGTTCTTCAAGAAAGAAATGTTGAAATTAAAAGAGCATCCTCGCCATGTACTGAAAGACTGGCCTTGGTGGAAGAAGACTGCCCTGGCTGAATAGATGGCTTTGAGTGGAACTAAGGATAAAACCAGGAGAGTTTCTGACCTTTGTAAGAAGGGGCAGGCAACTCAGGAGCACTACAAGGTTATAATGAGATTATGCAGGGTGAAAATTAAAAGTGCCAAAGCCCACCTTGAACTTAATCTGGCTCCTATTGTAAAAAACAAATAAAAAATACCTGTATATATCTGTAGCTCTCTATATATCTATATACCTATATATCCATATAAAGATGATACAGATGTGTCTATAAATACATCAGCAAAAAAACAAAACCAAAACCAAAAACAAACAAAAACAAAACCACAAACAAACAAAAACAAAAAAAAAAAAAACTCCCCCCCCCAAAAAAAATAAAAAAAAAAAAACAAACAGATCTAAGAAGAATTTCCATCCTTTATTGGATGTGTGGGGTTAAACATAGTGGCAAAGGATGTGGAAGAGACTGAGGTACTTAATGCCTTCTTTGCCTCAGTCTTTAATGGCAGGACCAATAATTCTCAGGATACCCAGTACCCTGAGCTGCAAGACAGGAACACGGCACAGAATGAAACTCCCATTGCCAAAGAGGATAAGATCAGTGACCTGCTGCACCACTTAGACATACACGCCTATGGGGCTGGATAGGATCCACCCAGCAGCACTGAGGAACCTGATGTAAATGCCCATGGAGCCACTTTCCATTATTTACCAGCCGTCCTAGCTGGTACAGGAAAACCAGTCAGCATGTCTCTATAGAAGGACCTGGACAAGCTCTATCAATAGGCTGAGGTCAGTTGTATAAGGGTCAATAAGATCAAGTATCGGGTCCTGCACTCGAGTCATAACAACCCCATTTATCACTACAGGCTTGGGGAAGACTGACTGAAAAGCTGCCTAGCAGAAAAGAACCTGGAGATCAGCTGAACATGAATTAGCAGTGTGCCCAGGTGGCCCAGAAGGCCAATGGATGTGTCAGAAATTGTGTGGCCAGCAGGAGAAGGACAGTGATTGTCCCCCTGTACTTGGCATGGGTGAGGCTGCACCTGCAGTACTGTGTCCAGTACTGAGTCCCTCAGTTCAAGAATAACATTGAAGTGCTGGATTATGCCCAAAGGGCAGTAAAGCTGATGAGGCATCTGGAGCACAAGTTTTATGAGGAGTAGCTGAGGGATCTGGGTTGTTTAGCCTGGAGAAAAGACTGAGAGGAGACTTTATTGCTGTCTACAACTGCCTGAAAGGAAGTTGTAGTGATGTCAGGGTCGACCTCTTCTCCCAGGTAACAAATGACAGGGCAAGAAGAAACATTCTCAAGTTGCACCAGGGGAGGTTTAAATTAGATATGAGGAAAAATTTCTTCTCTGAAAGGTTGTCAAGCACTGGAACAGGCTGCCCAGGGAAGTTGTGGAGTCACCATCTCTGGAGGCATTTAAAAGACCAGTGCATGTGACACTTAGGGGCATGAGTTAGTTGTGCCCTTGGCAGTGCTGGGCTAATGGTTGAACTTGACAAGCTTAAAGGTATTTTCCAATGTAAATGATTCTATGATTATATAATTCTTTTGATTTCACAAAATGTCACAGTATATGAGAATGCAATAAATTTTTTATTGAGACCATCTATTATTAAAAAAATTCTACCAATCAACAGCAGTTAGTCACACAAAAATTATTTTTAAACAGAATTAAATTATTAGAGAGTTTTTCAAACTTTATAGGTATGTATTCATACATTCTGGGCACTACATTTTACTTCACAGGAATCTCAGTTCATACACGGTTTTTACTTAACTTGTGCTGACGCTTCACACACCGAAGATTTCACTCAACTCCTATTAGTGGTACAGTGTTGTAGAACTACTCACTATATAGGATTGGGTACTAACACAAAACTCTGAAGGTGTTAATGAAACAGAAACATTCGCATCTGATTACCTTCCAGTCCTTTCTAATGGAAGATTATAATTTCACCACACTTAAATGGACAGTGTATATTTTACTTTCTTCATATATATCTTGGTGAACTTCTTTAGCCTTACTGTGCCAACAAGAAACTGGTATTTGTTATGTTCTAACGGTTTTCAAAAAGCATTTACCACTACTACCAAGCTAACCATAGGAAATTTCACTCTGGTGCCAGAAAGCATTTACCATGGAGACTATCTAGTTGTCTTTACACAAAATTTTTTCAGAGGGTCATATCACTTGTAGAAAGAAGTTAAAGCAGAAGAGCAAGTGCAAATAAATTAATGTCTTTGCATATCTTTGTATGTCTTTGGTTAAAGATTGTTATCTCCACCAGAGCTAAGATCAGTCTATCTGCCTAAAAAATATTATCCAGGCTTTGTACCATAATTTACTCTATCTGAACTACGACTGAGGACAGAACTTCATTGCCACCTACATGGAAAACTAAGTATTCAGAAATCTTATCACCTTAGGCCCTCGGTTTTGTCACTCTCTCTATGCAGCTTTACCTGATGAGTGCAAAAAGGATCTTCCCAAATTGTGCTGTAGCCATGGTGCTCTGTGCTGTTCTAGTTATATTTTTTGCTTGTAATTCACAGCAGTCAAATAAAAGAATACCAAGAAAGTAAATGAAGGATATGCACTGCAAAATTAGTATTGGTGCATTCTATACCTTTTTAGTTTTCAGTGTTTAAAATAACAAAGGAATGTGTAGGCACGGTTGTCTAGTTGTTCCTAGGAGCATGCAGAAACCCACAGGATTTACCTCCATAAGTACTAGGCCAAAATATTTTGCCTGTTTATCTTATAAAGTGTGGAACTAAGAAAGAAGTTCTATATCTTTCATCCTTTTCAGGTGCATGAGAATGACAGTCAGAAACTGGCTGAAATAATGTTCCATTCTGTCTTTTGCTACTGGAATATTTATAGTTACTACAATTTATGATAAATTTAAACAGTTTAGATAATCCCTCTGAATGCCAAATTTCTTTTGTTATACTGCATCATTCTGTCCTGAAATTTACTGCTTAGAGTTAGTGGAGTTATACAGCTCCTGTCACCAGGATAACAGCAGTTTCACCACGTATTCATCATGCATTTCCACATAATGAAATAATTTATTATTCTGGTTAAATGTTGTTTTTTTTTTCAGACCTCCTCTACCTACACTGACTGAAATAGTGGGTGAAAGTAGAACTAATGATTGCTGCAAGGGTGTCTGACACAAGCTTTCTTCTTTTTTTTTTTTTTTTTTTTAAATTTCCCTTTGCACTGTGTAGCAGTGAACTACAGTAATTATTTTCAAGAAAAGCAATCCTATCATACAATGTATTTGTATATGATTAAGCTCTAAAAAAAGTTTTCAAAATCCTATTAGAAGAGACTTTTTCTAAAACAATTTTTTCCCTCAGGAATTTGCATTGTTTCAGTTTGATGGAAAATATTTTTGTTTCCCTTGCCTGTGTCAGTATTTTAATATAGGTTTATATTTTTTCTTCCACAAAATTATTTGATAATTCAAATTTAAAATAGAAACTCAAATTTAAATGTATACATGTCTAAAAAAAATATACTTCTATTTTATGGATGAGTATACAAAATATGCGGTAAAGTCAATGAAATGAAAGGATTTAAATGTTAGGAACAGAAAGATCTTTGAATGTAATATGTAATTTCTACTTATTCAGTTGAATATCATGTGGAGAGATTTCTTCAGTAGCTGACAGGTCAGAGCAGCATCATATAACTAACATATGGACCAAAGTACTAAAGCAATTTGTTTGTGTTATGATTTCAGTTTCTTCTAGGGCATTGTTAATATTATCAATATTGTTAATCAAACCCAAACTGATGATTTGGTCTACAAATGATTTAAGAAGGCATGAATAGTTTTTTTCATTTATTATCCGCAAGAAGCCACTCACTTCCCTTTTCCAGGGGTTTTATTGATCACTCTTTCTGCCCCTTCTGACCTGCTTATTTCTGTCTGTAAACTAAATCACCACAGAATTGTATTGCAATAGCCCTCATACTTCTTTGTTCCAGTTTCCAGTCTGTGTCTTCTAATAAACCTATGATTATTCTATTATTCTCTACCAAAAAATGTGCTGTTTGATTTTCTTTGTGTGCCATCTGAAGTACACATTTTTCTTCTATGAGTCTTGGATGAAATAATTATTAGAAATTAATATATTAGAAATATAAACTTTGATCTTCTCCATGGGATTAGTCATTTTATTCTTAAGAAAAAAGTCAAAGGTGAAATGGACAAAACTTGGTTCTTTTCAAATTCACTGTCATGCAATTTTCATATTGGTGCACTTATTTTGGCACTCATCTTTTAGATTATAGAACTAATTTAATGTAATTGTGTTTAAGTTCAAGACCGGAAAAACCACAGAGTCTGCATGTCAAGTAAAGTGAGTAAAAAGGGAAGTGTGTAGAGCACAGATCCATCTCATTTGTTCTTTATTTTGTCTAGATCAAACTGTTACAGCACAGATTGATAACATATGAGACCAAAATTGCAAGGGCTAGGAAATGTTTCTGTTATAAGAGATGACTCAAGAAATCAAAGGTTTCTGAGATTAATACTAAATGGGTGGTTTACTCTCAGATACAGCCATATAGAAACTTTGAATGTTATAATTGAGTAACATGTATGGAAACTACAGTCCACTGGTTAGATACTAAACCAAGATTTCAATTCCCCCATCCTACCTAGACTGTTTTTCTTATTTCAAGAAATTCACTAATTCAGCTTACTTAATTCTAGGGAACCATTCAGCAGTCCAACCATAGGTGTCTATTTGTGATATTTCCTGAGGTACCTGAGACATTCACAGAGGTCTGAAAGACAAGACAAGACAGGGGATACCCTTGTCCTTCTGGCAGTTTAAGGCTGGAGAAATTTTCCAAAACAACAGGAGATCTCCTCATGCTTAGGGATTAAAAATGTACTTCAAGCTACTCATCTGGAGTTAAGTTCACTTTCCCACATACAGTGTGAGAAAGTGTTACCTGAGATGTCTTGCAGTAGTGTTTCATCTAAATTCAGTGCTCAGATTTGAGGACATCATATCCACACTCAGAATCACAGAATTGTTAGGGTTGTAAGGAACCTCTGGAGATCACCTAGTTCAACCCCACTGCCAAGGCAGGGTCATGTGAAGCAGAATACACAGAAAGGCATCCATGTGTTTTTTGAATGTCTCCACAAAGGAAGACTCCACAATCTCCCTAGGCAGCCTATTCCAGTGTTCTGCCACCCTCAGTGTAAAGAAGCTTTTCCTCATGTTGAAGTGAATCCTCTTGTGTTTTAATTTATGGCCACTGCTCCTTGTCCTGTCCCTGGGCACCATCAAAAAGTCTGGTACCATCCTCTTGGCACCCACTTTTGAGATATTTATCTGCATTAATGAGATTTCCTCTCAGTCTTCTTTTCTCTAGACTAAACAGGCCCACCTCCCACAGTCTCTCCTTATAAGCAAGATGCCAGACTCCTAATCATTGTCTTGTACTGAGCATAGATCTGGACTCAGAATTCCAGACGTGGCCTCACTAGGGCTGAATAGAGGGGCAGGATCACCTCCCTTGACCTGCTGGCTACACTCTTCCCGATGTACCCCAGGATACCATTGGCCATTCTGGCTGCAAGGGCACACTTCTGGCTAATGGACAGCTTGTCATCCACCAAGACTCCCAGGTCCTTCTCAGCAGAACTGAGAAACAGCCTGCACTGAAGGTCTGAACTCTCCAGCAGTGCTTCTCAGTTTCCCTGGACATGAAAGCAGCCTACATACTAAAACCACTGGCTTAACTTCACATATGAATAAAAGTGTGTGAGATGGATGCCATGACCCTTTTTCTTTCTTGGTGATTCTGTTGATTATCTTACCTCACAGAGCGATATAAGAATAGATTCCATAAAAATCCTGGAGTTGTGGCAGTGATGAGCGGAGCATAAATACTTGTGTGAAGCTGTGCTCCTAAGTGAGAATAGGTGTCAGATGCCAAATTAAAATGTCTTTCCAAAAGAAGAAAAAGGAACACTCAGATATATGGATTTATAAAGTTTAATCCTGAAGATGACTGGCTAAGACAAAAAATTAAAAAAAAAAAAAAAAAAAAAAAAAGGAATTTTTTGTTCTGTTACAATTTTTCACCTTTAGATTTTCACCTGAAACTTGACTCAGAGGATCACTTAAAGAATATAAATATGTGAAAATATTCACATTCTCAAAGAATCTGGGGTACTTTTATGAGCAAGGGATACCTGATTATAACATTTGCGCATGCAAATAAAAGTATGGTTGTATTTGCAGTGCAGATGTGTATTCTGTCTCCCTCTCTCTCTTTAAAAAACTGAGCAACTCATTGCAACTCATCTATTAAACAAACCCCAGAGGTTAACAGACGATAGCAGATATTTTTTATTTGAAGTCACAATCTCCGTACTCCTAAATTTTTATGCGTCAAAAAAAGAAAATCACTCTACCTTTCAATTAGCATAATGACATATTTTTAACAGTGATGGTTGCAGAAAAGATAAGTACTGGCAATACAGATGCAATAAATAAGTCAGAGGTGTGAACTAACTATTACAGATATCAAGGGGAAACAGGCCGGAAGAATAAACTGTACAAATACCTGCACAGTTTTTGAGGACTACTACATCTGACAATTTTATTAGTTGGTGAAGATGACATCTCCTCTCTGATGTTCAGTAGCACAAGACTGCTAGACACAAACAGTACAAGCTGAACTCAATATTCTGTAACAATAAAAGTTGTTAGTGAAAGATCAACACATGCCTACCATGACATGCAGACTACCTAGGAACTTTGTAAATGAGGATGTAATGATCATATTTTCATGGATATTAGGTGTGTTTCACCTCCTGTAATATTGAATATTTACAATGATACTGGGGCACTCCAGAGAGTCAATGTATACAATGTGTATATCAAGTGTTCATTGTATGGATTGGCTGCCAATGTGATGCCCTAATTGTTACATTATAAGCATAACCCTTAAGATCTAGGTCATACTATAATGAGTAAGACAGCTGGTGTACAGTGCTGTAAGTAATGGAATTAATTTATGTTTGCAATACTAATTCAAGGAATTTTCTTTTTTCTTTCTTCAATTTTTCTTCTCACAACTTTTCCTCTCATAATGTTTCCATTCTGCTTTCTTGTTGCAGAAAAAGGATCCCCCACATAATCACATACACATGTATTTATGTATTTATTTGACTAATTCAGAGACAGTTCATTTCTGTCTCTTAATGTGAAACAATATTGCAATTCTCTATTATGAAAATATGCATTATTTAAAGGAATTCATCTACAACTGAATGCTTGGAGCTTCACCAGGAATTACTCATCAGCACATTGCTAAGCTTGCAAAGGAAATGGGTGGTATGGTTAATAGCAGACACATAATTTGTGATGAAAAATAGTGGGAAAATAAAAACAACCCTTCTTAACTGTTTCAGTGGGAGCTATTTCTCCATGTTACCATTCATTCTAATATCTCCTTCTATTTTTTCCCTCAATCTCTCTTCCGAGTCAAGCACCTCTTGTATTAAAGTGCCTGGAGATGGACGAACAATGAGATACAACAGCAAAGAAGGTGAATAATGCATCACCAGCATGCAGCTACCCTTAGCATTTATGTAGCAGCTGCTTCAGACAGACTTTTTAAATTTGAATGTAGAAGACAAGTGTTTTCTGAGGTGCGGATATCATTTTCAGATGCTGCAAATAAAATAAAAGTGTTATCACACCTTGTGAGGGTATGTGTAAGATTCACTAATCACTGTGAAGTAACCATTTATGGAAATTGCCCTTCTCAGCTGGAATTTACTCAGTATCCCCAATTTTAATATTTTTAATTGTTTTGGAGATTGCTTTTTTCCCCAGTGAGGGAGTTAATTCCTTTCATGCAGCCACACAAGTGAGTTATATTTCATGAGAGGAAATTTTGCAAAATTAAGACCAAAATTAATGGAGCAGTGAGAGGAACTAATAAAATTTATGAGACTGAAGAAGTCTCTGAAAGATCTTGTTAGGAGTACCTAATGAAGCAAAGATAGAACAATCTACAAATCCCCTAAACAGAACTCTATAGTGGAGAAGAAAAGAGAAGTTCTTCTAAGCAAAAGACTGTGTAGAAGGAGGGTGGTCAGAGGGGAAATGATAGAAATTTGTGTATGGATGGGAACCCTAAAGGAAATATTTTGACCTTTTATTTATGTCAACAAAAAACATACCTGAATTTTTATGATGTCAGAAAAATGATGTCTGTGAAAAATGTCAATGCAGTGAATTTATATTTTAGAATACTTAAAGGCAAAGATCAAAGTCCTACATAGATTAGTACTGTGGAGACCCACAGTAATAGTCTGAAAGGGCCTAAGTATGCAAGAAAGGCAAACTTGATAATGTTTTACGGAAAGATAATTGAAAGAATAAGGAGTAATACCAAAACTGTCTTGCTCAGTTGTCTATTCTGCCTCTACAAGGTTTAAAGTTCTAGAATGAATGAAAGCCAGGAATCAGCGATTGAAGAGGGAAAGAGAAAAAAACCCCATCAACTCACAACTACCAATGCAGACTTCTAAATTATTTTTTTTAACCAAAGATGATGAATAATAAGAGAAACGTGCCAATGTTACTTTCAAAAACATTTTCTTTTTAAATTTGGTTATAGAATAATTTGTTTCTAAGGCTGCAAATATGATGGCTTTGGGGTAAAAAAATAATTTTATATATATATATATATATTTACAAATGTTTTTAAAGATGTTGTTGAGATTAGGCAAAACAATTCAAAGGAATATCTCATGAACATAAGTGAAAGCTCTAGCATTAGGTAGGAAAATATCCGTAAGAACTCATTCTCGTACTGTAGATGCGGTCAGTAGATTTTATACCTATTTTCTCTTATTTCACACAGCTCTGACTAGTATTAAGATGTGGGCTTAATTTTTCCTTAAGATAAGGAAACCTGTTCCCTACTATGCAGGGATATTTCTCCTTGCAAATGACAGTGGCATCATTATGTTTCTTGTCTTTCAGTGATATATGCATTTACAGACAATGTAATACTTAATTTCTGATTTAAATACAAAAAAAAGAGGAAGATTGACACTGCTTTCAAACACTTTTTCTGTCAGGAAAAAGATAAATAATTTAATAGGAAGTCCATTTTCTTAATAGCAGTTATAACCATGACTTCAGTGCCTGTAGGTTTCAAGATGCTTGACCATATATAACTAACACTACTACAAGACAAATGATGACATGTCTCACTGAATTTCAGAGCCCTTAGGAAAAAAAAAAAGCCCAACCACCACTATGAAAGGACACAAATAACTGAGTGAGGAAAATTCTTATCTTTTAATCATTAGTAATGTGTCATGACCCATTGACAAGAACTTTCAGGGCCTCCAAGATCACTCAGTTCCAACCCCCACTGCCATGGACAGGGACATGGCCTTGAACAATGCCAGAGACAGGGCATCCACAGCTCTGGACAATCTGTTCCAGTGCTTCACAGCCCTTACAGTAAAGAATTTTTTTCCTAATATCTAATCTAAACCCACTCTCTTTCAGTTTGAAGCCATTCCACCTTGTGCTATCACTATATGCTCTTTCTAAATAGTCTCTTTCCATCTTTCTTGTAGGCCCATTTATGCACTGGAAGGTTTCTATAAGGTCTCACCAGAGCCTTCTTTTCACTCGTCTGAACACACCCAACTGTCTCAGTCTTCACAGCAGAGGTGCTCCAGCACTCTGAACATCTTTCTGGCCCTCCTCTGGGCTTGCTCTAACACATCCATGTCCTTCTCATGTTGTGGGCTCCAGAGGTGGATGCAGTACTCTGGGTGGGGTTTCACTGGAGCAGAGTAGAGGGGCAGAATCACCTCCCTTGCCCCGCTGGCCATGCTACTTTTAATGCAGCCCAGGACACAGCTGGCTTTCTGGGCTGCAAGCACACATTGCCAGGATATGTTGAGCTTCTCATCCAAAAATACCCCCAAGTCCTTCTCCTGAGGGTCACTCATTTCACCATCCAGCCTGTATTTATATTTGGATTGCCCCAGCCCAAATGCAGGACCTTATAATGCTATAAAAATGAATCCTTATATAATCTACACAGTGTAGTAGAGTTATAACAGTGAAATAGGTTGCTTCACTGAGTTGTTTTTTTTCTGGGATAGAATTAATTTTCTTCATAGTAGCCAGCACAAGGCTGTACTCTGGATTTGGGCTGGAAACAGTATTGGAAAAACAAGGGTGTTTTCATTACTGCTGGGCAGTGCTTACACAGAGGCAAGGCCTTTTCTGCTTCTCACCCCACTAGTGAGCAGGGTGGGTGTGCACAAGGAGCTGGGAGGGGGCACAGCCAGGACAGGTGATGCCAACTGACTTAAGGGATATCCCACACCGTATGGTGTCCTGCTTAGCATGTAAAGCTGGGGAAGAAGGAGGAAAGGGGGACTGTTCGGAGTGATAGCATCTGTGCTCCCAAGACACTGATACATGTGGTGGGGCCTGGCTGAGCATCTGCCTGCCAATGCGAAACAGTAAATCAATTCCTTGTTTTGCTTTGCTGGCATGCACAGGTTTTGCTTTACCTATTAAACTGTATGTATCTCAACCCACAAATTTTGTCACTTTTAGTCCTCTGGTTCTCGTACCATCAGGGGTGAGTAAACAAGTGGCTGTGTGGGGTTCAGCTGCCAGCTGGGGTTAAACCACAATGTTTACCTTTGAGAATTCTTCAGCATACATTTTTCTCCCAAGTTTATTGGTTATGAAATGTCTAACAATTTGTCACTGCATCTCTGTCAGATTCAACTTTTGATAACTACATTCTATTTACAGAAATTACTAGTAACTTTAATTTAGACAAAGTATCATTTTTCTATTGTCTTCTTTAAGTCACATGTTCTACTGCTAATCAGCTGATATGTTCCACTAAAAAACTGTCTGGAGTGCTATGACAAACTATGTAGTTCCATGGAAGTTCCATGGAGTTTGATGTCATTTTTTGCTTGAAAATCTGGTATTTGTGATAGATACTTATTTAATAATTTCATAGTAGAGTACAAATATTTAATTAACTTCAGAGTGTTAGTTCACTAGTAAATAAGCATTATTATTAATTTGGAAAATAGTCGTTGAAGTCAAACCCCTACATAATGGTGATGACAATTTCCCTCTCCCATAGTTTGTTTTCATTCTTGAAGATTAATCTAATTGAGTTAATTACTTTCTAAACCTGAAGGTTGTCATTTCTCAAAAAGAACATATGCAAATAAACAGAAAAAGAAATTCTTTTCTCTTTTAAATTATAAAATATTAGTTTTAAAATATCCACAAAATCCACAAAATAATCAACACCAAGTTTTTGGAAGTAGAAAGGAAGCTATTGCTTTCTTCTCTGACCTGAATACATTTCATTACAGGGCAAGCCCTGAGCTCCTACTAAAATAGATATGGTGTAAATCCACAGAAAAAAAAAAAAAAAAAAAAAAAAGTTTAAAGATTAAGGCTCTTATTTAGAGTCA
>JAWWTY010000001.1:97004908-97138766 GCA_035222235.1 Margarornis squamiger | reverse complement strand
CCTCTCCTCGCCTCCCCTCCCCTCCCCTCCCCTCCCCTCCCCTCTTCCTCTCTTTATTTTTTTTTTTTTTGCACTTTTCCTTCTTCTTATTCCTTGCCTCCAGCCCCTCCCCTTTTTTTTATTTTAAACATACAATCAGCCCTTTCTGGTTTACTTACCTGTGCAGAGCAGGATATAGTTAACAGTAACAACCTACCATTCTGAGATTATTATTGTTAATTTTTTGTGACATAGGGACATGAAAAGCAGTATAAAAACATTCAGAGTGACAGGTGGCATTTGCTTTGTTACTCTGCTTTTTCACATGTCTGTGACATCTCTTCATAGACACAGTGGGGCTTTGATTCCTCGGTGTTTTGTATTCATGTACTTTCCACAGTGCAGCTATGGATCTACAGTATGCTAGGAATTGCAGAAATTCAAAGCATGCAATGGGATAAATGATAAATTGTTGATGGGGAAAAAACGGCTGTGGTCAAGCATGGGAAATAATCCATGCGAGATTTGTATTCCAGAAAGAGTATAAACTTCCATGGGAACATAAATGATCACTATTGTTTGTTCTACAATTTTCAACCATTCCAGAGAGGTTTCCTACTAATACTAATCTTAAAAATAGTTGGTAGTTAACAAAGCCCACAAATGCACCCTCTCATAGCTGGGTAGTATATTTTAATCCTCTAAGTGTCATTGTGCCACTCTCTGGTTCAACATTGGTTTCCCAGTTTAGTATTCAGAGAGCTAATTCATTTTGTTGCTGGCAGCAGTGCATTAATGATCAAGCTACGACAATGAACACTGTCTGCATAACAAATGTGTCTTTCTCAAACTGCAGTAAATACAAAGTGATTAACATGAAATAACTGCTCCAGCAAACTGCTTCTCTGCTTTTAAATAGATACTAGTGTTTTTATTTAACCCTACACTTGTCAGATATGTCTTGAATGAGCTTGCTTGCACTTATTTTTTGGCTGAGTTAAAAGCAAGGAGGGGCAATTTCTTCCCTGGAGCTTTATTTTACAGAGTGCATTCTCTTGGAGATCTCCTGTTAGCGTACTGGATGCAAATGATTATTAATACTGTGTTCCCTGCTTCTGACATTTACTAGGGCAGAAGCATCAAATGGAACTAAATCACATCATGCTCCTTCCAGCTAGCTTAATCCTGCCATTTTATCGAAGGTAATGAAAATAAGGTCTGAGCAGGTTAATGCTGTAGTTGTTAATAACCTTTAAATCTAAACGAGCACAAGGTAAAGTTGATTTGCATCCCAAGTTAAACAAGAAAATACAAAGAGGGAAGGTGGTGGAACAAGAAGAATCAAACTAAAGTTGATCTCCCCTTGCAGCTCCACCCCTGGTTTTTATTCTTAATTCAGGCATAATGAATGATCTGAGCAATGCAACAGTATTATGAAGAAATTATATTCTTAGAAGGAGTAAAACAGAGACAGAAACAGGGACAGACAGAAACAGAGACAGCTGATTTGACAGTCAATGTCCCTTACCTTTTTTGCCACTCACTCCCTGTTGGGGGAGCCCCTATCTGAAATGTAACAGGGAGAAACGAAAAGCACAGCAACTTCTACAAAACACTTTGAAATGGTTCTCGTCACCCAGATAATCCTCTAAATCTGTGTTGTTCCCATTCCTGCTGTCATCTCACTTCATCTCATTATAATGTGCCAGTAGTTTAGACTTTCTGCTCCACAACAGTCTTTCAGAGACAGTTTTATTAGAAGACGTTTAAGAGAGGTCAAGTATTTGTTTCCACCCTGCCTCACCATTTGCATCACATATGTGGCACTTTTGTAATTACTTTATAGAACTTGAAAGGTTGCATTCTGGAAATATGTGTTTTTACTGTTCTATGAAGGTCATTAAAAGGTTTATCTCAGTGAAAAATAAACAGCACCATGGCAATGTGACACAAATTCAAGATTAAGCCAAAAGGAAGACCAGAAGAGAAAATTTTGATTTCTCCAGGAAAATCACAAGAAGTATTTACAATATGTTTGTGATTTTTAAAGACATAATGGCCCACTCATCAGAAGTATTGAGTAAAATTTAGAGAGGAAAAAAATAAATATCTTCGGGCTTTGTTTAAAAATTTGAAAGCAGTTCCTTTTTCATTCATTAAACACAAGTCAGGTTCATGGGAGCTTTAAATACCACTTTTCCTAAGAATACAAAGTGTGCATGTATTATTAAAAATAAGGAAAGATTTGGGAAAAAATTTTGCTTAGAATAGGATCTATATGGACCTGTGACTATAGTATAAGCTGCCAAAGACCATGAGTAACGCAGAAGTGAACAGCTAACAAATAGGCAAAACAAATTTCCTGAAATATTGCCCTGACAATCAGAGCCTCAAATGTAATCACATTTAAATAAGATCAACAGAGATGTGTTGGTTCAGAAAGAGGCATAAAGATTCCCATAATTACAGCTCTCATATTCCATTTTGGTAAGTTAAGATAGCTTGAAAGTGGCATTGAGATAGGATAAGGATAAGGTGTGCCTGTTGTGCTCAACAGAGGAACATCTGGTGTACCTACAACCAAAAAGATGCATGGGCATTCCTTCCTGCTATTTCTCTCACTGTTTTTCCCTCTTTCACATGCTGAAGCTTGTGGTATGGAACAATAGGCAGACTCTCCTAAGTAGACAAGACAGGTTCAAGAAGCCTGCAAACACACATACAGGTGGACCACAGGCCCTGCTAGTATGTATTTCTGCTCTTTTAAAATTGTGAATATCAAGGTTTTTTGTTAACTCAGATGCACATTATGGTTGTTTAGCTAAGATTTTTTTTCCTTTTGCTTTTCTTAAACTAAGGCTTATATGCCAAACTTTAAATGACAGACCCCTGATGAAAATCATGTAATTAATTAAGAGTATTAGCTTTTTATGATGAAAAATAGCACCATAATATAAAAACAAAGAAAAAACTACAGGATCAAACTCACAAGTCTCATCACTTAAACCAGTTCCAAATGACTTCAAAATTAAACAAAATAACTCACTCCCTAACAGACTGACTGATTGAATGAATCAACAACTAAAAAAGAATGAAAGAAGGTCTGATTGTCATGCACTGATGATAAGATGAAGGTATCAAGACAGCATATGTTTTTAGAGAAAGTTGGTTAACTAACAATAAATTACTGTGGGGCCAACAATCACTGTTTCTGCTGGAGTTTATTGCAAAAGGTACACTAATTCCCATAAAATCAAGGCACACTTCTTGAACACCATGGACAAAGCCATACAGAAAAGAAAAACTCTGTTTTACAGAATCCAGTTAAATTTTGCATTGATGAGGTAACCCTTATTCTTTGCCTAAACTGTTTGGACAGCCAGGTACGTGATCAGAGAATCAATAGCATATGTAAAACTGCACCATATGCATTCTTACAAGGTATCCTACAGCCTTATTTATGGTAAGATCATTAAAGAAATAATGATGGTAGTGATCAGATATTTTTAAGAAAATTTATTTTAAGAAAAGTATTCATTTTGAATCTTCCTTTGTCTGCTCTGATTTTTTACTGGAAAAACGTTAAATCAAACAAGTTTTTCTTGGCATATGCACTCAAGCATGAAAAACAGTTGTGTACTGGAGCTGAGGTAAACACTTTCAACCATGATGAATTTTACTTCTAGATCTTGTTCTCTTTTTGTTTCCTAACTTGCTTCAGACAGTTCTTTCTTTTCTCATTTTCCCTTCTTTTTCACTTATTCACAAAAGACTCAGTGTAAAAAGAAAACATCAAACAGGTCAGAGTTTAATAAATAGTTTTGGCCATGTGTTGGTGCTATTAGCATACTTTCTCAATCTACTTAACCTTGTACTGTTCAATGCAAACACCTTTCTAACCCAGGTTCTGCCTTCTGCAACAAGTCTCCTACATTAGTTACATTACTGACTCCTTTTTGGTTTTTTTCACAATTTTGTTCCAAAAAGCCATGCTATGTAGTTTGTCTCTTTGTCTATATTGTCAGCTAACCTGTATCTTGCAATATTTATCAATAGAAAAAAAAGTTTTAAGTTAAAACTTACATTGTATGCCGTATAAAATTGCATTGTGTCCTATTAAAAATTGTGTTGACCGGATGCCAAATTGTGCTTTGTTTATACAGTCTCCACTGGAGTTCTGCAGTCTATAAAAGGCTACACAATATTTGGGGAAAACAGATTTTTGAACAGCTTTTGGCAACCACTCTGAAATATTGATAAGAAACATTAAGGAAGAAAAGTGGAATAGAATACCACATGGAGGTTGCATTAGTAGAGTTGTGATAAATTGACAGTTTACTGCTTGCTCTTTTAATCATCTGCTATCACTGGGGAGCATCGAGCTGCTGAAGTAAACATCATGGATGGAAGAAACACACACAGTACACTGCACTGCTACAAGCAGGGGATGATCTGGGAATTTATCAGCATATTCATAGTGATTTTCCATCCCTGGTGCCAGGCAACAATTTCTGCACAAATGCGGTTGCAGGTTCTTATTGTTTTGCTTATATTTCTTCTGAGCTGCTATGCTAAAAATAGGGCAACCCACAATAATGTTTGTTTTTATTAGTATGAAATTTTAATATTCAGAATAGTTGTCACATGATAGGATACATCACACCAGGAATATCAATCTCTGTGGAAAATCTTATTTCAAAAGGCTAATTTAAATTATTAGTTCATGGAAATGTTAGAAGACAGAAGTTCTTTAGTAAGAATGTATGATGATGGTTGTGTTTTAAATGTCCACACTTCACAACATTCTTCTTATAAAAAGAGGTTTCTTTTTAGTTCAGTTGTCAAAGACATGTTTTTATTGAATTCTGAGCAGAAAATACTTTACAATAGGTCTGTAAAGAAGGTTTTTAAGCAGTAAAAATATGCTGAAATTATTGTGTGTTTTTTTTTTTTTTTTCTCTAGATAAAATAGACTTGTGGATCAGAATAAGAAAGAAAGAAAATTTATAAAAAGGTAACACTTCCCTCTCCCTTGTTCGTGTTACTTTATTTTTACTATTTCTACTTACTCACATAGGGTGGAAGGAAATGAGATTCCTGACAACCTGTTTCAATGTCTCTTGATACTGAAGAGAAGAGCTGTTGGATTCCTACTGGTTACCCCTGTGGATTAATGAAGGGTGAGACAGAAATTGCAGAGCTGCCATGCAGAATGACCTTACCTGATAAGACTGTTCTGCCTTCGCTGCAGTAGGTGAGAAGGGCAGGCTGTATGCAGCAGGCTGTTTTTGCTGTACTGTAATGAGAAAAATTGACCTGTTTATCCACCAGCTGTCTTCTTTGTTTTTGATTCAAGTCATTTTTGGAAAATCTTTTCTGGTCTTACATGTTGAATACAACCAGAATCCTCTGAAGAATGGTTTATTGTCAGCAAAATCTGGTCTATTGTTACAAACTATGGAAAAACACCTGCCAATAAATGCATTTATAGGACAATGGTATTCACAGACCACTTCAAGACACATAGTATTACTGACTTGTTTTATATGACACATGAAGTAGTAAATGAGTAAACAAGGGCTCCTTTTTCCCACCTACTAAACGGCTTTGTCTTCTATAAATGTTTTGTATAGCTTAGCTTTGCTTTTTGTTTTTCTACTGTATCTTTTGGACATATTTGGGTGAAAAAAAAAATGATGAAAACCTCCAAATTACAACTGGTGGTGTTTTTTGTTGTTGGTTATTTTGTGTTTTTTTTTTCATGTGGCAAATAAATGCTTCAATACCAAAATTTTCCTCAGCTGTCATTTAATGTTAAAATACAAGTATTTTCTAACACATGCAATAGAAATACAACCCATGTCTATCAGATCATACAAAAAAAAAAAACAAAGTATTTTTTAAGGTTACTGAATCAAACATTGAGAAGCTAGGAAATGCAGAAATAAAGATGGAATGAACAATTCATTTATAATTAATGTAAACTTAACAATTACCCATACTACAGCTCTTTTCCTGGTTTTCACAGTTTTTGAATCTAGAGTCTTTGTGCAGCTCAAATTTTACCCCAGATGCTCATCTCAGCATCTGATTCTTCATTCAGCCATTAGACTCCCGCTGCTTCTTGATTTTCCTTACTTGTTTCCAAATCATAGAAACATAGCAGCCCTTCTCCACTTTCATAACATGCTCAAACTTTCACTGTCACCACTGTCCAAGCTGTCAAGAAAGAGATCAAAAACTGTTAACGCCAGTATGCATCCCTGAGGGTCATTGCTTCTAAGCATCCACCACTAGAACTTTGCATGGCTCATCACAGTGCTTTGCTCCTGATGATACAGCTGACTTTCAATTCACCTTTTAGCTAACTTGTCTAGTTCATATGTCAACAGTTTGTCAGTGGGAGACCATAGAGAAAGAAGGCTTTACTGAAGTCAAGATAAACAACTTACAGCTCTCCTTTTTTCCTCAGTGCCAACCATCTGACAGCAAAACGTAATCAGTTTTGTCAGACACTACTTATTTAAAACTAGGTTTAAACCTATGTTTTTTAGACACTCTATTTAAAACTATGTTTGCTGATCCCAGTCACTTCCTTACCTTTCCTAAGGCTGGCAATCACTTCCAAAATTAGTTGTACCCTCATCTTCTCATATATTGAGATGAGGTTGACCAGTCTAGACACCCCTTTCTGGCCTTCTTTGAAGAGTGCTGTGAGCTTTGCCTTTTTCTCATGTTCAGGAATCTCCCCCAGTAACCATGATCTTTCAGATCATAGATAATGTTTCACAACAACATTGGCCACATTCTTCAGCACCCTTGGATACACCCGCTTGACCCCATGGACTTGTGTATGCTCAAAAGTCTGAAGTTCTGCCTCACTCTATCTTACCTTACTGTGGGTAATGCTTTCTCATACAGACTGTGGCCAAGCTTTCACTTTATCCATGAAAACTAAGGCAAAGCAGGCAGTGAGAATCTCCTCCGCCTTTGCCACAATTCTGTTCATGATGTGCCCTGTCACAGTGAGCTTTGCATTTGCAGTTTCTTAAGCCTTCTGTTCGATGCCAAATTTTAAAAAAAAATTCTTTTCTTTTTGCTCTTCACACCTCTTACTGTTTTTAGCTACAGCTGAGCTTTGACTTTTCTAACTCCTGCCTTTTTGTAAAGATCACTTAACATTACAAGGTAACTTACAGCAGCATATCAGACTTTTTCTAGCACGCTATACACTCAGACAAAAGTCATTTCATTAAAGCCTTAATCTGCACATGGCTGATTCAGCCCTCAACATCCACAGGTGAACATCTTTTACACTCTATGCTAGCAGAAACTAGACTAGAGTTATTTGCTGTAGGCCATTTCCACCACAACGCTAACCTCTATCCTACTCACAAAGTTTCCAGTTTGTACAAATTGTCTGAGACTTTTTTTTTCCATGGAATGTTTTCAGCAATTATATTTCAGTCCATAAGTAGCTTATTAATTGTGTGCTGAGGGTACTGCTTTTAGTAGTATCTTATGATTCATTGATCTTCATGTAGCTGCACATAATTCACATCTACTGTGATATTTCAAACATCCTAGTGCTTGGCAGAAATCAGTCTTGACAGGTCCCTCAGACTCTGGGACTGTATGTAGCATCAGCATTCACAAGGCAGTTAAGTGCAGTTAGCAGGTAGTGATATATGTCAGTGCACCATACTTGCACCACATGATTAGTACGGACAGTTCA
Source organism: Margarornis squamiger (assembly GCA_035222235.1). NCBI lineage: Eukaryota > Metazoa > Chordata > Aves > Passeriformes > Furnariidae > Margarornis > Margarornis squamiger. The sequence goes on along the minus strand of JAWWTY010000001.1, from coordinate 97,131,052 downwards.
AGTCTCTCAGACTGTTTCATTTAAAACTTTGTGATATTTATGGTATACCTTTTTCACTTACATAACTGTTCTTATGTAAGCACTCCCTTCCCTAAGCATTTCTGGAGTGGGGTCCACAAGACAGCAATAAGCTTCCAATAAAAATCTGAAAAGAGCACTACCAATCACATTTGGTTAGCCTCTAGGTTTAGCAAAACGCCATCAGACAAGAGCAATATGGGTAGTCAAAGACAGCTTTTCATGGAAATGCTGTAAAGTGTTTGCATTTCACATAGCAAAGTTTGAACAGATAAGGATTTGATGATATATATATATATATATATTTCTATATGGGATATATGTATAATATGTTTTCAGTGTAGGTTCAGGGGGCTGCAGGGTGGCCTCTGTGTGTAGAGGCCAGGGGCTGCCCTGAGCAGGACACTGCAGATTCCATCTGGCTTTAATGCACCCAAGATGGTGGTGCCTCTGTAAAAATATTTCCACACAGCAGTAAAAAGTGAGGGGAAAAAAACGCATGCAAACACCAAGGAAAGAGAAGGGATGAAGTGCTCCAGGGGTTAGACCAGAGATTCCTCTGCAGCCCATGAAGAGGACTGCATGGGAGCAGGATCCTGTGCTGGCACACGTGAATGTGCCCTGAAGAAGCTCCAGTCTGTGGGAATGTGTAGACATTAGAATCAAGTTCCCGAGGTTCACCAGTCAGCATTGACTACACAGACTTAACTGGACCTCACCAAACCCTGAAGCTGTTGGCTTCTCAGTAAGAATGCCTTGATATTTGGGTGGTGAGAGCAATATACATGCCCACTCTGGTAACTCTGAAATCACGATGGGCCTCTATAGATGACATGTACATGACGTATACAACTTAACCTTTTGGCCATGAGGCATTCTTACATAAAATCTTCTTTTTCATCACCTCCTACATTTTCTTCTTTCCACAAAAGTCCACATCCTTTCTCTCCAAGCTCAGTCATGCTCTGACTGAAGAGTCATAAGCCAGTGTATCTAGTCCATCAGAGAACAGGTCTTTGTCATCCTGAAAATCAGTGACACTGCCTCCAGCAGTTTGGGGCAAACCTAGAGCATCTCTGAAGACATTTAACATAATTTTGAGATAAAGGAGTGCCAAGAGAAGAGCTGAAAGTTGCAGTACCTTGTTGGAGGTAAGTCCCGGTGTGGGATCTACCTTCTTGGCTAGGAAGACATTTCTGACTATACCAAGACATAGACTTATGACTGCAAATTTCTTCTAGGACAGGAACTCCTGCTGGACTGTCAATTCTGAGGAGCCCTGTCAGGATCGTTTACTTTCTTGGCAGCACTACAGAGACAGTATGGACATGTTCTGCTACAGACAGAAAGAAAGGTAAGACTGGAAAAGAAAATAATTACTTCCTTATATTTTCAATAACATTTCTGTCCTCAACCACAATACTCAAGTTCATTGAGCTCCAGCCTGACCAAATGGAACCATCGCTGGCACCAACAAGTGCTGAGAATCACCAATCACTTCACTGCATCTTTCTTCCGTGTAGACATGCTAGCAGGAAGTGTGGAGTTAAGCTGAATTGTAAAGTGAGTTTTTGAGAAAATTGTGCTGCTTCATCACTTTAGTCACTGTGAAGTTCCATCTTTTTCCAAAACCTGTCAATTTTTCTGTCATGTGGGAGCTAGAGTGACCAGTATTGGCTAATGATGTTGTGGGAAATCTAAGGACTTTTGTTCTAAAGGGGACTTACAAACAATCCTGAGACTTCAAGGTAAACATTGTTGGGACTACATATTGACAAGCAGAGTGGTAGGTTGTTACTTGGGGCAGTCCTGCTCACTGGCTTCTTATGTGAGAGACTGCAACACATCTTCTCATTCCTCTGTTTTGTCCTCTTCTTTCCATCCATCCTGGGGTAAGTAGAGCTTAAGAAATAGGCATGCAGCTGCGATCATAGATACATTATTTTTAATAGCTTCATACACAACCTTTCCCCACCTATTCCCATTTCACATAGATGAAATCCCTGATTTCTTCAGTTCTTCTGAAGAACTGCACATATTTTTCAGTTTGTACTATAGCTTGTTAACAAGTAGGAGGTTTTTTTTTTTCTTATTTGCTACATGCTCCTGTAATAAAGTGTGTTCTTTTCCTCATCTTATTGATATGAAACCCAGAAACATGACTCATTTTTTGTGGAAATTAATGTAGAGATAATGACATCTGCATTTTGTACTATCAGTCAGTGATTAGGTAGAGGTCTGTGCTGGAATCAATAGGAATTCTACATAAAAGAAGAGGTTTTATCATGTCCTTTTCTTATTGGAGTAGGGAGATAATTTTTATCCTTTTCTGCTTTTCCATTAATATGTTAACATCCAAAGTTGTTGTGGTTTTTTTTGGTTTTTTTTCAAGAGTGAAATTATTGTTATGGAATTCCATATGAAAATCTTTATATTATCTAAAATATTTTATGTAAGTTAAATCTTTTATCACAGATTGGTAGGGTATTGAAATGTGGTCAAATGGAATAAGCCATTTATTTATTTACTGTAGCTTAGAACAGACAGTGTCAGGCTATCAAAACTACAATAAAAAGTATCAACCTCCATAGCTAATTTAATATTGTCCTGTGGCTTCATTATGAAGAAGGTATGCATACAAAAGTATTATGCTTTTCCAGCTGACTTTATATGCCACATTTGTAGTGCTGTTAATGAAGCAAATAAAAGGAAAACAAATCCCTGCTGGATCCTGGTTTGTTCACTGATATGAGAGGTCTCATTAAAAGAATAGCTATTGTGTACAAGTATTCCACAATATTTTGGAAATTAACATTAAAATAAGGAGTACAATTGGATATGTGTGTTGGATACAACACACATATTTTCTAGCCTTATCTTACTGTTTTGTTCTGAAATAAAATTGGAAACTTAATTATTAAATACAAAAATAATATTCCTGGCTTTTCATAACAGATATTTATATAATAATTAAAAATTGGTTTCAAACAAACAATGCAAATATTTTTTAATACTTTATTAACTATATTGCTGTGGCATTATTTTGCATGCCATTTTCTCTTATTCTCTGCAGTTACATACTCTGTGTCAGTTATATGTAATATAAAAGCTTCTGAAAACACTGGTTTTGTATTTTAAAACTAAAAAGAATATACATAACAGCTTCTCCTACTAAGTGTAAATACACTGAAGAAATGCCCTTGTTATTAGCTGGATAATATTATTTCTAAAATTATTCTCATAGATGTTTATAAGCATAGAAGGGAAGCATTCTAACTTTTCCAAGTTGCTTTGTTCCAGAAACTGTATAATGGTTAGGAAATGATTATAATACAGTAGTCATTGAGCATATTAATTCCTTAATTTTATTTTCAGAAAGTGAGAGAGGAAAAGGCAGTTACCATTTTGTTTTAGATATTAATAGCCATTGAGCATACATAAATAGCCTTCACAGAGAAAAGAATTACTCAGAATGTTCTAAAATTACAAGGAATCTAGGTGGGGAGGGACAAGAAGCACTATAACTGTAACAGACCCCTGTCTTTCCTAAAAGTTATCACCCTTCCTAAAGTTAATTCCCTGTAGCAGTACACTATGAAGTGTGCACAATCCTGGAAAAGCAGGACTGATGAATCTCAAGTAAAAAATACAAATCCACTCCTATAAAAATACTAAATGCACCTCTACTGGAAGAGAGGGAATGAAATAGAGAGGATCAATGAAGTGTTAATATGTCTTTACCATCAACCTATGAAGAACATGTTGCCATACCCTAACATGTGGTCATTCAGCCTACCTCCCCTTACAGAATGGGTTTGCTTTGTCCTTTGAAACAACCTTTAATCCAGCAGCCAATATTTTATGCAGAGCAATTACATTCTCACAGTAAGGAAAAAAGACTTCAGACAGAGAAGTAAAAAACACTCCCTTATATTACTGCCTTGGGAGGCTTACAGCTCTTGGGCTGACAGATTTTCCAGTCTGATGCTATGCGGAGCCCATAAAATGTCTCAACCTTCCTACCCATAACTTACATAGTGTTAACCAGATTAATTGCAAGATATGCAGGGACAGATTTGGTTTATCTGTTTATTCCCCTTTTGATCATGACCTTGTGATTTTTCTTTTGATTTCTTAGCAGGCATGGATTTACTTCAACAGTTTCAGCTTTTCAAATGAAACTCTAGAGGTGTTTTGGAGTCACATAGATTAAGCCTCTAGGGAAGGCCTCAGAACAAAACTTCATACTCTGTGACACTTATGATTAGTATTTTATGTAAAAATGGGAACTTAAATTTTCCTGGCCACACCCTTCTCTCTCTAATGCCACTTTTTATTAAGCACCTCACATTGGAAAGGATTGTTTGATCATATAATTGTGAATTACTTTCATAGTTACTCTGCCATTAGAATGAAAATCCAAAGTTCTTTCTGATTTTGCTAATAAAAGCTTTTCCTGACAAAAGTTGTCTAGTCCAGACAACTTGTAACTGAACCTTAAGCCTGCCCCTCATGGAGGTGGTGTGCTCACATCACTGCCATTTGCTGCACGGGTGAGGTAACATGCTCAAAATTCTGACTTCTGGCCAGGATCTTGAGGAAGCTTAGAAAATTATCTGCACAAAGAGTGTCTTAAATTTAGTGTAAATTTTAAATTTTTCAGGGAATTTTAATCAGGCAGGTTTAGAACATACTGGCATTCTCATGCAAATTGCTTGTATTAGCAACAAAGTTAAATACTGAGTATTGTGGAAATGGTCTGCTGACACTTACTTTCCATTATTGCACATAAAAAAATTAGGTATCTGACCCATCAAAAATATTAAATATAAATTAGACTGTACAAGCAATTCCTTACTTCGGTTCAGAGCTACAAAATACTTTATACCTGCTTAGTTATGTTTGCTTTCATGCATACTGTGTGTATCAGTTAAAATGTGGTAATCTTTTAGCTGAAATGTATGTGATGAGACAAAGGAAGCTGAAGGGAGGAAAAGTTTCAGTCTTCTGCTAATGACTTGTGATTGCATTATCTTCCAAAAGGACACAAATACTTGTATTTGTACTACAGAAAGGATTATTTTCAATGTTTAATGGAATTTTTGATACATGTTCTCCTCCATATAAAGGTACTCTTTTTGTCTTTGCTACTGAACTATTGATGAGCAGGATGTTTTCTAAATAAATTTGTAACTAATAAAAGACAGAGCTTGAGGAGATGATACAAAAACATGACTAGAAGCAGAATTTTATCTGTCTCCAACTATGCTTATTTCTTTATTGGAAATGAGAGGTTTTGCTAAGGATTTTTCCAAGTGAATTGAGCAGAAGAAAAGAGTAAGATCTTAAAAAGTGAGAAAGAATACAAAGAGTTGTTGGTGACATTTGTTTTTTGGATTTAATCAGTCTAGTTAGGGTTGGGTTTAGAGCTAAAAAAGGTTGAAGGATGTTTTTCCAAGAAATACATAATAAACCACCAGACCAGATATCGTATTTGAAAAGCAAGGAATGTGCACTTTCAATGAGAATTGCAATACAACCACAATATTTTAAAATCCTATGATGGTATCCACAAAACTGTAAAACCCTCTAACAGTCAAAAATTTAACCCTCAGGCAGTGCATGAACAGTAAACATTTAACAAAAACAACTCCCATCTCATTTTTCCTCCTTTTGCTATGTGCAGTTTAATCCATTTTATTGTTTCATATTTCAGTTGATTGCACACTACCTTTTCCCTCCCCACAACACTAGTCAAGAAAGTGTATGGTAATTAGATAGCATGCCTCTGGCACAAGTTGTTCGCTGCAGTGGAGTCAGAAAGAATTTCTTCCAGTGCACAGTTCAGAGGTGCATTATGGGATAATTTGATTTCAAACTCCTATGTATTTTCTGTAGTGAAAAATAAAAAAAAGCATTAAATGAATAAATATGAGACAGAGGAAAAGAAGAATTCAAGGTGTTTTTTCCTTAAAACAACCAGAATTAGGCATGGCTGAAGGCACAGATGACCAAATGAGTCTTCCACATGCCATTGATTCTGGATTTAGAGTGAACCTTCTGATTTCATTTTCACTGCATACAGATTCTTTTTCTGCCCACTTACATTCTTTCCAGCTCCAGCACTTCTCCCAACTGAATACATCTTTTTCCAAGCAAACTCCCACAACTAATCTTCAGAGATTCTTCCCATTGGAGCGAATGTCTGGATTTTCCTGTACTTATCTTTTAAAATAGGCAGCAGACATAGCTCAGGAAACTCTGGGCAACAATGAAAACAGTTCAGGACAGAAGTATTTACAATACTTATCTTAAGGAAAGGTTCTTCTGGAAGACATCTAAATGCCTCCATATAGGAAAAGCCAGCAGCAATAAAATAGAAAGCGGGGTAAATGCCAACTCTGTGGCTGCACAAAACAATGCCCTTCAAAAAAGAAACCTCCCTCAGGCCCCAAAAGCCAGTACAGCAAAATCTTTACTCACAAACCATAGCTGGCCTCTAAGCAAGTTACTTTTAGTGCTTGAGTTTCTGATTTCTCAGGGTCTTTTCTGGACCAGGTATGAAAGAAGGTCTATGGAAAACTGATAAGCTTCATTTTTTTTTCAGACATAGCTATGGCATGTAAAGTAAACAGTCACTTTAGTATGCAGATATACCTAAACTAAGCTAACTACATGACAAAGTGTGCTTTGGGGCATATTTTCCCTTAGCTCATTTTCAGAAATATCAACAAAGTCTTGTTTTTCTCAGACTTTTCAGCGGAGGCTGGAAAGGCTGTATTTTACTATTTTGCGGGTATCTTTCACGCAGATGAAGACAAGATAAGGCAGGCAGTGGAAACCTGTCTTAATAACATTATTCTGACAGAACTTTCCTGAGGGAACCAGTAAAATTTTCCAGCTGGCCCAACACCCAGTTAGGTGTTGGGCCATTCAATAATGATTATTCAGTGTCAGAAGAGATACTCTTAGCATGCAGATAGTGTCAGATCTACTCCTGGTTTGGCCACATCCTCAAAAAGGACATGCATCCCAGGAACCATAAAGAGAATGATAGCACTATTTTTAGTCTTCCTGGACGGTGGATATTGTATGTAAGCCACGATGCATGCTGCTGGACAGGACTGTGACAGAGACGAGAGAAGTGAGCTGGCACGTGGGCAGACCCTGGTAGAAATGCCTGTATTCACCTACGAGTGTTTTGTGTTATTCACAGCATGTGAATGACATGTCCAGATTAACTTTCTTATACCCATAAGTTAACTAAAACTTGGCTTGAATATGAGACAGTTCCATATGGGTTTCATCAATCTCTTCCTAGCCCATTGCCATACTTCAAGATCATGCAACTGGTTAGATTAGAAGGAACCTCTGGAAGCCAGTTAGTCAAGGCAGAGTTAAATTCAAACTTAAATCAGGTTGCTTACAGCCATAATAATTCAAGTTTTAAATATTTCTGAGGACAGTTTCCATAACATTCTGGGGCAACCTGTTCCAGTGTTTAACAAGCTTTTTGGTGATGTCGCTCATTTCCACCTTTTCTCCAGTCAATTTCCATTTTTTGCAACTTGTTGCAACAATTGCTTTTTCTTCATTCCTATCTGAAACTAGTTCGGCTCTTCTTTTTCTATAATCACCCATGAGATACTGGAAAAGAGCAATAAGATCCCCCTTTTGCCTTTTTTTCCTCAAGGCTAACCTCTCCACCAGATCTCTCCAGTTTATCAATACCTCTTGTGCACCAGGGAGCCCATAAGTGGTACAATATTCAAGATGAAGACTCACAAGTGGTAAGTAGGAAAGAAAAATAATTTCCTCCAACCTGCTGGCTGTAATCCTAATAATGCAGCACCGTATTCAATTAGCTTCCAGCCCTGTAAGATGTACTGGTGATTCAGTCAGCAGTCTTTTTTCACAGAGCTCCTGAACTAGCCATTCCCTGACCTGCATGGACAAATGAAGCTGTGCTGTAAGTAAACCTGTGTCCAGCAGCTTCTGAACTGTCATTTTGCTGTACCACTGTGACCATGGACCTGACTCACTACATCAACTTCTCCCATGATCACTGGAGCATTGAAAGTACCTGTTGCTATCATTATTCCCATTTTGCTCACCCTACTCACCCTCTATTGCAGCAGTGCAGCACCCTGCCTGGGCAATACTGGGTCACCCATGCTCATCAAACTCACTTTCTCTGGAGAGGTTCCCTGGGCTAGATGCCCCACAAAATGGGCCTCAAGACAGGACATCCTTCCACTTGAACAAGTCAAAACCTGTTCTGCTGAAAACTGGGATCTCCAGTTTGCAGGTAGTCTTACTCCATTTCCTCAGACTCTTACGTTTTGTCACCTCACAGTTGCTTCAGTCAAGGCTGTCATCAGCTCATCAGTTCTTTCATAGTGGTGTGTGAATAACACATTCTCCAATGCACTTTCTACTTTTGACCTTTCTACTGCAAACATTTAACAATTGTACCTAGCACACTCCAGAATTTTCTGTGTCAGCACAGATTGGAAGTTCAATGTTTCCTATGGAAGAAAAGGCCATTTAATAAGCAGGTTTACCTTAGCTTTCAGCTTGGGGAGGGACAGAGCATGCAGGAGACAGGAAGCATGGGACAGTTGTAAAAGAAGGAAATAGAGTCATAAGCTTTGCAAGAGAGGGGCTATCCATATCCTCATAAAGGTGGTTAGACTTTTCTTCATTCTGCGCCCGTACTGCACACTGTATACAGTTACACACTGAAATAGCAGCTACCAGGGATTTCAGAAATACATGTGTTTTGCACTACATTACCCTCCAAAGTGCAATGTTATTGTGATATTCTGACATTACTCCTGATTAGGAATATTTGCAACACTGGGTTGCCCATGTCTCAACACAATGCTGGCAATGGAGTAAGGTTTCCAGAGAAAGTAAGGCATCCAATCTCTCAAAGCCACCCCACCAGGGGAGAAGGGGTCCTGCTAAGGCAGGCAGACAGCTCTCTGCTTATTAATACATAGACATGGGGAAAAGTCCAATTCCATTAACCATTAGGGTCACAGTTTTTTGATTACATGGCCTTTTTTCCATATATATTCCACATAATCAAAAAACTGTGACCGTAATGGTTAATATGATTCCTTCACAGTATGAAGATGATTATTCTGCTGTATCATAGATACGTGCTCTGCAAATGATACAGATTTTAGACTTCTGTCTCTTTATCAGTGTAATATGACAACATGGTATAAACTCCATTGTGAATCCTTCTGCGGATACTTTTAAGTATTTAAGGAATGTTATGAAAAGACCATTTATGACTGTTGCATGATCTCTGGAACACATACTCAAAGAGGTGCTATGATTATAGCTCAGATGTGTTCCACGGGCAAAATGGTATGGAAATAGAAAGGAAATTGGTCCTTGGGGATATATCTAATACTATTGAAAAAGGCAGTGTAGACACAGTGAGCAATGTTAAGTGCTATCCCAAGATGATCCAGGAGACTACTAGGGAATTTAGTGTTGAGTCCAGGTTACCTAGGTCTGAGTCAAGTACTTTCACAGCAACACTGTCAGTTCTCTGATGTTTATCTGAAGCCTCTGGCAGATGATTGCTTCCCTCTTCCTATATATTGTATGACTTCACATGATTGGCTTTTATAACATTGTATCCTCCAAGAAAAGTCCCAACTTTTGTTATTGAAGTTGATAAGAACTGATGAGAACTACTTAAGAAAGCATGTACTAATGAACGGTAAGAAGCAAACAGCAAAACTAAGGAAAATAGATAATTCTTAGTATCAAAGTTTGTTTCCTAGCTCTGTAGCAATGAAACTTCTATAACTTGCATGAACCTCTGCTGCTCTAATTTTTTCTTCTTTCAGAGTTTCTTGCTTAAACTGTCAAAGAAAGCATCAAAACCATGAGAAAAAAGACCAAGGAAAAATAATAAAAGCAAAACCACCACAAAAATACCTCAAAAATCCCAAATCCCAAAACAAACAAACAAAAAACCCAAACCAAACCAAAAACAGAAGGAAAAAACCCCAAAAGGACAGAAAAATATAAGATTAAAAAATGCCATGGCTTTCTAAATCTAAATATTTTTTTGGTTCCTCTTTCCAAAAGCTGAAGGACAAACTATCTGTTGTAAGACTAAAAGGTAGTACAGAGGAACTCAGCAAAACCAATAATGTCAATGATAGCTTATTGTTATATTCTATTATTTAATGTTTATACAATAAGATGAATAAGGTTTCAATTCTTGCTTTATTTCTTTCTACTTTTTAGATTATATTGCTCTTATGGTTTTGAATCTTCATTGCTGCATTTTAATAATTCTATTTGCTTTGTATGTTGCAATACTTGTGAATGAAACTACAAGTCATTTGACAGAAAAATAAAATACATGTTCCTGATTAAAATGTTGAAGAAAATTATAATAAAAGAAAATTTAAGCAGTCACTTTAAACTTTAATCAAATGTATCCAATAGCTTTTAATTTTATTTCCTCATTCAAGAAGACTATGATGAGAAGTCATGGTTACACTGTTTCCTATCACAACCCTGAAGGTAAATGCTTTTTACATTACAGCTATGAGGCGGAAAAAGAAAACAAAAAGGCCCAAAAGAAACACTGTCTTACTCTGACAGTTTAAAAAAGCATGCATAGATGGAATGTGGGCTGCTGCACGAAAAATCAGGCAAGGTTCTGGCATGGAGGAAAGGTGGGAATTCAGGTTACCTAACAAGTATCTACTGAATAAGAAGCTTAAGCTACCTTTATAGTCAATAGGAGATATGTTGGCAGTTTTAGAATATGACTCATACAACCTGTTTTAGATACCTATTTGAGGATATGAAACACAGTCTATAGACAACTCTTTCTGCTAGCTAAATGCAGAGAATAACACTATTCAGTTGTAGATGTCTATGTTTAACCAGATGAGCTCTATCTATCCAAAGGCTTAGTTTCTTCTTGTATTAACTTTGGCAGAACATGTGAACAGTAAAGGTCCTACTGATTCCCTTTGCTCTTTTCTAAAGCAAGAATCTCTCTCCATAACTTTCTCCGAAAGATTCATTATATTGTACTAAACAGGATGAGACACAGCTCTGGCTCCTCCTCCTCTATAAGCATGATGGTTTTTGAGGAACAACATACAAACCATTCATATTTTCACAAAGGAAACCATTATATGTCCTGTTAAAATCAAGTTTCCCACAGCTTGAGCAAAATTTGTCCTTTGGTTGTACTTATTGACTACTCTAAACAAGTAAATTGAATAATGTCCGGTAATGTTCCTGGATGCTGACACTCAAACATCCATGCTCTTATATTATTAGAGGGGTCTCAGCATGATTTTTGCAATGGACCAAAAGGCATTCTCACAGGCATCTTCTGGACTCACTGTAGGTGTTAGCAGAGACAAGGGATAATCCTCAATATGTAGTCTGCATACAAGTGCCCTTTTTGGGGAGTTAGGAGAGTTCAATCATGCAGACACACACCAGTGCATGCCAAAGGATCTAAATGATAGAGAACAGCAAACCTTCTGGAAATATTTATTTTTCTACTGCAGACAAAATTCAACAGTCTAGGTGAAGGAGTTCATATCTTTCCTCCATGTTAACATATTGACAATATTTTTCTTCCTCATGATACTTTAACTAGACATAAACTTCTGTAACATCTTCATCCTCCTGCTTTATTTTGCAGCAAGATGGCTCATTATAAGGGAGGAAGGATAATGTCCAAAAGACCTGATTTAAGAATATAAAAGCAACTGAAAAAAGCAACTGGGGAAAAAATAAGTTTGTAGTAATAATCCAGCTTCAAAGTAGCTAAGAAAGGGATGAAGATAACAAAAAAGAGTATCACAGTTTGATGAAGTTTCAGTAAATTTCTAATAAATGTTGCTATCTCCAAATAGGATCACAAAAGTTAACATTGGAGAAGCAGATTACTGAGATTTAGGCATGCTTAACATAAAAGTTAAAAGTTTAAAACATTTTTTTATGTGAAGAACATTTTTTTTAATATATTTTTCCAGATTTTTTCTTTCTTTTTTTTTTTTCTATTCAGATTGAATTGATTATCTAAAATGATTTCTGTCAAATGTTTGTTGCATTCCTAAACTCATTACCATATACTGAAGCTTTTTTTATAATGAAGAAATATGTTAAATACACCTGAAATCAATAAAATGATATTGTACTTCAGGCTACATCTTCACTGTAAATAAGTAGTGACTGTAATTAAAGGAGCAAAAAGGGTAAATGAAAGTGCAGCACAGCTGTTACTTTTCTTCCTTAGACTCAGTTGTTTACAAACAATCCTGAAGCTGTTTCCTAGAAGCAGCATGTAGTTTTAGGTTGTCCCTAGCACAAGAAAAATAATGGTATTTGGATTCATATTGCTTTACCATAAATAAATAGAAGTCTAGAGTAGACAAGGATCTGGTCCCACATCCAGTTACACTGTCACCTTAGTGTCTTCCTGGTTTTTTCTCGTTACCAGCTTTGTAATTCATATAGAGTTTTTTACTTCTTAAATACTTCTTTATGCAGACCATTTTTAAATGATTAATACTTGGTGTCTAAAATACAACAGATTTGACTCCACTACATAAAAATTAAAAATTTTTTGTATTATGTAGATGTTTTTGTTTCTTCACTATTCTAATCATGTGTTGGTATTTTCAGTGTATTCTTGTCATTAGAGAAATGTTTCATATTAAAATTGATTTACAACTCCTTAAGACACTTCTTAGTGTTTTACATCTGAAGCACTTCTTCCTCTTAGCAGATCATAGCAGATCATTCTTTTTGATTTCCTCACCTCTTTCATAAAAAAAGAGTTAAAAACCATCTTTTTTAACAGTAATTAAAAAAAAAATCAAATAAAACAAACCTTCTTAAGAAGTATATTCAATCTGTTACAGATTATCTTTTTTAAATGAGAGCAGAAAACAAATGGGAAGGAATCTATGATTCAAAATTTTAAGCACAATTTTCTTTGGCATTGGAACAAGTGCTATAGTGTATGTAGTTTTCCTAAGTAAAATATTAGAAGCAGAGCTATAATAGTTAAAAATAGACAGTCAGAGTTGTATATGTGGTGCGATATTGCTTAAGAATACTAACTTTGCATTTGTTAATATACTTCATAAAATTTCTAAAGGTTTAATGAAACAAAGATATACTGATTTTATATACTGTATTTTGATGAGTTCTAGTTATTTTTAAAGTGCAACATAATTATTAAATATTGAATTAACCATTGACATGTTCATAATAACTTAAGTTCAACTTAAGAAATAGGAGTTAATAAATCTAAACTGAAAGGTTACCCTCTGCTCACCATCAAGTCAGTTTGCCAGTTTGCCATTGGCAGTAGTGCACAAATACTGTGTTATTAGACCAAGTAAGAATTTTCTAACAAAATCTTTTGAATACTTATTATGATATTCCTCAGTCCTATAAAGCTAGGTCATTCATCTCAAACTCAGTGTTTCTGGGTTTTTTGGAAACCAACAGTGAGAGAAATTTTTTTACTCAGTTTGTATATTTGTGTAAAGTGGAGCAGAGAACATTTAGCTTGAGCAAAATGTATTTTTATTATAGAGTTACATACTGAGCTTTAATTTGCCTCCCACTCATCGAAGACATTCCAGTTAAAACGTGTACTCCATTTTCTGTAGCCAAGCTAAACTCAGCTTGTGACAGTTTTTTTTGCCACTTGAGACATGGCTCTGCATGTCCACATGTGTTGGGCATTGATGTTTCCAGTCTGCAGTGACTAATAGATTTACAGAGATTCTGCTTCTGAGATATGATTTGAAAAACCTCTCTTTCATAGTATTTTGCCATATTTTACTGTCTATCACAATGTCCACCACTCCAGAACAAGATGGTGAAGAGGGGACACTGTGCTTCCATACTAACCTGAATGGCGTTGTTAGGGCAAATTCCAAACCTGTGAGGAAAATTCTAGGTGAAAATTTCAGTCAGAGCATTCCGATTTACAGAGAGGCACAAGAGCTTACCATGTACAGTTCCCAAGAGTCTTCACTAACGAGTGAAGAGATGCTCAGTTTCTCAGCTTTCTGTCCTGTAGATTGATTGCAATATAGCTACACAATTAGATGCACACACAAGACATTAGTAATATGTAAGAGTCACAAAAGATTATTTTGGAAACTCAGTGAAATAAAAATCATCCGTCCAGAGATAATTCATCAGAATTTTGAAAGAAATTATATGCAATACAGCATGTTTAGCTCTGAAACATGAGGCAGCTGCTCATATATGTATATATTTATCTTAGATTTCTTATCCAAGAATATTGTCCTTTGGAGCATTCTTGCCAATTTTGTCATTTTGAATGCAAAACTTAATGAACTGGATTCATCTAATTTTCTGTCTCTGCATGTTTGGTAACAGTGAGAGTGTTGGTTTTTTTTTTTTTTTTAATTATATTCCTTCAAAGACTAGTAATGTGTATACTACAAGCTAGCTACATTTTTCTGTTTCTATGATTTCCCTTTATATCTCACTTTCTCATCATCTTGTTAAGTATTCCTTGGCAACTTGTTCATTAAAAAAACAGAGAATGCAACATCCTCACTAGAGGAATAAAGTTAATGAATTTTTCTGTGAATGTTTTTTTTCTCGGGTTCTTTTTTATTCCTTTGTAATATTTTATCCCAAGGTCTAATTTTTTTTGTTTTCTCATCTGATTTTATGCTCTGATGTAAATTAATTTTTCTTTCCTTATTCAGTTTTCATTTTCAGTGTGAATAAAAGCCACAAAAAAAATGTTTTGAATAGACATCTGTCTTCCATTAATTGATACGAGCTTTGTCAAAATTTCTTCTGATGTTTCTACTGAAAAATGATGATTAGAGTTTCCCATGATTTTCCAGGTGATGACTAGTGATGCTAGTCCCTTTACAGCAATAATGGAGATTCTGGCAAAGCAAGTTTTATGCAAACTGTTGGCTAATCATAGTTCTCAAGTCTTCAGCTTGAATCCTTTTTCCTCATTCTCTTGGTTTTTGTTCCCACTGTTTTGCCCATGTTGCAGGAACTCCTCTCGCACCCCTCACAAACCCAGAGTGAAACTGTGGCTTTGCTCCTTTTACTCTTCTAGTTCTTCATCTAAAATCTGAAAATACATACTGTTTTTTTTTTCATATTTTTTGCTCTCATGAACTAGGAGTACACTTGTAATGCAAACACTTCATATTGTAACTCTTTGATAATATCTATCACACTAAGTAGAAAAGTACCAAAAACTCTGAATGGAAAATATAAATTACAGTGGTGGAAGGATGAAAAGTAGTCTGATAAGCTGAAAAGTAAATTACTTCATCTGACCATCTGCCACTTCATATATTGAATATAGCTTATAATTTTGATTCTTGGTATAAAACTTTAGCCAGTGAAATGTTTACTGGAGGAGGAAAGATGTATTTTAAAGTCCACTAAAAAGTTGTATTTTTCCTGATCCTCACACTTCAGTATTGCACCTCAAGAAACAACTGTCAATAAAAGGAATATTGTTTAGCAGTAATACTGATGGATATGCTTTCAACTATAAATATTCTCTCTAAATGTAATTCCTGGGTCAGATCAGTTGTTTACATAGTACCTGTTTTTCAGTAATTTTTTTTTTGTGACCATATCTTGACTAGCAAATTTGGAACAGTGTTGCCTTCTCACTAAGTTTAGATTGAGAGCTGTTGCCATTGGAGCTAACACAAAAGGCCTGCATAAATGAGAGATTGCACCTTCATTTGTCATCATCACACAATTGTGCATCTGCAGACGTCATTTGAAGGTTGTGTTCAAGACAGTGACTTAGATCAAAAGATGCTAGGGAATTGAAAAATTTTCCAGTTCAAAGACCATTCTCTATGGGATCTTGAGGTTAACAGCAATCCTTCAAAATCCCCACTTCCATCATGCCTGCCATATTAGCACTTGGACACCTAACCTTAAAGATACAGACTAACAGTTTGACCTTCAGTGAGATTATATACTCCTTGTGTTTTTAGAATAAGTTGGAGGACATGTAAAAAAAACTGAATGTAGCTTTCACAGAGTTCATCTTATTAAACACATTTTTTTTTACTACACATTTTTCTCTATGATTTAACTATTTTCAGACAAGTGGAAAAATCTATTTTCTGTCATTTTCTCAACAGTTTCCAGTGATTCTGTGGAGTCTGACTACCCTGATTACTCTTTTCTAAGGTGTTAAATCATGTTCAACACAGTTACATCCACAGGACCAAACAACCGGGACTTGTGATCTACTGTAGTATAGCATTTCTTTGTGTGATAGTTGGTATAGAATATCTACCTTTTTTTTTTTTTCCTCAAAGTTTATTTTTTCCTGCATGATCTTTTCAATTTATCAGAGGTTATCCCTAAAATTGTCTTAGCAAAGCCTTAAGCTTTTCCAGTTTTGGATTATAGAATTCACACATGGTACAAATTCTTATCTTTCCAAGCAGTTCCATACAAAAGCTTAGCACACGTCCAAACATCTGTAGTCCTTCGAACTTTTATTTCTGTCATAAAGGCTGGTATTCTGTATATACAGATGACAACACTTTTATACAGTCTGAAAAGGTGGATAAATTAATATGCAGCATTTGCTGGAACAGTTGCCTTGGAAAATAGACATAACAGCATAATTTTGTATTCATAGGCTCATCTAACAATTAACTCTTTGTCTTTAATGAGTACCACTAAGCTAATGTTAGATTTTTAAAATCCTTATTGCGAAAAACAGTCAACACAAGTACTTTCCTCATCTGTCTTGTGTAGAGAAATTCTTTATGAGGGCATAAAGAACTAATTCCACTTTCATTGCAGTTCCAGTACTAGTTGTGTGAAACAAATACCACAGCTGCGTTTAGTTCACACTGCCTTCAGTCTCTCTTGTCCCAGGGCACAGTCCCTTGCTACTGATAGTGAAAATATTTCCGTCCTCACAACCCTCTGCTGATTCTCTAACTGTAACATCCCTGCACTGTTATAGAGTGCACAGTCTCCCCTTTCTGCTTACTTTCAGTCTTCTGTCAGCTTAAGGTACTAAAGTCAGCTGGCAGTGTTAAAGCAGTAAGTTGCGTTTATGATGTTATGTGTTAGTGTTCAGCCTTTTGAGCAGAAGGTGCATTATGTATCACTGTTTCCAGAAGCAAAAGTTAACTTCCCTCTAGTGCTTAAGCTCTGGTCAATGCTTTGAAAGACTCTAAAAACTCTGATTTAGCTCTACACTATCTACAAGTTTATGCCTTTCTCTCATAGCCTGATAATTCTCTTGGGACAGTTCTATGTCTGCAGCTTTGTTTTTTTGTTCCTCTTTTTATTTTGTCTTAGACTTTATGAGACAACATTGGATCATTTGTGAAGATTTGTATTTGTAAAGGTGACATAAGAAATGAAGAGACTGACCTCTCTAGTAAAAATGTATATGCAATCCTGAATCTTAATTCTGTTCTACTAGAGTGTTGACTGAAAGTATGTTTTAAAACCATCCTATACATCCTTGTACTACTTACTAATATTGAAACAAATGTATAATAGATATAATTCAAGGTGTTCTAAAAGTGGCAAGAAATTGCCTTCTGATTTTGATGGGCAATGTATAAAGCCCTATTTTGTTTTTATGCTGCATTTTTCTCTTACTATCTAGCAGTCTAGAAACAAACAGTATTTGTACTGTTCTGTAAGTTAATGAGAGGCTGAACTGGAGTGGGATGTTTTGGTAAGCTGGACACTTTCAGTTCCCAGTGCTCTTTCCCACTTGCTCAAGATCTCCTTCCAGTCTCCAGGATTTTCCTACTCTACCATAGACTACACTGGACTTTCAGGGTCCTTATGTCTTCCACAGACTACTTGTATCATCTGTATAACCAATTCAGGAGCATATTCCATTAGAAATCTGACATATTTTCCCTTCTTGGCAAACCCCACTGTATTCTGAGGTGCTGAAGTTGTGCACTGCATTCATCTGTGATATTTCACTTTTGGCAGTAGCTGTCTATTTCTGCACAGAAAAAGGATTCTTGCTCCATGAAAGTTTTTTTTAGGTTATGTGAGGTTTTTTCCTATCCTGAAATGATACAGGAAATTGATCACTTAGTTTTCCACAAACACATTGCAAACTAGAAAAGCTGATCAAGGTGTTTGAAAAATTTCAAATTTGAAATATTTTTGTTCGCCTTCTCTTAAATAAAACAACATCATTCTCAGAAGGAAAACATTACAAATTGATGAACAAAACTTTGACTTAAAAAAGTTAGAATAGTATCTTTTGGAAATTTTCACTCTTCTTCAGTTTTCTTTTTCTTTATTAGGACAGTCACTCAAATGCAAATCCTTCTTCTAAGGTGAATGTTTTTTGATAAGTCCACTGTTTTGGTAAAAATGTGCAGTGGAATATTTCCCATCTGTTTTATCTGTACAATTGATCATTCTTCATAGATATTTAACAAGAAGGAATGCACAAATGTCGAAGTGTAATCAGAAATTAGTATAGAATTTAGAATAAAATACAAAAGTGAAAAAATATCATCATATTTGAATTTATGTGTGAAAAAAAAAAACTTGTTAAAAATAATTTGTAGGGAATACTAGACACACAAAGAAGTAAAATGATAAAACCCACCTATGCTGTGTTTTCCAGAACTGTAATCTTGCAATGCAAAACATGACTGAGAAATCATGCCTAAGAATCATGTAACAGCTTCTTAGACCTGTAAAAATATAGATTTTTGAACAATTAGAAAGACATAGGATTACAGGATAATCGAAAACCTTTGTTTTGAATGCTAGGGGGAAAAAAACAACAAAAAAACAACAAACAAACAAAAGGCAAACAAACTAGGAAAGCTGAGAAAATGCAAGCAAACCTGAGAGGCAAACCTTGCAGAAAGCAGTCCAGGAGTAAAAATGCGATGCAGTAGATGCACAATTGCTACATATGCAAGAGTCTGAATGCAGGAAGATTGTGCCCTTAACCTATTGAACAGAAAGGAAAATAAAACAATTAACCTTAAAAAATAGAAGGAATTTAAAAGAATCGTTTGAAAGCAAAAGAAGATAGTATTGTTTTATTTAATTCTGTGGAATTTATCAGAAACAGCTCTGGTCTTAATCAATCTCTGTTGCAATAAATTTCTGATAGTAGAGCTAAAAGGATGAAGTAATAACAAAGGCAAACAGATGTTAAGGGACACTTAAGGTAACTAATTTGCAAGACAGTAAAATACATATCTTTGATTTTGTTGGATTTTTGTAGAGCACTATTGCTTTGTCTATTTTAATATTACTTTTTTTCATGTGCTGCTGGTTAAAGCCAAGGCAGCAAACAGTAAAATGATAATTTCCAAATGATTTCTTATCTGCATTTTCTATCTGATCTGTATTTTTATCTGAAATTTACATTTATCTTTTTCTATCTTGTTTATAAGGCAAACTTAAATTTATTAATGTGTGTCTAATTCCTAATTAACTAATTCCTCTACTGCCATGAGAATTTTTCTCCATTACTTGTTCTGTCTGCTTTGAATTTTTCTCTTCTACCCAAGTATTACAGGTTTGTCTGTTGGTTTTGTTTCTAATTAAAATTTTTCTGATCCCAATGTATATTTAAATGCAAAAAAGTATTCAGAAGCTGCATTTCAGATCTCATTATCTTTCTACATTCTCTGCAAATGAAGAAATTCCATCTTTTCTTCTCTGATTTTACTTGAATCACTGCTTTGGTATCTCTGCCAATTGAACCTGAAAAGATAACACTGTCTTTCCCCAGAGAGGTGATCAAACTTTCTATGTGTGGAAATTTCTAATATTTTGAAAAAGCTTTCATTTCTAACTGTAATGAAAATGGAAAACTAAAACTTAGAAAAAAAAAAAAAAAAAAGGCAGCAATCAAGCAAACTACAATGAAAGCACCTAAAATGTAACTTAAATCTTTGATTTCAAGTGTACAGAAAGTCTCTATAAAAATATTCAACCTCTCAAAAAAATATTTTTGAAATCTATATACTTTCTTAAACTAGAAGACTCTCTGAAGAAATGAACCAATTAAGACTCATAAAGACAGGTCTGACTGAAAAATTTTGAGCCATGTCATACCTGTGAACACCCCGATGCTCAATGGAAATGAAGTCTCTAGCCATCATACAGCAGAGACATCAGCAACCACATTGCCCAGGTCAAGCTACCAGCTGCCCTACCCCAGGCTCTGTCTCAAATCAGTCTTGTTTTTTAGCAGAATGTCTCAAAAATGTTATTTTATTTTGCCAAGACTAGATTTTGCACCAAAATACGTTGGAATTTCTGTTTGCTTTGCTTCCTTGACCCATTCTATTTCCCAGGATATTTCTACAAGACATAAGTACTTAGAAGCAGAGGCTTGCCAGGACCAATAGGCTCTGTCCTATTCTGAAAATCCTTCTGACCAACATTCTGCCTTCTGTGTAAGTGGGCAAATTAATGATATCGACTGCCTAACTTGTTAGCACAAACTAAAGCACAGTGTTGCCTAAGACAAGAATTATTTTTTCATTGAAACAGGTCTTTTACGACATAAAAGGAGCCTTAAGTAACTTAAGGAGAAAACACTCTTGTGCTGATTACTGCAATAAATCCAACCCATCATGTTAAAACAAAGCCACAGAATTACTGTGATACACTGTTTCCTGCTTGATTAGTTCTAGCTGTGTAGGTGTGGCGGGCTCACAGTTATCCTCTCATTATCAGAAGGTAACATAATAGTCATTAGTAGCAAAAAAGACTAATAGTAATTATTTCATGTTATCTTTAAAGACATCTAGGTGCCTAGAACCAAAAGAGATCTTTGTTAAAGCCAGCCTAGCCTAAACATTTTAATACTGGCAGAGGAAAAAAAAAACAAATTACTCCTCTCCAATATGCCAAAATATTAAGTACTTCTTTTCTGAAAATCCATTCCATATCTGTATCAATAGATGAACAAACCATTAGGCAAATAGAAGGATATATAGCATGGTCACCTATGCTTAGGAATTCTACTTAGAGATGCAAGTATTCTGAGTGATTGTCCCTGCTTTCTTATCTTCTTACACTTTTGCCTCTGGTAATTTGAACAAATGAAACTTGTGAACATTCCTAGGATTAGCCAGTAAAGCTTTATTCCCATTTTCATATGAATACTTGATAACTCAGTCAACAAAATACTATTAATCCTTGTGTTTCCTGTCTCTGAATGATTCTTGTGTTCTTTTCTAAAGTTTCAGGTGAAGCAATGTTGATTGATCCTAATATTGAACATTCCAAAAAACCCTGTACCTTACTGGCTAGCTGACCTAACAGAAAATAGGACCAATTTGAGTTTCCTCAGACAGAATAAAAACTTAGATCTCCCACATTCTCCATGTATGCTCTGATCATTACATTAGACTTTAAAAAGATCAAGTAACAGAAACAAAGAGCTACCCTGCTAATGAGGTTTCCCTGTAGCAGAAGAAACAAGAAGACTAAGAAGAACAAGAGGACTATCCAGGGTTTAAAAATTGCAACCAATAACATCTTTCTGTATATTAGAAAGAAAACAGCTATTCAGTCCAGAAGCATTTTCATATACTCAGCAGTTTCTCTGACAGAAACTCACCAAAAACAGAGCAATTGCCAAGTCAAGTGACTTGCAGCATTTTAGCTTTCTCTTCAAAGAAACGTCTGAAACCTCCATCCCTGCTGCACGGTCCAAAGGAGGCAGACAAAACAAATAACCATGAAAGACTACTGAATTGTGCGAGTTCTCAGTATCTACAGTGGTTTACTCGCTGTGTATATGGGGCAAACAATCAAAAGCAGATTTCCCAATCAAGGAGTAAGCAATTTTTGACTATAAACTAATAGAACTAAATATCACAACATTTTTAAATGCCTGTTGTCTACCACAGCTCTGCTCAGAAAAAAACCAAAAAAAACCAACAACAAACAAACCACCCAAAAAACGACTAAAAAGCAGTGCAACCAGTCTGCCATTCACTGTCTGCTTCAGGGTGAACTGAATAACTTTTTGACCACAATGATTTATATGAACTCTGAAAGAACTTTTGAGACTCAGCTGACACACAACTCCTAAGTGGATGAGTTAGGATAAGATTGATCCCATGTCCAAAAAAGATAAAGAAATGCCATGGCCTTGAGAAGGGGAATATTCAAAATTTCTAACTTAGGCATATAAAGATAAATATAGTCAAAGGTCTTATGAAGGCTGGATTCACTGTTGAATGGATTTTATTATGGAATACTAATTATTATAATAAATAACACCAGCGTAATAAATATATTATCCCTGCATAGCAGTGTTAGAATTCCCTTTACAAAGCCTTTGGGTTAAAATAGACTTTGTATCTGCATGAAAAAATACAGATAACATTTTTACTCTTGTCTTTCAATGACTTCTCTTTCAGCATTCTTTGCTTCTATTTTAGCTGAATCATAGTCATTTTGGTATTAAGTACTCCAAGAGAAGTGTCAAAGTAATTTTAAAATTTAGAATATTACTTGAAGATTCACCAATGCTTCTAAATTTTCCCTTTTCTGGATTCCATTACATGACTCTACCATAAAACTTAATAAAACTTCATTCTCACTATCAAAAGGCAAGATGCATGACAGTAAGCACATGGTGCTAAATTTTACAGTGCTGGAGCATCAACAAAGTATAGAAATATAGCAACCTTCCAGTACCTAAAAGGCACCTACAAGAAAGCTGAAGAGGAAAGAAGAGCTCTTTTTAGAAAGGTATATAGTGATAGGACTAGGGGGGCAAAGGCTTTAAACTGAGAGGATAAGTTTAGGTTAGATATTAGTAAGAAATTCTTCACTGAGAACAGATTACCCAGAGAAGTTGTGATGCCCTGTCCTTGGAAGTACTCAAGGTTGGGTTGAATGGGGCTCTGGGTGAACTGGTCTAGTGGAAGGTGTTCCCATACAGGGCAGAGGTGTTGGAACTAGATGAGTATTAAGGCCTCTTTCAACTCAAACCTTTCTATGTTTCTAGGAAATACATCAGAAATTTTCCCTGAGTAGACCAGTCTCACATTGAACACTTAGTGGCAAGATGCCATTCATGCCATGTGCCATCTGAATATGGTAGGATTTCAGATACAGTTTGCTTTCTTTACTTTCTGAATAAACTGAGATTCACCCATACCTTATTTCAGGTAAGCGATATTTTATATATGGGATTGCAGCAGGCACAACTCCATGTCGTTATGATATTTGTAGGATACAGAAACAGTGGCTCATCTGCACTATTCTCTGATCTCTGTGAGCATGTAATTTGTTCATAGTATTCCTCTGAGAAAGTGAATCTATTCAAATACAGTTTTTAATTTCTGTATTGAGTATCAGATTTCATTAAACTGTAAAGCTGGAAAAAATACTTTCTTTTCTTGTCTTAGCTTTTCAGTCTTTTAAACTGTTTATACAACCACAGCATACAAACACTGAAATAGAAAATATTACTGTTTTTTATCAATATTTAAAAGGCAAAATTGATTTGATTATCAGAGGATTTTGTATATGAATCTTCACTCTTATCCTGCTGTTCACACATATTTTGTCAATCTTCTCTCCTTTTCTTTTGGAAGACTGCAGGATATTCTCATATTTTCTTGCCAAGATTTCTTCTTGAGAGAACTCATGTTTATAGTTTCAGGGTCTGGATTTTGGAACTTGCAGATTTTCCCCATCATCAGAGGTTTACCTCCTGCAGTTCTGACTGAATCCCCCACAAATATCTAATTCTAGTTGTCCATTTAGGAATTGACTTAACATGGCCAAAATAAAGTTACTTTATTTTCCAAATTTCATATTTTTATTCTTTATGATAATCTCCACAATACCTTGTCATGCACTTATTTTATTAGCTAGGGTTTGGTTTGGCTTGAGGCAACCATAGTCCTCATTTCTGGACACAAAAACTCCTATGTTAACCTTTTTCACATCATACAAACCATTTCTAAACAAACTGACTTTCACAGTGATCAGTAAAAAATGCCACTGATATTTTGACTGCCACACACAGTCCTTCCATTTCAACATCATTATTTTAGCATTACTCTATGAGCAACAATTTTTCCACATAATCTGTTCTTGTTCAAACATTGGTGTACCTAATTCATACAGCCTCCTACACATATAATTGGCCATATAATGTCAATATTGAAAAAAAGATGCAACTACAGTTATAGCAAAATATTTTATCTTTTCCCACCATCGCATCATTTTCTGAATGATTTCTTATGAATTTTTGTTTTTAAATCTTCTATTACTGTTATGCTTTTGACTGGCTCAGAACTGAATGGGCAAAAGTACGGGGAGAAATAATTTAACCATTGAAATGTGTAATGGGTAATAGAAAGATCTTGGACAACAGCAAGAACTCCCCACAAAGTGATTAGCAGATTATAAGATTACTGTTTGCTCTAGTAATTAAAAAACAAAACAAAACAAAACAAAACAAAAAACTCATGAAACTGAAATTGCAAAAAAATAACTATAAACTTTGTTTAACAATATCAATTAATTGACAAATATAAATAACAAAATTTAGGTTTCTGTTCTCATATAAACAAATGGTTTAAATTCCATTGATCTCGCTGTGATTGTGTTTAAAGAAAAATACATTCTTCTAAAAGTAAAGACATCATTACCAGTGTACCAAAAATTTACAACATAGTCTTAATAGCTATATTAATTACCAATAAAAATTGAACCATGGATAGACATTTAAGTCCATTATATCTGCTTCATGTATATTTGTTTGTCTGTTATAATTTTGTTTTCATAATATATATCTGTACATTATTGAGTAATTTCATTAATGTTAAATGCAAATTGAGGGAGTAGTTCATAACTGCCTGTCTTGCTAAACAACATGCAAGTTAACCTGGTCTTTTTAAAAAGCTGAATATAATAATAACATGTCATTGAAGTAGAATTGGTATAGATGGAGTTGCTAAGCAAAAATGAGATATATACTATATAATATATAATAACTTGAAATTATATATCTTAGTACATAAAAAGCTGTACAGTATCACAATTTCTTGTAGAGACCTCTTCTATACACTCAGATTTTTCATTATTGGTCCATTTATAAAGTGTGACAAACAGTAGGTCACACAGTCTCACTGATTGCCATGTGGATGATCTCATGCACCAATCAACACTTCGCTAATAATGGACTTGTGAATGTCCTAACATTTCATTTTCTGGAGGACTCTGTTTTATCATCATGTCAAGTCAGGAAGGCATATGGAAGTAGATGTAAAGAACTGGAGACTACAGAAATACTTTTATTATGCCTTGACATGTGTTGATGTGCCAAATGCCTTAAAAATACCTCTGTCCATCCCTTTTCCTAATACAACAGGGTATGGTTTCAAAAAACAGCTTTATGAAAGTACTTTTCCATTATATGTGCCAAGTAAATCATACATTTTTCAACACCACCAATATAAAAATCCCCTGTAGCAAGAATATAATCTTTCAGTGACTGAAGAAATAGGTAAGATGAATTTGGCAAGTAGAACAAAACTGAATGTGAAGTGAAGAGAACAAGACAAGAGAAAAGGAGAGAGTGAGCTAATCATCTGAGGTATGTTCAGTTCCAGAACTGTCTTTCAGACACCTGCTCCTTGGAGAGAAACAAGAAATGATTTACACCCGCCACAGGACATTCTTTCCCAGAATTCAGCACAGTAGGAGCAATTTAAGCTCCCAAGTTGCTTCTTGGCAGCTTAACAGGAGATATTTTTCAGCTCCTTTAATTCAGTAGACACATGTGCAAGTCAATCCAGGATGTTACCACACACTATTTTGCTTGGGTTTTCTACTTTCATGCAGATAATTCAATGTGGGTTTGTCAGTCTCACCCTACCTCAGCCTGTCCCTCTCAACAAAGGCAGCTTAGAGTCAGACTAAGAAAAGATTCCTCAGAAGTAAAAAATAAAGACAGAGTATTAGTTAGAAGATTGGAAATGAAAAGCAGCATGGAAAGCTAATAATAACATTTTAATTGTAACTTTACTAACCTGTTATCACTCTGTTTTCATATACCATTTATGTACTTGATTAATTTAATATGACAATAAGTCATAAACACAATTTAGATAATCAATCTCATCCTATAAAATGATTTATTAACATCATAAGTCTACCAAATATTTTTCACTAAATTAAGCTTTGTATAATCCAGGACATAATGCTTTACCTGTTTTGCTTTTCTGGACAGTATGACCTTCTATGAAGAGTACACACAACGTCTATTTCCTATGGCTTTGCTATAGATATAGCAGTATCAAAGTTCTTTTAAACCAATTTAGTGTCCTTCTCAATGACTTTTGTAGCCCACTGTAAGCACTGAAGCATGTAAAGGCACAAGATTGATTACCAAATTCTCTGTCTATGATACACTGAAGGCAGCTTTCTTATTGTAGATATATTCTGAGCCTTATGGAAATGCACAAGGTCCATCAGAAATACTCCATTCCAGAAAATGCATCAGGACTCATGAACTAGTTCTTCCATTAGTTCATTATTTTCCTCTATAGATGTATTTCTGAGTGAACATTTCAAATGCAATCATATGTATCACAGAATTTTATTGATTTTTATTTACATCAGTGATTAACATATATAAAACAACAAAACCCCAAATAAACAGAAACCAAGTTACAAGTAAATAAAATAACAGAATTTAAAATGTGACAAACACTACTCAGTTCTCTGAGGCTGCACAAGTCCTTAACAGTTCAGAATAAAAGAACTGTTTACAGTATGAAAAATATTAAATAGACATTAATAGAGTTACTTCAAACAACTGGCAATGAAATACAGTAACTTTATTTGGAAATATATATATATCTATGTAGAATAAAGAAGTACAGAGATCAATAAAAAATTAGCAGCTATTTGAAAGATATTTAAAGTGTGAAGATATCCATATAAGAACCTGAGAATTCCCCTGAATCACTTGGCATGTGAAAAAAATCCAAACACGAGTATGTGAGATACTGCACAGCTGAGGAGAAACTCTAAGGCACTGGAGAAAGCAAAGTGGTAATACAATAATTTAGTCCCAGGTAGTCTATAACTATGTTTTGTTCACAAAGCTATTCTAACTATCTCTAAAATAAAAGCATGGATAGAGAATAAGCTAGCCTTGGCTCATGGCCATTCAGAGCTTTTTAGATTTTTGTTTCCGCTAAACATATTTCCAGAAACTTTCTGGGGAATTTTCAGGTGTAGGTTCCCTAGAAAAGTACCTCCAAAAAAAGCCCCAGCCAAGTTTCAGAAGGCAAACTTTGCAGAATTTTCTGTCTGCTGTAGTGACAACATGAAAAGGCAATTGAAATTGAACTTGCTGAAATTAAAGGAAGTACTAGTACAAGTAACAAGATCACCATCAGACACTCCACCAAGCTGTTATTCATTAAGATCTTCAAGAGAAGATTGTTTTTCAGGATCACCGTTCAGCAGTAGGAACATGGTCTAGAGAGTTATTATCTGAAAGGAGAATTTCTTCTCCATATCTCTTCTATGGGGCTATTCACACATTCTGTGTTTTCACTAACTAAATGTATATAGTAGACTTCTGTGTTACAATCAGTGGAGAGAATAAGACACTTATAACGTGAGATTTATTTAATTCTAAAGATATATTAGAACAGACATTATAATATATTATCTACAAGTGTCCATTTTTTTCTCCATTGTCTTTGAAGAAGTCCAGGTTGATTAGTTCAGATTTAGATGTCTGAACTCTACATGGCTATGTAAACTATTTTTTTTTTATTTGTATTTCTAAAGCTTTCCAATTGTCTCTTTCACAAAGTCTCACTCATAAAGTGTTCTAAAAAAAAAAAAAAAAAAAAAATCATGCTGCATTCCTAAAGATATTTCACTTGTCCTTTGTTTTGTTTCTGAGTCTGTATATCACACATGTACCAGATTACCACATTGCTAAATATGTAGGTTCCAGAGAACCATCCTTGTTCCTCCAGGCCCAAAAAAGGAACAGAGGAGTTCATGTTCTCTCTGCTTAGGGATAAGTCTCTCTGGTGCAGCCTAGTAAGGGCCACATGAACAGCATCTGGTTTCAGGTTATCTCATGAATGCCTGGTGTGTTTAAAGGCTATTACAATTACATGTTCCCTTCCTCCCTTTGATTTAGCGATGAAGATGTCAATAGTAGCAATAGAGACAGAAATGCAAGATATTTAACTTGAGACTACTTTAATTTAGAACAAATCCTGACACATTTAGATGAAGTGCACTGCCCTTCAGAGAACATGTCATTCAGTTCCTATTTGTGGAAGAAACATCCTCAGGGACTCCTACCACCTTTACCTGCTAATATCTATTGCTCTTTGTAGTCTCATTTCAAGCTCATAACTGAAAGGAATAAATGTCTTCTTAATGATGCAATACTTTTCTCATTCAAAATTTTGTTTGTTTACAAGAAGTTATTCCTAGATATCTTTAAGGACTATTCCAATAGTTATTATTCCAATAACATTATATGATTCTAAGATATGCCTTGATCCTTTATAGTTCAGGACATACACATTCCCATGATAGGTCATACCTCTGACAGGGTAAGGTCTCAGACTGCATCTCTGCAGTGTGAATATTTTTCAGTTCTACTCTAAATGAGGGTTTATGCAACATTCTGCTCTCTTTTGCTCATCTAGAGACATTTTTTCAAAATTCTAAACACTTGGTGTTTAGCAATGAATCATAGCTCCAAATGTTCTCATCAACTCAGAAATTTCAAAATACTTGTTCTAGACACAGAATTAGGAGCAATATTAGTCAGGATTTTGATATGAGATATCTCTGCATCATCCTAGAAGAGCATGACAAGAATCACTTTATTTCTACCGTGTCAATGCATGCCTATTACAAGAAGATCTGATTTTCTTCATTAGGTGAAGCAAATCTCTGAGTGTCTGAATAACAGTCCTAGTGTGTCTAAGAATTTAAAAACAGTCAACAAGATCTGATACTATATGTTCCAAAAATTATTACTGCACAGTTATTATTAAATTTTGACTCACCCACTGAAAAGAAAGTGCATAATGAAAATGTATTTCACCTCACACCATATTTTCTATGATCAGAGTCTGCTACCTGCATCTTTAAAGATATTCTTTCTTATACTACTTGTAATATATACCCTCCACCATTATTCTAGATTTTGTCTTCTCCCTACCTTAACCATTCTAAAACATTTTGTCTGCCAAACTCAGGTGACCCATTCCTACACATTTTTCATAAATAACCAGACACATTTGGCTTTAAAAGCAGTTTGCATACCTGAAATTGATAAACTTATAAATGTAGTGTAATTGAAGATGCTTCATATAGATTATTGCCTTTTTTCTTTTTTTTTTTTTAAACAATACATTTTGTAGTAGAGTAGAAAAATATAAATGAGAAACCTAGTATTCATGCATCTTTGTTTTTGTTTTCTATTTCTGAAATACTAATCTTTGTAGTTTAAAAAAGAAAAAGTGAAATAGCACATCTAGAAATACTTGTCTGGCTTCAGAAACTCTGTCAGCTGACTGTCAGCTTTCTGTTTTATAAGGCATGTAATGCTTTTGGTCAGAAGGATGCTCGTATCACTCCAGGTTGAGCTTTTTATATATTTGTCAATAACTTCTCAATGACTTACTGTGCTCCAAGCGATTACCCCCTGTAATCAGGCGGGTGCTGCTGCCCCTGGCCCTTGAGAGGTCCGGGGCCAGGAGGTGTGGTGCTGAGCGTGTGCCCTCCCTGTCCTTGGGGGGGCCCTGGCCTTAGGCATGGGCTGCAGTGCCCGGCAGTCGAGTCTTGTTGCTATTGCTGCAAAAGGGGGAAGGCCGAGCTCTGTGGCTCCCTGGGTGTGGACCCGCCTGTAAGCAAGGTCCGGGTCTGGGGGGCCTTTGTGCTCCCTCAGCTGGCAGCCTGCGCGGGGCGACCGCCCCGTTAGCGGGGAACGGGTCAAGGTGCCCCTGAAGCGGAGAGAAGGAGCTTCCATTGGGCCTTTGGGCCCAGAGCCCCCCTGTAAGTCGCGGTCAGTGGCCCGGAGTCCCCGGCACTTTGCAGTCCAGGTAGTGGCTCAAGCCCCCTGTAAGCAGGGGTGCAGCCTCTTTGCCCACCGCTTTGCACGCCCAGCTCCCTTTGCCCAGAGGGCCTGGCTCCCAGCAGTGGGGGGGACTGCGTCGTTTAGGGACAAGGTGAGGTTTGCAGAGTTTTGTGGAGATGGGGAGCTCTGTGGGTGGGCACGGAGTGGTTTGGAGATCTCCCTGTGGGACTGTAGGGTCCCAGTTTCCTTCACAGGGAGGAGCTGGTGTTTCTCAGGCCCAGCTGTGTGCTCTTTCCTTGGCAGAAGCCGTCGGAGAAGAGAGCGGAGGCATCTTGCGGGCGGCAGTGCTGGGAAGACGCTGAGGTGAGACCTTTTGAAGCTGGAGGGTTGTGTGGAGATGTGGGAGTCGGGCGAGTGGGCAAGTGGTGGCTTGGGGAGCCCTGTCTGGGTCTTAGTTTCCTTCACGTGAAGGAGTTGGAGCTTCTGTGGCTGAACTGTGTCCTCCCACCTTGGCAGAAGGTGTCTGAGAAGAAAGCAGAGACGGGAATGGACCGGCGAGGAGAGTGAGGAAGAAGAGCAGCAGCTTCGAGCTCAAGAAGGGGCACGAGAAAGGCCCTCTGGGCAAAGGGCCCTCCCAGGTATTCCCGGGGCAGGGATTCACGTTAGAGCGCGCTGGGCACCTTCAGGGTTCCCCGGCTGGCTTTGCGCTGGGCGAGACCTCCCTGTAAGCAGGGCTGGGTCTTTACTTTGCTGTCGCTGGCCATTTGCCGTGGTGCTCCTTTGGCTGCCCGGAGAGAGGGGCAACCCTGTAGGCAGGGGGAAAGCCCTCATCTCTGCACCTGAGGGGGGGAAATGGAGCTCTCCTGACCCCCAGCCCACCCTGTAAGCAGGGCAGGGCTTTTTCCCTTGGCACCTTTGTGCCTGGTGGCGGCTGCTGGCCAGCATGACCCCCTGTAGGCGGGGTGTGTCACAGCCTTTGTGCCGTGGCCAGCCGTGAAGCCCCTCAGTGTGTTGAGGCCCTTGTGGCCTCTCCATAGCCCCAGGAGCGAGCCTGGGCCTGTGCCCTCCTGCTCGGCAGTAGGGATGGCTCCCCACACCTTGGTGCACAGAGCTTGCTCCCTCTTCTGGGATGTTCCCCCTTTGTGTCTTTGTGTCTTTGTCCTTGTCTTTGTCGGTGTGAGTGAGCAAGCGTGCTTGTCCCCTTGTCCCCATCACAAGTGAGGCAGTGTAGCATAGGCTTCCCAGGAGGGAAAGAGGGGCTCTGTGCAGCAAGTGGGGGATGCCCTGTAAACCCACTGGAGGAGACACGGTCCGGCCTTGCCCCCTTCCTTGTGAGGAGGGAGTGAAGCCGTATTGTGGTGGTGTGGGCAGTGTGACCCGCCTGTAGCCAGGGCCTGGGTCTGTGCCCGTGCTGCTGGTGACGTGCCAGCATGTGCCTGCCCTGTCCTTGGGGCTGGGGTACTGTTTCCCCAGCCTTAGGCCGTGAGGGCATTGTTGGGGGTGCCGAGCCTCAAGGGGCAGCCCTGTAGGTAGGGCTTAATGTGTCCCCAGTGCTCGGCGGGTGGTTGGAGGCGTTGGGGTAATGCTAAATGAGTTTCCTTTCAGAAAAGTTTGAAGAAGAGTAAAGATGTCAGATGGCCATTTAGTTTAAAAGTTGTCTCTGACTGAGGCCAAAAACAACCGGCAAAACAAAGGCAGGAATTATCCACCCTGAATACACAACCAGGTGCAGAACAAGAACAACAAGGGTTCTTTCCAAAAGGAAAACACACAGATTGGATATGAGAAAACTAGAACAATTAGTGTGATATATCAATGGGACATATTATGACAGCTCCTTCAGAAGTGACAGCTTCTACCTCCTGTTCTGCCTGTTGTATTATCTGCACTTCATGTCTAAATTATGGCTTACTTGAGATCAAGATTTCGTGCACATTTGTCTTCACCAGTTTGTTGGTAACCAGTGAACTCAGAGCAAACGTGACTATAAACTTGGGTTGTTAGACATCTTGAACTGTTCCAATGTGTGTGGCACTAAGATAAGTATCATGGCAACATACTACAATTTGATCTGATTATTACCTAAATCAGTTAACATTCCTGTTTTAGTGAGTAAGACCCATATAGAGGTACCCATATTACCCTCATTGCTATAGGTCTTGTCACTTCTTCTGTTTCCAGAAGCTGGAAAAGATGTGAATATTTGAGGTGCTTCCTAATACTGTTTTTTAGTTGAGAATGAGGAAGCATTTTAAAACATAAAGTTCCAGTCTATTGAAGTATGTTACAAACATTAAGGAACCTAACATCCAAATTAATAGAGTGGTATTATTTTTTCTTTCAAAGAGGTGTATGTTCTCTCCCTCCATTTTCTGATCTTTCATGAGGCCTAAAATGGTAAATTCCCTCTAAGATGAGATTTCTTAGTTCGGATTTCAGGGTCACATTCCCTTCCTTGGCTGTTGGTAGCTGTTGTGAAGTTACATATTTGTCAAGATTCCACAGCATGCTGCAAGATTTCCATATAAATAACCTCTGGGTTATAAGTTAAAACAATTATCAATAGCAGGGAAAGTTATATGCTTACTTGATAGTATAAAGCAATGTTTAATAGGTTGCTCTGGTAACCATCCTTCCTCAAGAACCATTGGTTTGCTTCTTGTTTTACAAAAACCTCCTCAGGTCTCATTTTATACATATTGCAAAAGATGGAGCTATATTCATGAAAACTTTATATCTTCCATAGATGGCAGCTTATTTAACGTTGCAATAATATAACCAGAGGCTTATTTCTTCCCCAGAGTAGTACATTACTGGAAGGAACAAAATTATCAGAGCCACTGATACTCTTGGCTTTGGTGTGGGGGCAGGAAATTCATTTAGGCTATTTTCATTGACATAGAAAAATGGTTGCAAGATAAAATAAGAAACATTAAGACTGCTATATTTCTTTCCCATTTGTTTTCTTTTAATTTCTATCAAAATTTTTCAATACAAACCAAAATCTGTTTAATGGAGAAAATAAGATCATTTATTTCAAAGTAAGTAGCAGGTATCTTTATTTATTTATTTTTTTATTTATAAAAGACAGTTAAAATTATTAAATTATTATTACGTGGCAGTAGTAATTTACAATTTTTTTGTCTTATGTAATGTTGTCACAGACTAGTTAAGAAATAATGAAAATATAATCAGTTATACAACTTAAAACAAATCTAAATGTTATTCAACTCAAAATTTCTCAGAACAGAAGATATTTCTTAATATTACAAATTTCTTAAAGGAATGACTGTAACTGTTATATTTTGAAAGGAAAATTGTTGCATTTTTCTCAGAGAATTCTGTTTTGACCAGCTGTGAATTTAGTTCTCCAAGTAGAATCAAGAAGCACAGCAACAACCCACAAAAGCTGTTGAAAGTGAAGCAATTCAAATAACATGCAGAACAACTCATCACATTGTGTCATCTCTTCCACCATAGTTACATCAGTCTTGTACCATAATAGAGAAAAGAGTGGGATAGCAGTGGACAGGAACAGAGAGAATTAACAGGATGAATTATCTAGCTGTTAAAAACATGTAGTCCTCATAACTTTCCTGAAGTCTTTCCTTAAGGCTTTCCTTAAAAAAGACTTTCATCTTATTTACTTTCCTCAAAGGCTTAGAAAAGGGGTAAAATTCAAAAAAGAATAGTCATAGAAATAGCACTTATTGGTGGTACTTGCTGCTGAAAATCTCCAAAGTGCCCTACAAATATAGACATCACAAGATAATTTCTAAAGGAGAGATGAATGTTATTAATTATTTAAATTCAGGAAATGTAAGGCTCTAATTACCCATTCCTTACAGGAGAGATGTCCTGTTCCTCTAAACATCTTGGTGGCCTTCCCTTGGACTTGCTCCAACAGGTCCATGTCCTTCCTGTGTTCGGGACCCCAGAGCTGGATGCAGCACTCCAGGTGGGATCTCTCCAGGGCAGAGGAGCAGAATCAGCTCCCTCCACCAATTGGACATGTTGCTTTTGATGCAGCCCAGTATACAATTGACTTCATGGGCTGCAAGTGCACACTGCTGGCTCATGTCCAGCCTCTCATTCACCAGCATCCACAAGTCCCTATTGGCAGGGCTGCTCTCCATCTGTTCATCCCACAGCCTGTAGTGATACCAGGGGTTGCCTGGTTATCTACACCCACTGCCTCTATGGGTTATCAAAAGAATTTGAATTTTGTTGTCAGGCTGTGTTGTTACAGAAATTGTTTCACCATGACAAGACATATCCTGAACACTGAGATGCTCTTCCACCCATGTGACATGACCACTTGTCACAGAAATTAAAGGGAAGCAAAGTAGACTTTGCACAGTAAACAAAGGAACTTCAGCAGACCTTTTTAGAAGCTCTGTTGGTCCACATGAGATTCCATGGAGTTAATCTCTCGCCTTTCCCTACAACAAAGACATCTCCTCCTGCTGACATTCACTTTAAAGACTACAAAAGAGAAGAGGAAAAAAAAAAGATTTGAAATAATCAGGATGTGTCTACATGGAACGAAAATCTTCAACTTTGTCATCTCCACAACTGAAGACTCACAGAGGTGACAACTGTGCATTTTATATCTACAGGATGTCTCATCTGTGAAGGGTGATTATTACTACTTTTTGTGAGCTTTTGAGCTACTAAAGTCTTTCTCTGATGTGAAAGAGAAATGATCATCACCCTTCACTGAAGAGATTTTATTTATTCTGCAAGAAGCCGCGTCTTCACAAAAGCCCACATTTTAAGACTGAATTAGTAAGCACATCAGCTTCAGACAGTCAGTTTTTATTTCTGCTTTAGGAAGGAATGCTAGTTCTTACCCCTCCCATAGAAGGAGACCAAAGTCTATGGCTGTAGGAGAAGTCCTACAGAACATCAGGAGTGTACTTGTCACAGGGAATAGCAACCCACAAGCTTTGTGGAGCCCAAACTTTTCCATTAGCTGAAAGTATGTTATACACTGAATGCTTTTTCAGGTTAAAAATAGTAACCATTTTTTGAGAGTTTTACAAAATACATTGGCTCTTCCCCCATGTCTTGAAGACCCAAGTTTCCATTTAAAATATACATATTAAAGTTAAATGATTCTTGTGATGTTTCTGACAACTGTTTTTTTGGGGGTTTTTTATAAAACACATATAATTTTCAAGACTATGTGTTCTGCTTGTTAGCTGACCTGGGAAAAAACAGTGCACAGCTATAACATAATTTCTTGATATCCACTCAAGTACACACTACTTTTCTGTGCTACTTTTCTAAGGAGTCTTATGTGCGCTGTTAAAGGTGCTTGGATTGCATCAACATATGAAGTTCTGCATGGTATTGTTTTGTAATTCTGAAGTACTACTGGCACTGAGTGTTGTATTAGAACATTAACAGACTGAATATCAGGTTGGCCCTGACTCTAAAGAGACTGCACTTATATGTTTCTAATTTGAAAATGGATGTAAGCTGTAAAAATCAGAGTAGACTTTCAAGACTCTATACCGCCAAAGAGGAATGGTAACACTATGCCTTGCAGAGTGCAAGTAGTATTTGCTTTGAGTGTTTTACTCTTTGTACATGAAATAGAATTGTGTTAACTTCACTGAATTTAGTGTCTTATCTTCCCCAACATTTAATTCTAGTATATTCACTCTGTAAGTATTATCTGGATAATTCCACATTTCTATTCTCATTCCATTTGCTGTTTAAAACATTTAGCAGATCTAAATGCACTTAGGAGTATGGAGTTATGTTTTTGTGATTTTAAGCTTTTTTCCATGCTGCCCACTGAAAATGTGGTCACTGTTCCAGGAACTTTGTAATCTGCACCTTCCTATACGTTATATGTATAGATTTGTCCTGAAGTCTGCATATTGCAAAACACCATTTCATTGCAAAAATTTCCATTTATAATCAGAAAACCATATCAAGCTATGATATTAATGGTAAAACCTCCCCTTCTTTGGCACTTAGAAAGAAGTGAAATGTGTTGGATGTATTCACAGGCAACTTCACTCCTACAGAGCTGCTCTTGAAAGCTGCTCATTTGAAGAACCCGCGACTGGATTGCCTTAACTCTGTATGCCCTGATGTAAGCTCCAAAGACTCCCAGAGTCTTCCTTGATGCACAGAACAATATGTTCCCACCATCCACCCCAAAGGCTCTCAAAACTCCTAAGAAAATCCGTGTCACCCATCTCTAATTCTGAGATCATTTGCTCATATCCCATAGAAGCATCATGAAGCTCCAGATGAAGGGCCCTTGAACGGTCACCCATGTTCTGCAAAATGACAATTGCAATGGGTTGAAGGGAGGCAATTCATAGCTCAAGGACTTGAGGGAGAATCAAAGAGGGAAGAATCAAAGAGGGAAGACAGAACAGGAGAGACAGATGATATAAAGCTTTTCAGAAAGCTGTTGCCTTTTCCATGTTTCCAAGAAATGAACTCACTACTTGCAGAAAGGCTACGAAAGATACTGTATTTCACCTCTCTAAATGCAGCTTGAAAAGCTAATAAAAGCAGGAAGTAAGCCTTAATTAATCTGTATCACAAATTTGAGTCTCTTTGATCACGCTATTGTTTAGAAAAAAGAGTCATAACAAAATGCAATTTGAACCTCTCCACTCCCATCATGTCTAAAATCTCAAAGTATGTTTTCCATGATGCCATACCGTATATACTGTATATGCTGAGATATGATGTGGTGGGTTGATGTTGGCTGGCCACCAGGTACCCACCAAACCATTCTCTCACTCCTCCTCAGGAGGACAGGGGGATAAAATAAGATGAAAAGCTAATGGGTTGAGATAAAGACAGTGAGATCACTCACCAATTACTATCTTAGGCAAAATACACTCATCTTAAGGAAAACTGATTTAATTTATTGGCAATTAAAAATAAAGTTGGTTAAGGGGAAACAAAAGCAAATTTAAAATACCTCTCCACATCCACTTCATTCTTTCAGCCTTGACCTCATCCCTGACTCTTCTGTCCCTGCAAGTGGCACAGGGAGATGAGGAATGAAGGTTGTGGTCAGTTAATCACACTTTAATGCTTTTTCCTGTTCGCACTTTTCCCCTACTCCAGTGTGAGGCCCCTGACACAGGAGTCAGTCCTTCATGAATTGATCCAGTGTGAGTCCTTCCCAGAGGCTGCAGTTGTGCAAGGACTGATCCAGTGTGGGTCCTTTCCTCTTGATACACTCCTTCAGGAATAGACTATTCCAGCTTGGATTCCCCACAGGATTGCAGGTCCTGCCAGAAAATCTTCTCCAGTGTGAATCCCTCTTCATGTGCCTGCCAGAAGTCTGCTCCAGCATGGGCTCTCAATGAGCTGCAGAGCACATCCACCTGCTCTGGTGTCCTCCACAGTCTCTAGTGTGGATGTTTGCTCCACTGTGGTCTTTTCCATGGGCTACAGTGGACTCTCTGCTCCAGTATCTGGACCACCTCCTTCCCTCCTTTCTTCATTGATCTGTGTGTCTGCAGGGCTTTTTCCCTCACATACTCTTACTCCTCTCTCCCACTTGCTGCACAGTATTTTTAATCCTCTTTAAATATGTTATCCCAGAGGCACCACCAGAGCTGCTGATGGGCTCAACTTTGGGCGGCAGCAGATCTGTTTTGGAACTGGCTTTGTTCAACATGGTGGCAGCTCCAAGTCTTTTCTCACAGAAGACACCTCTGCACTACCAGAACACTGTCACACGAACCTAACACAAACTAACAGAAAAAAAATTATGTTGCATGGCGATGGGAAGGATTCTCAGACCTCTAATGTGAATTCAAAGTGCCTGTTTTTCAGTAGATGCTTAGCAAATTTAACAGTGCTTAATTGGCTAGGCAGATTGAAATATGGCTAATCCATCAATTCAGAGTTGTGACTTATGTTAGAAGAAACATTGTGTCTGGGAAGATCATTAAGCGTTAAAAAGGAAAATAAAAGGAATATATTTGCAAAAAAATTGAATCATATTAGCTGTTATAATGTTTCCATGGCAAGTAGTTTAATGAGCATTGTTCAAGAGAAAGGCATGTCTGCAAGAACTGCAATTGGTCATAAACCAAACATCCTGTTGGTCATAAACCAAATACCCACCCTTTTAAAGAAATGCTCTACAGTCTTCAGAACTGAAACTAGGGCTTCCTTTTTTTTTTAGCTAAAGATAAAAACAATAATATAGTTTTATTACATAATTTATTTCATGTTGTATCCAGTTCACAAGAGCCTTCAAATTCATGCCTTTCAGATATTAATAATGACTAATGAATAATGAGGAATGACTCCTGATACAGCCAGGGTTTGCCTTTTACCATGTGGCTACCTCTGCTAGCTAGTAAAATGTACTTTATGCAAGGGGACTAAACGTATTTTGTCTTCAAAAATTACTACTTAGCACATTTGCTAATTATTAAATATTGGTCAACAAGTGTACACCAATGGCACACTGTGCAATTTTCCTTGCACAGTGAATACAAAGTGTCTATATTTAGAAATAAAATACCTTTCTGTAAATAGTAAAATACTCAATTCAAGTCTATTCAAATTAAATGCAATGACGAGTTGAAATATCTTTGCATATGCAATGTAAGATTTACATACAGAGTGGAACTTCTCATGGTCTAAGTTCTGGTTTTGAAAAAAATATCAAGTCAGCACAATAAAGAGAGAATTCAGAGCTCTGTAGTTTTCTGAAAGACCTTTTCACTAAGGTGGTGCCACTATAAAGGAGCAAAATACTTTTCTCAGAACGCTTATATTTCTTTTCTGAGTAATTTTTAGTAGCTGCTGCATATATCTGTGACTTTTTAGAAAACAAGTTAAAAATTGTCAAAGGTTTACAGTCCTTATCATGTTGTGTTCTAAAGGACAGAAAAAAAAAAAAAAGCTGCAGAAAATAAGCACAGCATATGAACACAAATGGCCTAGTTGAGAATTAAATACACAAATCTCCGTTGTAAATCCTTTTAAACAGAATAAGATAAATTATCAGCTAGGGATGACTCAGGAGCAAAGATAACTTGTTACTCAATATGTCAAGGAAAAACTTTAGAAATCGAAGTACAGCAGAACAAGAAATAGAAAGGCTTTGAAATTACTGTCTTCGGAGTTGCTTGTGGCAAGACAAGACACACCACCACAGAAGTCAATTCCCCAGATATTCAGGATTCACTAAAAAAGTAACTAACTATAAATGCTTTTTACCTGAATATTCTGTGACTGTTAAAAAATCTCAAAAGTTAAAACTGTATACTGAAAATAGGACCTATACACACAACTGGACAAATTTGGCTTTCTAATTTTTTAGTCTTGAAGTAAGTTCTTATTCAGGAATTGACCTATTTCTCTCAGTTCTGCACAGATTTCTGCTCAGACAAAAGATGCAAAAAGATATTTTCCCCTCAAGATGTGAAAATAAATTGAACTTTAATGAAGATGAAATTACAGCTTAATGGAATCTTTCACAAGCTTCATTCTTATTTCCCATTTTACCTACATGAGACAAAAAGAAAAAAGTACCTCTAAAGTGTATTTGGCTGTTACTAGTATTTTGGCTTAATTCATTGATAAAAGTCTGAGAGCTATGAAAGAGGTGTGAATAATCTGAATATATTAGCTTGTTTCATAATTGCATTATTTCTTCCTGTGTAGGTAAAAAAAAAAAAAAAAAAATTCTACTGATTTCAGCACAGCTACAGTAGTGCAGACATGGGCTGAAACAACTGGTCCATTGACTTTGACTACTCATTCAACCAGATGACTTTAAAGCTGTTAATTCGTCAGTTACAGGTATGTTAAAGATCTGAATCTGGAGGTATGAAGGGTATTATTAATTTAAGTTTCTATTTCTGACTAAAGTAGAAAAATATTGTGTCAGGACTAATGTTTTCAAAACCTAATTTCTTTCTGTAAAATAGAAGCAGTCCTTGATCGTAAGGAAAACTTTGACCAGTGTGGATTACAAAGCATGAATTAGGAAGGAGCTAGAAAGAAAGGGAGGCATCTCAAAGCGGACCTTTATGTCCTCCTCAAGATGTCTGATTCACACTGACCGGGCAAAGCAAGAGAGTAGTTGTGCAGTTTTGGCTTCCACATTGATTTTCCTATTCTACAGCTGGAGGTTGACAAGAGGCACAGCTTATTCCTAGGCTGGGATTCCCCATCATGTCATAGGGCCCATGACCAGAAGGTACTGGAGGTGTGACTGACTGTCTATTTGTGAAGAAATACTTTTTTCCTGTTACGATCAAAGTGGTAAAACCTTAGTTTTTTCATCTTCATTCACCTCCATTTCAACAGTATTTAGTCAATTAAGTTTAGAACTAGGTAGGCTCTTTAGTTCTTTATAATATACTCATTATGCCCACTGTGGACAAGGGAGATAGGTCATACAAATATATAGGAGTCCTGAGGTCTCAGTGAACAACACAGAAATTATATGACTAGAGCCTGACAACCCCTCATAATGCACTTAAATTCCTTGTCTGTGAAAGGGAGAAGATAGACCAGATCATTCTCTTCTTCAAGTGCCAGAGAATAATTTTATTAATTAACTCTCTTTGTCTATATTAATTTCCGTGCATGTCTTGATGTTTGCCTTTTAACTTCTCATTCTTGGAAATAAGTTATTGACTTCAGCATAAAATGAATAAATGAAACATGAGGAACAAACCAGCAGAAGTAAAAGTCACTCGTGGGAATGTACCACACTGCCATGCCCTTTTTACCGCGACATGACATGTTCTTAAAGTACCTCCAGGCCATTCCAGTCTCATTTCAGACTACAGAGCATACTACTGCAGATTGCACTTACAAGTGCACACTCTCCTCAGCTCTTCTACTTGTCTGCTTCATGCACTACTGCCCTCACCTTGTTGTAGTTTAAAAATAACTCATAGCAGAGGCAACTCTTAATGCATTTTGTCCTGGTTTCAGCAGGGATGGGCTTAGTTTTCTTTCTAGTAGCTGGTACAGTGCTGTGGTTCTGACTTTAGTGTGAGAATAATGTTGTTAATGCACTGATGTTTTGGTTGTTGCTGAGCAGTGCTTACTCTAAGACAAGAACTTTGTAGTTTCCCAAGCTCTACAGTGAGCAGGTACACAAGAAGCCAGGAGGGAGCATGGCCAGGACAGGTGATCCTAACTGGCCAAAAGGATATTCTATGCCATGTAATATCATGCCCAGTACACAAACTGGGCGAAGTTGAAGGGGAGGGGCCAATCACTGCCCAGGGTTGAACTGGGCATCAAACAGTGAGTGTTGAGCAGTTGTATGATACATCACTTGCCTTTCTTGGAT
Organism: Margarornis squamiger; assembly: GCA_035222235.1. Taxonomy (NCBI): domain Eukaryota; kingdom Metazoa; phylum Chordata; class Aves; order Passeriformes; family Furnariidae; genus Margarornis; species Margarornis squamiger. The sequence goes on along the minus strand of JAWWTY010000001.1, from coordinate 97,089,572 downwards.
TTTATTTATATCTGTCTCTCCTTTTCACTGTTATTATTGTTATTATTAAAAGAATTGTTAGCATTATCTTTTACTTATAAACTTTAAATTTACTTATAAAGTTTAATTAATTATAAGCTTATGCTTTACTTAAACTGTTCTTATTTCAACCCATAGATTTTACCTTTTTTTTCAATTCTCCTCCCCATCCCATACATGAGGGAGGGAATGGTTGCACAGTGCTCTAGCTGCCAGGTGGTGTTAAAGCATGGCAGTCCTTTTTGACACTCAATGTGGGGCATGAAGCACTGAGACAATGGCAAATCTAACAAGGGTGTGATAATAGTAAGCTGTTATAGGAATTCATTGTATTGGTTTAATAGTCAGTGGTTACAATGTTGATTTATTTGCTCTCAGAATTGTTGTACTTGTTCTCAGGATTGTGCAGTATGTGATCCCTGGGGTGATAGGAAGGTCTCTGGTTATGTAATTTTTATGCTGTAATAAACTAAGTTATTATAAGTTTAGGTGAAGGATAAAGAATTAGCAGATGTTGTTTATAATACAATTACAACACTTATGGAATAGACATTCCTGCTTAGTTGAAGAATCAAGATCAATTCGCATAGAAATTATTCTAATTACAAATACCTTCTCATTCCATCTCTATTCCCTGTGACTGTGCACACTTAGTGTAGCAAACACATGCACAGTTACTGCAACTATTTCCAAAAGAATGCACTTCTCACACCCAGTAACATGAAGTACACCTGCCTTTCTTATGGGATATTAATCCCCATCAGTCACAATGACAGTGAGAAATGTCATGGCTTAATAGAACATATCCAAAAAATTCCTTTTTTGAGTTCTTTGAGCTGAGATTTTTCATATTATGATATTTATAAAATATCATTAAATAACTCTGAGTCATTGCATGGGCAAATCTTTTAAATTTAATAAACAGCACAAAGTACCATAGTTTCTTCATTATTTAGGGGGTTTATTTTCCCCTGTATTTTTTATGATTTTGAAAACCTGAGACTGTGAATAATCTAATTGTTTAAAGATATTGCTCAGTTAAATAATTTTACTGTACTGCAAATATAACATAATGTATAATACACATCCATATCTGTGTAATCCCTCTTCAATAAGAATTCTTTTTTTAACTATTTTGAATATATTGTCAAATATAATCTTAATTTAACTAACAGCTATAAGTTAGCACCTTTTCATTCTTGTCTCCATATCTCTCAAACTGAAACATTAAATTTGTCTACTGTGTTTATTTCAGAATGCATTTCAGAAATTTTTATGGGTTTTTTTTTTCAGCTAAACATTAAAAATATGTTCTTGTGTTTCAAAACAAGGTGAAGGCTCACAAAACTCCTTGACTTTCAGACTAACAACTTGATCAGGAAAACTAAGCTTCTCAAATCTTTGGTTGCAAATGTTCATATAATGCAAGCTATATACTCCATTTTATAGTCTTGCTTTGAGCTTGTAATTTGTACTTCCTAAAAGACTCATTTATGAAAAATATTTTTTTGTCAAGAAAGGAGAAAATTATTAGTGTCAATAAAATAATAAACTAAAATAAAAAATCCCAGAGTACATAGTTTTATTAAAGCTGAAAATTCACTTCAGAAAGCATACAGTTTCAATATAAAAAGTTACCAGAATCAAAAGAACCTGTAGTATACATTTATAAGGTAGATAAATAAGAAGTTCAAATATCTAAATTAGATGTCATCCTTCTCATCTATATAAATTTCCGATTCTCCCACTTCATTCTTGTAGTAAGTATTTTAAATTAACATCCTCTCTGATCTTTCCTGTATTAAGGGTCCCTAATACTCTGTTTATAGTGTATTTTTCAACACCTGTTTACCTTTTGATTCTTTTTCATTCCCAGAGGTGGCTCCAATTCTGTGCTTTTGTAAATATTTGAGTTGAAAATTTCTACATAAATGTGTATAACTACCAAGTATGTTATTTACCAAGTGACAGAGCAGTATGTGCTGAATGAGGTATATGACCTAAACACAAGGCAGGTGAATATAACTGTGAAAGGACATTTAGCTCCTGCTTTTCACACAGAAAAGACCATAATTTCTCTCACTCAGATAGCAATTTTATAGTAAAACCTATTGGAACTAGTTTTAACATCGCATCTCAGAAATTACCTTGCTGTTAAATAAAAAGCTTTTTTGAGGTTTTGTAATGAATAATTTTTAATTTTTATGGTGGTTCTGTTGTTGGTAATGTGAATCAATTTTTTTTCTGATTTGTGATAAAAGAACATAATGCTAATACATTAAAAATTATATTAATATTTCCCTGCTACTTGACTTATTAACATTTGGTCCATAAATTTCTCTTAGATGTGCAGCTTTTTATAACAGAAATTAGAACAATGATGTTTGAAATAAACATCAGCTCAAGAACAAAGACTAAAAGACCACATACAAGTGTTGGAAAACCAAAGTAGTAGTCCTGCACTTAGATGAAAGTAATACAAAATATAAAAGAATCCTGTTGATTTTTGTGGAAGAGGGTTCCCTTACACATTGTGTTTATACCAAAACTAAGTTCATACTCAATTTTAATACTGAAAAGATAACTTCAGGTAGGGAAAATAATGCTACTATGAAGCTGTGCATGTGTTTCATCTCTCCTGAGTTCAGAGGTTCATTAGGGAGGATAGAGACTCAATTATGCATATCCAGTTATCTAGCAACATGTTTGACTATTTATAATACTCTACCTGGGCTCCAGATTACACACCAGAAAGGTGCATTTGTCCGGTAAATTCCATAATTATATCTGTCAGTCCAATCTTGTAGTCTTTGGTACTAATGGTATGTGCCCAGGCTCAGGCTGCAGAATCACTTCTTCAGATTTCTGAATAGTAGGGTTAGAATTCAACTTAAGAACAGATCTCCTAATTTAGGAGTAGGTAGGAAGAGTAGGAAGGTATCAACAAATGAGCCAAGCTCTGACTAAATGAGCATGTAGTTAAAACAGATAATGTAATCTAGAGAGATATCAGATAACTCTATAACAGTTACCTATCACTCAAATTGACATCTTAAATATAAGCTTTTAGTAATATTTTATGTGATTTAATGTATCCTCTCTGGCCTTGGTTTTAGTTATCCTGGTCCTCTGTTACTTCTGTTGTACTGGAATCCCAGATAAAACATCACAATGTTCACAATGGTTCTTCTGCTTAGTGATTAAACTTTTTAAGCTTTTTAAGATAATTTAACTACATTTGTAGCATGAAGATAAGTTATTGCTTCAGCTGAGATACTTTGCAGAGCCTTCTTAATTGTCAAATATGCTTGAGAATACTGAAGGACAGTTCACACAAGCTTTGATCCTGTATTTACTGTAGGTATTAATGGCTGTTAATAAACTACCCAAAATATTACTCAGTTGCCGTTGAAATACTAAATTTACTGCAGTAGAGAAAATATTTCTGATTTATGCTATAAAAACTTTCTCTTAATCGTAGACTATAGTTTCCATCACACAATGGACCTATTTAAAAATTGTTGCCACCACTCACATTGTCTAGATGTTGGTTTCTTTCAGACAACCAAGTTGAAACTTCTGTTAATTAACTACTGGAATGACTACGGAACTCAGTATTTATCTGTTTAGAAAATTAAGCTCACTGTCTTCTACCTCTACAGACAAACATAGGAATGTCACAAAACAATTTATCTTATCTTAAAAAAAAACAGGATAAGTTCAGCTAAGATGAACACAATTCACTGTCTTTATCTTAAGGTTGCAGAAATCAAGATACAATTCATTTATATAGTATCTGCCACATAACTGATCTCTACTTGGTCTTAAGGTTCCAAAAGTTTGCCTATAGACAGAGCATTAATTAATTTTGCTTAAATAGGAACTAAGGGAATGCCCTAAATTGTAAACTATAAAGAAACTCTTACAGAAGTTAAAAACTTAGATTAAGTGAGTAGGATTTTATTCTGTATGTTCACACAGGCATTTATTCTCTTCTTATGATGGTGAAGCATTTCCTTTAAGAGATTTACTTCAGTTGAGATACAACTGAAGTTGAGGTGGGTTCGGATATCTGCATAATAAAGATATCCCATTAGTAAAAAATGAGGTAGACAAAAGGGAACACATTCTAAAAATTTTGGAGGTTTTAGTCCTAGTGCCTATACTGTAACTAAGTAATTAAAATCAGCAATTTTTGTTAGTTTCATGTTTATTTGACTGAAACAGAATGCCTTTTCTGGTATTTTGTATAGGTACATACAACAAATCATCAATCGCATAAACATGTGCATGGCCATGTGGTCAACATCTTTTCAAGGCATTTTGAAGAACTATTCTTTGAAAGTCAGCATACATACCTCCAATGCATGGATATTTTAAAAATGTCACTAATAATACAGATGGAAACAAAAGTCTCTTTATCTCATGAAGAGCTCTAAAGCTTTACAGTGATGTTCAGAAAAGTTTATAAAACCTTCAAAAGACACTGACAGGTGCAAATCCTCAGAAAACTCAAAAGAGATATTGAAACTCAAAATCTCCTAACTCTTAGCAGTTGCTCTGAAATCTTTATTGATGAAGACCATAAGAATCACAAGCTTCAAAAAAATCTAGCCATCATTTAAAGAACTTGAACCTCCAAAGGCAATCTGGACAGAGCAAGTAAACTCTCTAGGCTAAATACCCATGATTTAAGGGACCTTGAAGTTTTAGCCACACTTGATTAAAAACCTCCATCAGATATACCATTTAAATAGCCTTAAGCATTTTTATGAAAATCCAGAGCCCTAACACTTTTTTCCCCCCCCAGGAATCTACAAGTGACGAATGGGAACCACAGTTTCACCATCTGAAATAGTCAGTGGCAACACTTTTGTCGCCGTGCCTACCAGTCGACTCCTCACTCCCACACTGTTGTGTGACACCTCCCAGTTGTGCCAAAGCAATGACTTTTGAGTTCAGCCTGGAAGACAGACAGAGGCTGATACATTTTTAAGAGTTTCTCCACTTCCACCTCCATTTCAAGGAGCTTTTTTGAATAGATAAAGTGTTTTATCCCACAAATACTAGCGTAAGAATGACTAAAAAGTGTAGCTCTGTTACTGGCAGCAAGAAGCCAAGGGCTGACAGGAGGATGGTAACTCCATGCAATGGGACTGTCATAGATACTACTTTTTGAAGACTCATGGTCTGAGACAATCCAAGTCCAATATTCAACTCTTAGGTGAAAATATAAATTAAAAACTACAGTGAAAGACTGGTTAATTTGCATAACTGTCTTCTCAAGGCTCCAACCACCCTATTCATGTTAACTACTTGCGTTAGCCACATTTCTAACTAGAGAAGTTCTAACTAGAGAAGCTGATCAGGAACCCAGGTTAGAGAAAAAACCCTAATAAACTAACAAAAAACAAAATCAAAAGAATGGAGAACAGAAAAAAATGGTGGTGCAAGATGAATTTGGAGAATGGTATAGACCCTGCTTTAATGTTATGAAATGTCTGGGCAGCAAGTACCTTATCTGGCATATGCTTCATGTGACTTTATAGATGAGTAGTTAGGGACAAAGCTGAAAATGAAGTATTTTTGTGCTGACTGGATATACTCTCAGCTACCCACGCATGAGGAAGAGTATGTGTGTATTGCTTTATTGATTTTACTCTTTCAAGAAAATAGTAAATACAGTATTAACCAAATAGTCTTTTTTACTAAAAAACATCAGGTGTATGCTAGGCTCACGGGTATGGGTCTTTCTCTTCCTTTGTTATTTAAACAAGATATTTCTTCGAGCTCAAAACACAATAGCTTTTCTCTTGTTTTGTTGTTTTGAATATAGATTTAAAGTAAACTATGCAAGAAAGCAATCTTGTACTAACTTTAGAATCAGTTTTTCTTAAGTTTGATACCTGCTAGGCCAGCAATATCTAAGCAATTACAGTTTCTAAGAAAAATTCTGGCCTTCTAGAATGATTCTCTTCTCTTTAAGATTTTTTATTCCTGTCAACTGAAAACGTGTAGGAATAAATTACTTGACTTGAATAAATTAGTTTTCCTCTAATAGACAAAAGTAGCTTAAATTCTTACTGTTGTTAAACAAGTATCTTCCCTCCATAACGAACTATTATTATAAACCCAGTTGTTAAAAAAAAAGAAATATTATAACTTATTATATAGGAAAAAAACCAAACTAATTTCAGAGAATTTAAAATAGAGAGAGACCAGAAAATCCATTGGGGAAGGAAAAAATCCCAACATGTATTTTTGTAAAACCCCAGTTCTTAAGCTACGAGCTCACCAAAGGAGTTTTACTTTAAAAATATACAGTACTCCAAAAATTCACCCATCAAATCTTCAGAAGAGACCTGGGGGTTCTTTCAACGCCTTAAGAGAGAGTGCATGGGAGGAAAGCTGCACACATTTTCTCAGGGAGTAGTTTTAGTGGTAAAGTTTAGGAAGTAAGAGTATTTGGAAAAAGTTTAAAAGGTAACATTCAACCGAAATAAAGCATTCAACAAAGCATTGACTTAGCACATGGTAACCCATGCAGCTTAGAAATATCCAACCCTTTGGGTCCCAAGTTACCCAAAATATTAAAAAGGAGATTAAGAGAAGAAGGAAAGAGAGAAAAATGAGAAATACAGCTACCATGCACAGGCCCAGCTACAGGAGAGAAGAATTCAAACAATATAATAATCTAGTGTCTCACAACTTTTAAGACCAAATAAGAGGAAAATGGGAATCTAAACATCTCAATAATCAGTTCTGACTGTGGCTAGGTAACGTTACCTGCAATGATATGCATTATTCTTTGTCATAACATATTAAGAATTATGTCATTATGATGGTGGCATTGTAGAATTTCAGGATGGTCCACCACATTGTTCAGAACCTTGAAGATTGGGGAAGCACTATAATAGCAATTAATAGTAAAAAATATCTGACTTCAAAAGCATTGAAATTCATTTATGTCCTGCAACCACCTCCAACAGTCCTGGTAGTTGGATTAGATGTGCATTGTAAGTCCCTTCCAGCTGAAACTACTTCTGTTCTATTCTTTTCTAACCCCAATTTGCCTTCCCTAAAAGGAGTACTCGTTAGAAATGCAAATTAATCTTTGTGACCAGGACATTAAGATAGCTTGCATACATTGCTCATCGTCTCTATCTGTCCCTCACTCTTCTTTGTATTTTCATGCTCTATACATGGCTTTCCTGCATCTTCAAGACTGTACAGTAGCTTCTAGACTATATGGTAGGATATGAGAAAAAATGGCTCCCTAAACACTGAAGACCAGACACAGCGACTTAGACCAGCACACAGAGGATCCTGTTTCCAGGAGGGCAACAACCAGAAACCAGGCTGAGGAATAGCTTGGCACACCCTCAATGCACAGGTCTTGATACAGGAGAGACAAGATCAAATCCAGGCTAGCGGTAAAGCAGTCATCTTATAGATGCACATAGTGTACTCACAGCCTGTTTCAAATCTCCAGGTGTAAAATAAAAAATAAAAAAAGGAGTTGTTTGGTCACTTTTGGTCAATGAAGAGTAGTATCCTGAGAGCTCCAGGGAGAGACATCAGAGTCAGGCTGTCCTCAAGCACTGACAGGTTGAGAATTACAGAAATCTCTGAATGAAAAAAGCACATTAACAAATGCATGAAATAAAGAACAAATGGCAGCCATCAGTTCAGGAAGATGGGTAAGATCGATTGTAGAGGTAGTCATAACAAATTGGGCCCACAGAGAACCTGTCAGTACAGCAGCATTTCAGGAAAACACATGAATCTCATTTCCACCCCTACTAAGCTCAGACTTTCAAGGCAAATATAATTCTCTGGAACATTCAGCTTAGGAAAGGGATCAATAGCCAACCAATATAGATTCAGTTCCCAGTGAGGATGCTATTAGTACCAAGTTGTTGGAAGAAATTTGGAAATATCTAGGAAAGAGTGATTTGGCTAGAAATAGTTAACAATAATTCTCAAAAAAAAATAAAATGGCTAGATTTCCTTTTCTTAGCGTGTAGGATTTCTCAAAGAAATTACTGTTACAATCAACACAGAAGATAAAATGTATGGCTGGTTTTTTTTTGTTTTTTTTTTTTTTTTTTTTTTTTTTTTTTTTTGTTTGGTTTGGTTTTTTTTTTTTTTTTTTTTTTTTTTTTAACAACATTTCAGCTGCCTTTGTGGAGACGTGTACTCATCCTGGTTGGGATGGAGTTAATTTTCTTCATAGCAGGCCTGTGTTTTTGATTGGCAACCAAAACCAATGTAAATAAACCACTCGTTTAGCTGTTGCTGAGCAGTGCTTGCACACTGTTGAGGCTTTCTCTGTTTCTCACTCTGTGTGTCCCCAGTGAACAGAGGAGGATGGTGGGGGGTGTGTGCACAAGAGATTTGGAGGGTGTATGACCAGGCAGATGACTTGAACTCGCCAAAGTGTTCATAAGATCACTCTTGTAAGTAAAAAGGGAAAAGAGGAGGCTTTAGGGGGGTTAGTCATCTTTTGCTCAGGAAACAGATGGACACACATAGGAGATGGAGAATGATTGCCTTTGAATCACTGGTTTGCATTTCTTTCTCTCTTCTTCCACGTCTCCTTCACTTACTAAACAATTTTTGTCTCGACTCACAAGTTTTTGGCTTTTGCTCTTCTTTTCCTTTCTCCCATCCCACTGGGGGTGGAGGGGACTGAGGAAGTGGCTGTGTGGTGCTTGGCTAACCAGCGTTAACCCACGGCCAGAGAGTAAGGGGGCAAATATCGCTGCAGAGATAAATGACTAGAAAATAAAACTGTTGCAATATGCAAGGAGTCACAGAAATCGATACTCCTTAGGCTGGAAAAAGGTATGCCTGAGTCCGAGGGAAGGATTTATGGCTGTAACATCCATTCATTTATCTTTAGACCTATTTAATTTCTTATATGGATTTAAAAAAAAAAAAAGGGCAACAAAACAAAACAATAACAACAACAAAAAACCCAACCAAAACCCCAAACTAATAAAAATAAATTATGAATGTGATCCCAGTTTAGTTAGTAAAATTATGCCTTCAATATACATATACATCCCCAAAATTATGTTTGTAGAGATTGTGGCTATGGCTTTTTTTTTCTTTGCACTGTAGTAGCAGAACATGTTAGGTATTTGAAAAAAAAAAAAAAAAAAAAAAAGAGAAGTACATACATCATCAGTAGCATAAAACATTTAGCTCTGGATTGTGCTAATTACAAGGTATTATTACACATTCTGCCTGCTTAACATATCTTCATTTTCAATCTAATCCACTTCAGGGGAAAAAATAGTATATCTCAACATTTCTGATTAAGCATTAAAGAGAAGAATCAACTAGTTCTTTCAGAGTTTAATGTTATTTCTTTTTAAAGATGAATATATTTAGTAGCACACTAAAGAACAATGCCCTAGCTACTAAAAAAGGTTAAGTACTTGCATAATATTTCCATCCCTTCATTTTCTGAAAGAAGTATAATAATAATAATTACACTTGATAATAGAATTTAGTGGCTGCCTAACTGTGTTTTGATTTCTCAGGTTTAGCAGTTGGTGCTGTAATTGTTATTCCTTCTGATTGCAAGAGGCACAGCACTTAACCAGTCAGTTCATATTTAGCATTTCACAGACTGCATCCTTTTCGATACTGATTTCCAAGTAATGAAGTAACCTGTATTTAGATATTTTTCAGGAGATGATTCTTTGGTATTTTTAGTTGGAAGTTAAATGTGCACATTCCAGGTACTAAATGAATAATGCTTCCAACACACACAACATGCAAGAGCAGATCAAGTATAAGATGCATAAAATGGAATATTTGAATTGTGATTAGGTGTTGAATCAATACTTATGTCAAACAAATCTACTAACTTGTTTTATCTATTGGGTTGTCTATCTTTTGGCATTTATTGAAGTATGACTGAGAAAGGAAAAATGGCCATTTTAAGGTTTCCAGCTTTCCTCTGAGTTTGTCTTTTCCATTATGTAAGTTAAAGCACATTCCTGCTCTTCTTTAGTAACATAATAAGATTGCCTTTCAGCCCCACAAAAGTCAGGGACAAATTCCCACTGATCTCCTATGGGGCTAGGATTTCACCAGTAAGATTGAACAGAAAATATACACCAATAAATTTTATTCAGCTTTTCCAACATTACAGAATCATAAAATCACATAATCATCTAGGTTGGGAAAGACCTCTAAGGTCACTGAGTCTGTTAATATGTACTGTTTTAAACATCACAAGATTGTGGAAATTTTGGCTAGAAGGGATCTCCGAACATCACTATCCCAATGTTCTGATTGAAACAGGTCTATTGCCAAGAGTACATTTACTCATTCAGCCTGGCTTGGTCTTAATCTAATCTTAATGTTTTACAAGGATGAAGGTTTCATGTACAGTTTGAGCAAGATACTTCAGTGCTGCACAGTGAATTTTTTTTCCTGATATTCACTCAATATTCTCAAGGTGCAGCCATTTCTCCTTCTATTAGTAACCCTTGCACTAATGAGAGAGGTTGAGCTTCATAACTTTGCCACTGCCCTTCAGATAGCTGAAGGCCTGTGTTAGACTACAGTTAAGCCTCCCTTTTGTTAGACTAAACAAGCCAAGCTTCCTTGGCTTTCCCTCCTAGGTGATGCCAGCTACACTGTAAACACCCAAATAACTTCCTCTGGGCAATCTCTGATTGCTATGTCTTTCTTGAACAGAACTCAAAACTGAACACACTCTACTGGTGTAGCCTCACAGGTGCCCAGTAGAGGGAGAAACAACTGTTCTTGAGCTAGTGACCATTATCTTTTTATAGCAAAGCATGTGGTTTGCAACTATGTCAGCCAGAACTCAGATATCTATAAGGTAGGCATCCACATCTGAGCCCATGTTATCGGCTTTTTTTTTTTTTTTTTTTTTTTGTAATCCATGTTAAAATGAGTTTCTCAAGGTTCTATCCATTATCTCTGCTGTATTGTTATCCCTTTCAATGAGGAATATCTATTTCTTTGCTTTGATAATGAAGGGTATCACCCTGGGGGATATCATCTAATCCCTTGTTAGATAACCTGAGGTTTCTAAATCATCACAGGCTGGCACAGGACGTGTCAGATGTCTTTATATCTTAGAATCAAAGTTAAAATAGTGATCCTGGAAGAGATGCTATGCAAGAGATTCTGCATCTTCTGGAGATACATATCCTCTACATATGAGGATGATATCCTATATGTATGAGGTCAATATGCAATGATCTTTTCTGGTAGATAGATATGCTAAAGTTCTAGTTGTATTTAGGTTAGAGTAAACATGTTCTATATGTATAAATTCCCTGTATTATTCTAATCTTTGTTTCCATCCTACTGGATTGCAGTAAAATAAATTTGAACTGCAACACTCTATTTACACTTCAGTGGTGGGCTGGTTGTGTTTTATTTCCCTTATGGCACTTCAAGTAGTATAAGACAGAGAGAGCAACAAAGGAAAAGCTTTTTGTTCTCAGGGATAAAAGTCAAAAGGCTCCAGCACTAGTAATAATAAACATGAATGGGTGCAGATACAGCCTTCATACTCTGTTTTTCTATTATATCTTCATGAATAAGGAGTTATGGCTTTGAAGTACTTACAATCATTATGTCTACAAATCTTTTGATTCCTTTTTATTTGCAGACTACTACTAATATTGGTTGAAATTAGTGGTTACTAGGGTCCACCTAGACAGAATAGAACATAGGATGTGAGAATTATTTTTGCTGTTATTCCTGTGTATTTTAAGACATGACACTTTCTAAGAGTAGGGGAGCACCTAAAGCACTGAGATAGAGTTTCACAGTAACCTATGGATCAAAACTAGGAAAACTCTTCTGCTACAGCTATACAAACAGCTCACTCCTCTGTAATGACTTCAGGAAGAATATATTCTAATACTAGAGGGTTATTTAATGGGCATCTTTATTTTTTGTTGATGGTGAATTCATTCCTTTCAAAGGCCAGGTACAAAGTCTACGGACATTTAGGTCCCATTTGAGTGCTCAGAGTAGAACCAAATGGGATGTTAATGGTCTTGTTATGGACTCAAGGTAAATTCTACACTGATTAAATAGGCCATAGTGTCTCTGTGAGAGACAATGGTTAACAGCAGTAAGGGCAGAAAAAAAGCTGTTCAAATGATAATGTCTTTATAAAGTGCCCTCTTTGCCACTTCAGAAGTGTAAAATTAAGTCTGATGAATTTAGGACCTTGATTACAGTTTCCACCATGAAGAAATTGCAGAAATGCAAACTGCTATCAGGTAAACTGGTGTTTAAGTGCTATCACTTAATTTCACAGAGTACACATATTTACCGTAATTCTTTTCACACCTCTCTGCTGCTCTGTGTTTGTATATGCTGTTGCTTTCTCTGTCATCTATTAATCCACTTGAAAGACTACTTTCTGTGTTCCCTCCAACAAAGCCTGAGTGTAACACTCCTGAGAATTAACATTAAAGCTTTAATTCTCAGCATTCCAATTGTAATTTTGAAATAAATGTAAAAATCTTGTTTTAATAAAATATAAAACAAAATGACCTTCTAATCAAACACAACTGTCTTCATTTGTTGGTTCTTTTACATTCGAAACGTTTTCAGACTTAGAGAAATTTTGTTACAAAAGAACTGAAAGGTATGTATCACAAATGTACAACATAAGGTCAGAGCACATTCATAATTTATCACATAAATTTTCTACAGTTCAATGATCACCTTTTCAAATATCCAGAAGAGAATTATCTGTGGATAATCCAAATGCTTTATTTAAAAAATCTATGTAGCAAATATAATTTTTATTTCTGTAATTATAAATTGATTATCTGTGTTGCATAGCTGAATGGCATGGTGTTCTTGAAAAGTCCTTTTGATATTGAAGTCATGAGATTGTTTTCAAGAAAAAGGACAAAAAGAAATTATAAGGACACATCTCTATGGTGTTTATAAAGCAGAAGACCTGTGTGTGCTCAACATTCTCATTTCTTTTTGATATTCTTTGTTTAAAGCAATGCACATCAAATTTTTATTTTCATAATAAGTTATCACAGTTTTTCTGCTCAAGAACTGGTATTATTCTGTGATTTTAATTAGTTTACCCACTGGGAAAATTAAATGCTTCAGTGTGTACAGAGAGAAGTAGTGAATGAAAATAGATTCCCATAGAGATTTCCTGGCAAAAAGTTTACATTTATGTTATGTAAGCTTGGTGGCTGGTTTTTAATTCTTGCAGTATTTAATTTATAGTCATATTTGTTTAGTGCAGGTTTTCTTGAAAGTGATAGCAGTGGCACTCTAATGTTCAGAAAATGGTTGGCAGCATTATCAGTAAGTGTAGATAGCTCATCTTTCCATGTGTCTGTACACAGTGCCCGCTTATATTGCTACAGTAGTTATGAAATGTGAACAGCCATTGATAAAGCCATCAGTGTAAATATGAATAGCTTATCCAGTTTGAACATCACTTTCTGGTATGAAAGCAACTATCCTAGAAAATAGTGTCTGTGTTTAGCACCATTTTAGAATAATCCATCATTCATGGACAACTATTCTTATCATCTCTTTTCTACCTGTTTCTATGATCTCTGTTCCATGAAACAATTGAATTTTTCATAGTGTTTTTTTCCGTATTACCTCACACCTAGGTTCTCTGCTGTCATTTTCTTGATCCTCTCTGTTGACCAAACTCTGCTTCTGATGCCCACTGACACCCTACATTGCTTCCTTCTGTATTCATTCCAATTTGGTGAGGGTTTTCCATTTTCATACTTGTGTTTTGCCACATTAATTATATCCTCTTTGTTGGTCAGTGGTGGGAAGCTCTTATGGTAAGTTTAGTTGTTATTATACCTTCAGTTGCTTACTTCCTAAACATCTCCAAGAGTGGTAACTCATTCTCATGTCTTTTCCATCCTTTCTGTTTATAATACCTACCTGACCCTCTGCCATCTTTTCTGTCCTCAAACTAACCATGTGTAAGAAAAATTTCTATCATCATCTCCCTTTGCACCTTAACATTTTTGTGTTGCCTACATCGAACCTCTCATGTCTATGTCTATGTCATGTCTATGTCATGTCTATGCTCTGGAGAACATCAGATGTTCTCCAGAACATTCTGTATTATATGCTCAAGCACAACCGTTCTAGTATGCCCAAAGGACATTTTTTAATCTGAGGTTTTGTGACATAGCAGAATGATACAAAAACAGTACTGTGGGGAAGGTATCCTCCATTCCTGGTTACAGGGTGACATTTCTTTCTTGTGTTCCTTGTGGTCAGATACATCTGACACCTCAGCAAGTTAGGTCAGAGTGTCAGAACCACAGGATGGCTAAGGCTGGTGAGGGAGACTCTACATTAAACATTGGTGGTCTCTCCTTAATGTCTAATACCCAAGTCCCTGTAATCAGTGAAACTTCTTGACAGCTCAGCGTATGTGAGCAGCCCTCCTGCACAGGAGGCAGTTGCTGTCTGCTCCCAATCACCACACTCTCTTGGTGCTGCTGTGGGACTCAGTCTCAGCTAACTTTGTTTCTTCATTGGACACAGCTCCCAGCTCCTTGCTGCTACCAGGGCACTGAACATATTAAAGACCTGCAGATCTGCAGGTGGAACCGGAGCTGTCTTCCTGGTGCCAGAAGTCATGAGCTTTGCTCTCATTTTCCAACCCAATGGGCACAGGTGTTGCCTGTTCCTCCTTTGATACAGGTGAGAGGTTCAAAGCCTTGTACCCTCAGGATCTCAGAAAAACTAAGGTCAGTCTCCTTTTTGCCATCTCTGACATCACGCAGCCTCTTGACCTCCACCTGCCACTCCTTTCCCTGATGACTCAGTGGCTTCCCCAGTTCATACTTCCTATGAACAAGTAAACTCTCTGACTCAGCAAGAGGCACCAAACACTCACTTGTCTGGAGATGCAGAGCTGTCTCCTCCCTTCGAACCTCACTCTGCCATGTCAGGAGTAGTTGCTGTTGCCTGTGGTGTCGCCATCACTGCAGACCCTGTGCGTGCTGGTCTCACTTCCATGTGCCCTTCTACCTGGCTACTGCCCCCATTGGCTGTGCTCTCAGCTGGACACACCCAGGCAAAAAATGAAGTGTTGTTTTACTCCCCCTAATCATTAGAGACAAAGCTATTGGATTAGGAATAGCTGTCAGGGTTTAAACTCATATTGTCTGTCTCACCAAACACGCCTCTCAGAAGGGCAAGGGAGGAAGAAAGAAGCTGCAGGCTTTCACTCAACCCTGAAAAGGATGAATGCTCTTAACATTAACACTATGTGCAAAAGGAGGAAGAATTATTGCTTCCTCCAGGCAAACTTGAGGATGTACTCTCCTACTCATGCACATGTTTTCATTCCCAAGTTTCCAACAGAAGTGACTCATAACTTCAGAGGAAGTTTCAAGGACACAAACTTCTAGTCCATGTAAATGTGTCACTGAGATTCTGGGGAAGATACTGAAGCCTGAGAGCTAAGTAGTGTCTGTTTTATTTTAAACTCAAAAGTACTTGTTTTCCCTGAAATTATCCCACTGGGTTTTCCAGAAGCATTGAAAACAGCCTAATATAACTAACCCCACAGATAGTACTGTGCCCCACTGATAGAGCTGCCTCACTAGCTAGGAGTGTGACAATTTGCAAAGATTTTGGCTAATGTGAATCAGACACATCAGCTAACATCAGTTGGCTCATTGCTTTTCAAAAAGTTCTTTCTCACAGACTAACTAGATAATTAAATAAATAAGGGTTGGGTTTTGTCTTAAGCCTATAATTCAATGGATATTATTATTAAATAAATAACAGGAATATAAAAAGTTACATTTGTGTTGCTTAGAGATATTTTTTTAAAGAGGAAAAAGTAAACAAAAAAGCCTTGCTCATTGACATATTCAGCAATTCATTGAATTTGTTCTTCATTATGCAAATCCCTATTTAATAGTAAAACAGAAATAGAAATATCAATAGAACTTAGAATTTAAATAATGAAAACTTAGGTAAACAACAATGGTTAACATGTGAAAATTAACACTGCCCCATTGAGTTATAGAATATTTTTTCTCCCATGTTTTATAATAAAACTTGCAATTTTCTTTGTATATAATTCACTGAAGTTATTAATGAATGCTAACAATACTTCTCTATTACACAACTTGGAAAGAGGGAGAGTCTGTACACTTTTGCCAAAGGTAATAATGTCTATTTAAAATTAATAGGACCAAGATGAGAAATCATTTATTATTTAGCATTTGGTGGTGCTCATATGCTAATTTAGACACTACCATAGGGTTTCAGTTTATTCACTAGCAGAAAGCTGTCAGAATATTTTTTGAAAAATATCTTTGCTTTTATTTTGTCATTATAAAATGTAGGTACAAATGCATCTGGACAGTTGCAGAATTAAATTGGTTTGATAACATCTTAATCAAGAAGCTTTCTCAGGTCCAAGACACACAGGAGATGCAGAATTACACTGGAGTGGGAAATTTCCAGGTGTTTGTAACCTTCAGCTGAGAAAGCAGAGACACCAGCTTGGACTCCAGTTTTGGTTAGGGAAAACAGACCATGGTTGTAAGGACAGATACAATACCTTTTCCACTAGCCTTCTCCCTCAAGAAATATATCAGAAAGAGCCAAATCCCCTGCCAGAGAGACAAGAGCCTACATATCACATGACAGTTCTCTTCAGCCACTGGACTATGGCTATTTTAGGTGAGATTCATTCTTTTTGGACTTGTGTATTTTCTTCCAAATGAAAGATGAAAAGAAATCACAGTCTCATCTCAGTAAATTTATTTAACTCAAGTCAGTAGAGAATATTTCACAACTGTTCCTATATCTGCAAAAGGCAATTAAATTAACTTAACTGGAAAGTCTGAATCTAATGTAAGTGAGAACTGGCACACCAACATTTCAGCTTCCTGACTTTTGGGCCAATAATTTGTAACAATCATTTTTTTATTAATTGATTAGGACTCACTACTGATGGGCGACATAGATTCGCTAACAGGAGGTGCTGCTTTGTTGGAGGCAATGGCAGCCCATGGCAGGAGGTACAGCAACAAAGTCTGAGGAGGCTCCTGCCCTGCCGTTTAATTCTGAGTTGAAGAGGTCTCTGGTCGAACACACTGTGAGGCATAGGCTGAAAAGGATGAAGAGCAGAAATGAAGCATAAAGTCACTCCTTGCAGAGCTGTGAAAAAATGCACTTATTATCTCTGTGATTACCTGTTAGGGAGCCAGTTGGATAGTCCATCAAGAAAGGGGGATAACGTGAGCCTGGTTGGGGAAGAACAATCTGGGGAGACAGGGATTACAAAACAGCAACACATTTTAAACAGTGAACCGTGTTGGGATAGTACCTATAACAAACACCTGGGCAACACTGTGAAAGGTAAAGGTATTAAAGTGTCCTAGAAGGTGAATATAGGAATGCCATTTTTGATATTCATGAGTATTTGTTGTATGTTTTAATCTCCAATTCCTCAAAGTATGGCGGAAGCACTTTTTATCAGAGTTCCTGTAATGGGATTTAAATAGCTTTATTTCAATTGTCTATTTTCTTGGTGTCTTTCTTGTGACTTCAAGACTTTACAGGAGTTAAGTGTTTGTTATTTCTTTGTGGTGTGTGGTAATATTGTTTACTTATTGTTTACAAGTTGGCACTGTTAATACTAAAGGTTTTTTTATTTTTTTTTTTTAATTTACATTTCAAATCTGTTCCTGACTGAGCTACCTGATGATGTAAGGCATGCACTCTCTCCAAACTCCCTTTAACCACCCTTCAGAAACCCTATATAGGTAGAAAAAATGGTTGTGATATCATGGTAGGTATGCTATACTATTGTTGTTTGAAGAAATTAATTAGCTTTATTTTCATGTTTTAAAGAAGAAATACTTCAGAGAAGATAATTATAGACTGAAAGGTTGGACAACTGTTGCTTAAGGCAAGAAGAGCTGCAGCAGGTGGATAGCTAGGGAACTGCTTCACAGAGTTTGGAATCAGTTCTAGGACTATCCCATTAGTGAGTTAGGAAAATTAGTCATTAAAAAAAACACAACTTTTTGTACTTTTTTTGTTTTTTCTTTTCCCCACAAAGGTTTCCTAATTTTTGCCCAGTGAAAGTTGAAATGGAAAAGAAAATCTGGCATTTATTGCTAGAGTAAAGATTGGAAATGAAGACATCAGTGAACTTATGTCTGATATAAAAACCTTTTTCAAAGGGTAGACTGTTAGAAAATTGGTGACTAACAGAAAACATGGTGGTTTTCTGAGTTATGGTAACTCAGGTGTTTGCTAACTCGTAGTAGCCCAGCCTGCATTTAATTCCTGTGTGCTGTTAATCTGGTATCCAACACCACATCAGAGCTCTCCCAGCTCATGCTTCTTTCAAATGTTTTTCACAAAATGCTTGTCTGTCTTATGATATAAACCTGCTCAATAGGTGATTACAAGCAGAATGGAAAAAAATTGCTTCTTTTCTGTTGCTTTTTACTCACACTGGCAGGAGTTTAATTAATTTTGAGTTTTATAAAAGTGGGGAGGAGTTTGAATCCTCAGCAATGTTTTTTGAAAAGCAAAGACCTTCTTGACTTTTATAGGAAAAAAATAAATAACACTTTTTTATCTTTCCTTGACTTTACATTTAAAGTTGGTTGAGAATGAAACAGATTGTGAAGGGAAGATTGATGGGAAAACGTTCAGGATTTCCAGTTAGAATATTCCTGTAAACTAACAGAAAATAGTTTGAAAACTTTTTTCCTGTTACTCATATTATTTGTCTTTTATTCATGTTTCCAGTTATGTTTTAACTGTTGCTTTGTTCCATTATACTTACTCTTTTAAATCTGTCACATATTAAAATTAGTAAAATTATTTTGGATTATTTGACACCAACATCTGGGAAGCTGCTGAAAACTTTTAATAAATTTTCATTAAAAAAGCCTAGCATTTTGAAAATTACCTTCTTTTTTTTTTTTTTTTTTTTGGTTATCAAAATATGAGTGCCATGTTACTGGAATACTGTTTACAGATCAGGTCATTCATTTTGGTAAAAGTGTTTAAACACTACTGGATTGATGGGGACATATAGAGACTATGTCACAAGGCTACATAAAAATTGTTGCTTCTTTAGGTACAGGAAAGCTTGAGGAAAACCAAAATTGTTTCCCATAAATGTTGTTAAATAGTTCACACTTATCCTAAAACTGGCTCTGTGTTGTATTTATGAAGGGATTACATATGCACATGTCTATGAAAGCAGGAAAAAGGTCCAAGCTTTTGTCTAACCTCTACTTTGTGCCATTTTTTGTCAATTTAATTCACCTGTGAAGCCACTATGCTACTTTTGTTGTTCTGTTCTGCATCTTACTCTTCCTTTCTTACAGAAGGGAACTATTCTTATTATAGCCTTCTCATACTTTGCATACTCAGTCTCCTACAACTTAGAACTGGCAAGTATTCCTAGGATTTACTTTATATACTTAACTTCCTTCAACAAGGCTTCCTTTTTACTGTTCCATGGAAGCTGAACAAAGCCTTCTGTGATTCTAATATTGTGCTTTTTCCCCTGTACAAACTGTAAGTATTTGAGTGATTGCAAGCATATAATCAGTGTTCACTAAATAAATCCTATGAATCAGTTTTCTAGTAATAAATACCCTGGTATCTTCCTGTCTTTAAATATGCATTTAAATATGAATTTTTTTCTAGTTACTTTTGTTCAATGATTTAAGACAAAAGGTACAGCTGAATCACCTTTCAACTTTATGTTAGGAGCAAATCAAACCATACTGAAGGAGGAATGTAATGCTCAGATCTTTTCTATAGTGTTGATACAGAACTTAGTGGCGGGAATCAGAATTTATAATCTCAGGTTAATATTGTAGTGTAAAGTCCATGTTTTCTGTAATATTGAAGTCCCACTCTATAAAATTAATCTTCATGAATGCACCAAAAAGAGAGAGATTTTGGTCCATAATTTGTTATCAGTATAAGTCAGAAAAGTTTGTGTATAACACAATGCAAGTTTACCACTCTTCTAAGTTAATATTGACTTCATACTTTGAAATTTCTATTTTTTTGGCTGGGAAATAGCATTTTTCTAGTACAGACAATAGCTCTGGTTTGTTGGTGTTGAGATTTCAATTTGGACCTCCACGGTGGAGATAAATAGAGAACAGAAACAGAAGAGAATTGCTGACTGTGGCAAAGTAAATTCCTCTTGCAGTCTTGATATACTTTTCCAGTGACTTTAGAGAACTTGAGACAACAGCCAACAAAAATCTAAGGCAACAATGCCTGTGTTTTTTTGTTTGATTGGTTGGTTGGTTGGTTTGGGTTGGGTTTTTTTTTTGTTTTGGGTTTTTTTGTTTGTTTTTGTTCTTGTGTTTTTTGGGTTTTGGGTTTTTTTTTTTGTATTTTTTTTTTGTATCAGTGTTAAGAAATTAATAAGGTCCTACTAAAGACCAAGTTATTTGTGATACATCTGCTGCCAATGGACATTTCATTTTTGAAGACACAAGAAGAATGGCTTAAATGCCATAATGATACACTAATCTTTATTCAGCTATTCAGTTTTGCACATGGTAAAACTATATTTCCTGGATCAGAAAGAGAACTGTAGCAGAAAAATGACCCTAAAACATACAGATCTTTTTTTTTTTTTTTCAGTATTTTGTTGTGTTTTAGAGGGTGTGCTTTGATTTTTAGTTTGTGTAAATTAGACAGTTAACTGCTACCATGAATGACCCAAACCCTTTTAATTGTCACAAATCTGTATTAATAAACATGTTATTGTATGAGCTGGTAGAGTTAGTTTGTGTTTCTGGTGCTGGCAGTCTCATTGACAATGTAATAACTCATAAGGGAAGGCTTGCTGAGGAGTTTTCTCTATCACTATTAGTGCAGTCTCTATAAAATGTCTTGTCTTCACAGTGACTGTCCTAAGCAAAGAATCTCCTAAGAGATGCCAACAGACTGTTTTGGGACATTAAAGAAGGTTTTGATACCTTGGGGGGACATAATAGACAAAAATAAATTAATACAAGTTAGACAGAAAATTCTTCTTTTTCTGCTCCCCCTTTTCACATGACACACAGGCATGGAATGGAAGAAGAAGGAAAACACTTGGAAAACATATATTTAATGAAATCAGAAAAGAAACCTAAGGTCAAAGAGGAAATTCACATTTAAAATATCACACCACAAAAACTACCATCAAGACTTTGATTTATTTTTGCCATCTTCTACTACCAGAAGAAGAACAGGATCACCAAAGATTTTTACTTTGTTGCATAGCTCCAGTATTTGTTGTGTTTTTCTGCCACTAGGAATCATGTTGTTCATTAAGAATACCAGAAATCAGATGAACAGAATACAAATTGCTGGGAACTGCTAAAAAAAAAAAATAAAAAAAAAAAAATGGTGGGCAGGGATTGGAGAATTTGTAAACTCATGCTATACTCCAGAATGAACAGCATCCTGATTCATGATAATTTTATATAATGGCCTGCAAAGTTGATTTTTCAGAGTCTATTCTGAACTCTGCATCCCAAACTATTTACTTTCCTTTCTATTTCAAACTATTTCTTTTCCTTTCTGTTTAAATATACACATTGTCTATCCTGTTCACACCCTTGCAGAAATTCTCCCATGGAGAAGTAGTGACAGAATGACCTTTCCTTATGCATAGGTAATTTTTCCTTCCTGGCTTCTTTGTGGTTATTACCTTGAACTGTTCCATGCTGTTATAAAGACAAGACTTCTAAATCATAGTTTTCTTCTCAAAATGGTTGGATTGTCTGATTACTTTTATTACTTTCTCTTCTCTCTCACCTAGCACAGAGCAAGCCTGCTACACTGGGCTCTCTAAAGGCATAACTGGAATTCTTAGCAGATAAATTGTGAGGACAAAGATATATTTGTATACATCTATACCTATACACATAAAGACTCTAATATTTTTTGTAACTAAATCTACCAAATTCCTGCATGGGTCCTGAGCCACAGATTATCATCTCCATAAAACATTGATTTAGATTACTTACTAATATCACAAGGCTTACACCTCTCTGGAGCTCAATGCCAAAGCTCTCATTGATATCAATAGGACTCAAAGACAGGCATGATTTTTAAGAACTGGTATCTCTTTATTTACAAAGTTTTTTTGTTTCTCCTGCTCCATTTGATCAGAGGCTGTAGTTTATGTACAGCTTTTATAGCTCTCACTTCAGGGGACTGACATGGCGGTTAGTCTTTTACTTCATCTCTGACCCAAATTGTTGGGCAACAGTCACTGTTCATGAATGGTTCTAACATTGTTTTTATGGGAAAAGAGAAGTGGCATTGTTGGTGTGGAATCATTATTGAGCTTAAAACAAAAGACTCTTTCATCAAATATCATCTAGAAACTTGTTCAGATTTACAAGTTCCAAACACAAATAACAAATAAATCCAGACCAGTAATTTCAAACTTAATCTTTTAGACTGATTCCATAATGCTTGTGTTATTAACAACCCACCTGGAAGGAACACTCAGTGGAGACCTTATTGCAGTCTATAACTTCCTCATGAAAGGTAGAGAAAGGGCATGCACTGATCTCTTGTCTGTGGTGTCCAGTGACAGGACCCAAAGGAATAGCCTAGAGTTGTATCAGGGAGGTTTAGGTTGGATATTAGAGAAAGGTTCTTCACCCAAAGGGTGGTTGGGCACTGGAACAGGCTCCCTGGGGAAGTGGTCAGAGCACCAAGCCTGACAGAGTTCAAGAAGCATTTGGATGATACTCTCAGGCACATGGCGTGACTCTTGGGGATGGTCCTGTGCAAGACCAGGAGTTGGACTTGGTGATCCTTGTGGGTCCCTTACAACTTAGCAGATTCTGTGATTCTGTGAAGGACGTAAGTGCCACTTTCTATCCTAAAGCTGTTTTCTAAAATTATTTTTTTTTCCTCCTTTTCCTTTTTTTTTTTTTTTAAGTTTTGTTGTTGTTGTTTTGTTTGTGTTTTTTTTTTTTACTATGACTGCCAAACACATATAAAGTTTTCTATTTGCATCCATTGTGCAACAAGCTAGCCTGCTCTTTTGGGATATCTAGGGATGCAGACAGAATCTGAGCTAGTAAGGCAGTGAGCTCCACCTACTTCTGGGTCCTCTTTCGATAATAAAGAATAACCTACACATAGATTTGATATGCAAACCCTTAGTATAGATGTCTGAATTTAGTTCTTTCTAAATTCTTGGAGAGTTTAGGGTAGAACTCAGTGCCTGAGTAGGCAGAAGGAAATTTTACTGCATGGGGGTGGCACTTGGCTTAGCAGTTGTTACTCAAGGCAAGTATGTTGCTGATTTAGGCATCTCAAGCCTGAGGGTGTTGTTGAAGGGATCTTTCTAGATCCCTTTCCTGAACCCAGAAATTAACTTTTACCCAAATCTCATTTTTAGTGTGAAAGTGTATAATATTGCACTTATTGAAATTCTTATCATACTTCATCTTAAGATCATAATAAATGTCCTGTATACTGGAAATCATACCTATGGACTTGTTGCGGCTGTAAATTGGAGACTAAATTTTAATGACATGGGTAGAACTATTGTCACTCATACCTGTTATAAGTCAGTGTAGCTCTACATAAATTGCTGATTTTCATCAGAGAAACTTCTATCATGCTGAATTTATTTAAAGTTTAATGAATTCTGTTGAATTGGTAACTGTAACAAGGCAATTGATGTGATTTGTGTGATATATAGAAGCTTCCAGTATACTTAATGCCAATTAAAATGCAATGCAATCCTAGATTTTTTTATTTTTTTTTTTTTTGCAAATGCGCAAGAGATGCATAATTTTTTTTTTTTTTTTTTTGTTAAGAAAACATGGTATTTATCACTGGTTCCAGAATGTAAGCTAGTTGTTATTGGTTTATATCTGCTGAAGAAAATCGAGGTTTCATTTCATACATTAAGCTGGGTGAATCAGATTGCATATGACACCTCTCCTGTGTGACAAATGGGTTTGTAAAGTATTACTTGCACAGCATAATGGTAATATGTCTACTTGGTGGCTGTAACAAACGCATTACATTTTTGTTTAATGGTTATAATTTATCATTTCAATACACAGAATACTTTATTTCTCAGTGGGGGATAAATACAATGTCAACATTAAAGTTACATTTGTTTTCCAAAAGTAGCACTACTAATTCATTCTTGTGTCTCCCCGTAAGTAGGAGCCAGGCTGTGTCTATGGAACTGCATTTTTAAGAACAGTCAAAAAATTATACTGAAGAAAGAATCGTGCTACATGACTGCTCCATGCTCATTTGAGCAAGCATAGCACTATGTGCAGATGTCATAGGCCACATTTATTTTTAAGTCTATTTGAGAAAAGAATCATGATTGCTTTATCTACATTTGTTGGTAGATAGTATCTATATACCTAAGTAAATCTAAATTATTAGATCTCTTTTTCTCTGCACAATTCCTTAGAAAGTTTTGCTTGTCCATGTCAGCTTAAAAAAAAAAGAAAATATCCTTAGCTTCAGAAGACCTTTAAAAATACAATAGTACAATCAGAGAGAAAAAAATATTCTCATACTTCATGAAATATCTACAAAAAGAAATCTCAGTAACAATACTTCAGGTAAATAGAGATAGACACACTCATTATAGCTTTTCTGAGCTCGACATGTAAGAAATGTTATCAATGTAATCTGTTATATAGAATACATGGTAATCATTATTAATCTCATTTAATGTTACTCTGAGATAACCTCAGCTGGATTCTAAGATCTCAGCAGGTTTAACACAATAATGGTCATTTGTATATGAGTGAGCAATTAAGAGTGGAAGAATTCTGAAAAGCATTTCTCACAGATTAGAAAATGAGAAGTAGATTCAGCATTTTTTCAGATGTAGTCTAGGTCGTTAACCTAAAAGATAGACATCTATATTTTCCTCATGTCTTTGGTGTAGAATAGAATAGACAATTTCAGTTAGAAGGGACCCATGATGGTAATCCAGTGCAACTGCCTGACCAATTCAGGGCTGACAAAAAGTTACAAAATGTTAAATGCATTGTCCAAATGCCTCTTAAGCACTGACAGGCTCAGGGCATTGACTAGCTCTCTAGGAAGCCTGTTCCAGTGTTTGACCACTCTCTCTTCAAAGAAATGCTTCTTAATGTCCAGGCTAAACCTTCCCTGGTGCAGCTTTAAACCATTCCCATGTGTCCTTTCACTTGATCCCAGACAGAAGAGATAAGCACCTCTCTCTTCACTTTTCCTCCTCAGGAAGCTGTAGAGAGCAATGAGGTCATGAGGTATCTTTCTCTCCAAATTAGGCAAACACAAAGTTCTCAGCCATTCCTCAGAGGACGTGCCTTCCAGACCTTTCACCATCTTGGTTGTCCTCCTCAGGATGCATTCAAGGACCTTTACATCCTTCTTAACTTTTGGGGCCCAGAATTGCACACAGTGCTTAAGGTGAGGACACACCAGTGCTGAATACAGTGGGCTCATCACCTCTTTTGACTGTCTGCTTGTGCTGTGTTTGATGCACAGCTGGTTATACTGTGTTTTACACACTCTAAAATGCACTTTGCCATCGCTTTGGTTAAACCACAACTGGCAGCTAAGTACAACATAGGTGCTCACTCACACTCCTCCCTGGTGGCATGGGGAGGGAGAATCAGAAAAAAAAAAAAAAAAAAAAAAAAAAAAAAAAAAAAAAAAAAAAAAAAAAGGCAGCTGAGATAAGAAGTTAAAAAAAAATAGCAGCAATAACAATAGTAGTAAAAATGGACACAAAACCAGAATTAATGCACAATACAATTTCTCATGGCCTGCTGACTGATGCAAAGCCCCTCCTCAAGGAACACTCAGCCCTTCCTGTCCAACTCCCCTGAGCTTGAAATTCTGTCATAGGAAATATCCCTTTGGGTCAGCTGTCCTGACCGTGTTCCCTCCCAACTTCTAGTGCACCTCCTCACTGGCAGAGCATGGGAAACTGAAAAGTCCTTGACTTACAGCAATAACTAAAACATCAGTGTGCTATCAACAGTATTCTCATTCTAAATAAAAAAAAATGAAAAAAATTAAAAAAAAATAAAATAAAAAAAGCGCACTGTAATAGCTACTAGGAAGAAAATTAACTCTATTCCTGATGAAACTAGAACAACTCATGGTTCCCAGAGAATCCTGCTGACACCTGTCAAACTTACCACCAACCAGCACCCCCAGTTCCCTTTCTGCAAGATTTCTCTGCAAGGTTTCTCTCCATCTCCCAATTAGTATGTGTGTCTGGCCTTTCTCCATCTCAGGTGCAGAATACAGCACCTTGGCTTGTTAAATTTCACGCTGTCAGTTTTCAACTGTCCAATGTTTCAACCTGTCAAGATCCTGGTGAAAGACCTCTAGTTCCTCAAGAGAGTCAACAGCACCTCCCAGTTTGATATCATCAGCAAACTCACTAAGGTGCATTCAGCAGCTGCATCCAAAGCTTTGAAAATATATTGATCAGAAACCAGCCCTAGAACTGAACCCTAAGAAACACTGCTGGTGACCAGTCACCAGCCAAATGTAGCCCTGCTCACTACAACCCTCTGAGCCCTGTCCTTCAGTCAGTTCTTCACCCAGCACATCACAAGCCACAGTTGGACAACTTGTCCAGAATGATGCTGTGTGCCTGATGTCTGTGTAATTCTTTAAATGCTTTTCAATAGTACCCAATATAAACTCTGTAATTTTTCCAGGAACTGAGGTTAGACTAAAAGGTCTCTAGTTTCCTGGGGATTTTCTCATGTTTTTTCTTGTAAACTTTGAATATCATTGACTAGCTTTCAGACTTCAGAGACCTCCCCAGGCTTTAGAGATTTTTGGTAGATGATCAAGAGGAGTCCTGCCATAACATCTGCTAGGTCCTTCAGAACTCTGGTATAAATTCTATCAGACCCATGGAACTGTGAGCATTCAGCTGTTCATACAATTTGTTTTTGTGCCTGAGTTCCAAGGGGAGTTACCCGTTCAGTCAAATTGGTCTTCTCACACACCTGCTTGACTTTCACCATCATGGAATTGCCAGCTCACATGCTTTCAGAAGGGGGTGCTTAAAGACCAAAGAGCACTCATTGACTCCTAAGCCCTCAAAAGCAAATTCTTAGGGAACATAACTAAGTAGCTCCCTGAATTGCTTAGAGTTTGCTTACTTGAAATCCAAGGTAGCAGTTCTGCTGATCATTTTTCTCATTACAATAAAAATTTTAAGCTCACTGATCACTGCTTTATGATCACTGTAGCCACAATAGTCACCTATAATCACATAACCCACAAGTTCTCTATTCAAAGATAAGAAATCTAAGAGAGCATCTTTCCTAGCTGACCTACTGTGACAAGAAATTAGCTTTGACAAACTTCAAGAATTTCCTAGATTTGATCATGACAGCAATATGACATTCTCTGTCATGTCTGGGAAGTTGAAATCTCCCATATGGGCAAGAGCTTCTGAACAACTCATCCTGGCTGGGTGATCAGTAGTAGACAAACACTATGACATCTCCTTTGTTTTCCATGTCCCTAAGCCTCACCTAGCAACTCTCAACCACATCAACCCTAGCGGTAAGGACTGAACAGTCAAATAACTCCCTTATGAACAGAGCAACTTTTCCATCTCACCTGCTCTGCCTATTGTGTAACATTAACAAACTGTATAAAAAGTGCTCTACTTCATAAAAAATGAACAAAACACCCACTCTCCTTTTTTTTTTATTTTTCACACTAGGAGTATTTTTTCATAAATCTAAAATTATTATTTCTCCTCAGGAGGCTTTTAATATTAATAATACTTGTTTTATTTGTAAAGGAAAGGAAATTTTTTTAAAGAAGTAAGATTTCTAGTCTATTTTTCTCCCATACCCTTATGCTGGGGCCTCATAATTTTTGCTCCTTTTTCCCACAAAGTAAACAAAAGAACTTTATTATATGCTTAGTGGCTGTTTAGTAGCATTATTTGTAGATGTTTATAAAAAATATGTAGAATAATTTAATTCTGAAAACAATATGAGCATAACTTCATGAACAGGAAGGTCATGATTCAGTCGTACAGTGAATCTTTTTTAGTTTGCAGTACTGTATCAAAAGTGTCATAACAGCATGATAAAATGCTGATCTGATATAAATGCACTCTGCTAGTTCAAATCCTTTCAGAAATTTATGGTGGGTTATCATTGTACTGTCAGGCTTTTTTCAAGATCAAATGTTGTTTGTTCATGATTTTTTAACTTTATGCTAAATCAGGTATAGGCTGTCCTCTTGCAGTTGACATAAAGAGAACAAAGTTGTTTGTATTGTATAAACTCTGGCTATTTCAACAGAAGTAGTGTGGATGAAATGTGTTTATAGGATTCATGCTGTTTGTTGGACTGTTTCAACAGTTGTAGGATTAGTAATCATGGAAAAATTTTGAGACTATCCCTGCTCTGTAAAAGCAGTAAATCTATCTCCAACTTATTATGTCATATTATTTGCATGTGTTTCTGCAGAGTTAAGGTTTAATACACCATAATCAGTGTCAAGGACAATATAATTTCACAGAACAAACAATCTGAGGATGGCAATGGCCAAATATAAAACAGCTAAATATATCAAACAAGAAAATGTGCAACAGTTACATATATATATCTTTATTCATGTTTGTTGAGGAACAATAAAACAATCTATTGCATATGATCAAGGAATATGGGAAAAGGTCTTTAAGGAAAAAAAGTGTCAAATTTGTCCTAATAGTGCCTGTCACCCCAGCTAATACAGAGAGACTTTCCAAAGATAATTTATTTGCTTTCACAACTGTGTCGCTCAGTTAAAAAAAATTGAAAATGTTAGGTTTACGATTAGAAAATAAGGAACCATTTTATTGAATTTAAATTAAATTGAGTGATGGAGAAAAATTATCATTTTATAATATCAAAATGACCAGTTTGTCAAAGACCTTAGCAGTCAGAAACCACACTGATTTTTATACCTAGAAAGTAGGCTAAGGAATTAAATACTCAGTCTGAAATTCTACTTTGTTATGGTGGAAATAGCAAGAAAATTACCAGGCAAAAAAGGCAACAGAGGGTGAATGAACATATGTAGCTCCCTACATGAGCAAAACTGAAGAGTACTGACACACTGCTAGCTGTAAATGTGAGCTTCTTTACTTGTGTTAAAAAGTATTGAAAGATTTCAGATGATTAAAAAAAAATAAAAAATAAAGGGTATGGGACAGAAGTGGGGTTGAATCAGTGGAGTGTAAAATGTAAAGCAAAATAGACACTGCTTGCTGCTAAGAGAATTAGTTGCCAGACTTTACAGAATGCTATCAATATTCAAAATTTCACTCTGATCAACTATGTATCTTTAATTAAAGGTAATATTAGAAATATTATTTTTTGTGTTTCCTTCAATTAGATAATTTACCTTCTTTGTGAACAAAAGTGTAGAAAGTTCTGATTTATACTGATGAACTTCTGGGAACTGAATAGGGAAATACATTCTCATGCTATACATATTAAGGATAGGTCTCTCAGGATAGCAAAATGGGATTTTATATAGCACTTCTTATGAAGTTTCTTTTGCAGGAGAAGAAGTGGGATTTGGATTTGGGAAATAAAGATGTGTTTCTTTATTCTTACCTAGGTGTCTGAATTCTCTCATCTCCTTAATTCACTTGGGCTACAAATACATTTTTCTCTCTGATGGCTCCACAGAACCATGTAGGGGGGTGGCCCTAGTAGGCAAGGTCTTGTCTGCATCCATGCTGCAGCTCCTCTGCAGCATCATGATGAATACTGCAAAATGAAAAATAGGATATTGAAAAGGGAGAACTAATTTTCCATGGTAAAAACAAATTTTTGTGTCTCTGAAAAATTAGAAGATGCATTATGTTTTTAAGTCACCACTACAGCAAGATGTTGTCACTGATACTTGCATTTGTTTATATAGAGAGAATGAGAAGACAGGCACACACAGAGGTGATATGTAACTTTTATTCTTTTTACATAGGCAGTAGTATACTATATTCATTCCTCAGGCCTGAAAAAAGTCTTCTATGACATATATAGGTCAATTCACATGAATGGCAAGATTTTTACATAACTATACCATGGTTCACTTTTGCATTGGACTGCCGCCAATTAGTCCTCTTCCATATAACCTTTGAAAATACTTAAGGGCTATTTTGTGTGTGCACAGTCTGGAAATTTAGTTATAATAAACAAAAATATAGAATATTCAAAGACATTATAAAAAGATACAAAATATAAACAAATACTATTAATTATTTTTTTAGGCAAGAAAAATCTGATATCTCATAATTTCTTGAGAGTTAAAGTGCTTCACTGCAATCACATATTTTAGATGGGAAAGGACATGGGGTCAAATGCCTTAAAAGCAGAAAAGTTGTTTGTGACAGAACTGTACATCAGTGACCTGAAGCAGCATTGGGTTAGGTTTAGGGTAAATAACATTATTTAGAGGAGGAGAAAAGGTGTCTAGCAGAGTCACAAGAGCAGCAAAGCTTGTTTGGAGCCCTTTTGGGTCCTAAATCAGCTAATGAAAAATAAAGAGGAATTTGATAGTTGTTTATGAGTAGCTCTGTTATCCTTATGCATGAAATGCAAAATATGTTTATAGAGGCTGTTGAATATCTATACATACAAGTGAATTCACTAGGAGGAAGCACCAGCACCTTATTCTTGTCCTGCAATTTGCCGGCCTATATGGAAAGGAGAGTAGTACCTTCACTGGTTGTCTGTCTTTTCTGTACAGTGCCAGTGAAGAAGGACCTGTTGAATGGGATTCAAAACATCCCGCAAGCTGGAAAATGGTTGTCTGGAAGTAACCAGTTGGATAGCTACCTGGTACAGGCAAGTTTTCTAACTGCAACCCTCTTAATTTCCTCTATATTTGGCTGACATTTATGTGAATTTGCTTGTGTTTACTTGATATTCACAAGCTGTGATCCCTCTTATGTAGACTTCTCTGAAGGTATTTTTTAAAAGAATGGATATTTGTGCTGTGAAAGGCAGAGAGGTGTTTGTGCTGCTGTCATTATCTGAGAAAAGGGAAACTCAGGTGAAGTTCCTTTTCAAGTTCTCTAGACTGCAAGTCAGTATCTTGGATCCTATACTAACCTGGATAAGGAAATTGGAAATTAATTCCTCTTTTTCTAACTGTGACAGAATACACATAAATTACATGTCTCTATATAATCTATATAAAAACATGTTTAAGAGGGGCAAAGAGAAAGTATAAGTGAAAATACATTCTTCAGGAACAGGTTGGTTTGAGTTCTGCACAGTATTTGATATCACATTTATATTTAATAACTCAGCAGTTAGAGATATGCTATGGAGACAAGGAGCTTCCTTTGAATAATTCTGATGGTGGAAATACAAAGCAATGGAATATTGCTTGGGGAATCTAAGGAGCCTTAATGAACAAATGTAGAGAAATAAAATACTTGATAGTTTGAAAAGGTGAAAATTGTTCAGGGAGATGCATTCTGAAAGTAGAGTGAGGATTTTTTGGGTTGTTTCTTCCTTGCTCCAGACAATAGTGATAATACAGAACTAATTTTCTACTATTGTAAAAAATTATCTTCTTTGTATCTGGGTTGCATCCAATTTAAACAGCTACATCTCCAACTGGATGGAGGGAGAAATTTATGCTAGATGGGCTTCTTCACAATGGATATGTGCTTATGATTAGTGTTCTAATAGAACGAATGGAAACTCTTTCAATGATAAAACATTAATTTGGAGTTCTATGTAAGAGCTATGCCAACACAGAAGCACAGAATAATGGGGATATGAATACAATTTCTACAGGAAATTCTAGTTAAATAACAGTTAAACTTGAAATACATAGGTAATTATCTTTCTAGAGGCTCTTTGCAGGCTACCTGGAAATATTCTGTTTCACAATGTATGATACAGGGACTTCTATTTGAGAAACACCTGCCCAGCACAAGTTGATGGATGAACATGATATTTTTACATCTGATCTATTTATTCATTACTCTGAATAAGAATGAGAACATGTCATACCTGACAGATAGTTTCATTTGCATTTAGGGAAAAATATATTGTATTCCTTTTATCTGAATTTCAAAAAAAGAGGTGGGGAATAAACAGAGAATTTATTTTGCTTTTTCTATTTAAACAATAATTAAAAAAAAAAAAGTAATATTCTTTCTTCTGATATATTATTATATTACATTCCATTGCATTGTATTAGATATTATATTATATATTAATATGTATGTATATACATGTGTGTATATATATATATATATATACATATAAATTTGGGCCCTGTTATGCCAAACTCATAAAAGTACCTCACAGTAAATGCAAATAATTCTGAAATAGCTACAGTAAAAATACAATCAAAGAAAGGGCAAATCAGAATGAGTATAAGAAGGCTATGTTGAAAAGTGAGGTATTTTTGATAAAGCCTATCCTTCATGTAAATGTTATACATAGGATGTTGACAAAGAATTAGAACAACATCTGCTTAATTTTAAAACCACTTGAAGGGAGTATTTTTCAAGGATAATTTTCTTTATTATGATTTTTTTTTTGTGTGTGTGTTCTTACACATTATATTTGTGTACCACCAGTTCTAGTTTAGATGAGAAAGGTATAAATACCTCAGGCAGAAAAGGTTCTTCAATTCTCTCATGTACTAGATAAATACACTAAGCAAAGACAAGACAACTGAAAATGCAAGTAATACAATAATGTATTTCTTTCCTCTCCACCACTTCCGAATATAGAGAGTATTCTAGTTGGTTGTATTTAATTTAACCTGTGTTTAATTTAACATTTCTTTCTTTAGCAACTAGATAAATGCAAAAACCTTGCATTTATCTAGTTGTTAGGTGGTTTAATCTCCCTAAAGAGGAAGGGGTTGCTGAAGGGGTTTTAATCTCCCTGAATGAGTTTTAATCTCCCTGAATTAATAAAAATCACAGCTAATTTTTAAAGCTTGACAAGATAAACTAGATTTGACTAATAGATAAAGAAGCTTTGTAATAAACTGTTTTTCAGTCGATATTTGTGAGACCTATTAATTATGTATTACTGCTTTGAAAGTCTGTATAAAAATTAAAGTGAGAGATCAATCCTTTTTGGACAGAAGATAGCTTTAAGCTATTTTGCAATGGGATAAAGAAAACGAAGAGGATAGAGAAGGAAAGACCTAAAGGCACTTTAACTTTATTTCCCATAAAACTTGATGTAGTAAGCATTCACAAATTTTCTTCTTTTGTTAGATATGAGAAATTCTTACTTTCAATAAATCTGATTTTTTTCCACTATTTCATTTCTTTATCTACTTTAAGATCTGGAGGTAAACCAATACAAAACAGGATTTTTAAGGTGTTGGAAGTCCAACATGAAAGCCAAAATGAAGTGCTCTGACTGCTGTCGTGCCAGGTGTCAGGGAGTTATTTCTCTATTCCCTTCCTTATCTGTTGTGAAAACCAGTTGTGTTAAGTAGCAAAAGCCTACCAGTTTGGGTCCCCTGCTGAAGTGAGGGAGTAAAATGCTTAATTTCCAGCTCTTCTGGTGCTGTTTTCTTACAATTGATATATTGACTTTGTCAGTGAAAAACAGGATTCATAGAAGCACATATCAGAAGGTAAATGGTAGTTAAAATGTAAAGTAGAAACAGAATTAGAGAACATAGTAGTCGCCTAAACTATAAATACATTTTGAAAAAAATATCCACACTCAGTTATATTAGGGCAAGGGATCTAGGGAATCTGCCTGAGAGAATTTATGTCTGCAAGCAGTTTTATTATTTCAGATTTCTATTTAAGGATCATAGATGTTTTAATGTAAGATCTCTATACCCTAAAAATTCCATATCCTTTGGCAATTATCAAGTGCTAAATGATAAATCCAATTTCATCTCATATCTTTGTTTTCCTAAATACAGATAAGTTCTATTCCTTGACATATGAGCATTTGCTATATTTTGGTTTACTCTTAATATTGTGTCTGTGTATTCTTAACTATGTCACAATTAATTCCAAATCCAATAACTAAATATATTGTGCTTCATTCACACTGACACACTAAATATGAATTGGTAAAATCTCTAGTCTCTGATAGATCAAAGAGCAGCAGCATATTCCTCATTCTCTTCAGGCAAATTCTTGAATTTTGAGGCTTTTTTTACTGCTTGTTTTCAATTCCTTGGATATTTCTGTAATGGGGAATTATAGAATTTGGTTTAAAAAAATTACTGATAATAGTTCAAAAAATTACAAAATCCTTTTACTGGACTTATATTTATACTCAAAATCCATACTTGATTTTACAACCTGTCAGACTATGATCAGAGTACAGATTCTTCCCATGTTAAAATTAAAATTCCTGCAATGACAGTCATTTAAAAGAGACTGGCTCATGAAAAGTCAGCTGAAGAACAAGTATCCTGACAGTATTCAAAGCTATTGTTGAATAAGCAAGAATAAAATGTTTCCTTATAGAGTCTTAGTTTATTGCAATGTATTTCCTATTTATGTGGAAATATGTTCATACCTGGACATGAAGAGTCATGCTATTTGCTATGAAAAGAACCTGCTACTTTTGAAAGCATCTTTCATCTGTTTTAAATGAACTTGATTCTATTTGGCATGCATTTGCTGTATAGTTTTCAAAATGAAAAGCAAGAACACTCAACAGATTGTGTCCAGGCTCTTATAACACATGTAAACTGCCACTAAACTTTCATATAGCAGAGTTACTTTCCTTTCTGGAGAAAAGTCCTGGAGTGGTTTTCTAGAAACCCTTAGTAATTCATTACAAATCTCTTCCTGAGTGCTGGATCATTTTTATAGCATTGACTTGCCTTTGTGCATGTTCACAACATTATTTCTCTTTCATGTTGTTGGTACTACATTGCCTTTATTGATTTAATGATGTGTATACTTATTTGATTCAATATCCATGTGAGATGGTTATCCTAATTTTATTGTAATTTAGTGAAGAATATGTTCTTTGTACAGTAAATATAGGTAAAATGACTACTTTGTGATAATTTACCATTCAGTTTTTCTGTTTGTGATTCAGTATTTATGTTTGAAGTTTTCACAAGAAATAACCAAAATTTGAAGGATTTTATTTCCCTCCTGGATGTTGTTGAGAAGCTTATGGAAAGCTACCAAGGAAAATTTTTTTCCCCTTGTGTAATAAGTTTCTGAAGCCACCAAAAAAAATGAAAGAATGTACAGACACAAAGCTAATCATAATTGTTTCTTGTAGGGTGAATGGCACGATATCACAATCATGTCCAGTTAGGAGATCTTAGTAGAGCTGTTGAAGAGTGTGTCAATCACCACCTTCCACTGGAAGCTCTCTTGCTTTAATCTAGCAAGAAGGTAAAAGTATTTATTGTCAGTCCACAGTACTTCAGCCTCCAAGGGAAATTTTGCAGCTCTTAATAGGTTTCATGACCTCTATTCCTCAGCCTTGTCCAGGTACATGTGATAGGATCCCATACACAGCCTTTGTACTACTGACACAGTCCATCTGTTTATGGTTGTTTATGGTTGGTCTCTCAGACTTATTTGCAGGAAACTAAACTGAACATTGTAGACAGAATTAACATGCTATAAAATGTAAATCTCAGTTCTTGAAGGACAGATAAAGCAGAACCTACTTTTATTGCAGTATTGTATATGATTTCACCTACTGACAAATGTGACTGCATAATAGTTATATAAGGAGTATGTTACAAACAGGTCATGGTGATATGCTGACCAACTGAAATGTATCATGTATGTAGGAGTTTCTATTATTCCCCAAATTATAAGGCTGAAACACAGTGTACTGCTCCATTTCTACCAGTTTTATCCTGCACAGTGCTTCTTCAGGCACAGTCAGTTGCATGAAGTCACTCAAAGGAAATGTTTTTCTAGAATGACTTACAATGAGAACTTCAATTTTAGTAGTGATATCTTTCACAGACTTTGTATTTTTCAAACCTTTAGAAGATAATGAACTAGTTGGTAAAGACTGTGCTGAAATGCTTCACACTGTGACTTGTTCCATTTACCACTAGCTTCCTTCCTGCTACCTCTAGGATATTCAGGGATATAAGTCCTACAGGATCATTACAAACAAATTTAAAGTCTTCACAGCTTTCACCTTCTGGGATTGGTTTCAATGAGACATACTGAAGATCTGCCTAGGTAATAATTCTTACACTGCCAGCCCAAATTGGTGATATTGAAGTAGTGTATAGGAGAAGGGGCTGATACATAGTGATAAATCCATGAGTAAATTCTTTCAGCACCTCAAAATCCAATTTGTATGGATTTTATGGGTAGAGACAGCATGATTATGCTTATTAGGCACTGATAGTTCTCTCTTTGATGAATCTTGCTTGTCTGATAGTATATTTGCTCTCAGATAACATGACAATTTTTGTCATGATCCCTGGAAGCAAGAAGTCTTTTGATACACACTGAAAACTTCAAGAAGAGTGGGGCTTAATAGTGAACTAGGGGGTTTGGATTGGGCAGTGAAATGCTAACTTTGCAGCTGATGCTTTCCTATGGTGTTAGAAGACTCTGTTTTGAAGACACTGTCTTCCAAATTTGGCTAGGTAAGCCTGGTCCTGAGCCTGTCCTTGGTGGGATAGAAAGTCTTTGTTTGCCCAAGGTGTTTAGAAAATATCTCACACTCACTAGTTAAAATTATTCAGCTAATGTTCAGTATGGCCCTTTGGAATGAGTTGATCTCAGGTGTCATAAGTCAGCTGTAGGTTTATATATTTGTTATGTGCCAAAAAAGTGAATGTCAGGTAGAAGATTAAGAGGTAGATGAATGATACTTATTGCCATTTTCCATATTTTCTGTTATCAATATCACTAGTAAGGAATACGGAAGTCCTTTCTGGTTTATAAAAAGCAGATAAAAGAACTGCAAATAATAGACCAATATTCACCTTTAGACCATATTTTGATTTTCAGGATAATTCTTTAAACCTTTTACGGTATTTTAAAACTTTTACAGTCACTGTAATAATTCCTTTTATACAGTTGTATTCATTCTGTTTTCTGTGTAGGTGTCCTGGTTTCAACTGAGATAGAATTCATTTTCTACTTAGTAAGTGTAGGGAGAAAAAAAAAACAAAAAAAAAACAAACAAAAAAAAGAGGCAAGTTAAGTAAATATAAAGTAGTAGATAGACTCAGGAACTGATGAGATACTCAAAACCACCTTTTAAGTTTGGTAATTTGAGTCATATCTAATCATAGTCTTTCATGCTGAGAGTCTTATATAAATTGTTGACCTACAGCAGAGAGACTTTGGATAGGGACTGTTTCAAAAAAAGATGAAGGACATATATTCATAGCACAATATCAAGGTAGTTTCAGCCACTAAAACGATTTAAAGTAAAGAAAAGCTAAACAAAAGAACCTTGGCTAGGGTTGTTTGTTTGTTTGTTCATTTTATTTTCAGTTGTTCAGATCTATACTTATTTTCATACCTAAAATAAAAATCAATATTGTGACTTCATACCTCAGAATTTCTTGCTGAAATATAATGCTCCAGATCTCACTTTTAGGACTCAGCAGCCTGGTAATGAAATTATGAACAAAGAACAAAATATGTAGAATGAAAAATCTAATTAGCAAATGCTTGCCACATATAGGGACTAGTATGTTTTATTCCAACTGCACTTTCACTGCATGTTCAGTAAAATGTGAATGTAAAGGGTTTGAAATGTTTTATCATGTATGCACTTTTTAGAATGATTTCAATACTTCAAGAAAGGCTGATATTAGATGAAAATTTCTTTAAATATGAGAAGATCCACGACTGACAGGAGTGAATAAGCCTATAGGACTATATGAAAAGTCCTCCAGAACTATACAGTGAAAATGAACTGGGAAACTGCCTTCCTTTATGATGAAAACAGTTTAGAAAAGTTAAAGATTCACGTAACCTGAAAGGGAAATCAACCAGTATTCTTCTTCAGATAGTATGTGTTACTCAGCATCCATATAAAATGAGACAAGAACAAACAAATGAAATATTACAGGTACTTCTTCGTCCCATGATTTTCTGAATTGCTAATTCTGGATCTGTGTTTTATTTAAAGATATTTCATTTTCCATAATCCCCTTTTAAGGGGTAAACTCTTGTATGTATGATCACAAAAGTCTACACGACACTTTTGTGTAATGAATATAAAGAACTTAGTGAATCTTTGAATTTACTAAATCCATATAGAAGTTGTTTCACCACTGGACTACTAGAAAAAAAAAAAAGTGTGAAATATACTTTTGAGAACACTGATAGATTATAACAAAGTCTACAGATAAGACTTCCTTCTAATCCCAGCCTTTATTTTCTGAGGATAATGTTTTATCCCATACAGTTATGACAGACAAAATATATGGTATTGAATAAGATATAAAATTTGTCTAAGAAAACTTGGGTTTGTGAGGAACAATTTCAGGATCTATTTTCTATGTGTTTCAGATCTGTAGCCATGTATGACCAAAGCTATTAAAATATCAAAATATTTCTATAGTTTGTCATTATTTTATAACTGAAAGGTGAACTGTCTATTGACTTTTCAAGGCAGTAATGAAATTTCATTATGAATATTTGGAAAAGTATTAATGTATAAGGCAGTGTAGTAAAACTAAATGTTCTGAACTTTGACAGTGTCCTTGTTTCTCGTTATCAGAGCTTAATATTAAATTCGGAAAACATCATTCTGTCTTCACAATACCTACATTAAAATGAAAATGATTATTTTCTTTTTGGCAATTGCCCAGATAATTAGTCACGTGACAAAACAAAACAGACTATCTATAATTCATTACTTGGTCTGTGTAATAGAAGTTGTACAGTCTTTTTCTATATCTTTTAAAAAGAGGCTTGCAATCAGAAAACACTTTTGAATATTTGGAAAAGTTGAAGTATTGTCACAGTAATATTTTTTGCTTGATATGTTCATGTTAGAAAGAAGTTTAAGGTGCTCTGGATATTACAATGTGTTGTCTTTAATGCTAGATGTCTCTTACTAGCATATGTAAGTTTATGAGAAGGGATGAATTTCACATTTTCAGTGACTATTATTTTTGTATGTCTTACACTGTACTGAAAGATTGATCTGCACAGAGAATGCGAGCTTTATTACCCAATGTATTCCCTTTTATGATGAATCATTGGAAGTAATTCATCATTTACTAATTGACCGAAAATGTAGTTCTATATAAAAACACATATGGCAAAGCAAAAGTCTTTCATAAAGAATCCTCAGCGGGACCAGCAAAGTGATTGTCCCTCTGCACGTGGCATTGGTGAGGCCACACTTCAAGTACTGTGTCCATTCCTGGGCCCCTCACTACAAGAAAGACATTGAGATGCTGAAGTGTGTCCAGAGAAGAGCAACAAAGCTGGTGAAAGGTCTTCAGAATAAGTCCTGTGAGGAGAGCTGAGGGACTTGGGGTTGTTTAGCCTGCAGAAGAGGCCCAGGGGGTACCCTATCACTCTCTAGGACTACCTGAAAGGAGGTTGCAGCCAGGTGGGGTCACCCTCTTCTCCCAGGCAACTAGTGACAGGAAAAGTAGACCGCACCTTGATCTGCACCAGGAAGAATCTCTTTACTGAAAGTTTTGTCAAACACTGCTATGGACTCCTCAGGAAGCTGGAGTCATCGTCTCTGGAGGTGTTCAAGAATCAACTCGATGTGGCACTTACTGCTGTGGTCTAGATGACAACGTGGTGAGTCAAAGTTTGGACTTAGTGATCTTGGAGGTATTTTTCAACCTAAATTATTCTATGATTCTATGTCTACATTTTAAATAGCATAGTCAACAATATGATTTTGGCAAGAAAAATTTATCTGAATATGAATTACCTGCTTTATTTGTAAACAAATGCTAACTCTTCAGAAAATCATGTTATTTATTAAAAAAATTAAGCCTGAAAAAAGACATGAAATAAATCATTTGGTACAGGGTTTTTTTGCATGCATCAGGAATCACATCAAAAAAAGAAATGACAAAGTGTTCTATCTTCAGATCCTGTGTTTCACCATTTAATAAAGCTCAAGAAATTAGTCATATCTAACAGAAACAATATTTTTTTTTCTACTTGAATGGGAAATTTGCCTGCTAGGTGTTGACTCTTTAGTGTTTAAACTTCAAACTGAAGTATATTTTCACTAGACATATGAACAGACATTATTTATTGAAAGTTATATTGAAAACTATTTTAAATAGAATATGATATCCTCCTTGATTTAGCCAACGCTAGCTTACTCTTGTTTATACTCTTAAAAAACTAATGATAGAATAGACATAGGTTATGGAGAAGTTACATAATTGGTCAGTCAGCGATCATGCTTCATATCAGACACATTACTGGTGAGCAAGTGGACATAGTTCTTTTTTATTCTGTCCATCCACTGAATTTGCTTTCCCAAATGTGTGGGCCTATCCTTTGTTAGCCATCCAAAGGCCGTGGTCTGTTCTGATTTACAAATAAAGCAACACAAAAGAATCACCACAGGGAATGTACCTCTCTAAATGAGAGTTAATGTTCACTTTACACTTGCCCTCCACTGGCACCTTGCATTACTGTCGCATCTGAGTGTTTGTCACAGAAACAACATTTTGAATACTTTGCAGAGGAGTTGCTTTTTATTATCTGCTACTCTGAAGGGTAGATGGGCAATTAGGCTTCTTTGTTCATTTCTCTTGCGTGCTTATCAGAACGTATGTCATTTCAAACCAGACTGCCTTAGTGCCCAGCCGTGCTGGGGTCGGTCCTGCATGCCACAATATTTGCAGCTTTGCCATCTTCTATTTGCTGCTGTGTGCAACCAATACTTTGGCTTGATGTACCAAAAGGAATTCTCAACTTTCTAGTGATGTACGTCTCCAAGGATACTCAGAGAGTATTGAAAAATTTTTGACAGTCCCTTGCTCATACCGCACAATCTGAAAATTTGGCAGTGTATATCAGAGCATTTCTTCTGAAGCATATTTGAGGCTGGGATTTGGGTTACTTTGAGAATATAAAACTAAGCAATAAGAAATTGTGCCAGGCCCAATTGATTTCTTGTTAATATTTTGGTGGTTGCTTTTATTTTTTTGTTTTACTTTGTGATCTGAAGTCTACTACTTATACTGTAGTGGAGGACAATTCAGTTCATTTTCTTCTGTGTACCTTTGAAACAGAGCAGAAGTGAAGTTAGTGGTATGAGTATATGGGCAGATTGAAATGAGTCTCCAGTAGTGACTCTAGAGTAATTAATAATAAAATAATAAAGAGCCTTTATCTTACAGCTGAATTAAAAGCTGAAACAAAAGCAGTTGAAGAAATGTGTAAGTTTGCTTTGCTCAGCAGTTAGTGTTCTGAATCAAGGGCTGAAGAAAGACATAAGTACAGGCATTTATTTCCATAGAAAATATCTAGAAAGAATTTAATCTGAGAAAAATTAAGTTGAGCCTTTTATTTATGTGGTTCCTTGTGTTCGTTTGGTCTGAAAGACACTTAGGGGAATTTCACTTTGTCTTTGTTCAGCTTTGCAAGCAGTTTGTGTGGTCAGGTCACAAAAAACTTTAGAGAAATGAATATTTAAAGGAAGTGATTCAATAAAAAGATGATTGTGAGAAAGTTGCAATTCTCAATTTATAGCGAAATCCACTTCAAGAATATCTTCATTCAAGGATATCTCCATTCAACAGGTCAGTCTAGAAAGACAGCTGCCATTGGTTCCTTTGAAGAAAGTGCAAAAAAAAAAAAAAAAAAAAATCTAAAACACATCTATCATGCTTATCAAGTTTCCAATTTTCAAAAAATTGCATAAACATTTAAGGAAGGTCATTGTAGTTAAAATTAGGTATTGTGATTTTCACTAGCAGTATCTCCCGGAATTAAATAAATATAATTGATTTTGTACAAGCTAGAATTTTGAGGTATTTCCAAATGCATTCACTTGTGCTGAAATATAGAACCATATATAAAACCATTGACAATGGCCAAACAGTAACAGTCACATAGAAGCTTCCTGTTGAGCCTATAGGCATATCACAGCTACTTGATACATGCTGTGCCAGGAGGATTTGCTCAGAAGTTTGTCAGACTGCTAAGTTTCCATAAAATATATTATTGTGGTTAATCAGTATTTGAAAATCTGACAACCACAACTGAAGTTGACATCCAACTTCCTCCAATGCCTTCTCAGGTGTTACTTGATCTAGCACAAAATCCTCAAAACAACATAAATGATGCTTTAATGTTGCACACAAGAGTTTTTTCTAATTTTTTTTGATTACATTACTGCAGTGTCATAGTAGAATTTGATCACAAATGAACACAGATTGGACATCACCAACACAGGTTGTCAGCAAGCTTTTCCTTTAACTGATGTCTGATTAGCACTTAAATGGTTTCACACCATTTATTCATTCCATTAGTTGCCTAGGATTTTAAGGATTATTAGTGAGTCTGAAAATGAAGAAGGTAAAAAGCACCTTTGTTTTCAATTCATGGGATGTTTATGTTTTTTTTTTTTCCATGCAGGGTCATTGCCATTAAAGAGGTGTGCGGTGCTGATTAAAGTTTATTTTTATGCATCATTGTATTCTTTTATGAATATTCATGGTATTTTCAAGTTAAGCAGGCTATTCTTTACTTTCTCCTCTAAATATTGAGCCTTTAGTGGTGTTGTGTACCTACCTAAGTCGGTTGCAGCTTACTTTTGCAATATTGTTTACATTAATTTCCACCATAAACTTCATTTCAGTGCCCTGGGGTTATTTATGTCTACACAGAACGTGTATCATCATATACTTCTACAAAATGGATGGTACAGTATCACACTGACTTGTATTACTGGTACTACTGCCTCTGAGCTATGGCATGGTGTACCCTGTATGGAATCAAATCATTGTGAGGTTGGATATTACTGATAACAGGGCTATACTGAATTGTAATTAGTCAATTACAATTCACTGTCGGTATGAAAGCATAGTGATTCTGCAAAATGGGTAAATTACTTAAGGATGTTGAGACAAAATCAGAAATTTGTCTTGAGTCTTGTTCTCTGACAGAGGTCATTGTATAGAAGAAAACCCAAGATCTTCCTGACCGTTTCCAGAAGAACTTAACTGAAAGTCTTTGTGGCAGCATTGTGATATTGGAGTAACAATCGAATGATGGTGATGATTAAATATAACCACTCCCTTCTTGAAATAGCTTAAAACAATTGTCTTCCAACAAATACCTGGAGTGTATATACATAAAAATTGCCTTCCAATGTGAAAAGAAGTGTAATTTTGCCATTATGCATTCACTTTGCCTTTTCTGGGGTGATCACAGAACTATCACAGAGCCATTAAAGTTACTTGTTGGTGGCTCTAATTTCAAAGCTTTTAGAGCAGAATATGGTTGTCACCACACTTGTCTACACAGGCATTTTTTCCATCTGCAGTGAAATAGATGTCTCTGTATGAGCTAGAGTCTTTATATTGTCTTATTATGCATCACAGCACCAATTTTACATTTCATATCCATAAAAACATAGTGCTACAATTAATTTTCTAGTTGCATAAAGATTTGATTTGATATAAGAAGCTGCAATTTCTGTGCTGAAGGTTAGGCACCTCTATTCAAAGACAATTTTCACATGCCACTATTGCTTTGATCAGCATCATTGTTAAAAAACAAACAAACAAACAAAAACAACTAGCAAAAACACTATTGTAAAATGCATGCTTAATTGTGATATATGCCAAAGTATTTCTTTTGCAATTCCCTTTTAATTGTTGAACAAGGTGCAATAATTAAGTTTTGAACTTGAAGCCCTTCATTTAAGTTGTACTTTTTGTTAAAGGAAAGATGTTATAGCACTACAGTAAGCATGAGATTTTCCGCAGTCATGAACATTACCTTGACTTTAATAAATTTGAACAAGCACTACATTTTTCATTTTTTTCCTCTCAGATGAAGAAATAGAGAATTACTTTCAATTAAGAGTGAACATATCTCAAAATAACCCTAATTTCTGCAGGCTAAACAAAGACTGGAGGAAAAAGAGTACACAGATAGTAAAACATTTTGAAAGTCAGAAGTAGAGGGCAGGTATCAATTCCTTCCATCTAACCTTAGTCACTAAATTCAGAAGCTCTATGTGGTAGCCTTGCTCAGTAAGGAGAGAGAGGCTCATTCAGTGGTGGCTGAGACTGCCTGAGACCTGAATCACTTTGCAGAAACCTGCCTCTTTAATTCCCACAGGAAGGGTAGTAATTTTCTAGCCAGGACCTTTCAGCCTATTGTGATTTGCCACAGAGCTGAGCTGATCTAAAAGCACATAATTGCTCAGTGATTCAATCCCTGTCTCTTGTCTGTATCCTCAGAGAATCTTTCCTACCTTTTTCAACCTGCTGACACTGGAAGTGGTTTGATTCGAAAGTGATTTAGGGTATCAAACATTCAAGAAATATCAAGTCTTTATTATAATAGCTTTTGATGCCTTATGTCTTTAAATGGCTTCATTGCAGAGTCATATGATCACCAGGGGCCTCTTATATCCTATCCAGTTGGTCAACAAACCCAGCTTTTTCATAAAACCTTATTCTTAATTGAACAGCGAAGAGTATGGTACAGGATCAAAATCTTACCTTGTATGAAGGGAATTTGAGGTTTGAAACATTTGAATCTAAGCTAATATCACATATCAAAGAATTCCTGAGGTAAGAGGAAAGAGAGAGAATTTTAATAGGGTTTAATAAACTAGGGTTTATTATCTC
This sequence comes from Margarornis squamiger, assembly GCA_035222235.1. Classification (NCBI taxonomy): domain Eukaryota; kingdom Metazoa; phylum Chordata; class Aves; order Passeriformes; family Furnariidae; genus Margarornis; species Margarornis squamiger. The sequence continues at coordinate 97,044,707 of JAWWTY010000001.1, read as the reverse complement.
AGGTTAAAACTGACAGAAATCATTCTCTGGTTATTCCTGCCTCATATTTGTTCAGAATGACTTTTGCCACTGTAAAGATGGGAAAATGGCTTCTTATTTTTAGATGAAGATACAACTGCGAACTTCGACATGTCATTTTCATAAAGAAATGCCAGTCAATAGACTGACACAGGCAAATTATTGTGCCATGTAATTCAAACAAGAGTTTCACATAGGTTGTGTAATTTGCTAAATGTTCTGTCAGTTTACTAAGTGAACTGGCAATCTATAATCAACCTTTTTTTTCCCCTACCATGGACTGAAATAGCAGTCAGGAGTTATACATTTTCAACAAAGTTTACCATGAAGCCTCTATTCTTGCAAAGAATCAAGAATTGCAGATGCAGAATATGTATAGAAAAATGCTAATTTGGTATGCTGTGTTGACATCTCTATCTCATATTTTCTCTGTCATTACATTTTCAAGAACAACTTCCAAACAAATTTGAAATCAAAAGAACATAATTCAAACTTTCAGTTACATGTAAAATTAAAGATACATTTTGCAATATTCTGGCAATTTAATATAGTAACTTTTTTTCACTGAAGATACCTTAAAAGAACCAGAGAGGCTTTTCTGAGTTTATGAGAAGTTTGAAAGTACTGCCTGTGTCACAGAAAACTCACTTGTTTACAATACTTCCAGGTCAAATTTGTAAAGTCATCATGTTTGGATAGATTGTGTTGAGAAACTCAAATTATAGTAGAATTGAATCTCAGTCTTTGATATTGATATTGCTCTTCTCGACCACATCCAACTCATTAAAATTTTTATAGATTTCTCAATTGCACTGGTGAACACAAAGCTTTAAATGAAAAGGAAGAGCTCACTGAGTGTTATTTTGCTCTGATATTACGTTTCTTTGTTATTATTTATTATCAGGTTTTGTTACTAAGCCTTTAAAAAATCATCAGGAAGATATATTTCGCTGTTAACATATCCAATAGAGCTAAGTAATACTAATGCTTTACAAAAAAATAACATTTTTACTTTAGGAAAGATGCTGCTTTTGACAACATACCTGAGAGTTCATCGTTGTATATGAAATATTGATGGCCTTATGATATTAACTCACCATGTCTGGTATCACAAGATCGTTTTTTCTCCAGTGTTTGCAATTAAAAGTTTCAGTGTACTGGAATGTTTTTAATACAGATTTATCAGAAAAATCATGGGATAGCCCCTGCCACAATATACTCACCAGACAGTACTTGTGAGGATTAAAAGCTGACCAGTTTTGCTTGAATATGGACACTGAGAAGCCTGCCAAGGAATGTATAGACTAAAATACCAAAAGTATCACATTTAAAGGCAAGATATTTCAATTTAGACAGACTATTAATGATAAACATCATCTTGTGAGGATTACTGTTTCTCACTGTTGGAATTGCTTTTGAAAGAATACAAGAGAATAGTGAATTTTTTTAATATTCCAAATATTTCTCAGGAAAATTTATCCTAGACACATTTTATCTTGATTAGAGTTGACTTAGTTTTGAAATTGAGAATGTAAAGTAATAAAATGTCAAGATCATTGAATCTCTCTCATGATCTATGCTTTGCTTAGCTGAACTACATAAATAAAAGTCCCATGGCTTATACCTTAGAGTGGAGGAGGAACAAACCATTAGGTGTGTTGAAATCTTCATTTTCAAAAAGCTTTCTATTTTAAGAACATCAACCCACTCCAACTGCATGCAACTTCAAAAACTTAATCCAGTAGTCATTCACATCTGACATTATTATAGGTATATCTTCCAGAATGAGAAACCGTGGTAATGATTGTCCCTCCCCATTAACTGCCATTGCTTATCTGATTTCTTTCTTATTCCATTTTTGACATCTGAAAGATTCTTTTGTTTTACCTCCTATTCTACACCACTTATATAAAATGGCGATAATTACTTTTAGGAAAAACACAGATTGCATTAAGTCACAAATGGAAGACAATCTAGGAAATCAAAACCAATTGTAATTGATCAGAAATCAATCTTTGCATACAAGAACACCAAAACTGAGCTTCAAGCTACAGGACTTAAAACAATTTGTACACATCTTAATTTCTCATTCCTCCAGCCCAGCTGTGACATACTGGCTTGGACAAAAAATCTTGACTACAGAAAAAGACAACAAAATCTTTGGGGAGGGTGCTGCATTTTGGACTTTTTTCCCATACATATATATACATACATATAATTATTTTTTGTATATCTATATATATTCTAAATGAGGTGCTTTAGCTGAAGTGATTATAGTAAGAAGATAAAAATTTCTTGCCAGAGTCCTTGAATTCTGTTTTATTAACATGGTCCAAGACAAGTGTATATAGCTCATGTTTAGGTCAGTAGTTTTCTCAGATTACTTAATGAAAAGATGTGTAATAGATGTCACAGATTTCAAAATGATTGAAAACATTGGAGGCTTTCTTTCAGTCATGCTTGTAGGATGTAGATTGTCCTGGGAGACTACGGAAGAGGTTGAGTTTGACGAAGAAAGAAACGTGGAAGAACAATCCAAATAGCCATGCTATGCTTATCTTAAATTATGCTTTATTCGCTAAACAACATAATTTGAATCACTAGGTTCATACTCTTCCTTCGTGGATTATTAGATTAAAAAATATAAGGGTGAATATTATTTTATTAGCATGAACTCTTGTTTATTAACAATCTCTTACCAACAGTTTCCTGTTTCAAGCCCATGACATCTGGTAAATCAAACACACCATTTCAGAAATGTAACATACCTCAACTCAAGAGTTTGTATCCAAATAGAGATGTGTGAGATACTGGAGGTAGTTATAATGGTTTATTAGTGTATTATTACAGTTCCTCCAGAATACTACAGTTTCCTAATGGAAATTTACTATTTCAATAGCTGGCTCTAGGTTTAGTAAAGTTTGAATTGTCTACATACACAAAGAAGCTTTCTACACAGCCCCTTTTAGTGACTTCTTCATTGTCTCAGAGGTCTGTATCACTTTGTTATGGCACAGGCATTTTAGTAATTTCAAAGTCTAATTACAGACTAAATTAGATTGTTTTATTATAGTCTCATCCCTCTCATCTCACTTATCAAAATCACCATGACTTCCCTGCTGATATCTGAAACGCAGTTCCACTTTATAGAGATGAAACCCGTATTTATAGTTCCCAGGTGTATGCCTTTTCATTTAACTCTACTGAAATACACACACGAATGTGTCTTAGCCAAATGAAATAACCTGCCATTTTTAGTTACCACTCCAGCAATGCCAGCAAACTGTTTTGCAGTGTTCCTGTTTTCTTCCAGATTGTTGACAAGGTTTTCATTAGACACAGTCCAAATCAGCTTACCGTATATGACTACAGGTGGAGGTTCTGTTTATAGTTTAGATTGATCATATAGCTAGAATCTGGCTAGTTGAAATTTTACTTTGATTTTCCTGATGTCAATAGTTTTAATAAAATCTCTGCTTTTCCCTTTCACACCTTGAATAAGTGTTGTGATATCAGAATAGCAAAGCAGATCTGGTGAAAATCTCCAGATCCTAATCCTAAGAGGTTGCAAAGCAATGTGAATTGCTGAAGAGTTCTGAGCATAAAGTGCTGCCAAGAAAAGGTACAGACAGGAACAAAGAAAAATCAATTTGCCTTTTGTGGTCTTAATGCACAGGTTAATTTCTTAATTTATTAAGTAAGCTCATTTTAAAAGGGTAAAACTCAAGTGTTTTGTGGTAAAAATTCCTATTATGAACAAAAAAAAAAAATGGTTACTATGACAACTTAAAATTCTTTACATCCCACTGACATGATTTTTTAAAATTAAGCCCTTTGACAAATCAAAAAATTTCAAGCAATAATTTACAACAATCAAGCCAGGTGCTTCTGGGGGGGACAAAAAAAAGCAATAAAAGCAAACAAACCAACCAACCAAACAAAAACAACGCCACAAACAACCCCAAAACCCACGCACTTTAGGATTAGACCAAAAATCTTTGTCCAAATGATTTATACATGATGTAAGTGGACATTCACAAAAACATTCATTCAGTTAGGTATCTGTGGACTTCCACTAGTGCAACTATCATAAAGCTATTTACAGGTGCATTTTCCAGAAAAGACTTGTATTAGAAAGAGCTACTCAGCTTTTTTGTTTAGTTGGATTTTTTCTGTGTTACTGAAGGGGAACTATACTGACAATAAGAGGAAAAAATCTGAAGCTGAACTTTTGCCTACAGATGGTTCCCAACCTAATAATTTTTTCACATTTCCTGTGAGATACTTTTTGGATCCATGACAGTTTATGCAGCAAGGGACTGTTATTTTTTGTTTGAATTTGCAGGCAGTAAGGAATGTATTTTTAAGAAAAAATTACTTTCATAACAAAAATTCTAATGCAGCCTCCAAGTTTATCTGATGAAGACTGTAGATGTTGTAGACAAAGGCAGTCTACATAAAATAAAAGATTTTTACTAAACTTTTCTAGGTTCTCACAGAGAGACTGAGTGAAATCAACAAAAGCAGGCATTTTAATAGAAAATTCTAAACGTAAACTTTAATTAAAAAAAAAAAAAAATCTAGTATGATTGCAAACCTCCCATAAGGTTCTGATAACTGAATTTGGGTTTGCATGCCTTTTATTGTTGTAATGGTTGTCACTGTTAATAAACCTAGCTCAATCTAGTGGATAATAGTGTGACTGTACCGTAACACCTTATACATTTTCCAAGATGCACATTAAGCTAATAATGTCATACTTCATGCTCTCACTTAATGCAGAAGGTTACCAAGAATTTTTGCTATGCTCACAGTTATTTAACAGGCTAACTGGATTATCCAGCATGGGGAGTCTTTTGTTAGCTGAATTGGTTTGGCCATGTAAGTATTTACAACAGGAGTTTCCTGCAGCTGCAAACATGAGTTTACTGCTGTATGAGAGAAGGAGAGAGGCTTGGGTTGCCAATTAAGAGATGCAGTGTAGTGATTGCTCCAGGCTGGCAAAATGTCAACATCAATTTCAGGTTCCTCACGTTAAACCAATCAGCAATAGACTTTGTTTCAGCTTCTGCTCTCTTGCAGGTTTTTGGTTAAATTAAATTTAATAAACAGGCAAATTGAACTGAGCCCTTCACCATTTTGAAGCAGGTTTTCTGCTTGTGCAAGTGAAGGTTAATAGGGAATGCAAATATCATATGCATACCAATAATTCTTTTAAAATGTTTCACCTTCTGCACTACCCTTCACGTCAATTTCTTTCCATGTAGAAGTAAGGGTGAGCTCCCTAGACTTTAGTCTTTTGAAAATATATAGGCATCATGAATACAAATTGTATTAAGCATTCGTGGTTTTTTAAGTGATACCCAAACAAGATGCGTTGTCCAATTTCATTTAGCTACAGAGATTTGATGGTTTCTGTAATTTAATCTTATTTCAGAGCGACTTCCCCTCCAACACAGAGCAGTAATACTTTCCAGCTCTTCTATTAAATTCATGGTTGCTGTAGGAAAACATCTGAGGAAGTGTACTTCTCAAAAAGTGGTATAGATATTCCCTTTCTCCTATTACATAGGGTATCAGTATGGGCTGTGGGGGTAATTTCATTACTTTTTCAGTTAACACTATCTCTCAAGTATACCTCTTTCACATTTCAAGTGCTTAATGTACTTTTTAGCCCTAGTGGTGGTTTCTTGAGGAAACTGTCATATTCTGGTAAGGTGCTTCCTAGCTCAGACTTCTTCCATGGTATCCCACAAATGTGAGTCCAACTTTTCAGTGTGACAAAGCTCGGGGGGAAGATAGCACATTCTTCCCACAATTCAGCCCTCAGATAAATTTTTCCTTCCCTACTAAAGGGACAAGCTTTTCAAGCTGATCTAAAAAATAAATCATTTGAATGAAACTGATCCAGCCATGCAGCTAGGCTGCTCTATCCTTGTGGGAAAAAAAAAAAAAATAAAAAAAAAAGGAAAGAAGACTTATCTGTTATATATTATGACAGCTTCAGGTCTTTGGACTATAATCATCACAACTGCCCTGATCAACTGATCAACCCATGGATGGGTGTGATGGGTGTCCTCAGGAGCTTTGCCACTAGAATTAAGAATTTGATTTATGAGTACTTGTTCATGCTATGCATCAGAGAAGTTGTTTGTATAAATGTGGGTAGCATCATCTTTGTCAGACAGTCCTCAAACTCTGTCTAAGCTTGCCCATGCTGTTGGAGATATCATAGGACTGAAGTCATTTAAAAGGCTGGGCACAAATTACTTCTGCATTACACAGTTCATCAGACTGCTTAGGAATCATAACATTTAAAAGTTTATTTAGATTCTTCATTGAGGTATGATCGAACATGTCATTTGATCACAACATCACTTCTAGAAGAGAACTTGGAGATTAGACACGTATGTTTTTCAGTCCTTAAGGCTGATCTACATAAGACTGTCTGAAATTTATGCCAGCAAAGTCTTCTCAATTGAATGATCACCCAATTTGTATATGAATGCAAGTAACTTTCTCAGCTTGCTGCTGCTTCTCCTGAAGTTTCTGGTGCCATGGCAGTCTGTAGTAGCTTAATGAAAGCCTAATGCTAGCCTTGACATTGTTAATAGTATCATGTTTTATCCTGTACCGTTGCACCAAAGTAACCAAATCCACTAGGATCACATTTACTTGAAAGAAAATAATATTTTGAAAATGTTTTATTTTCTTGCTTGCAATATGAAAGCAAAGAAAAAAAAAATTTTGTTCGTTATCAATTGTATGAATTTTACTTTTTTTTCCCCCCGTAGAAAGTAATATGCTTTTTGCACTCTAAGAAACCCTGCCAGGTAATTATCTGGGTTTTTTTTTCCAATACTTTGCAAAATGAGATCTGTCTCTTCCATTTGTATTTTAACATCTCGGTATGAATGAAATGCAAACATTGCTTTCCTTTGGCTATCTTAACCAATTTTGCAGTCTAAATATTTTTTATTGCTCCATGTGTATTAGCTTCTGGTTGCAGTGACTGAATGCTTTGCCAATTGAAAGTACCTTATACTTTTCTAACAGCAGGATATATTAAGGCTTAGAGATATTTATTGGAAAAATATTTATCCACTTTTGAATATAACAAAAATATTCCTCTAGAAAATACAGACACATCTACTTCAAGAAGAAACTCTTGCTTCTTATTTTGTTTTTTTCTTTTCTGAGTTATGCAATTTCTTAAGAGCAGAAGAAGAAAAATAAAAAAAAGGAAGTTTTAAAGGACTTTTGTCATAAGGTCAAGGTTATGTTATTAGTTTCTTTTCTAGGGAAAGAAGCTGCATGCACTCCAACTTACCTGAGCTACCCAAGTTCAGGACCAATGAAATAAGTAGAAATTCAGGCAAAATTAACATAATTACACATTCTGCCATTGTTATTTGAGAACATCTTGATTGACCTGACAATAAGACCACCCCACCTGGTCTGATGATTCTGAGTGAAACCAGGATAAGATGCTTATGGTTTAGTCAGGGAAAAAATCCTTTTATATTACTCAACTCCTGGAAAAGTTCAAAGCCTTTTAAGTTGAAGGCTGCATCTAAACTATTATTAGTTTTAAATGTGTTTAAACACGTTCAGCAGTAGACATTATTGTTTAATATCTGACATGTTTTGTTGCCTTTGGTACATGTCAGCAATCCATTGCACAATGCAGTCATCCTATGTATAAGAATAAAAAGTGCTTTCTTCTTTTCTGTCTTCGGATTTCCTTTTCATTCTCTGCATGTCCTTGGAATATGTAGACTTCATTGGCTCTTGGGCTCTTCATGTAGGAGAACTGATTCCTTGAATATTTAGTCTGTCTATTGAATTTTAAATAATTCACTTACACAGAATGCCTCATCATCCCTGATAATTTCTTTTCACCTTTCCAGTTAAAGGATTTTCTTTTTGAAATAGGGCAGCCGGAGCTGTGCATAATATTCAAGATGTGTACTTAACAACTACTATTAAAGTCACTTGTTTTTTGACTTAGTTCCTTTCTCAATGATTTTTCACACTGTGTTGTTTTTTTGACTCCTGGGGAAAACTGAGCTGACATTTTGAAAGAGAAGCAACTGTGGTTTTGAATTCCTTTAAGAGTGATAATATATAATCTAGAGTCCATCACTATCTATAGGTACAGTGATGACTAACCATGTCTTTAAGGTTGACCCCTTTTAGTGAAAAATAAGAATGTCCCCTGCCCAAAGTTTCTCTCCATACCATCAAACGATGAGTTACCTCACACAGAAATATACAATATCTTGGTTTGACATTTCTAAATTAAACTAATCTTAGGTATTTTTTTATGAGTTTTCAAAGGTATAGAACAAAAACCACTGGTCTTTACTCCTTCAAAATTTCACAATTTCATCCTTCATTCCCTGACTTATAACATTACAATAGAAACAATATGCATTCAACATTATTTTCAGTAATTAACTGAAGAGAAATATTAGGTTTTATTTTGCTATTAGCAATCACTAAGACGTTAATTTTAATTTTGTAATTTAGTTCAATAGCAGAGTGATGTCTGAAATAACTGGCTTTTTTGGTCTCTCAACAAGACAACAGACAATTTCAGGAAATGGAAATTAAAATTAACTGTATAGATTCATTGCACATTAAAAAAAAAAAAAAAGGTATTTATTGAAACTGTACATACTTAAATATCTAGAAGTATTGAAACATTATCCAATGTTGAGTAATATATTTTTTTTTAAAAAAGCCAACTTATAAGAACCCATGGGAGAAGGAATTTCTGTACTCTCAGAAATAACTTTTAACCAATTATTAGTTCAGATCTGCTGAGTCTCATAACCTGAGATGTTTCAGCCAAAGATGAAAAGTAGTCCTCACATACTGAAAAGTATGCATGCAAGCTTTAACTGAGTTTAGACTGTCTTTCTCATTCCCTGCTTTTAAATCAAAGGTGAGAGCTTGAATACTGAGGCAGAAAAGGAATATAAATGAAAAGCATAAGTCTGTGATATTGAAGCTGATTAAACTACCCAATAGGCTTTCAAATAGAAGAACAATTGAAAAGCCACTTGTGATGTTTTTTAAAGTAAATAAGCAACTTTAGCTGCCTTGGGAGGAATAGGAAAACATCAGCCATGAGAAGGAGACTTCTGAACACAGAAACAAATTTCAGAGTTTTACAGATAAATGAATATTGGTGATGATACACAGCAGCAATGTGGGTATTGTTCCCATTGTTCCATTCGTAGAGGAACTTAGTAACATAGAGGGAGATGAAAGTGAACAATTTCTCTTGAATGTTCTCACAAATAAAGTTAAACAGAAAAAGAGCAAAGCCCTAGGTTAAGTGGTAGAGGAATATGAGCCTAAAGTGAAGAAACACAGAGCATTCATTACAAAATACTAAATGGTTCTAATGAATTTTTCTTGTCTCTAACAGAAATTTTCCATTTGATACATTAGCAAAGAAATTGCCAGGCTTAAATCAGTCAGAACATTGAGGATTTGGGCCAGGGTAGTTATGGTTCCATAACTTCCATATGCTAAATCTTTTTCTGCCAAAATTGAATGCATGCAAACAAAACCAGGTATGCAGATACTTAACAATTCCTTACACCAATGATAAAGTAGAAGCTGGAGATGTGTGTGGGTTCAAAGTAATATGTGATGTTTGATATAAGTGCATTGTGGCAGGATTTCTCTTACAGATATTAGGTAGTTACAGCTGGCATGCTATTGGGCTATGACAAAAAGAGAGAAGAACGTATTTGCGTTAAAGGCGCCATTACTTCACAGATGATTAAGGATCAAAATACCAAAAAAATTAAACAGGTAACTTTTAAAACAGTAAGTGCTATAGTCATCTGAGAAATGCTAATGTCTAAAGAAATGCTGCTCCTTAAGAATCTATCCATTTTGTATATTATAATTCTCTATGTGCTATTCTACATGAGGTACTGAGGACATTGTAAAATGGTACACCTGGTATGAAATGAATAATTTCTTACAGCAAGTCTTGCATTCAGCAAGGCCATTTTAGTAGTGAACTTTTTTGGCAGGCATCAAAAAGTTAACCACTGATAAAGAATTTGCAATTGCTTAGTCCAAGTTGATTAGAATCTTGATATGATTGAAGTAAATACATATGGTAGTTGGTAATGTGTACACATTCACGTTTATGTAGACTGCTAATTTAACTCTAGTTGTTTTAAGAGAGTGCTATAAAATATGAATTTTACATATATTTTATCAGAAAACTGCGAGTTATCTTAGACCAGCTGAATAAGATAGAATAAGCTGAATAAGCTAGAAGATCAGCAAATATTGAAGGTATGAGAACAGATATTAGCTTGGGCTTCCAAGGGCCCATAATTTAGCAGGAACAGCTTGAGTCCTACCTGGCAAACCAATTTAACATTTATTTTGTTTAGATTAAAATAAGATTATCATATCTCACTATTTTATATAAAGTAAGATGTATTACTAGGATTAAAAAAGAAGTTACTACAAATCTGACTGAATTCCTCTCTATTTAAAATTATACTTACAACTGAGACTTCCCTTTGCAGATCTCAAAATCCCCCTTAAAACATGTCAAAATTTCTGATCCAGAAAATAATTTTTCTATAGGTCTTTAAAATTACTTATGTTTTTTTTATTTTTGCTTATCTACTGTTTGTCTCTTATACTTTTTCTTTCTTTTCTTGTTTGTGCACATTTTGTATCATTGTAGCAAATGGCTCTGCCATGTTGCAGCTATATATCTTTATTCTTTATTTCCTCACTGTGCTATGTGATGAAGTTGTTGAACAATACTCACTTCATCTGTTACTATGAAAGACTCTCTTCATAAAAAAATTACAAATGATATTGCAAGGTCATGGTCAACAGAACTAGAGGTCTGTAGGAATTTGATGTTGAAGCACTAGATAAGATTGCAATATGTGCATTTTTCTATGTTTGGATATACATTTATTTTATATATACATAAATACATGCATATATATTCAAATATACATAAAATCTCGGGGGGTGTATCTATATATCTATATCTATATTTATATCTAATCATCTATCTATATCTATATCATCTACATCTATATCTATATGATTTAAGGGACAATTGGTGCTGATATACTTGACCAAAATTATTAAAACAAAAAATTATTTACCGAAAATGAGATATAAAAAATTATGTATTTATAAATGCACAAATGTGTTTGAAATGCACATAATAATTTGGGGAAACAGTTAACAAAACTAAGAATTTTAAATATGTTTTGAGAACAAGTAGGGTCACGGGTCACATATATTCATTGTTAGATACTGAAAACATTTCAGAACTCTTTCAAAAATGTTACTATGCAGCATCTGAATCAAATATAGAGATGTATAGAGTCAATATGTTGTTGTAGCAAAGATGTGAGAGACATCATGGCTAAAATTAACAAACTCACTTGTCCATACAATGTATGCTGAAGAATCCTAAAAGAACATCTGAGAATTCTCTGAACCTTTAACACGAGTTATTAACACAGTGTAGAAATCTCAAGGAGTATTAAAAAATAAGACACAGGGGACAACTCTGGAAATTATATATATTAAAGTGTCACATTAGTCCCTAAAATATACTTACTGCCATGTGTTTTTAGTAAAATAACAGATTTTTTTACATTTGCTGCATTGCATTTCAATTAACCATTGGAATATGTTGCCCGGAAACACTGTGGAAACCATCTTCGGAGGCTTTCATGACCTGACTTGGCAAAGATCTAAGCAACTCAATTCAGCCTTGACCATGCTTTAAGCAGAAAGTCATTCTCAGTGACTAGCTTGATTATTGCTCATCCTTTCTCTGTACTGACTTGCTAATTCATAGACTGTAATAGGGCAGAGGACATTTGTCAAGATACCCTTTTGGTAAGGAATTACTCATGATGGGTTTGGAGGAAACCTATGAAGTTTGAAATTTGGCTTATGAAATTTGGAGAAAAGCACTTATTCACAATATTCAAAACCAACAACATAATTAAAACTGTGACACTGATAAATGAATGCATTGGTTCTATAACAAATGAGTACATAAGTGAAACAAGAGGTAGGTGCATACAGTGTCTCCCTGTTCCAGTGACAGTGCTAATCACTGTGGAACTCTTTAATCTTAAAATCAGAAAGCTCTTCTGCTTCATCTTTTAAAAGACCTATTGTAATCTTTCTTAATGTATATCTGTGTGGGGTCCTGCCCTCTTTTTCTCGATAGGCTGCACCTCCAATTAAGTTCTACTTGGAAGAGCCAGAAATATCCTTTGAATGCCTCAAGGAAGATTTTAATCTTCCAGCCCAGGTTCAGTTTAACACTTTCATATCCAAGATGTCTTTTGGTCATTTATCTTTACTTACATGGCTCAAACGCCTCTCTGTGTCATCACCTATTTAATTGCCAAAATTTCTGTCTGTGAGGAATAAAACTCTCCTCCCCCTATGGCTCTTGGTAGTTTGCAGATGTTTGTTTTTCAAGATAAAACTTTCTCTTGGAAGATTCTCTCTGAATCACTCTGGTCTTCAGCAGTCATAATTAATGCCATTAGCTTGATAGAATAAATGCATTTATATAGATGAGGCAAATTGTCTTATTTTTACATCTTCCTGTAAACAGTAGCTTTGTGTGACAGTTTCTGCATCTCTTTCTGAGGTACTGTACAGCTGGAAAGAAGCTTTGACAGTTTCCTTGTTCACATCAGGTTTTAAGTGTAAGAAACGTATTTCTTGCAGATGCTGTTTTGTGTGCCTGTTCACAAATATCATTCACATTCTGGGAAGTGTCTTCAGAGGTCCATAACCATAATTTGTTTTGCTATTTGGATTACTCATACAATGCAGTCTCTGATTTGCATGCAAAAGTCATATAGCAATATCCCTTTATGCATTGTTATCATTACTGGACTACTTTGGTTTGGAGCATGACAAATAGAATGAGTTTGCTCAGACTTGAGCCAATGGTTTGGTAAAAGACATTGTCTAAATCCACATTAAGAAGAATAAGTGAACACCATAAGGAAGTGTAAGTGTTCAAGGCAGCGAGATAAATCTTCCACTTTTCCTCAGTAACAAAAATATATTTGCTACAACTCTCCATTAACTCAAGGCAGAGATGGTACTGGCTTATTAATACACACCGGGAATTCATGTGGATGACACAGTTTTTCTTTTCAGAGTTAAAAAATATTTTCTTTAATTGCAAAAGTATTTACTGTGTCAAAAATACATTTTTAATATATGCATACCGGTAAATCTTACCCATTATAATATTAGTTATGTTGCTCTTATAATAAAAATTAGTTTGGCATGAATGCATATTCATTTAAAATATCTTTATTTTCATCCCAAAACAGAGATATGTAATTTTAATTGCATTCATGTTGTCTTTGGTAAGATCAATAGTAGTCTTAATTTACTAACAGAAAACTTTAAAAGACTTTCCATGAATATTAAGTAACACAAATCAATAAGAATTTGTAATTAATGACTTGTTCTAGACAACAGTAACCATGGTTTTAATTTCTTGAAATGTCTTTCAAGTTTATGAAGTAAAAAATGTTCTGTTTTGTTTATGTTTTGTTTATACAGAATTCTACTTATAGGGGGAGGGCTACCAAAATCCGTACCCTAACAGGAATCTTGCATTTTTATGTGCTTAAGGGTATGAAGAAGAATTAATTAAAAGAAAATTGTAGTCCTCCTTTTTCTCTATCAGTTGGAGATAATTCATATAGATAATAGAAAATTACATAGGGATTTAATATAGTTCAAGAATTTTGTTTGTATGAAATAATCTTCTGCAGGAAACTATTGTATGGTTGGTCTATATACAGGAGGAGATAAAGTAGTGTTTATCATATTTGCTTAGTTTCCATCTCAGTAGAAGTTAGTATTGAATCTTGCCTCAAACTAAGAGCTTTTCAGGAAAGGAGTCATTACACAGATTCCAATCAGTCATCCCATTGTAAATCTGGATTGCTTCTATTGAACTCACCAGCGTAACTGTAGAATTACTGCAGTGTAATTTGGCACATGCAGTATAACAAGATAAAAACCCCAGTGGCGTGATACAAAAATATATATATGCACATAAAAATCATAATTCTTTCTGCAATGCATTTAGCAATTTGGTGTAAAGTTCTTTGTAAAGTGTGCCAGAGAAGCAGGTTAAATGATATGCATAATGTTCCAAGCTACTACTGCAGGAGCTGATTTTTCTGCAGCTGGTACCTGTTCACTGCACAGCAGGCAGAAGTATAGACAGTCTGAGAATGACTTTAGGGACTACAGGGTAAAAAGTCCTTGTGTGCAAACATTCTGTAAATAAGTTTAACTGGTTTAATCAGTAAAATCATCCAAAAGCTGCTATTTAAACTTTTTCATAAATCTATTTCTGAACTTGAAATACTTGTTTTTACCATCACTGAGGCTAAAAAATCCTGTAATAAACTCCAAAGATTTCATAGATTGCATTTTTCCTTCAAGAAAAGAATATTTCCTCATTGATTCTTGTGTTTGTATAGTCAAAATACATGTCAAATATATGTCTGATAGGATATAAATAGGACAGGATAATAAATACGATAGGATATAAATTCACATGAATTGGGATGACTGCAATTCATGGGAGAGGCAAAATTGCAAGTGATTTATACAGCTTACCTTTGGACTGATCTTCTATAAAGTTTTTATATCACATCTTATCTGGTTTTATATTAGTATAAGAATATCATGACTCAAAAAAAAATCATATTTTTATAATTGTTTCTCTAAGGTAAAAGGCCTGTTAAGACACATACTCTAGTTCCTGTTAATCACATTTCTAAACAAAATAAAGCTAAATGGAAAGCAACCTCAGTTCAGAGCCTGAGACACACCTTACTTATGTAAAAATGACACTCAAGAAATAGGTTAGGTTTTGTAAATATAATTTATTTTAGAAAACTATTATGGACTATAGTGTTTGAGAGAGGTCACTGACAATTAGCTTTGGGAATCCTGCCTTGAAATCAAGGGAGAACTGATACCACAATTGTACATACATGGACATACTGGGAAAAAAATACACAACTCTTATGAAGTTAACTCTAATTCAGTGCTATAAAACTTTTTACCAATTCTTTAACTATAAAAACAGGTGAACTTCACTAGACAAATTAAAGTCATTCTAGCAAAAATAAACAATTTCTAGAATGTTTACAAACCATTAAATATTAAAACCCATTCTCACAGTCTTGATATCTTTTGTTCATTACCTCCTGCCCCCATGCCAAATGCAAATATGCACAATGTTCACTGGCCAGAATCCAGTATCGAGAACAACTATCCACTTGTTAAATTATATGTGGCATTTTGAAACTGACAGTCTTGTCTCTCCAGTCTGCTTCTAGGAATCTGTCCAATAAAATATGTATCAAATAAGAAAATATTGTATATTGTGTTCTAAACACAGTTCTCTTCATAACAGGGGAGGGAGTATAAATGAAAGAAATGAAAAATATGCTGCTGTGTTATACATGAAGCTGGTGGTGCATTCCGGTGTTTTTTGTTGTTTTTTGTTTGTTTGTTTGTTTGTTTGGTGTCCCCTGGGAATAATGAAGATTTTGGGGGGCTGCTTAACAATTAAACCACTATGACTAAATTGTTTTTCAAATTCGGATCACCCTTTAAACCAAAATATGATGTTTTCAATAAATCCAATAAATCAAGACTAATTGGTTTGCTCAAGCATTTGACTCTGATCATCATGATGGCCTAGGGAAAAAACCAAGTTAATGAGAGAGACAAAAGTCTTCACTTTAGTCGCTGACAGATGTTTGACAAGACTGCATCTGAACTTTGTGAATCATGCTGCTTTTTCCTTAACAAGCCTAAGCTTTGTTAGACTATGCGTAGTAAAATAGACCGATCTTTAAATACATTGCCTGCATACCGAGGCTGTGGAAAAACTTTGCATCTTTCAAAGTAAAATGCAACACAATTGATACATCATTAGAGATAGAAAGCTGGAAGTTAAATTAGTTATTGAACTACTTGCAGACTGATACTGCAGATACTGTTGTCCTTGAAAACACTGTTAAGACAAAAAGGTTGGGTTTGGTTCCTTGTTTTGTGTAATTATGTTCTTGATATATTTTCTTTTTTCTTTTTCCTTTCCCCGCCCCCCCCCCACGGCATGCTATACAAACAAGATAGGGGATAACCTAGAACTGGTCTAAAAATTACTCCAGTCTGCTCTTGTTATCCTAAAACAAAAGTGATCTGGCTCATTTCTATTTCACTCATAACACTGAAAAAAAAAGACCATATGGGTAACAACATAGTGAATAGTTGACATACTGCAAACCCACTCCGTAACTTGCCACTTCAAACTTGCTCAAGTTAGTAAACTTGGGATGATATTGAAACTGGTAAGAGAGTATGGTTTAATAATGCATTCTGGATTAGTTGTTGGCCATGTTTCCTATGACAGATTCAATGGCTCGGTTGCAATCACTTTTAATAATTCATTCCAACACAATTATCAGCCGTGTTCTCTGTCACAGCCACAATGGCTTAATCACTGTCACTTTTAAAGACAACATTTTGTCTACATATTGCAGTTTGTGTACAGTAAAGAAGAGGGTAGTCTCCTACAATGCATCTCCAGATAAAGAAAGCCCACTCATTGCATAAGTTCATGGATAATATAGAAGTTACTCCTCTGCCTTGCTTGAGAGTTTTAATTTTCTTACTACTTTATATCAGTATCTTAGACATTTTCTTATACTTGAAAAGATACTGATAAACATAACCTTGCATAACATACAGAAATAAGACAAACATCTTTCTGAAAGTACTGTGTCATTATGCCAGTTTCCTGCTGAAAGCAATCTTTAATTATAATGAATGATACCTGGGAGATAGCTTTATTACCATGTGCAAGCAGATATATTTCAAATAAATTCTTTTCTGATAAAGCAAACATATTTCAAATTTTTTCACCAAGTAAAAGACTATGCCTGAAAATTAGCTCCTATAGATTTCTGACAAATCCTGAAACTGTCACAAGTTGCTGCCATGACCACTGGGATATAATGAAGTGAAATGAGACTCTGGCTTCAAATATAATTTTAACTTTTTCTCATGCAAGTTTTCTTGGAACATGGCTATCTCTGAAAAGAAGAAAAGCTTTCACTTTGACAACTCTGTTCAATACTATTTAAATCCATACACTCTTCAAGACAAGTGCAAACAGTTCAGGTTGGTTGAAAAACTGAGCATGCAAACTAAAGAATATCAAGTATAAAGCATAAAAACTTTACTAGTGACCAGTGGAGCATAAGACGGTGAATTTCTGCAAACAGCTGTGATTGTAAATAAACACAATGTCATTGAGCTCTCTCTTCATCTTCTTTCTTGAAAGGGGAATCCATGGGAAGGCAGGGAAGAGTGTCTCACTTTTCTGTACTGTGCCTTTCTGTACTGTGGTAACTGCAGTCTGCCATAACAGCATAAGTAAGATTCTAGTGTAAGAGTATGCCTGTAGTTAGCTGATATTCAGAGAGCAACACGTTTGTTTTAAGTGGTGTTATTATAAAAAATAGTCCAGCTATATGGCAGACTGAAGCTCAACACTCACGTTTTCTTTGTTCTTAGCAGGGTGTGAATATCATAACTTGAATCTTTTTGCTATCTAAACTAGCATTCAGTTCACTCAAACTTCAAACACCTCCATGTAGAAAATTATATTCTGGACATAACTGTAACAGGACAATGAACTTGGACAAATTTAAATATCAGTCAAGCCATAGATCAAAAAGAGAAAAGTTTGAACAGCTGTGAAATCTTCTGAATAATAGTAAGGAATATTAGTGTATAGATCTTATTTTTGTAAAAAAAACATTATTCTATAAGCTGGGGTTTGGGTTTTTTTTTTTTTGTTTTTTTTTAATTGTTCAGTTTTGCTATGAGTAATTTACTGAAAAGGCAAGATGAAGTTTAGAGCAGAATTTTTGTCACTTCTTTTGAGGATAAAGTTTGTGTTTGACAAATTATATAAAAGTGTATGCAAATGTGTGGTGAAAGGGACTAACTAAAGATGCTAATATTGCAACTCTAATTCATATATTCTTTTTCATCTGCCTCATTAAGTTTATAATTAAAAGCTTTTCAGTTCCAGTTCAAGTAGAGTATATATTTTTTAATGATAAATGGATCAATTTATGAAAAACAATGTAAAAAGAGATTTATCTTTTAAAAAATGATGTTATTTCACTCACCTTCCCCTCTCTCTGAAATGAGTTTTCAAAAAGTCATGAATGCAAAATGTTGTAAGTGAAACTGCTATTTTCTGACATGTTTCATACTAGTCATTTAATTACAGCATAATTGCATTAGCTTACTTTGTTTTCTACATGTGGTGTAAAGCATGATTGCAAAAAAACCTAAGAGTGACATGTCTTGGTTTGGGTAGTGGTTTCTTTTTCCTTATTGAGAAGCTTTTTTCCAATAGGCATCTTCTTTTCCCAGATAAAATAATATCCCGTTTAATGAATGCTTTCTCTCTCAGCTGAAATATCTGCATTTTTGGGCCTGATCCAGAAAGAAGTGAAATCAATGAAAATCTTTCCATTTGTTTCAGAGGGCTTTGAGTCAAGCTTTTAGCTAAGCAGCTGTTTGGTACTTCTAATCAGTATAAGTCACTCTTTTAGATGATTTGCATTTTTCTGTATTATACAGCTACTCTACGTAAATTTTGAATTTAATAGCAACATGTCTCTTTACAGGTGACATCCTGTTTCATCATGTGTTCCTGATCTGAATATAGCTTGCAATAAGAATAATTGTTAAATATGATAACTAATTTGACTACACTAAAAACCAAGGCTGTCAAACCAGAAATGCTAAATAATATCATTTCCAGGAAGCAACAAACACTGGTGACACTGTCATCTATTCTTGTAAAAAGCCATGATGAAAATGAAATATCTCAAATACAAATTCAGAAGATTTACATCAAACGCAGCCTTTAAAATACTGTCAGGATAAATTAAAAATGTAATGTCATTTGCAGCCAACTGCACATAGTTCTACCATTAGAAACACAACTGAGGTTATAAACAGCTATTTTTACACAAAGCCAATACTATATGTGAAAGAGCAATTTAAGTTTTTTTCCCATCAAAAATGGCCCTTAGATATGGTACACCAGACTGAAATTTTAAAATGCAACAGTAATACACTTGAAGGGGTAGCAATATCTCCATTCTTGAAAATAAGTTGTATCAGAATAATATGATGCTATTGTGGTACTAATAACACTATTGTTCTCAAAATGGCAACCTATTCTGAATGATCCTAAATCAGACGGACCATTGGTCTAATGCTCCATGGGGTAATAGCATCTAGTAGTACACTGGTTAGCACAAAAGTTTTGCCACATTAGCATAGTGCTAATCTCCAAAAATAGGGGAATGTTTGAGTCCCAGATTATACATATGGCCTCCTTCTGATATAGTTCTGTTGAGACTCTGTATTTCTTCCCTTCTGCTTGTATGTGTGGGTTGCTTTTCTCTTCCTGTGTCCCATTTCTTTAATATCCTCTCCAAAGTTTTGGCATGAAACTGCACAGATCTCAGAAAATGCACTGCCTATATTGCAAGTTTCAGTCCTTTTTCTAATCAAAATACTTCAGACATTATATACTATGCTGAGTATTAATCTTTGGTACTCAATGAAATAAAATATTTCAATATCTTTAAACTATGCTTGCAATTAAGATGACATGCAGAATATTGTTCTGTCCAGTACATTGTGTCCTAGGAAATAAACTTTTCCTTTAATTGCTTAATAAAATTAAATACTAATTTTCTTTTAAAAATCAATGACCAATGTAGTTTTAACTTATCAGGGTGCTTCTGAAATTCTGAAAGACCGTGCAGAAACTCCATGCTTATTTTTTAACCTCCTCAGTGGGAAATAAGATCATCTAATTCAGCTGATTTAAGAATGACTTTTTGGTCATTTGGCAAAGTTAATGGGTGTTAGTAAAATGACTGAATAAGGCCATCCTGCCAAAGAGGGTTAGAATGTCAGTTTGGCTTACAGCTATGATCAGTGTCCCTTCTCTATCTTATATCTTGAGTCACACACAGGATGGCTGAGGCTGGAGGCATCTCTAGAGATGATCGGAGCAGGGTCAGATAGGGCAGGTTGCTCAAGGTTGTGTCCTGTCAAATTTTGAGAACCAGCAAGGATGGAAGCTCCAGAACTCTGGGCAGCCTGTTCCAGCACTAGCTCATATTAGAAAAGTGTTTTCTGACAGTCAGACAGAATTTCCTCTCTTGTAGGTTGTGCCCATGGCCTCTTGGCCTGTTACTGAGCACTGATAAGAAGAGCCTGGCTCTGTCCTCCTTACTCTCCCAATGGGGTATTATACACATGGATCATGTTTTCCTGAGCCTTCTTTTCTAGCTGTTGAGCAGTCCCAGCTATCTCAGCCTCTCTTTATACGCCAGATGCTCCACTCCCTTAGTCATCAACAGACTACAGGAAGGGTTGTTTCTTATGTTATTTCAACATAGTATCACCATAAATGCTGGCTTGCAAAAGGGAAAGGGTCAGTCAGTGAAGCAATATTTCAGTAATGTCAGAACAAGTCCTGGCAAGAGGAAAGTATTACTTTATGTCTGTTGTTCAAAAATAATGTATTTTCAGACCCATATTTATTCCTGTACGACCTACTTTCGGCAGCAGCTCTTATTTCAGTAACAGAAGATTGGGATCTGTGAGTAGCTCATACTGCAACTTCGTAAAGTGCCAACTTCTCATAATCACACAGAACACAAGCAGCAAAATCAAATGTTCTTGTTGTGAAATTCTAGTGTTTTCAACCCAATACACATTTTTCTCCTTGTCCATTGCCAAGGCTTAGACTTTTCTGAGTCACTAAGAAAACTGAACCTGATAGGCATAATTATTAAAATATCTCCTAGCAAAGAAAAGGAAACCGTAATGGAAATCTGTGACCATAAAAATATTGAAAATAACTGAATTTGCAAGAACTGCAGCCTGTGTAACACAGATTGGGAACCACTCACAATATAAATTTGTTTTTAGTTAAATGACTAAGAATGACTGACTCATTTGATGGCAGCTTCAAACTTTGGTTTTGATTTTCTCTTCTGTTCCCATTTTTTTTTTTTTTTTCTTTATAACAAGGTAAAAGAACTTAGGGCAGATGGGAACCCACTGGAAACTGGGTAAACTGTTTCTGAGAGTATACTTCCATCTGTTTCTATTTTCTTCTACACATTGACTCAGTTCACTCTCTTTAAAGAGTAGCCAAATAAGAAGGAACAATTTTTTGGATCTGTTCTTAGAAGATTTTTTTTCCCCTTTGGTCCAAGTTCAAAATCTGTAGATCCTTTCCTCAACAGCTGCAAAAAATTACATAATTTAAGCATCAGTATTTTTAATTTTTTAAAATAAAAATATTTTATTAAACATTTTCATTACTTCTTTCCTAGATTGATACAATATATATTGAGAAAAATATTGTTCATACAGCTGACACTTATTTTACTTATATATGACACATGGAGGATGTTTGCCATATGAAATTTGCCTTGTACTTTTGTTTTTACAGCATACACATGCATATGGCCACTGAATATACTTCTAATATTTATTAAAAGTTGTTAAAAAAACCTAAAAACACATCACTTTGGTATGGATTGTAGAAAAATGCAGCAGTATGTGGTATCTTGCATATGTAGAGTCTAATCACTCAACACTTTCCTAATAGTAGTAAAGACTAACTATTTAAATGGCTGAAAAATACAATCATCTTGTATTTAACGGAAATTTCCAAAATGAAACTAAAAAAAAAAAAATCCATTAATACAATCAGAAAAAATAAGTAATTTTCTAATTCCCTACTGCTATGGCTTCATGGTGCATGTATATATATTGTATAGTGTCTCTAGAATGAACAGGTGCTATTCTATTCTCATGATTTCAAAACTACATAGAGGAAAAACCTGGTCTGTATGAAAAATCAAACACTGCAAATGCAAAAGCCGTTGGGTTTTTTTTAATGCAACTAATGCAATTGATGCTGTTTTTAAGGCTGAGTGCACAGGATAGCCTAAAAAGTTAGAATCAATTATACTTAATGAAGCTTGTGAATTTATGGGTTTTCTGTAAAGTCATTCAGGGACAGTGAAGGTAAAACAGTATATTAACCCAAAAATATTCCAGATTGACCTCTTCTTGTGACTTAGTGTGCTATCTAGCTGACAATCAAGAATATTAAAAACACACAAAATCTTTTAAATAAAAGTCAGAATAATTGTCTGAAATGTCATCATACTGTCTAACTTTTAGGCAAGAGACATTTATTTTTTTTTTCTGTAAAAATACATCATCTGGCCTTTAGTGGCTATGTGGGCCATTTTACTCATTAATCACGTGAATATTTAAATGTACAATGTTCTTCAATATAGAGAAATCAAAATCCATATTTCATGAGGGGGTAGTTATTGAACACTTGATTTATAATAGTATAACCTAGCTGTAGTATTGAGGGATGTTTAGCTGTGTATAGACTTATTGAATTATTCTTTGGTTAGTTAGTGTAATGGTAAGCTAGGAAAACCATAACTGTGGCTATTAAATAGATTTATTTTTTTTTTAAATGAACAAATTATTAGAAACTGCTGTATTGGGTTTAAGTGGCAAGGTTTTGGTAGTGGGGGTCTATAACAGTGGGCTTCTGTGAGAAGCTGCCAGAAACTTCCTGCAAGTCCAACAGCTGGGTCTAAGATGGACCCGCCACTGGACAAGGCTGAGCCAGTGACAGTGGTAGTGCCTCTGGAGTAACAAGTCTGAGAAAGGGGTGGAAAAACTGTTGCACAGGAGCATCTGTAGACAGAAGTGAGAATATGTGAGACAAACAGCTCTGCAGACACCAAGGTCAGTAAAGAACAAGGAGGAGGAGGTGCTCCAGGTGCCAGAGCAGAGATTCCCCTGCAGCCTGTGGTGAAGATCATGGTGAGGCATGGTGAGATTCTCTCCTAACAGCCCATAGACGCCTTTGGTGGAGCAGATATCCACATGCAGCCCCTGGAGGACCCCCCACCAGAGCAGGATGCCTGAATGAGTCTGTGACCCTGTGGAAAGTCTGTGCTGCAGCAAGCTCCTATCATGACCTGTGGGCTCATGGATGGAACAGGTAGCAGGTTTGCTGGCAGGGCTTTTTACCCCACAGGAGGCCTATGGGCCTGGAGCAGTCTATTTCTGAAGGATTGCACACCATGGAAGGGACCACTGCTGGAGCAGTTCATGAAGAACTGCAGTCCATGGTGAGTAGCCCAGTTGGAAAAGTGCATAGAGGTCTGTATCCAGTGGGAGAGACACCATGCTGGAGAAGGGGAATCGTGTGAAGAGTCTTTCCACTGAGGAGAAAGGAGCAACAGACACAATGTGTGAAGAGTTGACAGCCCACATTCCCTGTCCCCCTGTGCCATTGAATGGGGAGGAGTTAAAGAAAACTGGGAGCAAAGTTAAGCCAAGATAGAAGGGAGGGGTGGTGGTAATGTAAAATTTGCTTTTATTTCTTATTATCATGGAACAATCACCAGTCTTAGCCAAAATTTGCCTCTTATGCTACATAGAATGTAATAATTAGTTTTGGTGCCTTAGTCATGAGGCTCTGTCATACTGAAATAAATTCACATAAAACATGAGACTTATACTACCTTAAATGGCAATTAAGACATTAATTATCATAATAGGAGTTGAATATAATTTTGGCACATTCTGGAATTGGTGCAGTTCCTGGTCTGCTTATACAATTTTGTCTTCTGAACTCTATGTCTGTCTGGCTTTTTGTCAAAAGGTGCCTTTAGTAATGTAGCCTTTACATTCTGGGTATAGTAAAAATGTGGGTGTGGTTACAGTGCTGAATGTTACATTAGCAGTGGACATACATTTATCTCCATTGTCCATACATATATGTATGTATGTAAATAATGCATCTATTCTGAACACCAGTTCACAAATTTGTCACCTGCCCAGTATACCATTCCAAGTCTCCCTAGCAACACACCAACTCTTTGCAGTAACAATCCATCTGTCTGTTTTACCAATCCAACTGTTCACAAGAAAACCCACAATCTTTCCAGGATCAATCAATCTCAGTATCCTGCCAAGCTATTTTCTCCTCCATGTTAAAATGACACAGGTTCTTATGCAATAAACTACTGTGATTTTTTAGGGCCAAATCTGTTGTGGTCCACCGGTCTTCAGACAGTCATGTAGTGCAAATTTCAGTTACAAAAATGAGATAAAAGAAAAAGGATAGAGGAAAACCAATGAAAGTTCAGCACTTGTGCCAGAAAAAAAGACAATATTTTTTAGAAATTATGTACTCTTACAATGCCTTCAACACCAGGCACATCTCCATATGGGAGTACAATGCATAACTTTGAAGTGAATTGAAAGGAAGATAATTTTCAGCAATCAGAGAGCACATTTTACACTAAAAAATATGCAGTATTTCTTTAGGCGAGTGCTGAGTACTTCATATATATTGCAAAATTCTAAACATAATTATCTGTATTCATTTATCTATCTATCTCTCTCTAAAGCTATGAAAATAACAATTTATGCATGTATTTACCTTATTTCCAGTCTTATTTATTCTGTCTTTAAGCTCCAGTGACACTATAGTTTCCTGTGGTGTTTTTCTTTATCTCGCCATACAGGGTTACAGCATCTTTTCAACACATAGTTCAACACATAGCTTTGTTTTCTATGGTCCCAAAGAATAAGCGAGTCTGGCAGGCATCTCAGGAGCTGTCTAGGCCACCCTACGTTCCAAAGCAGGGCCAGATTTAGGGTGAGACCAGGCTGCTCAGGGCATAGTCCAGCTGTGACTTTAAATCCTCCAAGGACAGAGACAGCACAGTTTTCAGAGCAACCTGCTCATCTACCTCACTGTCCTCACAAGATAAAAGTTTCTAGTCATATCCAGTCTGAAACTCTCTTGTCTCAATGTACATCCATTGTTTCTTGCCCTCCCTCCTTGAACTTCTGTGAGAAGCCTAACTCCATCTCCCTGTCTCAGGTGTGGCATGTTACGTGCAGTGAAGCTGTCCCTTCTCCAAGATGATCCAGCCCAGCTGCTCCAGTCTCTCCTCAAAGGGCCAGTACTCCATCCTCTACCACCCAGCAGTCCTCTGCTGAGCTCCCTTCAGCTTGTCCTTGCCTTTTCTCTCAGAAAAATATCAGGAAAATGTAGGTGCAGTATCTAGATGTTATTTGAGAAGTACTACATAGCCGTTCCCTCGATCTACAGGCTATGCCAGTGTTCATATAGTCCAGGAGACTGTTGGCTGCCTTTGCTGCCAGCAAATACCATAGACTAATGTCCATCTTGCTGTCCATCTCCATCCCAGGGCCTTTCCCACAGAGCTGCTTTGTGACCTCTCCATCTCCAAATAGTACTTACTGTGTTGTTGCAGGAGCTGTTTTTACCCTGTAGGAACAGTCTCTTGGCATTTGGAGAGTTTGATGTTTTTCCCTGCTGTTTCATAATGCTCCTGTGGCCCATTTCTTCAGCCTGTTTGGGCCCTGTCTTTGAGTGTATTGACTTGTACCTCTAATTTGGGTACTACCTGCAAAGCTGATGAGTGTGTTCTGTGTACCTCCTGCTCATCACTGATAGAGATATTAAAGAGGAAAGTCCTAGTGCAGATGTCTCTGATAGTCCACCTATCACAGGGATCCAGGTAAAATATGACCTGTTAACCACCTTCTGAGCCCCATATTTGATCCATTTGCTTCTCTAGCTATGCAGACTGTGACATCCCAATGTAAACATCATGGATGGCAGTGTCAAAATATCACTAGAGTCTATGTAGTGACTCATCAGCTACTATCCCTCTATCCTCAAATCTAGTCATTTGCTATAGAACACCATCAGGTTGATTAAGCACACTTGGTAAATCCATGATGATGACTTCCAACCACCTGTTTAACTTCACATGCCCAGAAATGTCCTCCAAGAGGACTCAGTCCAGAAACAGGAATAAGGCAGACTATCCTATAGTTGTTGGGGTTAACTTTTGGCCCTTTTTGAAGGGCCTTTTTGACATTTGCCTTTCTCCAGTAAACATAGACCTCCTTTTGCTTCTCAAAGACCATGAAAAGAAGCTAAAATCAAATTGCTATTTTTAAATCTTTTCAAAGTTTGCACATTTGCTATTGAGTACATATTATATTTTGTTGAATAACAATAGAAACCTCAAAATTACACATTTCTTCTGCAGATGGCTTAACATTTTATTTCAGTTGAAGTTGTATTCACTTTCATGGTACATAAATTCTTCTAGGTATGAATTACTGATATAAAGCTTCTAAAGAATGTATCTTGGAAATCTTCAAGAGGGTTATTGTGTCAGCTCACTATCAAATATACAATAGCTTGTAAGATGTCAGGGGAAATTAGGGATGTATGGACATTAAAATATGAGCAACCAACTTAGCCGAGGAATTTTTTAATGATTTAAAATTAGCCTACTCTTCACTCAAAGGAAAGTCAAGCAGTGTTTCAAGCGGACAGTCTAAAGATTATTCATATGAATTAACAAAGTAGGCCTGAGTACACAAATTTGCTAATTGCAATTAAGAAAGAGTAGTATTTAAATATGCTTCCTGAGAGTTTAGAAACTCTTTTTAAATGGTTTCTCTTACTCTAATTACTGCAATTCATTTAAAATTTAGTTAATTCATATTCTTTAGGTCATTGGTCTTCTAAAAAAGGTTGACACTGTATTTATTTAAAATAATTAAAGTTATGGAAAGCAAATGTCATATACTAATAAGTTACTTCTCTTCCTGGTTCCTTGTATGTAATTTGTCTTTTAGATGAGTCCTTAAGTATGACAGGATGACTTTTAAATCTTGCACAAGACAATAGCTTTGCACTGCTTTTTTGTTCTCTCTTCTGCTGTCAGCAAAATGTAGCTAGAGTGCCTGTTTTATGGTATCCTACTCAAAAACCTTAGTATCTGGGAAACTTGGTAGGAGCAGGTCCATTTCTTGTGCATTAATTTTGAGGTGACTGTGGAGAACACTGGCAACACAAGAAAGCTCTAATACAGTTCCACTCTGCTGCTGGACAGTGTTAAGTGAGGTTTGTGCTTTATTTTGTTTTACTAATGTGTGGAAAATATTTTTATTTATGGTTGCAGCACAAGTAACATACCCTTACTGTTTCTACTAGCTTTTAAAAATAGTCACCTTCTCGTAAAATCGGTGAAAATCAGATCAGTTTTATTTTCAATGTCCAAATCAGCCCTGAGATGCTGGGTATAATATGCTTCTTGTCCTTCTTGCAGGTTGTTCCATGCACCCATGTGTACTTAGTCATATTTCTGTACTTTTTTCCAGTGACCAACACGTCCTTAAGAGAAACTAACCTATTAAAAAAGGGATCATACATAATATGTAGAAGGGTGAAATATAATTTTAATGCAAAAAGTAGCAATGTTAAAGCTGACTAAACTAATCAAATTATTACTCTGGGTCTCTAGATATTATTGGCATTTTATTTCATAGAAAGATTCCAGTCCAGAGAGGTAATCTAATAGTCCTGGTCAGTAAAATCCAGCTTTCAACAGACCTCCTTATTCAGATGAGTTGCCCTCTAGATCCTGAATAATTAAATTGTACATGGGTGGCTTGAACTTCATTGCTTGGTGCAAAGAGCTGACTCGCATCTCTTCAGGTCATGTGAACTTAATTTGGGATCTGTAATGTAATGGAGGTTAGGCTTTGTGCACAGTTCACAATGCCAGACTAACAACAGGGTATTCACAGGGGTGCTAGGGTTAAACAGATGAAAGCACTGCTGTATTACAGACTCACACTTTAAACCTAATTTGGATACAGGATTTCACCTTTTCAACTCTTCCCTGCATTCAGTCACAAAGCACAATTGCTCAGACCTTATATATGCCACGACTTTGGCCCTGCAGTCATGACCAGAGATGTCATAGTTAGTTGATCTAAAATGTGTATCAACACTAGACACCACTGAAGAAAATGTTTAAAAACAAGTAAAACTAAGTGCTGAGTATTCAGAAGTTGGATACTGTGTTAAATTGACAAAATGTGTTACAGAGTCCTGTAGGTAGCAAACATAGGAAACAGCTGTAGACCTAATACTTCAGACTGTTCCCTTACCCTGAACTCTACAGAAAGAAATAAAAATAAGGGACATTTAATTTTCCATCTTTGGTTTTACAGGTGATTATATTTATTCACATTTTTAATTTTTTATAGTAATCAAAGAAGAAAAGTTATACCATAGTTACATTACCCTTCTCTTGGTTGCCTCTACAACAACAGGGGATGTTTCTCATATCCCCTTCTCAATTATTGAAGGGTAAAAACCATATGGTTTTAAAAATTAGAACAAGCTAGACATGGAAAGGTGATGTAAGAAGGAAAATAAAGTTAGATTGAGGAAAAAGAAGAGAGCCAGTGACCCAGAAATCTAACCTGATTTCATACATTGAAGAAAACCCAGGTAGAATAGATTTCCTAGCACAGAAAAATTCTAAGTGGGAAAGTAATAAAAAAATAAAGATCAGGCACTATACTACAGGCATTCCTGTATGTCATCAGGCTATTTTCTATTTTTCTGATGAACTTACAAATAAATGCTATAGTAATGTTTTCTATTAATAAAAAATACGTTATACTTAGTTATTTATTTTGTTTTACATCAGAGAAAGCCCTGGATGAAGAAAGGTTTTATATTTGGGATCCATTTCATATTTCGTCTGTATAATCAAACTGACTTATCTTGTGGTGTTAGATGAAACACGAGTAGATACTAGAGGACAGAGGAAGAGGAGCAAATTTTGACATAATTTTACAGGAAAGTCCTGTGAAATTAAGTAAAAGAGTTTGAGTGCTTCATCTGAAAAACAGCTAATAAATCTTGTTTTGAATCTTTGATTTCTGCTTGTTCCAATTAGTTATATCTTGCAAAAAGTTCATAAAAATAAATTTTTGTATATATTTTTAAAATTACAAACCCATTCCTTATGATAATAAAAAGGAAGTATTTTGAGCCTGAAAATATGATGCAAATTACTTCACTTAGCCTATAGCAAAACATTCTGCATCAAAGAGCTGTGCTAACTGAAGCAACACTCAATGTTTAAAAAGAAATAATGAATCCAGAAAATAAAGCTTGAATTTTAATTATCACAATATGTGGAAACTTAGATAGTTATATCTCTGGAGTTACATTCTTGTCCTTAAATACAGATCAAACTTCAGTCTGTGATAATGATATAGTCTATAAACCTACAGTCCACAACTCCAGCAGATTTGGAAAAACAAACCAGAAGCAATCAGAAGTTGTCATTTTAAAATGTTCAAATGGACGTAGAAGGCTTACTTTTGAAATGGTACATTTCTATAAAAATTTCAAGACTTTCTAATAGAATCACAAAATCACATATTGATTGAGGTTGGAAGACACCTCTGCAGGTCATCTGGTCCAATCCCTGTGCACAAGCAGGACCACCTAGAGGTGATTGTCCAGGACCATGTCGAGGTGGCTTTTGAATATCTCCAAGGAGGACAACTTCACAAACTCTCAGTGTAATCTGCACCAGGTGTTCAGGCACCATCACAGTAAAAAAGCATTTTCTTGTGTTCAGAGACATTGGTATTGCAGGTTCAACTCATGCCCACCAGGACCCCCAGGGCCTTTTCTGGCAAACTGCTTTCCAGTTGGGTTGCCCCCATCATTGATGCCAGGTTGTTTCTCCCTACGTGTAGGGCTTTGCAATTTCCCTTGTTGACCTTCATGAGGTTCATATCAGCCCATTTCTCTTTCTGAAGGAGAACCCAGAAACTGCTGCAAAAATATCTGCCTCACTTGGCTGCCTCTGTTGTCTGTGCTGTTACAGAGATACTTCAGAATAAACTGCTGCAGAGGTGGGATAGTTGAATTGTTGCAACACTCTCCACCAGCTGATTAGATCTGATTAGAAATAGGCTCTTACCTTTGCTGCATGTTCTGTCTAATATAGCTATCCTGCTTTAGAGTGCATTGTGCAGACATATGTGATTTCTTAGTGCAGGGCTATATTCCTGCACAGTAATTCTTTCACTATGGAATGGTGTCAGAGATAAGTAAGAGATTACTTATAAAATTATCACCGGCATCCTATCCATTCAGCTTTTCTTCAGCTTTCTAACAGTAACTCAGAATAACCAGTCACTAGCTTTGAGAGCAGTTCACTACCTCCTTGTTTTAGGGAAGGAACAAATAAATATTGTATTTTTCATCTGGCTTTTTTTTTTTCTTCATTTGTTTTTGTATTTTGATTTAGAAATGATTACAAAAAACCATTATCTATAATGCATGCAAGGTTCTGAAAATAAGTAGCTATTTTGGTTTAAGACTTGCAACATTTGGAGTAAGGCAAACTGATTCTTAAGAGTATGAGAAAGGCTTCTGAAGGATTTGGTTTCTCATTTTATACCTAGCTTTATCTAGGAAACATAAGTATCTAATTATAAAAATAAGCACGAGAACAATTGTAAAGGCCATTCTAAAATTATTCCTTGTATTATTATTTCCACACTAACAAGAAAAATTTTGCT
Organism: Margarornis squamiger; assembly: GCA_035222235.1. Taxonomy (NCBI): domain Eukaryota; kingdom Metazoa; phylum Chordata; class Aves; order Passeriformes; family Furnariidae; genus Margarornis; species Margarornis squamiger. Next base: position 97,013,972 of record JAWWTY010000001.1, on the reverse strand, counting down.
TATATACCCTTATGCAGGTAGCAAAGATTCTGAATGACCTTCTAGACGCTGTCAAATGGTTTGAATGAGTTTTGCTTCAATATTCATCCTAAAAGCTTGCAAAGACAGCTGGGAAAAATTTTTCTCTGCTTCACACCCTATGAGTTGTTTAGAGGAGAGCATTCAGGTAAAAGTACTTCGTCATAGAATAATCTTGTTACAAGCCAGAATGTTTATTTTTTTTATTTTTTTTTTTTTTTTTTTATATTCTGACTGTCCTTCTCTTACAGTCTCTATAATAAGCTTTTTTTTTTCCATCCTCCTGCTCTGCCAGTAAAAAAGGGAAAAATTCTTTAATAAAAAAATATAAAGAAAAAAATCCAACAAAATTGTGGGGACAGATGTTAATGGTGTCCTAAACCCTTTTTCGTATAAGAACTGTAAGATGTTCTTCACTTACATAATCAAATGCTCCTTCTCAAGTAATTTATTCTGTTTTAAAACCTTAAAACCTCTTGGATGTGATATGTTTCACCCTTTTTTCACATAGAAGAGTTAGTGCTTTTAAGCAAGTAAGCATTGGCTGTACTCTGAAATAGCTGATAATTTTTCTTTGCTCATCTTTGTATTAGAACTCCATGGTTTTGAGTGATCAACATCAGAAATAACTTCACCTTTTCAAAAGTACTCTTCCTTAAAGAAAGGTATGGACATAAATGCTGTCTTCAAATAGTCTCTAAAAAAACAGAGAGTAGCCATTATCACGCACAGAGATAAATCTTATGACTGCTGAATTTTAGATGCTTTTTATGATAACTTAGAAGTCATGGATGTGAAATATAGAGTACTAAATTGTTTAACTATGCTGCTGGTGAAAAAGCTGCCTGGCTAAAGTACACTATTTCTTTGTTATAGGTAAACAGAAGATTCACCCTTTTATTCAGATACTAACTTTCAAAGTGAAATTTTGGAACCTGTTAGTTACAAGACATTGCACATCCTCCAAGTTATCATCCTGAATTTAAGATCAGTAAATCAATAACTTACTTTTATTTATTTTAGTCAATTAACATTCATTCAGAAAAAAAAAAAATTAAGTAATTTTCAGAGGCAAAGTTACTCCTCCATTGGACTAAAGTAATAACTATATCTTTATTAAAGTTGTAACTATCTATATCTATCTTTATGAAGGCTAGGGTCAAAACTGGGTCAAAGAGTCTTTGAAGGAATAATTGCTAATACAATCCTGTGATGTGATATCTTCTATAGTAACACCATTTGTAAAAATATAGTCCAGGTTTGTCTATAATGTCTGGCTGATATACAGTGATCTGGTGATGCAAAGTAATTGTAAACCTGGAAAAAGAAATAATAAAAAAAAAAAAAATAAAATAAAAAGACTGAACTGCATTTTGACACCTTTAGCCACAGCAAATTATTTCCTACTACAGTAGTGGTTTCACTTAATTCAACACACCTTATGCTAGTACTACATGCCTACTTTCTTCTGGTGTGCCTCTTGTGCAAAGTACTTCCTAGTCCAAGCAATAACAGTTGATATCTGCTTTGCACAGATAGAAAGAACTTCACAAGAGAATCAAGTCCTTAATAGACATGCGCAAATAATAATGCCCAAAGAAATTACCTGCAACACATACCAGAGGGATTGTTCTTACTGCTGTGAATTTTGGCTCAATTTTAACAAAGAATCAGTAAAACTGAGTAAAGTGTATCTAAATGTTCTATTTATGAATTTTTTTGTTACAAATTTCAAAAAACATTCTTGTGTATATCATATAACAAGGTGACATTTCTATTTGTATTTGTACTTTCTATTTCTATTTCTATTTTCTGAGTAACGTGGTGAAGCTTACAGGCTGGAAAATGTTCCAAAAACCAAGGAAAGTTCACAACTGAAGCTACCGGAAAATCTTGATTCAAATACAGGACTGTTTGTTAGAAGATCCTCTCAAACATCTTCTAGGAAAAAAACTTTAAAAAATTACTGTCAGCAGGACTTGGTGGTATGTCTGTCTACTTAATGTGTAAGTTTCATGAGGCATAAAAGTTTTAATAGCTTTTTTTCTGTTTCTCACTTTATATAATCTATTAATAATATACTCTAAGTTTTACACAACTAGATACATCAAATAGAAGGTAAAGAGGAGTTTGACACAGCATTTCAAGGGAATCTGGAATTAAACTCTGGTGGGACATTTCAAGACTCTCACATTCCTCTCTAGTAAGAAGATTTTTAAAGCAGTAGATTCAAATGCATTGTACTTTTTTTTTTTTTTTTTTTTAAATGTGATACTACAGCATTCATTTTAACAGAATTTCTTGTATTTCCAGTGCTGGCAACCCTAACAAATTACATTTGTAAACATCTGTGTTGTGCCAACACTCTTAAAAGGAAATCCTGTTTCTTGTCCAATATGAACAACTTTGTTAACATTATTTTTCTCTCTTGTTTAATTCCTGGAATGCAACATGACAGTGCAATGGAGACAATTGCAAGATGTGATTAAGAGTATTATTCATGATTCCCTCAGAAATGCTTCAGATTATTACCAGACACAAATGAATGATGCCATGGAGAATATGAAGGGTATTGTAATTTTTCATTCCAAAGAAGTGAAATAACTGTGAAGCACTGTAAGGAGCACAGACAAATCTTTTAGCACTAATGTAAAAAAAAAAAAAAAAAAAAAGTATATTTAAGTCTTTGCAGTTTACTAATGTTGACATTTCAAGTAGGGACAGGTCTTGCAAAACAAACATATGAATGAACATAAAAATTTGAATTGAAAATCTAAAACCAAATTTCTAAATAAGGGTACAGAAAACATACATATAGTTGCAATAAATATTGAGGAATTTTTTGCTGGTTTTCTGAGTATTTTCAGTACTGACATCACGTCTGATTTTCTTACTGAATTATCAAAAAATACTATCTTATTCTAATTCAAGGATATCTGCAGTTTTACCATGTTAAAGGATATTTTTATGCATTTCATGGAACTTTTTGAAGCCTTACAAGTTCCCTCAAAATGACACGAGGCCTAGGAATGTCTAAATGGCATATCTAGTTCCATCTTTTATCAACTGCGATAAGTACTACCTTTCACATTACATCTTGGCATTCATTTCTCTGACCTTTTCATCAAATACCATATAAAAATTACTTCTCTGGTCAGTGGAGATGAACAATTGAGGTGTAAATCATAATGTGACAAATCATTTGAGGGGGGCCTGTGTCTCCATTGCCTATAGAGGGAGCCTGGCAGCTGCATTTTTAAAATTCTGTAATTAGTTGAGATGAAGTCCTGTCCTTCATATGACAATATGATATATGACCAGTGATACACTCCAAATAGTTAAGCAAGTAACTTCAAATCTCTGCACCCTTTATAGCATGTGATGTACAGCATAAAAATAGGGAATATTTTCTAAGAAACACTGCATGCTATTAGGAAAACAACAGCAAAAAAAGTGTATGTAAGATTGTTGTAAGGTAATGTAAAACGGCCCATGAGTTGAGCATGCATGTTACCAGCTGTTGATTAATGTAACACAATAAGGCAATGAGAAAACTGTAGAGTAACAAGGTTTGGGGACATGTGCCATGGCCCCTTACACTAGAAAGTTCAGATAAGACTTTTTTCCAGTCAATTGAAAAATTTATTTTTAGTATATAGCAATAACAAGGAGATAATTAATACCTACATGGTTTGTCAAAAACAAGTTATGTCAAGTTCATTTAATTTCCTTTCATGATAAGACAACAAATTTTTTAGGTAGAGAAGAAACAGTTGCTACATATTTTGATTTTCAGACCTATTTTGCATTAAGCCATATAAGCAAGTGAGACAAACAGAGAAGAGTTGCTAATTACTTCTATAAAACTGAAAGGATGTATTGACTATTGCTACTCAAGGTTCTGTCTTGGATCTCATTATTCTGCCTTTATCTCTGACTTACTTTCTGTTGTACTAAATTTCTAGGTAAAGGCAGATTAGAAAGGACAGTAATAATGCTGGAAGACAGGATTGTCCATCAAAGAGATTGCGACAGATGTAAGAAAAACACTGGAAACAAAGATTAATAGGTGATTCAGAAATTTCACCCTTTTGTTCACTGCAAATGAAGATGGACATCAGCTGTAGAACATTTCAAGAGATGAGAAACAATTGATGTCACTGGTATTAATTAGCCTAAAGAAAACAAGCTTAAAGGGAAATGAAGCTGGTGAAGGATCTAGAAAACATGTCTTATGAGGAATGGTTGAGGGAACTAGGATGGTTTAATCTGGAGTGGAGGAGGCTCAGGGGAAACCTCATTGCTCTCTACAACTACCTGAAAGTTCGTTGTAATATGGGGGGAATAGGCAATCTCTTCTGCCACGTTTCAAGGATGAGAGGAAATGGCCTTAAGTCACACCAGGAGAGGTTCAGATTATATATGAATAAATAAATAAATAAATAAATAGATAAATAGATAAATCACTGAAAGAGTGTTTAGGCATTGGAATAAGTTGTCCAGGGGGCTGGTGTAGTCAACATCTCTGGAAGAGCTGTCTGGATGTGGCACTTGGGAATATGATTTAGGGGTGATTATGGTAGTGCTAGTTTGAGAGTTGGACTAGATGACCTTGAAGGTCTCTTCCAAACTTGAGGATTCTGTGATTGTATGAAACACGGTAAAACTTTTTGGATATTCACAAAGGAGGGTGGAGATGGCACAGGTCTGTGGTTACCTGCTGCCAGTTACGGTTTTCACTAGCTGCCATACAGTTCAGTGTGTACACATTGCAAATGGGCCATAGCACTGGAACTTCCAAAGGGTTTGTAGGCACAAAGTTTCAAGGAAAAATCTGCTGATAAAAATTAGCTCCTTAACGATTTAGTGGAAGGTGTCCCTGCCCACGGCAGCGGTGTTGGAACTAGGTGAACTTTAAGGTCCCTTCGAACCTGAATCATTCTGTGATTATTGCTAATGTTTACTGTTGATATTACAAAAAGTACAGATCAATTTGCAATTACAGAAACGAGGAAGAAGAAGAAAGAGGAAGAGGAGGAGGAGGAAGAGAAGGAGGAAGAGGAGAAGAAAGTTTTCAGATTTTGAACTATACCAATGAGGTGATCTGTTTGACTTTAAGTTTTGTGTTGGTTAAAGCTGGATTGTTAAACCCAGGAAAGATACATATTTTGTAGCTCTTTATATTACTATTGCTATGCAGAGTTATGTTTTCATTGCACTATATTGGAATATAGGATGACCTATAACACTTCCTTGGAAATGTTAGTCTTGGAGGAAAGGAATCTTTTTTTGGCTCTAATTTAGAGAATGTTATTTCTAAATTGAACAGAAACACAGTTTAAAATGGATAAGCAAGGAAAGCTTCTTCCTTTTTTGGACTTAATTATACCAATAACTACTTTGGTAATGATTTAATGTGGACCTTGATAGCAGTACAATTAGACTTATTATTTGTTATTTCTGAAGACAATTTAATGGAGGTAATGTGCAATGGAAAATGGTGTTGTGGCAATACCGCCATTAACAATGCAAAATCAAATCTATAGTCTCAAACCTGGGATGAGGTCGACTCTTGCAAGCGCAATACTTCTACTGGTTTAAAAGGAATCATACAAACATATCTAAGATTTGAGTTTTTTGCAAACAAAGAAGAAATTTCTTCTCTTTTAGGAAACAGAATATTTATTAGGAATTTTTTTCATGCATTTTTGGAAAATAAGCATGATGGCTCTAGAGGTTTATGACAAAATGACATTCCAGAAAAAGCTTCATAATTATTGCTATCCAGTAATTTAAAATATCTGCTGAGACACTGCCTCTCCATCTTGCAACTGTGAAATATCACTGCAGATTTTAGTTCTGATACATCGCTGTTCAATAACACTTTCTTAAATATAGTATTATAGTTAGACAAATAATTAGAATATAGAAAACTACTAGAATAGTCTATTTTATACCCTTTCTGGTATACCTCCCTAATTTTACAGAATCTGAATTGTGGTTCTCTGTGTTTGAGGTGACTAAATGTGATGGACTAAACAGAATAAAATGTACTACTGAAATGTTTTGTAACCAGTCTGACTGAAATGGCAAAGACAGCTAATATTTCTCTCTTGCTGTGTTACAATAAACATCTAGAAATCACATATTATGGCCACTTAGTTGACAATCATGCAAATAAGCACCTAAGATAGAGGCAGGTACTACTAGGAGTCAAACTCTTCTGTGATTTCATTTGCATATCTTTGCAAATCTGCATCATTAAATGAATAGTTCAAGTTCAGTGATCATGACTAGTGACTTCAATAGAGAATGATGTTCAGAAAATGTCAGAACTTGTTTGGAAAGGAATACAATTTTTTGGGGGTCATAAATCTGATAAGCGTAAGGAATTTGGAACCCAACTATAGTTTATGTTGTTATTGCACTTATGTTACTGTATCTTAATGATCATTAATGTTCATTCCCTGAAGCAGGTAATTTCCAGTCTATGACTGAAACCCAGAAACCATAATACTGTTTTCTGCTGAATAAATAATGGCACATATATATATCTGAGTATATGAACATGTAGATGTTCATATGCTCTGCTACTAAAGGGAAGTAAACTTCTCCATTATTTGGAAACAGAAAACATGTTTGCTGCTATATTATGTTGCTGAGCATTTGGAACCTGGCCCTGTGTAATCTAATAGCTGCTTGAAAAGAAAACAGAATAAATTAGTATTATTTTGTCACTTCTTTGCCTTAAATCAAAAGCTTAAAACCTCTGGGTCAAAGACTGTCTCTGTGGGACTTGTTTACTTTGATGCTTTCTTACACTTTGTGCTCTCCTTGTACTGCTAAGAATAAAGAAGATTCGAAAAAAATTTAAAATAGAGAAGAAATATATGTAAATGTAAAAGCAGATAATTTATTGGTGATGTAGCAGTAGGAAAGTTCTATGTACAACAAATTTTGAGAAAAGGAAAACCTGAGAGAGAACCAAGTCTTAGGTATAAGTAGAGCTCAAAACTTCCAGCAGTATTGAAAGCTGATTGAAACAATGCAAAGTACTATCCTGGAGGTTGATTTTGTGTGTTTAATTGTACTCAAAGTGCTCCCAGAAAAGTCTACTTGGAGTACTTGAAGTGTGTGCATAAATCTTTACAATATAAGGGCTCAAAAATCTATATCATATGTGCCTAATAATTTTATATTAAGAAAACACTGGCATAAAAATACAAAGTGTTTCATTTGCCAAAATCTGAGACATCTATTTTCTTGACTAAAAATGACTACTTATAAGGTGTCATGCTTCTCCAGTAGAAGAAAGCCGTCACCTTGATCACTATGTAGCTGGTAAAGAATACATTTTGAAGTTTCTTTTGTTGATTTCTTTTGAGTTATTTTTCTCTACTAATTTGGAAGGTAGGAGGAAACAACATGTCTGTCATCTTTGTGAAAATAGTGACAGCTTCAATATTTTGCTAAAACAGAAAGGATAGAGCAGTGCTTTACTTTGGCTGTGACAAGCTCAGCAAACTTCATTTTCTGAGGAAAAGAAACAGGAAGAAGTGTCAGAATAACTAATGAGAATCATTGAATATAATTTCTCTGTGTTTTACAAAGTAGCTGAGTACCATTTAGAAAAATAACATTTAAAAAAAAATAAAAAAATTTTAATCAACAAAAATGAGATTATATTTTTATTTTAAAATACTTTATGGTAATGGCCTAAACTTACCATAGATTTTTGAAATTGTTTAAATATATAGAACTCTGAATATGCTGAATGGTGAATAATCTTTAGAGGTGTGTGTGGGGTATGTATCTCTAGGGATCAAACAGCTTCAATTATTGAGTTTAAGCTCTGAAATGTAGTGCATTTCTAACAGAAAATTATGGTAAACTATCAGCATTGCTATAGTTGAGCATGAAAACATCTCTCTGTATGAAGGTCAAGACTCTTTTCTAATCAGATATTAACATACTCTTCTGTACTGTCTTGAAATCCCTTGTCCCTCAGGGACTGATGGATAGGTTTAGTGACCCTTACTTATGGTCACAGAGAAAAAAGTCATTAATGAGATAGTGCCCTTTGGCTCACATACAGAGCAAAAACAAGCAAAAAAAAAAACCCCTAAACGAACAACAAAATGGCAAAACCCCACAAACAAACAAACAAAAAAAAACCCCAAAAACCAAACAACTCAACAACAAAGAAATCACAAAACAAACAAACAGGAAAATCCCCCCAAAAAATACCTCTGAGCCTTTCTAGTTGCAATTAATTTGAACCCAACAGTTAAAATATTTGGGAATGTATATATATATATGTGTATATGAGAGGTGCTTCATCCTTCCAATCATCTTGGTGGCCTCCTCTGGACTCACTCCATGTCCTTCATGTGCTGGGGACCCCTGCACTAGATGCAGTGCTCCCCATGGGGTCTCACCAGGTCCCTTGTCCAGGTCCCTCTGGATGGCAACCCGTTCTTCAGGAGTGCCAACCACACAACTCAATCTTGGTGTCATCCACAAATTTGTCCAGGGTGAACTTGATCCCTTCCTCTATGTCATTAAAAAAGTCAACTAAATTACTATAAAGACTATAAGTGGATTTAAAACCAGCCTGACAACAGAGTCTATTTTGATGTTCTCATATATAACATTGTTCTTAATCTTTGTAACAGCCTTCTGATTCACATTCCAAATTTAGGTTAATGTCCATACAGGCACAGCTTGACATATATACTATGCCAGTTATCATTTAGTGTATTCTGAGATAATCAATACGTGAAGAAAATAAACATTTTGTTTAAACACTTAGCTGCTGTCAACCAAAGAGCACAGTATTGAGAGGATAATATCCTCTGTCACAGGAGAGTTGAAGGCTTAAACAAAGTTTATAAAAAGCCTTGCCATTGAGTCATGAGATACAGAAAGGACTTGCTTGCTCTCTAAACTCCTTCTCTGAGAAGGGTTTATGTTGGAGAACACTGTCTCAAAGGCTGCCAAAACAACCAGGGTGAACAGTTTCAAGCAAGTGAACAACACCAGAAAC
>JAWWTY010000001.1:96992868-97004808 GCA_035222235.1 Margarornis squamiger | reverse complement strand
GTCTCATGCTCCCTGAATAATCAGTTCTTGCCTTCACCCACCATCGGCTGGGACTGGTCCCTTCCTTCCCTTCGGCACGCGGCAGGTTTAGGATCAGCTGAATCCAATCTTAGCCTCGGACTCTATCAATGGTTTAAATCTAAGGAATTATAGAGACATGGTTAAATCACTTTGTCCTGCAGGTTTTAATGATGACAAAAAGGGTATATTTATATAAAATGAATTATTTATTATGACAAATTAGCAAACAGGTGAACAGAGGAAAGAACTTAATCAGAATTAATTACTACACAGTGTAAAAATTAAAAATCTACTAGGATACTATATAACCAAGTAATATAGTGCACTGTTTCAAAGCAATTATATTAAAGCAGTTGTACTGAAGCTACCAAAAGAAACGATAATTAAGTAGAGATTGACATAACTCACCATACGAGATAACAGGCATCCCTGCTTCACAGGATAAGTCCAACACTTCAAGGAAGTATGCAGAAGGATCTGCCCTATGGAAGTTGGACTGGGCTTTTATAGTTGTAAAGTCATGGACTGGTAGTCAGATTTACAAGCCCGAAAAATAGTTTATCTGTCAAGTCCTGCTTCAAAAAGCAGGATGTATATTCAAAGTCTGGTGAACCAGGATGGTTTTAGCATAATTTAACACCAAGACAATGCGCTGGTGCCAGCAGTTGAACTTGCATGATAGCTCGCATAATGGTTTACATGGTATGCATTCTCTGATTGGATTTTAGATCTTATCAGGTGGGGCTATCCTGCCACACACTCTTGGTTCTTCTTGGTGGCCTCAGTACTAAATGTTGTTAATGCCCAAGTAAGCAGTTTTAACTTCTCTTGCCCATAAGCAGTTGTTTCTCATTGGACAACATGTTGCCTGGAGCCACTAAATGAGGCCTCTGATTGATGAAGGCAGACCTTTTCATTAGTAAAATGGAAAACTAAAACTACTGAAGAGAAAACACAAAGGTGTAAAAATTTGAGTCAATGTTCTAATGACTATATAGGAAAAGAAATAGACTTTGAGGAATAAAGCAATCAATAAAAAACATTTATCAAGAAGATTTTCCTCATCAGTGAAAAACTTACTTTTACTAGTATAAGTCTTCAAGCTGTTGTGATGGTTTCAGTCATCTTTAATGAGCAATTCTTAGTGATTCAGTCTCAAGAACAGGAATTAAAATCCTTGATCCTGCAAAATGCTTGAAGTGGATGATGACATAAGTACCCATTGGGGTACACAATGTTTTTGAAGTGTACATTTGCTTATACAAACAAACCATAAGGAAGAACTGAATATTAGCTAGATAACTATGTAAGGAGGGAATAAAGCTGAAGAACTCCTGAAAGAGACAAAAATTCGGGATTTTTTTCATACTTGATATATTTTTATTTTTTTTAATTTCAAAAATATATGTCCCTACAGACCATTCAAGTACTATTGTTTTTCAATTATTACAAAGTATTTAGTAAATCAGTAATAAAAAAGGATACAATCAACTAGACTAAGTACTAATTCTTTCACATTGGAGAAAATAGGACAGTGACAGAATTTTTTATATAATATGGGCAGTCAGAACTTGCTGAAATATCTATCTTCATATAATATATATGCATTGTATCTGGTTAAGAATTATCTTGAAGGACTAAAGAAAATCTGAACACTATTGGAAGTCTAGCCTGCCAAGAATTAACCTGAGTGTGTATCTGGGACTGAAGCAACATATACTATTGAATTACTATTTTGCCTTTCTCTTATCCTAGTAATGTTTTTCTAAACTGTAAGATAAACTATGTTTATCTAACCAGCAGTAGGGTTTGCTTCTACACTTAATCATTCTAGCACTTCATAAATATTTGAATAAGTCAGCTCTGAGAGGAGTAGAAAAAATAGACATCTAAATAAAGTGAAATATGCAACCTTCTACAACTGATATTTTCATGCTCATGTTCTGAACGTCATACTGATGCACAAGAATCCAAAATCTTCTTTTACAATGAACTGAAAATGCTTTTCCAAAGAAAGTAGAGAAAATCATCAAGCATTTTAAATGTTGCAGAGCTGGCTCATGAGCCTTGAATATCAATAAATCAGATTCTGCAAACAATTCTGACTGTTTTTATAATTTTCAGAAGTTGATAGAATAATGCTTCAGTAGTTTTTCTGTTCTTCCTAACTAAACAAACAAAGAAAAACACTCCCAAGATTAAAATGCATACAGAGCTCAAGAGAATTATTTTATTTTTATTTTTTTTTTAAAGAACAACTTTACAGAAGGGACATAAAAGTAGTTTACTGTCTCAGCTTAAATAAAATTGTATACAGTGAAGAACATTACCAAGAGTAGGAGAAAAGAAAATTGCATATTCAAGAAATGAGCATGTGCTGTTCTGTGTTTCTCTCAGAAGCTAAGGGAGTGAATACATTTGGGGAATGTGAGAAGGAGTACAAGAAACTCCCTTCCTAATTTTGAGAATCCCCACAATGGCTTACAGAAAGCCTCCATAGAAATATATCTTCATCTTTTCTCTTCTCATGTGCAAATGTAAAGTTGTCTTTCCATAAAAGATAATCTCAATAGTTTTCCAGTTCCTAAAGAATACACTGGGTATGCATGACAGGAGGATGTTTCATGGGTGGAATTGAACAAACACTAGCAGATTTGTCAGGTGAGCATCAAAAAAAGTCATTATATAGACTGTTAAGGGCTGACATAGATGTAGCATTAAGGGCTAAATAAATGCATGAGTTGCACTATCATGCAAGAATTTCTGCAGGTCATTCTATTTCTCTGCAGAAAATTAATGAACATATAATAACAAATGATTTTCCATCCAGTTTTTTTCTTTTTTGTTGAGTACTAATTAAAAAGCTACTATGGGAAAGAATGGTCTACACTCTTTGGGTGGTCACATATCTTTTTAACAAGGTAAGATCTTGTAAGAAACGATGAGATAAGAAGTAAAATGCTGGTGAGGAAACTTTTTCTGTGAATTGTTTTTTGTCAACATAGTGCATCACATCAAAACCTAGGACTACACACATTTTGCTCAAATTACAACACAATTTTTCCCTCTCTCCAGTTAAAAATGAAATCTTAGATAGAAAGAGGTGGGCAACAAGAATTAGCCTAACTAAACCATCACTAACACAAGGGTGTAAATGTCACTCACCTGGAACACTGGAGACCTTAGTCTGTCTTCCTGCTCTGTCTGATTTCAAACTTCGAGCCCATGTCTTTTATATTCAAGGTGAGTGCCATTACCAGTAAACTATGAAGTTAGTCTCTTTCTCTGACATAATGAATATTCATTTATATAAACAAAGGAGAACAGATTCAGTAAGAATGAATTAAAGAGAGAGCAGTTTTGGTTATTCATATGTATTACACTGATTACAGGGTCCAGAAATTCAAAATGAAAGCTGACAGTCACTCATTCTGCCAAAAGGGAATAACAAAAAGCATGCTAAATGCAAATAGGCAAACAAGAATGGTAAATATTGATGAAATTACATGTTTTAAAGACTGTAGATGTCTGTAAGAATGGTTTGTTTTGGTAATAGTTGACTAGATAGAATTTGTAATTTCTAGCAAATGGATTCTACTGTAGTCCTTATGCCTCCTCCCATGTCCTTCCTGTTAATTTAAATGCTGTTTGTGCTGCTGCTGTCAGCTCATCACGGATGTAAGGTCTGCCCTTCAGAGACCAAGCAAACTAGAAGCACCTTTTCCAGGATGTATGTTACAGGCAGTCATTAGTCTTATGACATTTATCTACAGAAGAAAAATTACAATCTTTGTAAGTCACACAAATGTAACTTCTTTTGCCAGACATAAATCCCTGATGTTTTACAAGCTGCTGTTGTAAGTATCTGTTTCCGTTTCGTATGTCTGAATCTAAATTACTTTTGTTACTATTTAGATTGATTTAACCTTTCTTCAAGAGCTATCATATCCATTTTAAAGAGGAAATACTGTGTTCCATACATAGCAGAGTTATGATGAAGAACTGTCAAAATTTAAAACTAGTGACATAAGTGAAACTTTCAATGTCTCTTATTGGTAGAAGGTATAATAATAATAATAATAGTACTCCCTTTAGAGCTTCTTAGTGAAATGTCTGCTCATTTTTAGAGATAATTTGAAGTAATGAGGAGGGGGAAACAACTTGATTGAAGAACATTTAAATTATGTCTTCAAAGCATACTTATATACTGATGTCATAACTTGGAAAGAAATATTCTTAATGTTTTCCATAGAAAATATATCAAAATGCATAGAGTTTGAAAATCAATATTTGACTATTAAAACTCCCACATTCTATTAGTTCATGTCTCAAATGGAAGTCTGCTCCTGTTCTATGTTAGTTCCCAGCATTTAGAAGCACAGTCTTTCTCTTATTTTCTCCAGTTGCAATAAAATCAGTACCTTTCCACTCCCATGTCATATTCATACTCACTTAGCAATACTTGTTACCCCTAACCTTTCATCTTAATGGTTCATGTGTAGTAAATTTACGTTTTATTATTTAAGGTAGCAATATGTACCCATTAGTGCAGCCCTGTTTTAAGGGCCAGCCAAAGAAAACGCACAAGCTAAAAGGAGAGGATGCAAGACTATAAACTATTCTATGCTAGTTGTCAGTTTTCAGGTCAGAATACTTGAAAGAAGTAGTATGTAGTCCTTTGCATCATGGTAAATGAGTTTTAAGTAGGTCAGATGGGTTCTCAGTATACGAGAGTCCATTCAACTGGCTGTAGGGGGGCATGATTCACTGCACATTCTATTTGACTTCTAAATATAACTTTGCTTTTTTTTTCTCTTCAAATTACTGTACAAATAAGTTCTTTAAAGAAGATTTAATAATAGTGTTACGATATATTTTTCTGCGTTGTGTTATATCAATTTCTCTATGTTAAAGAATAATAATTCTACTTATTAATGATGTCTTTTTAATGGATTGAATGAATCATTCAATATTATAAGTACATAAAGTGAATTTTATTATTTAAGACCATATAAAATGTAATAAATAGAATTTTTCGCAATATGTATTATTTAGAATTCATGAATATATAGATGTGTGAATGAACTGGTCATAAAAAACAAGTAGGACATATAGGGAAATCAGCTATTGTGTTTACACATGCCTGAACATCAACATATTTTCTAAGCTAATTGGCAATTTGTGGTGCACTTCAAGGGCAGGAATGAACACTAGGAATAAGCTGGGAAGAGACATGGATATTTCAAAATAATAAATTTATTTAAGTAAGCAGATATTTTATATTAAAATTATCCAAAATACTATCCAAAATAATATGTATTCGTGTAATACATAATATGATTTTTTGAGTAAATATTATTATTTCAGTGGTACTAAATGCTTAACTTGATAACACAAATTTTTTACATTTTTGCAGAGGAGATGAGACAAATCTTAGGGGAATATGACTATGTGCCCAGCTGGGAAGGAGAGGTGGATGTCATCCTTGTGGGGAATTTCACACAGAATTAGGTAGCTGAAGAAGGAAAGAATGCCTCTGGGGATAGCCCTCCATGGGGGATGACTGTATGATTATTGTGTTTAGCTTTTAATCAGTTTTTGTCTAATAACCAGTTGTGACTCAAGTGACTGTGAACTTCATGTTCAAAATGTTAACTCAAGAAGGGGACCCAAAGGTCCCCTGGGCTACATCTCTATCTATGAAAGCAGTCAGTAGCCATCACCTAGGCAGAGGAATATAGCAAAAATACATTGTGGTTCTCCCTTCTTCCCACGGCCTGTCGATCAAATATCTGCAATTCCTAAGCCAGTTTAGACATCCAGAAAGTTTTAGTCTTTCAGAACTTCTTGTACTCTTCAGTGCCTAACAATGTTTTGCCACAAGTCACGGTGAGTTGTAGTTTATAAATGTGCCATGAGTTTGGGTTTTTTTGCCAAAGCATAATAGATCAGTCCTTTTGTGCTGAAGAGAATGTTTCTAACTTACAGGCTCAAGGTTATTGCATGTAGAATTGCTACACAGTTCTTGCCTCAATCTAAAGAAGGAGTAATTCCTTTGTAATCAATGATAGGAATATAAAGAGTTTCTATATTTTCATTTAAACAGAATCTAATTCACTACTGGGATCAGTATGAATATGAAAGTTTGAAATGAATAACTAAACTCTACTACTGAACAATACTATTTTTTTAATCCTTTACAGAAAAGTTCTGGGATGTCAAACCATTTGGTAAGTCAAAGTAGATGTTAGGGCTGCAGGAGAATAACAAGATGATTTCTATGCTCTAGGAGAGGGGAGAGGAGGGAAGAGGAAAGGAGCAGGTATGGGACCAAGAACCAATGGTGTCAGAGCTGCACAGGGTTACAGAGAGCACCGGGAATAACGTCTTCATTGCACAACTGGTAGAGGAGGGATCTTGCAGGAGATGAATGAAATCTGTAATTGAAAGGGATGGGGGTGCAGGGCCTCATAGAAAGAGCAGGGACCAGTTTAACCCTGTCAGTAAAACCATGTAATGTCAAAACTACCTGGGAAGTGATGTCAGGTTCAACAAATCTCAATATGGGTGCAGCAAAACTAAAACCAAAGTGGTAAAAATAATTTTAAGTAGGTTGTTTATTTGGGAGAAAATTGGCTCAGTAAAAGGGAAATGGAAGAGTGGCAAAATGAAGGGTCAAGGAAAGGGTATAAGATGCAATGTAAATCAAGTGATGGGTGATACCCTGGGGTATGCGCTGGGCAGTCCTTTTCTTGGTCCACTAGATGGAAGTCATGGCCACAAACTTAACCTGTTGCTGTGACCATGCTATGTTGAACACATTTTTCCATTCAGAAGGACAAAAGGGGAAAGGGTCCTTTCTCTGGATGGGAAAGGACCACCCCATTTAACCAGTCTTAGTGGTCATATCCACTCTGATGGCAGTGTCTTCTTAATATTTTCCTAATAAAGATTCAGGAGTTTTCTACAAGACACAAGTTAACATTTGGGGGGTGCATCTCAAATTTGCATTGTTGACATTTATGCAGACAGATTTCCAGAAAATGAAAAAAGTTCTGTGCAGCCAAAGCATCTCAGCAGTAATCCATCTTTGTATCCTTTAAAGCTGTATTGAGATTACCTTTTGTGCTTTAAACTCCCACTTGTTTCAGAGATGTTTAGGTTTTTCACATTGCAGAAAAGACATAATGAAATAAGAGAAGTCTGAACATGTTGAGTTGGATTCCTGTTTGCCTCATCCTTTACAAATGGTCACTGGACTTGAGTTGCAACTCTGTTAATTCATATTATTTAAGTACATTGAACAACTTCAGGAGGGCAGTGGCTAATTAGTCTCCTTAGATATAAAACTGAAGACAAAGTGGAGATTTTCACATTAGATGGAGGAGGTGGAGAAAGGTTGTAAGGAGGGTAGTTAATTTAAATTATAAAATGCAAGTCAGGGAAGTTAGAAAGACGGTTTTTAGAGCTTCATAGTAGATTAACAGTATTAGCACTGTACCTACCAGCTCCTTGAGTATTTTGCATGATTAAAAATCTCCTTTTGACTTAATTCCTATCCCAATCTACCATTCACCATGTCAAGTACTTTTTGTGAAAGACTTTTTGATGGATTTATTATTTGTTAAAAGCAATGTAACCAGTTGCAGTGATAAGGCTTTTCAGAACATTTACATATCTTGTCTCAAAAAGCGTGTTATGGAATCCAACTCATCTGCATACTAAAAGTCATTACCAAACTCTATACTGGTCTTGGGTTTGGTTTGGTTTTCTATTTAGATTTTATTTTATTTGAGGCTCTGTGGGGTTTTATTTTTGGTTTTGTTTTGCAACTCAGCATATCCTTGAATTATAATTATATATTATATAATTATTGATATAATATATATTATAATTACAATATATGTTAGCTGAGAAGTAATTTAACTGCCAAATAATTTCCTATTTATTATTGCAATGGTGTAATGAATATTTAGTTGCACAGATTCACAGAAAGATTTTTTTAAAAAGTTATTTTGTGAATGTTTATATAGCTGAGGGAATAACTGTTGTTTTCTGGTCCTAAAAAGACAAAGTTGAATCTGAGAAAAATTAAAGAAATCTTTAGCTCACCTCAGGTTCCTTACAGACCTACACCCAAACTGTGGTGTTATCCATTTCCCATGATCTTACACTTCCTAAAAACTAACACAGATTTTCAAAATAAAGTGAGAGGTTACAGAGCTGTTAATGCAAGTTCTCAATAAAAATAGAAAGATATTAACTATGCTTAGGTAGGTCACCTTTCCAAGAATGGGATTGAGATTTCTTGCAACATTACTAAGATTTACATTGTCTGATGAATAACCAAAATGATGCAACAACAACAAGAGCAATAATAATTATAATAATGATTAGAATGATGATGATGATAATAATAATGTAATAATAAAATATTTCTAGAACAAATCTCCGCACCCTATATGCTTCCATTCTTCTGGAAATTTCCACAGAATTAACTGCTTGTACATTGTTTTCCCTTGTCTCTAGAGAGAAAGGTCTGGGTCTGGGTATCTTCTCCAGCAAGGTGCCAAAAGGAAGAGACATGCTGAATGAGAACGGTCAGTGTGGAACTGGAGGAGGTGGCTGGAAGAAGACCAGGTGAGACATGCATCAGTGGTGAAGAGCGTCATGGATTAGAGCAATAGTGTCCCAGAATTTGGTCATAATTCTTAATTTTCATATTGCACAACATCTTACCCTGGAGAGGAAAATCTCTAGTAAATTTAAATCAGTTGAAGAGTGGGAAATGAAGGAGATCTATACCCTCCACTCATAACTCTTCAGGCCTTATCGATTACCTGTTCAAAGGTTTAGTAATAATGCTCACCAAGATCAGAGGAGGACACCTTTTTGGTCTCAGGACTGTGAAGTGTTCAGCTGTCATCACTTACTGCAGTGCCTGTCTGTGTCTCAGAAAGAGTCTGGTTGCAATCTAACTTCAGAGATGCTTTGTGATCACAGTTTGCTTCTTGGAAGAGAGCATATATATCACATCACAGAAAGACTTGTCCCTCTAGCAGTGCATTCAAAAACAAATTCAGACTGAAGTCAATCTGTTAACTACGGCAAAATTAGAATGTTAGTTGACAAAAAAATTCATCAGGTAAAGACTTCTCAGGTTGATCATGAAATTACATTTTATAACCAATAGTGGTAATAGATCAAAAAGGAAAAGTAATGTCTAG
This sequence comes from Margarornis squamiger, assembly GCA_035222235.1. NCBI lineage: Eukaryota > Metazoa > Chordata > Aves > Passeriformes > Furnariidae > Margarornis > Margarornis squamiger. The sequence goes on along the minus strand of JAWWTY010000001.1, from coordinate 96,995,560 downwards.
GTTATTTTGGCACAAAATGAGGAAAGAGAAATTTGCACATTTTACAGAGGCGACTGACCAACCTTCAGATTTTTCTGAATATTATTTAGCAGCAAATAGTAAAAAAATGGAACAGAAGCTAGACAGCAATCTTCTCTTTCTAAATTTCTTTAGAAAGAATAAAAAGGAGCACTGCTATCTTGAATAGCAGTCTTCTTATATTGCTTGGAAAAGAATTAGTTATGAGATCTGAACAGTTTGCAATCATGAAGATGTCCCCCTGAAGCCTTTGTAAACTCAAGCCCACTATGTTTTTACCACCCTTAGTTTTGAATAAATCCAAAACATCAATGGGTTAATTTTGTTGGCCATTTATGTGATTCCATTAATTAAACATCAGTTTACTTACTGCTCTTCTCCATGGACACCCCCTTGTTGCGGGGGAGAAGCTTGTGTGCCCTTATGAGGTTGTGAGCTGTGCTAGCAGTGGTACATGCCTCCAGTAGTGTCTCCCATGCTAGTCAGGACTCAGCTGAAGGGTCAGACAAAGTGTGTCCATGGGCAGGATGGGCTCACTAGCTCCCCAGCAACCATCCTAGGAGGATAACTCTAACTCCAAACCCTGGCAGATGGAGCTTGCTTAGCCCTGTAAGGCCATCCATCTAAACAAACCTACATTCTGAGGACTTCACTGTCACCGTCCAAGCTTGCTTGGCCCTGACAGATGAACCTTAGGAGTAAAGGGTGGGGCCAGTGCTGCGCACACTGTGCCTCACCTAAAAAATCCATTGTGCAGGCTCTAGGGATCCTCCCACACTCACAAAGCCCTGTAGCGACAGGTGAGGGATGAAATGGCAGGTGAGAAGGTGCAATGGAAGCTGCAGCCCCAACCCTGCATGCAGGCGGTTCAGGACATTGATCACTCGAGAGTGACCCGGAGATGACAGTCTGGTTCGGCAGCATCCTGAATGACCAAGCAGCCTTTTTCAAGGAGAGCACTGCTTGCTCCACATGGAGAGGGGCCTAGAAAAGGTGGCTTAACCAAAGCTCATCTCCACCCTTCACCTGGTTGGCTTGCTGTGGCCAAAGGGCATCTTCCTTACAGTCAAACAAAAACAAAACCAAAACCACAAAGGCATACACCTGCCTCCAAAGGTGTGTTCAAATTAACAGTTGCATGTTGGAACATCAGAACCATGCTGACTCTGCAGATGGTGGACTTCCTGAGCGTCATTCTGCTCTAATTGCCCACAAACTGTCACGACTCAACATCAACATTGCTGCTCTCAATGAAGGTTGTCTCCATGAGGTAGGGAGCCTTAAAGAACAGGGCACCGGCTACACACTCTATTGGTCAGGCAAACCCAAAACTGAAAGTCACCTTTCAGGAGTTGGTTTCATGATTAGAAACTCCATTGCCTTCAAACTTGAAAATTTGCCACCAGGTCATTCCGATTGCATTATCTCCTTACGCCTCCCGCTACACAACAAGCAACATGTTGTTCTCTTCAGCATATATGCCCCAACTCTCCAAGCTGATGCTGCTGAAAAAGACAAATTCTACATTGTCCTGTGCTGCCTTACCCAAAAGGTTCCTGCAGATGACAAGATCATAATCCTTGGTGACTTCAACACCAGAGTAGGTAAGAACTATGAATCCTGGAAAGGAGTACTAGGCAAGCATGGTGTTGCACTGGCACCTCATTGACTATGTCTTAGTACAACATAGAAATGTTCATGATGTCTGTCACACCCGAGTGTTGCCTAGTGCAGAATGTCAAACAGACCACCGCCTTGTGCGTTGCAAACTTAAGCTCCACTTTAAACCCAAACCTAAGAGGGTTGACATTCCAAGGAGGAGGCTCAATGTTAACAATCTTCAAATAGCCACAGTGAGAGACAGCTTCCACGTAAGCCTTCAAACTAGACTTGAAGATCATCCGATAGATCCCCCTCCTGAAGCACTTTGGCAGCATATTAAAAATAGCATCCTGCAGTCCGCTGAAAAATACTTAGGGTTCTCCTCCAAGAAAAACAAAGACTGGTTTGATGAAAACAATCAAGAAATTCAGGCATTGCTGTCAAAGAGGAGAACTGCTCACCGAGCACACCTCGCTCAGCCATCTTGCCATGTAAGGAAAGCAGCATTTCACCTTGCATGCAGTAAGCTCCAACAGAAACTTCGAGACATTCAGGACAAGTGGTGGATCAACCTAGCAGAAAAGACCCAACTATGCACAGACTTGGGTGACCACAGAGGATTCTATGAGGTTCTGAAAGCAGTGTACGGACCCACACATCAGGCTCTAAGCCCCCTGCTCAGTGCAGATGGCCAAATGTTTCTCACAAGTAAAACCTCCATCCTGAATCAATGGTCTGAATATTTTCAGACTCTCTTCAATACCAACTGTATAGTCCAAGACTCAGCAATTCAACACATTACACACTAACTGGTGAAAAATGAATTTGATCTAGACCCTACTATGGAAGAGACTCTTAAGGCTATACAGCAGGTAAGAACTGGCAAGGCAGCTGGGGCTGATGGAATCCCACCCAAAGTTTGGAAGCATGGAGGCCAAGCACTCCATGCTAAGTTTCATGAACTCATTGTGGATTGCTGGGAACAAGGTGAACGGCCATCAGATTTCTGTGATGCAGTCATCATCACCCTGTACAAGAAGAAAGGAGAAAAATCAGACTGCTCAAATTACTG
>JAWWTY010000001.1:96975721-96992768 GCA_035222235.1 Margarornis squamiger | reverse complement strand
GACTTGCCTATCTCGCTTTGGCCTTTTTAGCCACCAGTGTGCTTGTAGCAAGCGTGGGTAGAGCCCTTGTAAATCTTTGTTGGCGAAGCCTAGCCGTGATGATGACTTACTGCTCTTGTAGAGAGAAACATGAGGAAATATGAGGAAAAGAAGCACCTCCTACCCTACGTATGACTTTATCAACTACTTCTACTTCTGGATTTTCTTACACTGTTGGCTTGGACTTTATTTTTCTTGTCCTCTCACACCATTGCCTGCTGTGCATTCATGCTAGATGACTGTCAGGATGCCTTCTAGAAGTACATAACTGTCTATGAGAAAATAAAGCAATTCCTTTTGCAGGCAATAAAAACTAGATGATGCCAGGTTACCTAATTCCTTCTTCAGGCTTCCTTCCAACATTTCTTATGCCCTAACATATGTCATGTATTATGTGCTAGGAGTATGGTGTCAGTAAAAGACCTCCAGTCATTTAAGCAGCTAGAAACTCTTGCAAGTACTTTGCGGTGTGGGCACAAGTCAATGCCCAGGAAATGTCACAGTCCACAGGCTTTTCTCAAAAGAAGGTTGAATGTTAACACCTTGCCCTGAGAGGGAAGAAACATTAGCCATATGGATGGTTTAATTACTTGTATTTATAAGGCAAACATAGTATTTGTGACAATTTAACCAGGAGAATGATAATCAAATTATTCTTTTTTTTACATATTTTTGTCATTATTTTCCTTATTCACATTCTAATGTGATCTGGTAACAAATAAAAAGTTAGAAAGAATACAGTGAAAGAGCAAAACCATTGTAACTACTGTAGTTAATGCAGGAAATAATGTTGTAAGCTTGGAAATAGAACACTTCTTAAGTAAATGGGAGAGCTATTATCCTGCAGATATATCATCCTCCTGTGCTAGTCCTTTTCACCTATCACCTTTAGAAAGACATCTAAAGATATCACTAAGCAGAAAGATATCTAAACTTTTTCCACAATGACATGAAGTTTGATTTGTTAGTTACTCGAACATATGTGAGGAAAGGAGCAGGTCATGCACTGCTTTCAAGTTGTGCTGTTTAATGCAAGATTAGGGGGCTAATTATTGTAGTATTATCTTCCATTATTCAGGGATGTCTAAGGCTCTGAACTTGGTGCATACATATTGCTAAGGGATAATACTAGGCAATTATGACTATAGCTTTTTGTCTCATAAACATAGCACAAGATCGTATTCAAAGGCATATTAATTATACAGAATTAAAGCCCATAATCACAGCAACAGGACTGTCTAGAACACATGTTTTCAGACTCACAGGACCTTGTATAACCGTACATACTCTGCATGGCAGCTAGCACTTTAAGATAGGAATCTGCAAGTAATCCAACCTCCATAACTACATAGGCCTTCAAATCTCATGGGAAGAGAGCTGTAGCTGATGTCTGCTCTGTTAACAACATGCTATGGTAATAGCTGTACCATATCTTCTCACCCATGATCTTCAGAAGTTTTAGCAGTAGCTGTGACTTTCATCTGTATTTGAAGTATTCTTGTTCTAGGGGAAAAAAAAAAAAAGAAAAAAAAAAGAGAAAAAGTGAAAGAGTGGAAAGGATTAGCGTGTATTTTACATTTGAATGAAAGATGTTAAATACACTTTCTGTACATGTCAGAGTTACTCTGCAAAGTTCCTCAGCCAGTATTTCCCTTGTTGCCTGATAACATCTGTATCTGTGCAAGCATTCTTCTATGACAGTTCCAATGCTCTTTCTCACTCAGCATTAAATCATGGTAGTGGTGGTTCTATTCTGTGTTTTTAATATGTATTATGGTGAAACCTCTGTCTCAGCATAGCCAGTGAACTGGTAGGCTAAATGAGAGCTTAATGACTTGGCCTTGTAATGCAATTCAAGGCACATGAAAATCATGTACCTCTAGAGTGCAGGTATTCCTGCTAAATTAGAAGTTCACAATCACACAGTGGGATGCACAGCAACGGAGAATGTGTATGAAAATTACCATTATCATATGAGCAAGTAGAGATATATCTTCATGTTTACCAAGTGAGCTCAAATGCTTCATGGATGCCACAGGGATGCTGAGAAATCTAAGTTGTCTGTGGAAGCCAGAATTATCTTTGGGCCTACACTGCACTGCCTAATGTTTGCAGGGGCTGACAAAACTCTTTCTGTTAAAACTCTGCAAAAAAAAAAAAAAAAAAAAAAATTAGGTTTTCTTTTTCTTAATTTAAGTTACCTACTGCGAATGGTGGGGCTTAGATGTATACACACATGCACAAAAAAACACCCCAAAACAAAACAAAACAAAACAAAACAAAAAAACAAAAAGAAAAACAAAGCCACCAAAACAACCAAAACTAAAAAAAAAAACAGAAAAATGTCTTGGACAGATTGCAGTGCTGACGCAATGTTATAACTCAAATTGTTTAAATAACTTGGTTTTTTTCATTAGCAGAATGAAAAAGAATTATCCAGGAATTACTTCATTTTGAAAAAAATATATCACTTTATGCACAGATGGGTTTAATTAATTCTTGAAATTTTATGGTTTTGTTAGATTTCCTCGAGTTTTAAGTGAGATTCAGAATGATATTTATTCAACTTCATTTTTAAAAGAATAGAATGTCTTATCTTTCATTTTTACTTGTTCATATTTCCTTTCCCTCTGGCCTTTTCATTGGATCACATATAATTCAGAAAGTCATAATTTGACCAATGTAATGCTACACTACTTGATGAATAAGCCTCAGACCATAAATTTCATCTATCTGTAATCATATACTAAGGAACAATAAAAACCTAGAGTCTTCAGGTTGTGTTACAGTATGCAGGGATGTGTGGTACACAGACTCCAGTGATTCACAGAAAATAAATTATTTGTACCTGGAGACAAAATTTCAAACTTCTTATTGCACTGGGCTATATGATATCTACTGTACAGCAATGTGGTTGGACGCAGTATCATCCACAAGATGTCCACTTTCAGGAAGCAGCATCAGTGAGAATTTTGTATCTTTAAGCTGTAATTATATTTTTCGTTCCCATAATCGTCTTTTTTTGATGTTATCTATTGAATTCTAGCAGGTCAGTAACAGACTGTGATTTCTTTTGTTAAATCTCAAATAACACAACAAAGCAGTACTAAAGAAACCTCTTCATCCCTATGATGCTACTTTGCAACCCAGAACTATCCAGGAAAGGAAAAATAAATGATAACTTTGTTTTCCTACTTGTTTAGCCACTCTTTTCCCCATGTTATTCTCCTTAAGAAAAAAAAAAAGGCAAATCATATCTGAATGGTAGATAAAACCTGGAAAGCTGTAGATAAAATGAGAACTAGAAAGATGATGATTCCCTGGAATTACTGTGACCAGGCATCAAATGGCTTTTATTGTGACTGCCCCACCAACATTTGGTCTTTTAAACTACAAAATAAAAATTTCATTTTCTCTTGTAAATTGTCTGGATGGTGCACAATCTATTTTGCTTATTCTACTTAAAAACTGAGTCTTTTGACTTTTTTGATGGTTCAGTTTGATAATAGTACGTTTAGGGTCTAAATAAAGTTCCCTAGGAGGAATGAAACTAGGTAGTTGGCATTTTATCATGCTAGGAATATTTACAGGCAGCCATATTTGTGTTTAAAAAGATCACTTTAACTTCCCATTTTATTTTTGGGATACAAGAATCAATTAATATGCAAAGTTATTTGTTGGGTATGATGGGGGAAGGCTTGTAAAGAATATCTGCTTTGTTTCTTCAGACACAAAAAGACATGAACAATAAATCCTAAGTCTTTTATTATCATATAATTTAAGTGCTTCTGACACAGATGTTTGTATTTATAATTGAAAATTTAATTTGGCTTCACATTTCCCAAGAGAATGTACACAGTGTTCAGACACTTGGAAAAGGAGAAATTATGTTTTAAAGTGATTATAAAAGAGAAGCACAAGCAATTAAAATATCCAAAACTTTGTTAAAATGTTTATGATGCTTTCAGACCTCTAATTGATTGCTGGCTCTCATTTAATGGTGCAACTTACTTATTAAGCAGAGGATTCCTTCTTTCATGTTGAATAAAGATTCTAAAATGATATAGCAAATATAATTTGACTACAATAGATTCAATTGCTCATATTGTGCTTTTACTTTATTTAATTTAACATCTTAATCCTGTTAGAGATTTCTAATCAATGCTGTTTCCTTGTGTATGACATAAGCTTCTTTCACTTTATGATGAGGCCAGTAACATCAACATTAAGCCCTTCTGAACTGAAAGCTACCTTGTCTAGCTCTCATTGATATTCTTTCCATAACGATCTGATCTTTTGTTATTCAGTTGGACCATAACATAGTAGCAGTGAGGCCAGCAGGTCTCAAGTGGTCATTCCGCTTTCATGAGACCCCAGCTGGAGTACTGCATACAGCTCTGTGGTCCTCAGCACAAGACAGATGTGGGCCTGTGGAGGGAGTCCAGAGGAGGGCCATGAAAATTATTAGAGAGCTGGAGCACCTCTCCTCTGAAAAAAGGCTGAGTTGGGATGGTTCAGCCTAGAGAAGAGAAGGCTCTGCAGAAACCATGCTGTAGGCTTTCAGTGTATAAAGGGGACTTAGAAGAAAAATGGAAGAAGACTTTTTACCAGGGAAAACTTTCAAATGGAAAAAGGGTAGATTTTTGTCAGGTATGATAAGGTTGGTGGGACACTGAACCAAGTTGCCTAGAGAAATGGTAGATGCCCCATCCTTTGAAGTGTTCAAGGCCAGATTGGATGGGGCTTTGAGCAACCTTGTTTAGTGAAAGCTATCCCTGCTTATGCAACAGGGGTTGGACTAGACGATCTTTGAAGTTCCTTTTCAACCCAAACCATTCTATGATTCCAAGATACAGTTCATTATTTTATTGGGGTTTTGTGCATGAAATGGCATACAAATTCTTTTCACCTCAACATAATTATGAACTTTATATTATAAACTATAAATATAAATAAATTTATGTTATAAACTAAAATAAAGCTGAAGTAATCTTCCACTTCTGTCCTGGTGACTTGCAGCAAGTTCATTAGATATGAATCCTCAAAATGGTGTATGTCTTGCAATTCTTATTAAATAACTATCTTTGTGAATTACAGCATTGTGGATTCTTCTGTTGAATTGTTGCACAATGCTAATGGAGAATTACATACTGAAGTACTAAATTCACAAAAGCTGCAAGATAAGAAAGCAAACTCTTATAGAAAATTTTGTCAGAAGTTTTTAGTTAAAGACAGAAGAGGAGTTTAGTTATGTTCATAATTCTCAACAATTTTCTCCATCTGATGGAACAGGAATAATAATAACTTTGTCTCTATGTGGCCTCCACATAGACCATTAAGGTACCTATATAATTCTTAGTTCTTTTTCCCATCTTTCAGCACTTGTTATGATAACATTACAGAGCCAAATGAAAAGTGTTCTTTTGTTGCTTTGTTGCCTTTGGTTTTCATAATTCACAATCATTTTACAATTTAAGAAGTTTTGAACTCCAAACATGTTTAGGTATTATTCACTCAACTTGTTCAATTTTCCCCATTTCTTCTATTTCTAAAGGAGTTGTTAAAAAAAGAAATTAAAAGAAAAAAAAAAATGAACAGAGCCCTGCTGAAATGTAAGCACCGTCCACCACCTAGCATCGAAGATAGACTTAACTTACTATACAAAAAGCATATTTTCCATTATAGTCTGAAGGTATTCTGTGTCAAGCTTTTCTGTTGAAGGAAGGATTGGATAGGAAGACATTTTGAATATTTTCCTGCCCTCAAATTTTGGTTGAATTTCAGTCTGAACACCATTACCACAGTGTCTCTAGTCAGTATGGCCATGAAGAGAAGATCTGAAAAATGGTCTCATGTGATTAGCATTGAAGCTAGTCAAATGTTTTAAAGATTAATACCGAGATCATTAAGTAGCACTACAATCAAGTGAATCATCAGGAACTGGACAAAGCATTGTTGTGAAATTTTCCAATAAACTATTTCAATTTAATTACAAGTTACTATGTGCAGTAAGACAAAGACATAGTTATTTACCCTGCTTATACGAATGATAAAATAAACATATATACCCCAACTTAGAACAAAACAAGTTGCAATCATTTTGGAGGAGGGGGTTGGTAAGTTGTTAACCAGTGAATTACTTTCAATCCAAACTGGTAAATTCTCTGTGATAATCCAAGAGGGCAAAGGAAATCAATTTTATTTTTTCTGTTTTAAAGAACATCACTATCCCAGAATCTTTTGTTAAACTGACAATCAGAGGAAGCAAGATATTTGAAGAAAATGCTCTTTAATTACTGATACTCAGCCAATGTGTAATTAGGAAGACTTTTATCTCAAAGATTCTTTACACTCTTTTAAAGGTATTTTCTTTTAAAGGTTTTTCATCTTAAGCTTTGAACAATGAAGTTTTTGAAAATTTATAGATCACACATTGATTGAAATAACTTGCAGAGTACAGGTTCTATTTTAGTTGCCTCCAAAATATCCTAATGTCCAACATGGAAAAAAAAAAAAAAATGTATATATACATATATAGCTCAAGAAAATAGAGACACTAAGACCTAAGGAGGTTTTTTAAGGCCAAAAAGTTGGCCTATTTTTCCAGATACATCAGGTAGTCTATCAATTGTCCCTCCAAGCTTTGTTTCACCAATTGATTTCTTGAATTACAAGCAATAAGACTGAACTATCTAGTTAAGGTCAGGTAGACTGGATAAAGTTAGGCTCTCCTGAGAAAATTCAGTGAAGACATAAGGACATTCAAAAAGATTCTGAAGATTGAGAAGGATTTTAGCAGACAAGAGCTGGGGAAAAAATGGTAGTGTAAGAGTGATGGTGTTTTTCAGCATGTAGAAAACAACTATGTCACACACTTGCTGATGTGAAAGCTACTAGACATTTAAACCAGAAAATATCTATTATGCCCTCCCTTTCTGTGATAAATTTAAGATACCTCATTTTTTCATTTATGGAACTGGCAACCTTTCTCATTTTCCCCTCAAAAACCCATGACTGTATAGACTTTTATGCCAGGGCAAGAAATTTTAGGTGGCTGAATATTTCAGTAAATTTTATTAAAGAGACTTTAGTCTCCCTGTGATGGTGCTAATGAGTCAGACAACATTTTTTTATTTGCTTGCGATGTCTGCATTACAGATTTCTGAGGGGAAAAAACATCAGTTTTAGTTTGATATCTCTTCAAACAAGGTTGAACCTGAAATGGAGAACAAATCCCACCCTCTGTCTGCCAAGGGCAATATTTTAGCAGTCTAGATGGCTGCTAACAGTCATGCAGTGGTAGGGGGAAAAAGTTGACTGTCTAATCACATATTTGACTGCATGCTGAATTGTTGGGTTTTTTTTTCTGACAGGACATTCTTCTCTGAACCAGGCACAAGGTGGAAAATGTACTACTGGTGCCAGTCTCCTAAATACATTTATATCTAATTTGCATCAAAGATACATTTCTGATTATGTCTTTAGTCCATCAACTGCATTTGTACATTTTGGTGCTTGTCCTCCTTAATTAAGTTAGAATTCTTTTAAATTTGATGAAATATCTTCCAATCTAGTAATTAACATACAGTTCCAATGTGGGAGCAGTACTAGATACAATCATTGCGTGTGTGCATAGTAATGCATAACAGTGCATTCCCTGAAAGATCTGTGCATGTATATATGACATATTGGTAATCAAACAATTTTTTTTTAGAGAAGGGAAAGATTTTTAGTAAAAAATTTCACTTTGTTAGAGCCCAAAAGGACAAATTTAATGCTAATATTGAGTACAGTAACAGATTAATAAATGTCAGCATCCCCAGTGTTATAAGCTTTTGGAGCCATAAACCCTCAGCCAAAATTCACAATCCTTCTAAAAACCTCTCCCTATTCTGCACATTCACAGTGCCCAATAACAATTGTTAGATATGCCCTAAATGAAACAGCGCTTTTGTTCCTTAAAAAAAAAAAATAACCTGCCTGACAATTTATTTCTTTTACTTCATGTATTTTATAGCTAGCATGTGAGCATTCCCTGTAAAGTTTTGACACACCTGATTTTAGAAATGCTCATCAACTCACCATTTCCAAACAACAAACCTAATAATATATTTTCTACCTTTATAAGACTATCAGTTCAACCCTATGTCCTTCTGGGACACAGAAATCCTAGCTCAAAGCATGAATACATGGTGGAGAGTAATTGGCATGTCTATATTTTCTTTTTGTCCTCTATTCCATTCTTATAGTTTGGTGTTTTTTTTCTTCCTCATGCCTGCTCCCACCTCCACTCCCCCCTTGCTGGTCATGCAGATGGTGTAGCCAGTGCTCTGCCTGCATTGGCCTCTGAACCTCGGTCCCAAGTAATAAAAGCTGATATACAGTCTGTCACTGTGCATAAATAGTCAGAGGTGCAATATTTTGCGCTTAGCTAACACTCTATTTTACCTGTCAATCATCTTTAGATACGATTATCCTAAACAAGTTTGTGACATTTGCTCTGTTGTTTCAGTTTTATCCTTATTTTCCATATGATGCAGGGCTATTATAAATTGCATAAGTTCCAGTCCTAATATTCAGGTTATCCCTGTCATACCTGCCTTCCACTGTTGGTAACAGATCACTTCTATAGTGTTTTTTCCTGTTTCAATCAGCTGCTACTCCAAAAGAAAACCATATCTCTTACTGTAAGGATTTATTGTTGCTTTAATATTTCTGGTAATAAATAAATAAATAAAGTCTTGTCAAATATGTCGTACCAAGTATGTTATCTTCCCTCACAACAATCTTGGCCACTCCAAATACTCTTCTGTTAGGTCAGTCTACAGGAACATTTTTGTATGTGATATTTGACCATCTGTTTAATAATTATGTTTATCATATTTTACATTAATTTTCTTGGTAAAAAATAACAGATATAAATCTTAGAGTTAATCTATGGCACATCTTAAGGATAGGTGTCTCATTTCTCATAATTTATTCTTCTGGCACCAGCACTGTGCCGAGACATTGGTTATTCCACATAATTGTTTGGGGGATGTTGAGTGACCTTCTTTTGGAGCTTCTTGTTCTACTTTCCTGTTCCTGTCAATCCACTACCACCCAGTTTATCAATGGGGTTTTAAATCTCTTTCTGCATTGGCACATTATTCCCTATTTACTGGAATACTGAGAAAAGTGCAGCTTATGGGAATTTCATATATCTGATTAACTCCATACTTTTAAAATATTACGTAGTAGTGTATTTAGAAATTATATGCTAAGGTTGCAGGTGAATGATGAGGTCACTGACTTGAGTTCTAAGGCAAAATAACTGAGCAAGAGGTGAGAAATATAGGAGAGGAGAAGCTGTAGGGTTAATGGCCAATAACAGTGTCAGAGTTGCAGAGTTATTGATAACACCACAAGGAACATCCACATTTCAAAGCTGGTAAAGGAGATGACAGGTAAGAGATGGATGAAATCTGTAAATGAGTGAGATGAGGGGGACCCCTTTTATGGGACGTAGGACCCTGCAGAACTGGCAATTTTGAAGGCAGGTCATGTCCCACTTTTAATAACATTTATACAAATAGTTGAATGTAGAGAAAATGAAAAAGAATATTTCAAAGCATCTTGATATCACTGTGCTAGTGTCCATTCTGAGTCTCAAGACATCGGCATCTCACCAAATCTTCTTAACATGATGAGGTTATATAGTCACTTTTTTTTTTTTTTTCAATAGTGAGGGACAAGTTGTACTTTTTTTCAGTATCCTTCCACCTATTTGGGAAAAAGAACAACAAAAGTACTTGAACCCAAGCTATTAAATCATGATATTTTCATAGAATAATTTAGATTGGAAAAGACCTCTAAGATCACCAAGTCCAATCATTAACCCAAAACTGCCAAGTTCACCACTAAATCACTTCCCTAAGCATCACATCTACATCACTTTTAAACACCTCCAAGAATAGTGACTCTTGAAGAATGTCCAGCCTTCCTGGACTGCTTTGCCCTTCAGGACTGCCTCCAAAGGGACTCTGTCATGCAATTTCCTGAACAGGAGAAAGGGGCCAAAGTCTTCCTTTCAGAAGTCTAAGGTAACTGTTCTGCTGACCCCCTCCTTCCTTACTTCTCTGAGAATCAAAAGCTATATTTTTGTGATTGCTGTGCTCAAGATGGTCCCCAACCATCACAATCACCCACCTGTTCTTCTCTGTTCACAAACAGCAGGTCCAGTGGGGTACCCTCCCCGTTGGTTCCCTCACAGTGTCAGGAAGTTATTTTCCACATACTCTGGGAACCAGCTAGGGTCTTTACCCTCTGCTGTATTGTCTTTCCAGCAGACATCCAGTCCACCAAGAGAACAAGGCCTAATGATCAGGAAATGGCTTCTAGCTGCTTATAGAATATTTTATCTGCCTCTTCATTCTGGTTGGGTGCTTTATAATGTATTCCCACCAGGATATCTGCCTTTTTGGACTTTCCCCCTGAAAAGTCAAATAGATAATAAAATTAAATATTTTGTTTTCTTTCTTTTCCTTTGTCCCCTCCTTTTAGCCCGCCTTATGGTTTACATGTTTGTTTTCATTATGTTTTTTCCTCAGATTTTGAACTTAATGGGTTTGACTCTTCAGGCCCTGATCATCATCAGTATAAGTTTATCACTGCACTATGTCTGCAACAGTGGAAACACAACTACCAGCTAAAAGCAGAAATAATATAGGCTGATTTAGCACCTTGGAGGAGAAGGTTGGTAGTACAGTTAAGAATGATGAAAGGAAGATTTAGAAAACTATCGACATTACTTTTAACATGTGATGGAAAGCTCATATAATAATAAAAGAAAAAAAGCATGGAGGAAGGTTAAAATTATTTAGCATGTTATTGGCAAAAAAAAAAAAAACAACAAACAAACAAAAAGCAAAAATGTGGGTATGCAAGTTTCTCTCCTCTACCCCAGTCTTGCTGTCATTGTTGAGAGTGTTCAGGTCCTCACACTCTGACAAACCTAAAGGAAGCCCAAGCATTTAAAGTGTTGTCCTGAGTGCAGAAAGAGGGAAAAATATTTGTTTTATTCATGCTTTAAAGCAATTCAAGCCACACTTTATTTTTGCTAAAAGTTAATTAGTAAGCCTTTTTAAATAAACAAAACAGCTGGTGTTATATATTGCTATGTGCCAGAAAGTCCAGGCTTATTGTTCAAGTAATGATTGGTCCACGAAGTAGTTTGGGTGTAATACAGTAGCCAGCAGCCTTATGCTTTCTGTCATTTATACATCTGCATAGTAAAAAAAAAAAAAAAAAAAAAAAAAAGGAACACAAAAAATTATAAAATATTTTCAATTTTCTCTGCTGTTTCAGTATTATTTTGTTCAAATTGCAAAAATAGAGGTAACAGGTTACACTAATAACTTGGTTACCTGTGGGGACTGAAAGAGTATATGAAGGAGATAACACTGTGAGCCTTAGCCAGGGAAATGCAAATCAATAGGAAAGAGATAACAAAAAGAGAGATACGTAAAAGGCAAGAGAGTCTAGAAAATTATCTACAAGAGTGAAAAACAGTATAGCATACATATTCAAGCAACTGCAGCACAGAATAAGATATCAACCAAAAAGCGCATGGAACTTGGAACTTTGGGTTGCAAATGACAAATCACACAGCAGTTGAGGAACCTAAAAAAAAAAAAAAAAAAAAAAGATTTCTGTCTGTACTGCTGTATTGAGAAAAACATGGAATGTACAAGATCAGGCAGCTCAATATACAAAATACTTCCAAGAAATTGAATAATTCAGAGGGCAGAAACTTAGAAACAAAACAAAAAAAAAGTATGATATTAACCATGTAAGTTTTTTCTATTATTCTTTATTCAAAAAAAAATTTTTTGCATGACAATATTGTCTAATACCTGTTTCCCATATACCTTGTTATTTCCAATACAATGTTTCCATCACACATGAGGAAATAAAGGATTTATTATGAAGTTAAATAATTTTGACGGCAAAATATATTGTCATATATAGTCACTCGATGTAAAGAGGTAGTTTTTTGTCTCATCATATTTCTAAACTACTCTGATACAAATATATGAGATGCATTTTCTGCTAATATAATTGCCCACAGAATATGCTGAGTTGGAAGTGACTCATAAAGATCATTCAATCCAACCCTCAGCCCTGCACAGGAACAGTTCCGAGTCACACCATGTGCCTGAGAGTATCATCCAGAAACTTCTTGAACTCTGTCAGGCTTGGTGCTGCGACTGCTGTTCTGGGGAGCCTTTTCCATGCCCAACTACCCTCTGGGTGAAACAACCTTCTTCTAATATCCAATTTAAACCTCCCCTGACACAGGTCATTTCCTCAGGTCCTGTCACCGGTCACCACAGAGAAGAGATCAGTGTATGCCATTCCTCTTCCCCTCATGAGGAAATTGTAGCCTGCAATGAGGTCTCTCCTCAGTCTCCTCCAGGCTGAACAGAACAAGTGACCTCAGCTCCCCATACGGCTTCCCCTCAAGGCCCTTCACCATCTTCATTGGCCTCCTTTGGACACTCTCTATTAACTTAATATCTCTCCCCATTAATTAATATCTGCCCCAGTGCAGAGCAGAGTGGGATAATCCACTCCCTCGTCAGGTTGGTGATGGTTTGCCTGATGCCCCCCAGGACACAGCTGGCCCTCCATACAGACTCATGCTCAACTTGCCATCAACCAGGACCCTCAGGTCCTTTTCCACAGCACTGCTTTCCAGCATCTCATTCCCCAGTCTGTACACATATGTGTAAGGATGCATAAGGGATAAAAATGATGGGAAATGCTTCTCTATTGTGAAGTGCCATAAGAAACTCTATAGCTAATGTGTAGAGAATGTAGATGCCCCTTTCCTGGCAGGGTTCAAGGCCAGGTAGGAGAACTCTAGTCTAGTGGAAGATGTCCCTGCCCAATGCAGGGGGATTGGACCGAGATGATCTTTAAACTCCCTTCCAAACCAAGCCATTCTATGATTCTGGTTCTATGATAAGAAAGAGGAAATAATAACATGTGAATTTGTGATATTTGAAGGGAGTGTGAGTGTGACTACCCAAAACTTAAGAGAAAGCATGTGAGGGAAGGGGGTGGGGACGAACAAAGGGGTAAATGGCAGACAAAGCTGTGTTTAAAAGGGTCTGGCTTATGCAGACTGTGGGCAACCTGTGGGCTTGTCTGACCCAGGCCTGAGCCTCATGTCCCCAGTCTGGTCTGTCTTCCCTTCAAATCTTGTGGCATGTCTCCCTGCCCCTTCTCTTTTGATATCCCTTGCAAGTGTGAGTGCTGCAGGGATGAGATGCCAGCTGCTGGGGAGAGTGTGAGTGGATCTGGGGTTGGAGCATACAAGTAGTCTGGGCCAGTGGTGTCAACAGCCTGCTGTGAGCAAGAGGAGTTAGGGTCTCCACACTGACATCTGAAAACAGGGCAGCAGACACACCCTGGCTGACTGGTGCTGGCTGTGGTGTGGTATGACTATTTGTATCATCCCAAAAAACAGATGGTAGAGGGGGTATGTGCTAATTGCAGCAAACTCCACACTAGATCTTCTGGTGAGAAGGAGACCCCAAGCCTGGGTAGGGGCACCAGGCAGGTAGAGAATAATCCACTTACAAAATCCCTCAGCAGAAAATATGACCATAGTTGGTTGTTTATTATTGTCTATACCTATTATTATTACCTTTGAAAATTATCATTTGGAGGAGTGAGATCAAAAAACTTAGTCTGTGTAAAACATTAATGTTAAGCCGTCTGATTCTAGCACTTTAGAAGAAGTCATTCATATCTTTGTGGTTTCGAAGTTATCTATTATATGATTTATTAGGTTATATTCCAAATATTTTTAACACTACTTGAATTCAAAAGCTCAAATGCATTACTAATTTTAGTTTTCTATTTCCTCAGGTAATTTTAGATATTTCAAAGTAACCAGTTTAATATATTAATCATTTAATTATTTATTTAATTATTATTATTATTAATTATTTAATCTATTCCCAAAGTCTCGCCACCCAGAATATTTTTCTAACATTATTTTACTCATATTCTAGCTTTTTGCAGAGGAATTAATTTAAATTTCTAGCAATAAAAAAAAAAACAAAAACAAAAACAAAACAACAACAACAAAAACACACACACACACACACAAAAAAAAAAAAAAAAAAAAAAGACTACAACAACCAGGAGCCCAGAGACCATTCAAGTTTATTCTTGAACAAGTAGTAGAAATACCAAGTGTTCTGGCAGCAATTACATCTTAATCTTACATTGTTTGAGCAAATCCTTTGAATTCTCTGAATGAGCTTTTGCGCACATGAATCTGTTCAATACCTGAGGGACTGGGAATTATAGCATAGGAGATTCTTAGAGATCTCCCCATCTCAAGTAACACTAAATAAAACTTGGAGAGATTTGATGAATTATTTCTTTCTGAGGTCTTCCGATTTCAGTAAAGAAGCATGTTCAAAACCATATCTGTTTTCATTCTGGCAGATTCCAAGATCAAAACTCCACAGATTTAATTCCTTCTAACATTTCCTTTTCTGATATTTGTTTCTACAAAGAACCGTAACAGGAAATCAGAACATATATGTATTCCTGCATGAACTATAATTTTTACTAGATCAAACAGATCTGGGTGCTTTATATCCAGCTCTTATTTCCCCTCAATATATTCTTTTTGCAAAGGTTCACAGATGCCTTGATTCACACACTATGCATACTGTAAGTATATTAGTATAAATAAAGATCTTGTCCTTACTTACGATTTTTTTTTGTCAATGGACTTACTGCTTTGGGGAAAAACTGAAGCCTTATAATGTAAGTTTTGATCCAGAAGTGCATGAGATCTGAGATACAGGCAAGATTGATATTGAATATTTTGGACTAAGTAAGTTTTTCTCTTGTAGCTAGATTCAAAGTCCAATGATTTATCTGTGCTTTTTGAATTTATCTCAGAAATGAAACAAGATGAATACACAGACATCTCGAATTTGGAACAGATAAACCAACTTGTTTTAAAGGGCTTGTGTCTGTTTAAAGGCATGTGAAATAATGTTGTATTGAAGAACTATGAGAACCAGGTTATTTAATTGCTGTCTTTAAATTTTCAAAAAATTAGATAGTCACCTTAGATTCCCTTAAAATCAACATGAGGAACTAAAAAATTATTAAAGAAAATACATCCAAGATTATATGCTTGTATTTTATGACGAAAAGAATGGTTTCCTGGAAGTGATAATTTCTTTCAACTAAGTATTAAGGGAGTCTATAATGATTAACATATATATACAGCATGTTTGGCCTGCCAGGCTAGAAGTGCATTTTCAAAGGAATTTATAGGCATTTGAGCCTTTAGTATATTATCTTAAACTATTCAGTATCACTTCTGTATTCTTTAGTGTTCACATTTCTTATTGACGTGAACTCTATAACTTTTTTTTACAGTTTTCTTATTCAGAAACCTTAACTTTACTAGCTAAAGCAGGTGTTTTTTTACTCTTTAAAAAAATAATTGTATAAAATATATATAAAACATTATATTTAGTAAGACGTTCCTCCAGTAGACTTCTTTAAATAACATTTGTTCATCCACCATCTCAAGGAATAAATTGCTCCTCTCCTTTCCAGTCTCAAAAATAACCTCAATATAACTACTTCACTTCTTATGAACCTAGAGGCATGTAAAGCTCACAATATATTTACACTTCATTCTGTTAATGTAATTAAAATGTTAATAAAATCTCACTCAAAACAATCTGTCAGAGAAAGAAACACTGATTTAATTTTCATGGAGCACTCTGTAGGCTGCTAATCTTCCATGCTAGCAATAAAGTAAAGAATATGCATTAGAAGGCTGAAATGTTGGTGGATTTATCCACCCACAAAAACCTCAAGCACCTCCTGATGTGCATTTTAATAAGCCTTCCTATATGCCCTTTTGTTTTGCTTCTTTTATTATAATATCGCATTTTTGAGGTACAGCCAAATATGCCACTCAGTAGCAATGTTATTGATAACAGAAATACATAGAGAAAATAAATATTGAGCATGAGGCATTATGATTTTATGTTTTTTTCCCTAACAAAAAAAAACAACATAGGGTGAGGAATTTACTGGACTGCTTTTGTTTTTCTTGACTGGCTGGTTGGTTTTGGGATGGGGGTTTTGGTGGGTTTTTTTTTTTGTTTGTTTTGGTGGTGGTGGTGAGTTTGTTTCGTTTGGTTTTTGTTTTGGGTGGTTTTTTTTTTGTTTGTTTGTTTGTTTGTTTGTTTTTACTTCTGGATTCAAAATTGTTCAACTACGTTGATGATGTCCAGATGTGGGACTTTGATCTCCTAGAGGCTTTAAAGTTGACCACATGGTGACTTATAGAAGGACAGGAAGTTAAAAAGAAACAGGGTTTGCTTTTAATAAGAAGCATACCAGGCAAAACAGAGGACAATGATGTGAGAAAAGGAGGAAAGAAAAGAGACAAGGTCATCACATGCAGAGTGATTTTATAACTCTCACAGCAGATTCCGGTCTTCAAGTAAGGAAAGTGTCAGGTTAACACTTCTGCTTCATGAAAAATAATTCACTAAAGGAGAAAAAATGTAAAAGTCCCCCAAAAAAGACTGTATTTTCCCATGCAGTTTTATAGTTCTTGGGTTTGGTCTGTATCTAGTCACAGCAAGAAAGAATATTTTGATTGGGTTCCTAGTCTCTGGATAGACATCTTCCATTTTTTTAGTCAACATTTAGGATCAAGAAGTCTAAGCCAACAAAAGTAACTCAGTACGCATCCAGTAAAACGCTGTGGCAAATAAAGAATCAGATACCAGTTTACCTGACTGCCACATTCTTTCCCCACTCCTTGCATTATTTTCATTTTTACTGAAAAACTCACTTCCCTTTCCCTTTCCCTTTCCCTTTCCCTATCCCTTTCCCTTTCCCTTTCCCTTTCCCTTTCCCTTTCCCTTTCCCTTTCCCTTTCCCTTTCCCTTTCCCTTTCCCT
>JAWWTY010000001.1:96943165-96969873 GCA_035222235.1 Margarornis squamiger | reverse complement strand
TCCTTTATATTCTGTACCCCAAAATTCTATAGGTAAAAGAACTCTTCTCTACTTCACCCACATAAAGTTGTCTTGGAAGTTTTTCCCCCTTTCTTATGGCAACAATCTCTTCAGATGCTGTATACCTTGTAGTCACTAAAATTTGAACAGGTCTAAACACTGAAAAGGATATACAAATCTATCTATCTATCTATCTACCTATCTATCTACCTACCTACCTACCTATCTATAAGCTAACACATTTTGTATATATATGTAAGTTAAGCAAGCTATATGTATACTGCTAAGACAATGGCTTGTGGGGTGCCCTAGGGCTGTCTAGCACTGTTGTTCATTTACTATTGGATAGTCCACCGTAACAACAGCTTAATTTACAAAGAATAACATATCAGGGACAGCTAGTGGTGGTACAGATAGTGGTGCACAAAGGTTTCAATTACAACATTAAGACACAGTGTAAAGTGTGTGTGAATTCCAGGAAAATGGGTTGGACATATTCTTGTTTAGAACTGCCTCAGAAAACTCAAGGGTTTTGAAACAGCATTTTAAAGTACAGGCTATGCTAATATTTTTCTTTTATTTGTACTGTACAACTGGCATACTTTTATGTGTTTCCTGATACCCTGTTTCTTTTACCATTCGTGTTCTGAATACTCACTCTCAAAATGATAAATATGTTTGCAGTAGTGGACTTTTAAGATAATTACAAAAGACAAGTGTTAAGTTTTTTAGACAGGATTGTAAAATATGCTCTTCTGAAGAGAGACAGTGTACTGAAACACTTGAAGCAGTCTAATCCCTCTTAGAAGTAGTTTTCACTGCATCTCTACGTCTTACAGTCTGACTCTACTTTGTCCTGTAACCTTGTCAGAAGGGTAAGCTGATTATCTTTTTTACTAGTAGTGCATCTGAGGTGTATAAGTACATTAAAAATATGCACATCTCAGAAGAGTGCTAAATGAGCTTACTTGTCACTCACTCACTGGTGAAACTCTTGTTCTGCAGCTTAAACCAGTGCTTAAGTAGCATTGCAGACTGGAACTCTCCAGTGACGTATAATAGAGGAGGAGAAAACACTGGGATCTACATTTTGCACGTGTACCTCTGCTGCTCTTGCTCTAGTTACTAAGTAAAACAAAGTGATTATAGCATACTCAAAGTGTTCAAAATTTCAGTCTATCAAACTGTATGAAAATATATTTTCCAGTGTATGGAAAGTCCTTGAAGAAAACATTAGATATATTGTTAATAATCTTTATTTGCCTTATTTTACATAACTGTATTGCATGGGAATTGTAGAGGATCATAACACGCTGTGTACATAAGACAGGTTTGAGCCTTCAGTCATATTTGCAGGACATCACAAGTGTGATTCACGGATGGTATAGAATGGTTTTTTTATTAAAGCAATGCTGTGATTGTAGTCACTGTGCTCTGTTTGTAGATGAAGGATGAATTGGACAGAGTTTATTACTTCATATGTTTAGTAGAATGAGATGAAGAGAAATACTTACTAAGGGAAGTACTAACCAGTCTAGGTGTATTGTATCATATCCTTTGCATTTTGATTCTGGACATCCTGCCTGTAATAACTTCAAATATTCAATATTTCCTATTCCATTTATTTTTGCTTTCTACACATTTTTGATGTTCTACACATTTGGAGGGTCATGAAATTCTCTTTGTGGGCATGATACAGTTTAACATGTGAGATTTATGGTAGGACAAAAGGACGCCCTTAAGGGGGCATCTCCATGAAATTTTCCGATCTTGTTAACACTGATCTTGCAGAAATATTATTTTAGCTAAAGAGAATGAAAGGTTCTGATTAACTTGGCCGATAGTTATTTCTAAATTTATCCATTCAGAGAATACAAATACTAAAGATTACTTTCAGAGTAAAATATTACTCATTGTAGATTACAGCATGGGAATATGGCCTGTGTCCTTAATATTTTTCCCTTTTAATGGGAGAGAGTGAAAGGTCATAAAAATGGCAAACCTGACCATGCCAACAGTAATATTTCTCACAGAAAATACTTCCACAAATATTAATATCTAAATAATGAAGCTAAAAATTTCATTTTTTCCCACCCAAACTTTTTAGCATTTGACTGAGATAGGATTTTTTGGTCATATTTTGGTGTATAATGTGACTTACTACAACCCTAAATAGATACATAGTCTGCCTTCAGGGCTATATTTTACTCACTGTAGGCTTTTTTTACTCAGGTGATTCCAGAAGGAGTGAAACAAAAAATACTAGGAAAAAAGCAGAAAGCTAGTCTGCTCTTGTGTTTTTTGTTTGGATGTTTTGATTTTTGTTTTTGTTTTTAATATAATCATGCACTAAATCTTTTCTGTAATCACATATACAAGAGAGCTGTTGCTTCCATAGAAAAGCAGTGGAAGCTGAAGCACAGGCTGGGAGAAGTGAGTGCTAGTCTTATCACTCAGTTGCTCTGTGATCTAAGGAACTCCCGTTCTGTACCTTTAATCTGCTCAATAAAAACCCTTTAACAGTGGATGACAGCTGTTGTGCCCTTCACGCTTGCATTTCACTAGTGAGAAATGCCACACTTCCATTGTGGTTATACGTTCTGGTTATGAGATTATTAAACAAAACACAACAAAGCAATGCAAAACAAAGCAAAAATGTTTGAAAAGCCTCCGAGCGAACTGATTATACTATAAAACTGAGGTTTTCATGCAAACCGAATTTAACTGTACTGGGAATTTCCATTAGATGATTAAGTGATCCCCCAAAAGATAAACCTGAAATTAATCTGGGGGTAGCTAGTCAGATGGTTAGGCAATAGCTTATTACATTTGTCAAATGACTAGAGATCAACATGTTCTGATGTGATACTGGGAAATAGAGAAGAACACACAGCTTTCTCTGAAACTTTTTGATATTTACCTTTAAATAACATTGTTTTTAAAACGGGATAATAGTTTCAGGACAGATGTAATATCTCATTCCCCCCAGAGCTTCATATGTATAAATACAGCTCGGCATGACAGCCCAAATATAACTTCATGTTTTAATAATACTGTTTTGTTGAAAGAAGTTTCTTGAGAGACTTGCATTGAAACTCTGCAAAATTTGGGATATTCCCACTAGCGAGCAAAGAAATTAAGATATTGAAGTTTCTGGACTGTTGGTGCTGACATTTGCTAGTGTTGCTTGTATAAATTTTTCAGGCATTCTCTTTAGTTACAGGTGTGTCAAATATCCGTCTAACAGATCTTAGTAGATCTGGAAAGTACAGGCATCTGGGATAGGATAGGACAGGACACCATCATCCTTATAAATGTGCAACTACCATTCTCAACCTTTTAAAACTATGATTAGTCATCTAATTGTGCGTCCAAATTTAGTTGGTGCATTTTGCATGCATAATTAATTGATTTCCTGAAGATCTCTCCTAATTTTTAATTACTGCTGAAGCTAGCGTTAAATATGGAGTGAGCCAGTCTGCACACCAATTTCCTTTAGAAACTGGATGCAGACAGCTTGTGACAAGCGTGAGTATTCGTGGAATACAGAAACTGGCTGCTGTCTAGGCTGGGATGTGTGAACTTGACCACAGGTTCAGGTAAATTCACTTATTGTCTGACTGAACAAAGTTGTTCAGTCTTAACTGGTTACTGAGGCATTGCTCAAATATTGTCATAGAATATAAGTTCTTACATTTAAAGGAACTCTTCTGAGGCTTTGCCATTTAAATCTGTAGTTATATGAACGTGTAAAAGCATAATACAGAGTGACAGAAACTCTTAACCAACCTGATTTTTGGTGCTGGAATCAGAAGCTAGATGACAGTCTGTCCCCCTTATTCTGGTGTATATTTCCATACCTTGTTAATCAGATTAAAATCTCTGCATGAAACAATTATCTCCGTTGCAATACCACTGAGACAAACAGGAGCTTTGGCCAAGTAAGGACTTAATGATTTTACCTACGTATTTTCTCTATTCCATGCTGCTTTTTGAGTATAAGGAATTTTTCCTTTAGGTGTATTTTCCAAACCTCCACAGTTCAATCAGCACCCCCTGAAAACAGTACTAACACTCAACTACTACTCCTGGTGAAAGAACTTTTCATTTTTCAAACAAAAAGGGCACAAATTTGTTGAATATATCACTGTTAGCAACACCCGATTTCATTCCCCTTTCTCCATCATCTAAAAACAAATGGCTTTAATAATAGCTTTGCTGCTGTGTTCCAATTTTCACCTTAAGTCTCTGCTCTGCTTTTAGTAAATCTTACCAAACCAAAAATGGAAGTCCTAGCTCCATTTACCTTTTGTTCTTTCTCACCTTGTTAAGTTAAAGCCCTAGTGTGTAAATTAACTTGAATACACTCCACTACACTTTTCCAATGCAAAGGGGTCATGTTGGTCAAACAGGAAAACACAAGAGATGTATTTCTTTTGTATGACTATTTCCTTAACATTCTAAGGCACTTCACAAAGTTTAACTGCCTTAAACCTCTTGCACTGTAAGGGATGAGTGTTCAAATACCAAGTAAATAAAAGCATGGAGATGGAACAACTAATCCCATCATCTGCAGAAGAGCTGTAAGTAAGGTTTAATACACATGATTACCAATTGATTTATGTATATTCTGTATTCCCAAGAATGAGATTTCTGTACTGGGACTTTTCTGTTACATGTTTTCTCACTATAATCAAACACCAATTTTATTTTATTGCCACCGTGGTGACAGATATTATCAATAGGGTCATAAAGGGGCTAGACGAATTTTCATGCAACAGATAATAAATGGACATTGAAAGGACCAGCCTGGTCTGTCTTGTCTAGCCTGTCTAATTTAACCAATACAGATACTGGGTGAGTACAAAGCAAATGAAATGAAAGGCAAGTGACCAAGCTCATATGCTTTAAAAGGGTTTTCTCTTGCTATTGTCAGGCATAAATATTTGGCCATAGAGATTATTGTGTTGGCCCAGTAAGGCATTTCCTCTGTTTTTAGGTATAACTTCTTTCTTGATAAGGCCAACACCTATTCTTTTGTTCAAAGTAAGAAAATCTTAGTTAGGTATTGCATCAAGTATTAAAGGAATTTTCTTTCATTCTCCATTCATGACTACAGCACAGATGCTTGTCACCTGAGCTTATCAAATATTCTAATTTGAATTTTTTAAAAAGAAACTGTGAAAATTTCTCAAACAAAAAGTTCATTAAAGACTCACAGGTTTTATTTTGTTGTCGTTTCTGTTTTTTAACCTACACCAGGACTTCAATTGAAAGAAAATTGACACCTTTAAACTGAAAACTGATTCTGTTTTTAGATGGATGCACCATCATGGCTCAAAATGATTTTCACTCAGCACCTTACTTGTGCACTCCACTGTCTCAAAAAAAAAAAAAAAAATAATAATAAAAAAAAAATTAAAAATTAAACCTATTCACATTTAATTATGTTCTTCTAAGACAAACTTTAGAATAAATTGAAACCTCTGTTGAGCCACTTTTAACTTCTTCTTCAAACTATAAAATCCCCTTTGCTCTCCCAACAAGCATCGAAACTGCAGCAACAGTTTTTAATATACTCTTCAGAAATTCAACACTTTCTCATGTGAACATTGTTACAACTTTCTTTTTGTTCTGTTTTGTTGATTATTTACTGTATTCAGCTACCATATTTATGCATTCATTTACAATTTAGAAAACACACACAAGGTGTTATGTGCCCTCAATGATGAAATACATACCGTATAAACAAAAAGCAGTACCTTGTACTGATAATCATCAATCTTCCATAATGACCATGAATATTTACTATGATATCAAGATCTCCAGTGCAATTCTAACTAACATAAGACTGTTAATATATCTAGAGGATATCATAAGAGTAGCTCCATCAGAAGAAGCTCTGTTCCTTCAAAGGCAATAGCCTGTTTAATAAATGCCTTAAACAATAAAAAGGTGGAAAAAGTCAGTTTTCTTGCATCAAAACCAACAGTATAACATGATTTTCATTAAATGAGACTTCCAAATATTGTAGTTGAACTAACTTGGGAAAAGTTCATACTGAAAGTCAAACTTTATCTGCAGGAGTTGAAAGCTTTTCCATATGTGTAATAGAGACAGCTATACTAATTTCATAATTTGCTTTGGATATTTGACTTTAACTGTGAAAGAATAGGGACTTGTCCAGGTTTCATGCAGCTGTGGGGCTTTGTGCTACAGACAATAAAGTTTATCATGCTGTCTTATCTGACCTGCTAACTTAAATTACAAATTCTAGTGCAATTTTATACCTAGCAGCACATGGAATTTAAGCTGATGGTCTATTTAGGCCTCCACTCAGTGCAATTATGAGATTTGGGATGTAGTTCTCTATGATGACCAAAGAAGAGGTACTGCACTATCCTTGTGCATAACTATCTTTGCTACAATTTTCGTATACTTAACCCTTGTTCTGAGTTTGCATAGAATCCTTCTGGACTGAGATCATGTCTGACTGAGGCTTCCCTATGCAATGTAAAAGGTACAGAAATGTGATCTCTTTTAAAAGGCTTGTAGAGATTTAGCAATATTTTTAGTTAAAATTTTTCATTGTGGTGTCTTCAAATTAATACAAATTCATTAGTGTAACATCATGGAATTGTTACTCAAATGAAGTTTCAGAAACTACCTGCAAGATTTTCTTAACAGCTGCTGCTGGTTACACAACTCTGATTCTGCTGAAGTAGAAGAGGATTGCATGCCCTGCTAATAATGCAGCCCCAACCAGCTCTTTCCACACAGATTGGACCACCAGTCATATGATCTGGTTGTGACAGGATGAGGCATGGGGAGAGATTTAGTTGTATGGTTCCATGTCATATAGGAATCTATAATACATTTCAAAGATTTCTGAAGTCCTTCTTAAAGATTGTGAAACCAGTTTACTCTTTTCCCTGGCTCAAACATATCCATGAACAGAGATTTGATGTCCTTAAGAAAAAATGTTATATTGTACAACTGAGATCATACATTTTTGAACCACTGAAATTCCTAGATATATTTCTAGATATAAAATATAATTTCAGAATGAAAATACTAATAGACATAATGTGGCACATTAGTATTCAAAATTAAAAAAAAAAAAAATAATTAAAAACTGAAAGAAAAATACTGCCCTTGCTATAGTCACTCTTTGTAATCAATGGCAAACATACACCCACTGTTTGAGGTGAAATTATTAGTCTACCTCCTAGACCTTCACTCTCAGTAAGTGTTTTCTTGTCTGGTTGATTTTCTACATTCATTTCTTATCCTTGAACACCAAATAATCAAATTAATTGACACAGCCAATTCAGATTCAGACCAAGATTCAAACTAGTTAGATTATCTTACGTTCAAAAATTAAAACAAAATTTGGTGTGATTTTGAGTTTGTGTATATGCCCACACACAGTCTTGCATACCTATTATAGATATAATTACTTTTAAATTTAAGACAATATCTCACAAAAAGAAACTTTGACATTTTTATATTCATTTGAATTTCCTACCTCAGTATTACTAAAATGTTAGATCTTTTCTTTATATAAGATAGAACAATAAGAACAGAGACCACAAATGTCAATAATATTAGTGCTACATAAAATCTATCAACAAGCCTATATGTGTACGTGTATATGCATGCACATATGTCTACACTTTTGCTTGTTCAAGTCAGGAATATACAGAACATCTTTAGAGGCAGAACCAGCTTGTATTTAACCTAGGATGCTAAAAGAACCTCACTTTTGATCTGGGAGATCCTTGTCATAATGTAATATAACTAGGTTCAGTTTAGTTTCAAATAATGTTTGCTTTTACTTTTCACATTATTCTGTTTGTTATTTTGAGGGCTGGGCAATATCAAGGCATCCTGTGCTGAATGAATAGGACCAAGAGAGACGCTTTTGCTCTAAAGAGCTAGCTTATAATGTAAATACGGGAACAAAGAGCATGTTCAATTAACAAATAACGCAATGACTCACAAGCTTAATATTTATTTCAGGGGAATGACCTTAAAGAAGTCATTTGACTTCACAGAGATGTTCCTGTGTACTTAAACTGATGTCTCAGAGTGAAGAATTCACACTGACCAAAGGCTGATGGTAAATTTAGCTGATATTTCTGAACTAAGAATCAGAAAGATGCTACAGATTCTCTAATCCACTTGGGAAATTGAAAAGTCCGCATTGTATCTTCTGATACAGCTGTAAAAGAGAGAGAATGGAAACTGTCTTGTGTTTGCTTTTAATTTCTGCACATTCTAAACATTAGCAATGTCCTGTACATTCTGCATAATAGGGAAATATTGCAGTAAATGAGATTCTTTCCTCAGTGAAAAAACATCTATATTTGTCAAACAATTTCTGAAAGCTTCTAAGTATTATGAATAGAAATGCAAATATTTCAGAGGATGTAATTTTTAATGTAGTGTAAATACTTCTACACACACACACACACAATTTTATACCTATATATGATGCTGAATAATCATGCATGAACATTCTAATTTGCACAGTGACATGAACTGTGCTTTATTCTGGAATGCTGGAGTGCTAGACAGATTGAAATTCTCAATATCTATTCACCTAAACCCGACATTCATATTTCTTTCAAGACTAAGATTCGATGATGAAGTGTTTATTGGTTAAATCTGGACTCTGGGAGCATTTAGAAAAGAACATCACAAAATTTCCCATGGGTATATTTTGGCAATGAAATCCTGCAGTATCAGAAATGTGTGTTGAGTACTAGTAACAGTCATGAATCTTTCTCTATAACTTCCTTGATTTTAAGCATGGTGGCCTTTTATCAGAGACTCATCACCAAAATTAGAGAAAGGAAGTGTACAGCAGAGTCAGTGAGAGAATGTACTTTATAATTTCTGTTATTCTATTCTTGACAACGATTAGGCACAGCCAGGACTTACTGAATGGATCTGACCATGCTACTGCTTGTTTTCCTTCATCAATACTCTATGTGAGCTTTTGGAAATTTCTGGGAAAGGAAAAGAGTACAGCTCAAAATTAAAAGACTCAACTTGCTTAACATGAGCAATAATTATAGAATTACCTTCAACTGATTAGTTGAGATAAAAGACCTATCAATCTGGGGACATATTTGGTCTCAGTATCACCAAATCCCTATCAGAAATATTAGCTGATCATAATTGGTTTCAATTTTTATAAAATGAGTAGCTCTTGTAATGAAAGTTTTTTCATGGAGTTCAAAAATATGCCTGGTGGAAAATAATTTATTATATCCTCAATGAATGATAGCACATTACAGATATTAATTTGTATATTCTCTCCCTTTTTTGGGGGTGGGGTGCGGTGCAAAGAGCTATTATATTTTTGACAGTTATAATAAAAGAAAAAGTGATAATATTTGAAGTGTTATAATTATTCATGACTTAGGAGGAAGAAAGCCCTCTTTCTCCCTCCACATTCACAGGCCCTCCAAAGCATACACCGTTAAATAATCAAGCACTCCAATCCTACCTAGGAAACAATGTGTGCTAGAGTCAAAGGGAATCTTTCCACTACTCTTTGCATTAGCTTGCTGGATCAAAGAGATTTTAGGAAAGGGATTGGCTTTTCGTTAGGTATAAACCATCTTGATTGCTTAGTACAGATACAATTGTCATAGAAAATAGTAGTGGGTTTTCAATCCAATGTGTCAGTGTGTGGCAAATGTGAGGAAAAAGAAAAGAAACAGTAACCCTTTAAAATACTTCCCGTTTTTCTTCCTCTTTTTTGTGTTAAGTGGAATCCCAGCCTCCTTTATACTAACTTGCCTTTTGTACTGGCTTTCATAGTGCCAAGATTCCTCCCAAAACAGCAGTTTATCAGTTTTCATGATTTTATCTGATACTGTAACATACTTGATTCTTTGCTAATTGATTCACATTGGCTATTTTCTAACAAAGATTGACTAAAACATGATAAAATAAATGTTAAGTACTGAATGGTGGATGAAATCAAATAAAGTACTTTACAATTCTTCAGACTTGCAATTAATCCATAGCATTCCTGTATGCTGAAGTTTGTTTACTGGCTAGCTCCAAATGTTTACTGGAAGGTATATTATTGTTTTCTTTTTTTGTTTGTTCTTGGTTTTGTGGGGTTTTTTTGTTTGTTTGTTTTGTTTTGTTTGTTTCCATACTCATAAGAAGTATAATCCATCAAAAGAATATGCCTTTTGTCTGAAAGTCTGAATATTTTTAGGTCAATTGATTCACATCTATTGCTTACTGTGTGTTATTAGGTTAGTCAGCTACTGACAAATGTAACACAGATTCTAAATAAGATTATTTTTATATCACTGTTTACAAATCTGAGTTCTCAGTTCAGATTAGAGTGATTAGAAAGCAAAAACCTTTTAAAAAAAATCATGAAGATGTGTTAGCTTGTGGATAACCAGCAAATCTGTTATCATCTTCAGTTATTTTGTCTGTGTTTAGAACAGAAAAGTTGCCTATGGCTGAAATTACTCAGTAGAGGAAAACAGTAGACACACATGGCATGTCTGTACCATGCACAATGTTCAAATTGGATTTTGGGTGCTAGCTGGATCTGGCTGGCCTCTAGCGCAGCCTTAGGGCTTATGTCATCTGCACTGACAGACACAAATGCCCATGGAGCTGCTCTGCCATAAAGAAACACTCAGTGCCCACTGCTCAAGCCCCTTGCACCTTTGACATATACTCACAATGCCTGGTGTTGGCAAAAAGTCAATGATTGCTTGCATCAGGATACTCCTGCCTGAAGATATCATTCAATTTCCTTATATTGCCAGGTTGTTGCAGGTTGTATTTATGAGGGACAAAAATTCAAAACGTATTTGCGATTAGCACATAATGCTTCTGCAGCTAATTGAATAAAGTCCAAACAGATGCATAAATGGGAGTTTTTTGCCTTATTCATTCACAGCCCAATGCAAAAAGGCAAACTGCTGTAAACTGTTTTTACAACAAAAGTTGCCAGTTCTAACAGTGAACAGTAGTCTTTTTTAACAGAAAAACGGTAAAGTCTGAAAACTGAGGGGCAGATGTGCTACGCATTCTGTTGGTATGGCAGCACCTTACAGAGTGGCAGGACCTATAGTAATCTCCTGAATAATCAGATTTTATAAGCCAGAACACTTAGAAATGGCTTTCTGATTAGACCTTAACAGCTGCTAGTATTGTTGAAATGTATCAGCTTCTATCTGAAAACTTGATTCCTCCAAACCAAACTTGGAAGTGAGCACACCTTTTTTTGTTTTCAATTTTCTGTGACCTTCTGAAGTCACACCTCACTTCATGTAATCTCAGGGCTTCAATTTGATTGATTTTTTTCCTTATTTATTTATTTATTAATTACTCCTATAGATACCTAAAACTCCAGCTATGCAGACTTCGCTTTGCAGGTTAAGTAGGACTAACAAAGTAGACCACTGAGAGCTAACCCATGTCTTTCTTTGAAGTTCTATCAAATTATTTGATGATAATTGCTATTTCTAACATAGAGTACCAGTACAGTATTGCCATATTCACTGTGATCTCCCAAACTGCAAAGGTCAACCCATGTGGAGACACAGCAGTAACACTGTCAATGTTGTTTTACATTTCAGGGAATCCAAGTTTAAGAAATAATTTGTGTAAGTTATCATCTTTAAATATAGTTATCCAAAAAAGCAGGAGAAAAGATTTATTAAAGCATTTAACTGACAATTATTCAGAATATGTAAGAAAATTACATGCACACTCTGTTAGCATTTCCCACAATACAGCAATTCTTTCCCACTTTGCTAGCTTAAAATGCACTTAGTCGAAGTAAAGAAGCAAATTCCAATTTTTTCCACCTTTGGTCTTGATGAGTGCACTTTTAGAGGTGCATTACAAAATGTTTTGTGAGTTGTGTCAAAAAGGGATAAAAATCTACCACTTTCACCTTTCTCTTTTGAGTCCACTGAGTGATCAAGGGCTGCCGGGAGACAGTAACTGGATTTGATCACAGCAGATTGTTTTCTCTCACCCTCCCAGCTGCGTGGAATGACTGGCAACCAGAACAGAAAATAATAAGTGCTGAAAAGGGCAATGATATGATGGGAGAAAGGAAAAGAGAAACCCATAAATCCCCCCCTTCTTAAAAATAAATTTGTACATGATGGTTGTGATAGTTGCTTACTACTTTTCAGAAAAAGGTAGGTTTTTACTGTAATATTGTGCAGCTTTGCTTCTGCCTGTTGCACCTACCTGTTGCCTTCCCTATTAAATACATGTAATAAAGGCCTCAGGGTAGACATTGTCTTCTTTATTTGATTGTACTAAGCCTCATGATATGAAACTGCAATAAATGTAATTGCTAATGCAAATAAGCTATCAATTATTACAGTTTTATTAATAATATGAGGTCAGGAAGGGCAGGTGATGACCAGTTAAGTCTGCAATTCAGGGTGGCATTTTTGTGCAGGTCACCTTTTTGTGCAGGCCACATTTTGTAACAGGATGATACAAACTATATTTTTACAGGCCTATCGAGCACACTGTCTGTGTTGCTGTTTGAAAAAAAAAAATGAGATTTTTTTCGATAGTCTAGTCTTAGATGTATCTTTCCTCCTGCATTTCCCAGGCTGTCATGCCTGTATAGACATATCATAGAATCATGGAATGGTCAGGGTTAGAAGTGACCTTAAAAGTCATTTACTTCCAGTTCCCCTGCTGTGGGCAGGGACACTTTCCACTATACCAGGTTGCTCAAAGATTCATTCAATCTGGCCTTGAACACTTTCAGGGGTGGGGCATCCACAGCTTCTCTGAGCAACCTGCTCCAGTGCCTTATCACCCTCATGGTAAAGTATTTCTTCCTTTTATCTAATCTAAACCTACCTCTTTCAGCTTAAGGCCATTTCCCCATACCCTTGTAAAAAGTCCCTCTTCATCTTTCTTGTACTGAAAGATACCCCTCCTTAGGTGCTGGAAGGCTGCAATATGATCTCCACAGAGATCTCTTCTCCAGGCTGAACAATCCCAACTCTCTCAGACTGATCCCTCTGATCATCCTCTGGGCCCTCCTCTGGACTTGCTCCAGCAGGTTCACGTCCTTATGCTGGAGGCTCCAGACTCAGATGCAGTGCTCCAGGTGGGTTCTCATGACTGAAGAGTAGAGGAGGATAATCACCTCCCTTGACCTGCTGGCCATGCTGGTTTTGATGCAGCTGAGGACACAGTTGGCATTCTGTGTTGCAAGTGCACATTGACTAGTCATGTTCAGCTTCTCATCTATGTACAACCCTGAGTCTTTCTCCTCAGGTCTAGTCTCAGTCCATTCTCCTTCCAGCCTGTATCCCAGTTTGGGACTGCTCTGACGCAGGTGCAGTACCTTGCACTTGCTGAACTTCATGTGGTTCACAAAGGCCCACGTCTCAAGTCTGTCCAGGTCCTTCTGGATGCTATCCCTTCTCTCCAGTGTGTCAACCCCATCACACAACTTGGTGTTATTGACAAACTCAACCCCACTGTTAAACAGCACCAGTCCCAATTCTGACCCCTGAGGAATGCCCCTCATCACTGGTCTGCACTTGGACATTGAGACATTGACCACAACTCTTTGCGTGTTGACTATCCAGCCAATTCTTTAACGACTGAGTGGTCCATCTGTCAAATCCATGTCTCTCCAGTTTAGAGACCAGGATGTTCTGTGGGAGACTGTCAAATGCTTTGCACAAGTCCAGTCAGATGATGTCAGTTGCTCTTCCCTTATCCACCAATGCTGTAATCCCCTTGCAGAAGGCCACCAGATTTTTCAGGCATGATTTAGCCCTAGTGAAGCCATGTAAGTGAAAAGATCACCTCTGTTCCAAACAGTTGCAGTAAGGGGAAGGAAAAAACTTTGCAAGACAACTTTATGTGGGTAAAGTAAAGAAGAGTTCTTTTATTTATAGGGTTTTAGGGATACAGAATATAAAGAAGTATAAAAGAGTATATAAAATATAAAAAGAGTATAAAAGAGTACAACATGTGTTGACAAGTAGCAGGTAGAAAAGACCAGTGCTAGGTTGAACTCACGGCCTCAGGAATACCATGTGAGCTCTTTTTCCAAGCACGACCGCTTCAAAACATGCAGAGTAAATTAATCTGAAAGGCATCCCTTTCATTCCCGGCTTTATGCAGCCAACCCCTGAGCCACTCTGCCATGTCTTACCGGCTTCACCAGCTGTCACAAACAAACCACCTCCTTATTTTTCATGTGTCTTAGCATAGTTTCCAGGAGAATCTGCTCCATGATATTGCCGGGCAGTGAGGTGAGACAGACTGGTCTGTAGTCTTTTTTTTTTTTTTTTTTTTTTTTTAATGGGAGTTATGTTTCCCGTTTTCCAGTCAGTAGGAACTTCACCAGACTGCCGTGACTTCTCAAACATGATGGATAACAGCTTAGCCAATTGTTTTGCCAGCTCCCTTTAGGACTTGTGGTTGCATATGGATAGGTCCCATGTACTTCTGTAACTTCAAGTTTCTAAGATGGTCTTGAACCTGATCTTCTCTTACAGTGGGCAATTTTTCATTATCCCAGTCCCTGCCTTTGCCTTATGTGACTCCAATGGAGCGTGTGTGGCTGGAGCACTTGATGATGAAGGCTAAGGCAGAAAAGGCATTGAGTACCTCAGACTTCTCCATATCCTGGGTAAGAGTGTTTCCTGTTTGGTTTTGGAGAGGGCCCACATTTTACCTTGTCTTTCTTCAATCACTGACATACCTATAGAAGCTTTTGGTTTTGCACTTATCCCAGGCCAGGTTTAATTCTGTCTTTGCTTTAGTTCATAATCTGATCCCTGGCTGCTTGGACTATTTTTCTGTATTCCTGCTAAGCTACTTGTCATTGCTTCCACCCTCTGTAAGCACCCTTTTCGTGTTTGAGTTTGTCCAGGAGCTCATTGTTCATCTACACAGGCTTCTTGGCTTTTTTTCCTGACTTCCTCTTTTCTTGGATGCATTGCTCCTGAGCTTGGAAGAGGTGATCTTTGAACATTAACCCGGTTTCTTGAGCCCTGTTTGCCCTGTGTGCCTCAAGGACTTGATAAAGTCCTTTACCAAGCAGACCCCTGAAGAGGACGAAGTCTGCTCTCCTGAACTCCAGGGCACTGAACTTGCTCTGTGCCCTCCTCCCTGACCTACGGGTCTTAAACTCCTCCATTTCATGATCACTGTAGCCAAGGCTGCCCTTTAGCTTCACATTCCCCACCTGCTTCTCCTTGTTGGTGAGAACTAAGTCCAATAAAGCATCTCTCCTCATCGTCTGCTCTATTGCTTGGAGAAGAAAATTACCATCACTGCATTCCAGGAACCTCCTGGATTGCTTATGCCCAGCTATTTTATCCCTCCAACAGATATTGGGGTGGTTGAGGATCAAAGCTTGTGAATATGATGCTGCTTCTATCTGTCTATAGAATGCCTCACCTGCTCAGTCTTTCTGGTCAGACAGGCCATAGCAGAACCCCACTATAACGTCACCTGTCCCTGCCCTTCGTTTAATCTGATCCATAAGCTCTCAGTCAGCTCCTCGTCCATCCCCTGGTGAAACTCCATGAACTCCCGCTGGTCACTGACAGAGAGGGCGATGCATCCTCCTTGTCTCCCCTTCCTGTTGTTCCTAAAGAACCTGTATTCTTTCATTCCAGTTCTCCAGTCCTAGGGGCCATCCCACAACATTCCCATGATGCCAATAAGATGGTAGCCCTGCAGGTGTGTGTGTGTGTCTAACTCCCCTTGTTTATTCCCCTTGCAGGGTGTGTTTGCACAGAGGCATTTAAGCTGGGTCCCTGGTGAAACCAACCTACTGGCTGGAATGGCTGGAATTCCTTCGTGCTGCTATATAAGACCAAGCTAGCTTCACTTTTTATTACTTAGCATGAATTGAACATAGCTTTAAGACAAGGAAAGCAACAGAGCCATAAAAATAATGTAACATATAGCTAAACAAGTGTGCTTAGCTACATTAATAATATATAGATATATTAATTTTAACTATGTGTACTGTGATGATATCCAAAGACACCAATCAAAGCTAAGACCTGAGTAGAGATAGGGAAGAAAATATCTCTACCAGAGAGTTTATCTTCTAAATGTCACACAAGAACATGAAGTTTGAGAAGGATATGACCTATAAATAAATGAACATGATGATGACTGACACACTTTTATTTATTAATTAATTAATTTGTTAATTATGTTTGTTGTAACTGCTTTTCTCTAGGCAACTTATCATACACACTTGCTGAAAATAATTAGCAAAAAAATATCCACAGCAGATGAAACTTTAAAAGCTTTTGATAGATCCTGTCTAGGTCAGTGGAATATTTTGCCAATGAGGACTGTGATAGCACTAATGGAAGTCCACCTGAGCCCCTGCTGATGATAATACTACCAGCAGACACACTGATAAATTATAATGGGCACAGCAGCAGCAGCCACTCCAGAAAAATCCTTAAAGTGAATTTCCTTTAATGGCTGGGAAGACAAATGGCTCACATTTTATCACTGGATTCCTCCTCTTTCAGAAAATTGCCAATAAACTTCCTGTTCTTAGCTGAAGATTTGGCAGTATCTTGGACATAGTAAATTTAACCCATTGAGTAGCTTTAATATGTTTATTTATGTCAGTTATTTGTTCAAACTGTTCTTTTTAAGCCCACTGATCTTATGTCTTTTCATATCTGAAATCATGATAATTTTTTTTAAACAGTTCACAAACTGAAGTACTGTTTCTGAGGAGGACAGACTCCTGTAAAATTGTTTTTCAGAAGAGATTGCCCATATTGTAAGTACCTAAATTCATCAGGTGCTTCCCATTTAGATTTGGGCGTTGCTTTCTGGTCTTCCCAGACTGACTCTGCATGAACAGCTTGTACCTAACTCTTCCTAAAACCCGGAAAGAACCCCAGAGAAATAGCTGTGGGCACACAAATGTCCCCAAATTTCTGTGGTTTAATGAGCTACCTCGCATTGGATGAGCTGGTGTGCTCCATTAGAACTCCAATTTTCTTTCACTTAGCAAACAGTTGTGACAGACACAGTCTGAGACATTATTCAACCATCCTAAGTTGTTTGCTCTTGTTCTGCTGCTGGAGACCATCCTTCGCAGTAAGCGTGGCAGAACAAATATTCATTTTCTCCTACAGGTTAGTTTGGACTCCTATTCATTCACTGTTCATTTAATCGAGTCTGTTGCCTTATACTAAGTGGCTAACACATATGCAAACTTTTCTTCTGCTAATTTAATTTCAGAGAATTATGATCTCTGACAAAGGTACGGCACCAAAGCTGGAGTTAGTTTCACTAATGCTTGTCTATAAATTCCTTTAGCTCTTTCAGTTACAAAGTAACACACTTGGAATCTGTATGAAGGAAATTGTCCCACATTTGAGATGGGCTAGCAATGTGCTGATGAATAGTTGGCTCAGATGACAAGGCTGAACTTTACAGTGTTTCCATAGCTTGGGGATTTCACACTCAGGTTGGGTAAACGGCTTGCTACTTGAAGCCTTTCAAAGAATATTTATGTATATCCAGATCTTCATATGAAAACACTGTTAGAGACATTAATACTTCCAGAATTGCCTGGTCACTATGTAATAGCTCTTTTTGCTCAAGTATTCAGTGAGAGAAGTTATGAGACTTGGATTCAATGCCATCATCAGTCTGCGGACTTTCAAAAATGTATTTTCAATAGACTACACTACAGTAGATGTTAGTTTAGGTAGAAAGCACTCCCCACATTCCAGCTGGATCTGTACTTTGGATAGCAAAAGAAACAGGATTATTTTGGCCAGGAAAAACATCAATGACATAATCTAGGGAGAAAGGCATTTGGAAATAGATATCACTACCTACTACTGAGACTGCCTTTTATGTAATTATTTTGCAAAGAGGAAAATAATTCCAGAACCTCTGATCTTCTAATTGTCTCTCACTGCAGTCCAAAAGTTGAGGTTTTCTAACAACTTCTAAGAATGATTTTCTCAGAAAACTTACTTGGTGTTTGAAGCTTGCAGCTATAGTGTTCTTTTGAAGTCCACAGGTCTATGAGCAACGTCTTACAGACCACCAATTGTCAAAGGAGTTACCTGCAGAGTTATTATGTTTAGTTTTGAACATTCATATCCTTAACATTGTGGCTGAAGAGGAAACTTTAGGTGTTTAAGTGAGATCACTTATGAATGAATGTGAGCTGTGACTTATGCCTTAGGTATTTAGAGACTGCATTTCATTTCTCTTTGCTTGCATTTAATAATATTTCTGCTCTCCTTCCTGTGCTATTCAAGTGCAGTTAAAGATGCACATATATAGTGGTAAACTGGTATTTTACAGAGTGTTAGGCATATGCTTTTCTATAATCCTTAAATTATGTCATAAATAATTCTTTCTAATATTAATAACTCATCAGCCTGCACAGCACTTTAAAACTAAAAAGGTTGCACTAAGCTTGTAAGGTCTTACTCCAAGGTACTTTGTTTCTAATCTAAAAGAGAATGGAAGCAGGGGTGGATAACTAGCCTCTGGTTAGCTCAATCTTTTATATCAATGAAAGTTACAGACCACATTTGTCAAGATCAAATCAAGACTTCCATGGGTATCTAGGGCAAACTGCACTTTCAGCGTTTATGTGAATAGTACATGAAATTGTCCCAAAAGTATTAAACTGAATCAAAATCTGACCACATAAATCCTTAAAAAAATAGGATGATTGTATAGTACAGCGAATAATTAGATTTACTATTGAATGTTTTTGTCTGTTTGCCTGAGGTAGGAGCTCTTTTGAAGCTATTAATCATACTAATTACCATAGCACTCAAGGAATCTGATTGCTCTGTACCTGTATAATGCCTAATACTGAAGATACAAGGGTCCATCCTCCAGAGATACAGACCTAAATGGCAACAGGGAGGTAGACTGTGAGTGTGCGCTTGCCTCACTATAGCTATAAATATCACCTCAGGTCTCGTGCTCTGTTGATTAGATGCTGTGGTTTCTGGAAAAACTGCATGGGTACAGGAAGGTTTCAAATGACTAGAATACATTGCAGAGAAATTTGCTATATATCCCTTTTGCATGTATGCAAACATGCAAAATGGAAATAACCACTAAATTAATCTCACAATTAAGTTATTTTTGCCTGAGTGATATTTTGAAGAATAAAGATGTTGCGCTATAGGAATACTGATAGTGTGGTATTGTCAGACATTGATCAGAAGTTTGATTCCTAAATTAGGTGTAGTTTCAGATAAAAGCAAGAACCTTGTTTTGAATGATCATCAATTGAAAGAGAGGGCATGCAGAAACAGGAGTCATATTCCAGTTGAGACAAGCATGTTGATGACTTAGGGAGGGTCTTTGCAAAACAAGTATTAGCCTTTTTCATTCTTTTTTTTTTTTTTTTTTTTTAATTCTGGGAAAAAAACCAAAAAAAAACAATGGTTTATCACATAAGATCTTAGTAAGTATCTCAATGAAAACAGTAAATAAACCCAGGAAAAGTTTGCAAGCATTATTAATAGTGAAAAATATCAATGACAACCACTCTTTTGTAGATGTTAGGAAACATGTCTTGTAAACTGATGTCTTTATAGAACATCTGTACTAAAACTGAGAACATAGGTCACACACTAAGGTAAGAGAATGCATTTTTGTAAATCAAGAAAAAAAAGCATTGAAATTATGATTAGTAACTAGGAACATGAGTTCTCAGGTCACATAGAGGCCAAGATCAAATGTGTCCCTTTGTAAAAATAAAAAATGAGACTTTGGAGTAAAATACTATACTAATATGACTCCAGTGACAATTCCATACTCTATTCCAGAGTTTACACTTTTAAAAGGATATTGATAAATGGTGAAGGTTGAGAAAAACCTTACAATGATGAATCATAGCCTGGAAAGCCTGCCTTGTAGTAAGAGACTAACAAAACAGAACCTAATTATCTCAACAATAAGAAGGTAAGAAGGTTGACTAATCATGACCTATAAACTATGTAAGTTGAAAGAAGAAATTAATACTAAAAGGTTCTTTAATTTAATAGAAAACGCCAAAATGAAGTTTAATTTTGTAAGGCTACAAACCAGGAATGTGATTTTGACAGTAAGAGTAATTATGTACTAGCAAAATTATTCAAATATTGTAGAACTTGCACAGTGAGGAAGATTTACCTTTAAAAAAAAAAAAAAAATAAAAAAACCCTCTTATATTTTAGTTCAATGGTAACTAAATGACTTTTCAAAAAACAGAGAATAACAAGAAAAATAAAATCAAACCAAACACCAAACTGATGAAGCACTTGGGCAATTAGAGTGTTACTAAAAAGGCATGTATCATGAAAAGCTCTCCTGAGTATTAGTTCTCAGAGTGCACTACCAAATTACCTCACTGGCATTGCAGGTGGGACTCTACAGTGTGTTTTTTATTTATCTGGCATGTAGCAGAGCCAGTAGTGCAGTAAATACTTCATTTTACTATGAATGAAAGGTTTTGAATTTGAAAATATAGATGTGATTTTTCTGAGTTGTAATTTTGTTGTTCTGTGTAACTTCCTGTGAAAATAGTTATCGATTAAGTTTTTCTTTTATCAACAAACCATAAAATAATAAGCCACATAGGAAACAAATTTCTTCCTTGAAATGTAGTAAACAGCATCTCAATTAGAGGCTACAAAATTAGGAAACATTTACTATTTTCTGCAAATCTTAATTTTCTGCATGTTCATTTTAAAATAATCTCTGGATTTTTCTTGTTTATTTGGTGCACCTTGTGGACTCATTCTATTTTCCTTTAATTTGTTTTAGGTCCTGCAGTTTGGCATTAATGTTTTCTGCATTTCTCATTTACTTGGAGTCTTACAAAGGACTATACCTGCAATGTGTTATCACCCTTGCAGGCAGGAAGTGAGTTCATCCAGTGACCTGAGTATGAGAGTCATTCTGGATTTTGGTCCACTGAAGATGAGCTTTTTGCACCACAAAGCTAGTGAAACATACCATGCCAACTGCATAAAGCATATTAGGACCATAATGGCTCATCGTTGCATAAAAGGGAATCTAAGTACATCGACATTATGAATATTGGAGTAAGAAAACCAAGCAGAAAACAGGAAGGGGTAGGGAGTCAATTCCTGTTTACGCAGTTGTAGAAATTCCCTCTTATCCTGCTCCAAGTTTGCATTTTCACACACAGAATCACACTGAACCAGCAAGGTTGAAAGAGACTTTCAGGATCATCCATTACAACTGTCAACATAGCACCATCACAATCACCTCTAAACCATATCTCCAAGTGTCACATTCAGACACCTCTTGAACACTTCCAAAGACAGTGACTCCACTACCTCCCTGGGCAACTTATTCCAATGCCTAACCACTATTTTAGTGAAAGTTTTTTGGGTTTTTTTCTAACATCTAATCTGAACCTCCTCCGGTGCAACTTAAGGCCATTTCCTCTCGTCCTTTTGCTTGAGACATGGTAGAAGGGACTGATTCCCACCTCAAAACAATCTCCTTTCTGGTAGCTGTACAGAGCAATAAAGTCTCCCACAACTCTCTTCTCCAGATTAAACACCCCCAGCTATCCCAGCCACTCCTCACAGGACATGTTTTCTAGACCCTTCACCAGCTTCGGACATGCTTCATCACCTCAATGTCCTTTTTGAAGTCAGGGGGCCAAAATTGAACACAGGATTCAAAGTGTGTCCTCACCAGTGCCAAGTAAAGGGAGACAATCACTTTCCTGGTCCTGCTGACCTCACTATACTTGATACAGGCCAAGATGCCATTGGCTTTCTTGGCCACCTGGGCACACTGCTGGCTCATATCCAGCCAACCTGTCAGTCAGCATGACCAGGTCTCTTTCTGCTGAGCAACTTCCAATACACTCTTCCTCAAGGCTGTAGCATTGCATGGGGTTATTGTAGCAAGGGCAGGTCCCAGCACTTTGCCTTATTGAACCTCATGCAACTGGGCTCTGCCCACCAATCCAGCCTGCCAGGATCCTTCTGCAGAGCCTTCCTACCCTCAAGCAGATCAACACACCTCCCTAAGTTAGTGTGATCTGTGAGCATACTGAGGACGCACTCAGTCACCTCGTCCAAATCATTGATAAAGACATAACAGGTCTGGCCCCAATGCTGAACCCTGATGAACACCGCTAGTGACCAGTTGCCAGCTGGATTTAGTTACTTTTAGTTAATTTAGAATTTGAATTGTTTGGAATTAGAACAAACTGGACGAACAAAATTGAGAGGCTTCTTTCCCTTGCCTTTCCTTGCCTTGCCTTCCCTTCTCCTTCCCTCCCCATTATACTTTCTTGCTATTAACTCTAAATATCTTAGTATGAAATATGGTTTATCCCATTTAGAAATTAACTCATGGAAATTTTACATTGATTGGACTTGGGAGACCAAATTATGCCTCAGTCTGACTGACACTGAAAGAGGCTGCGTTGGATGGAACTGAGCAGAGTTTGGCCTGTTTTCAGTCACACTGTTGTGTACTGTGATTTATTTAGATTTCACTGTTTACAAGGGTCATGGTTTAACCCCATTCGGCAGCTAAGCCTCATGCAGCTGCTCACTCACTCTCCACTCAGGATGGGGGAGAGAATCAGAAGGATGAAAGTGAGAAAACTCAAGGGTTAAGATAAAGGCAGTTTAATAGGTAAAACAAAAGCTGCACATGCAAGCAAAGCAAAACAAGGAATTCACTCACCACTTCCTACATGGAGGGTGTTAGGTGTTCAGCCAGGAAAGCCAGGCTCCATCATGCATAGTAGGGACTTTAGCAGACAAACACCATCAAGCATCGCTCTGAATGTCCTCCCCTTCCTTCTTCTTCCACCTGCATTCTATGCTGAGCATGGGATATCCCTTTGGTCAGTTGGGATCAGTTGTTCTGGATGTGTCTGCTTCCAACTCCTTGTGCATCCCCAGCCTGCTCACTGTTGGGGTGGGGTGGGGTAAGGAGCAGAAAATGCCTTGATGCTGTGTAAGCACTGCTCAGCAACAACTAAAACATCCATGTGCTATCAACACTGTTTCCAGCACAGATCCAAATCACAGCCCCATACTAGCTCCCATGACTAAAATTAACTCTATTCCAGCCAAAACCAGCAAAACAAGTAAAGTTGGGTTAATACTAGAGTACAATGTGACCTTGTAAGAAGCGATGGTGTTATATAGCAAGTGGCATTCTTCTCTCTGAATGATTGCTTCTGGACTCCTGCGTGGTACTATAAATATGCAGTGGATTGCTGCAGTCAAGCCCCAGATTCTGACTGTACATTTAGCTTTTTGAAAGTTCTAAGAGGAGGAAAATACATTCTGCTGTTCTGATCAAATGCCTTTGACTTAAATCCTTTGATCACATACTTGTGTGGAGTCTATGGAAAGTTTAGTTTTATTGCTGTGTTTGAGAATATTTAAGTTATAGTTGCAAACCTTAATTGCAAACATTAGAGACGATCGTTTGGTAACCTGTAACAAATTACCTCCTGATAGTACAACACAGGTGGAAGATAATTATTCAGATTAACTAGTGTACACTTTAATAAACTACAAATTTATCTTATAAAATGCATTACATACTCATCAAAATAAAGACTGTCCTGCAAAATTTGGGACAGATGGCAGTGCAAGATGACATCTTTTCTAAATGTGTCAAAATATTCACTCAGTCAAGCAATATGATTGGTTGCACATTGTGGATGCGTTATTAAAATAACAAAAGCAGTAAAATTCACTTGCATGAACACCTGCTGCTAGAGTCACTTAAGTAAGCCAAAGCATATAATTAAGTAATATAAATATAATTAATTCACTGACAAATAAGTTAACAGTGTAATGTAGCTATTGCAATGATTAAAACGTTTTAAGTCAGTGAATTACACTTGTATTTAGATTTGCAACATTTAAAACCAAAACATGACTTCCTAAGTGATGCTGAAGGAAGTATCCTTCACACCACATAACAAAACAGTATATAAGGACAGACACACAACAGGCCTACTGTTGTCTGTTAAATAACTTTAAATCAGACAGTATATATTCCTTTACCACTTGAAACAGGAGAGCATAGAAGTGATTGATAAGCCAAATACCACAGACAGAACGCAGATTTGAGAAAACAAAGCACTATGTGTTGTCTTCTGAGGGCAGAAACGTGGGCAGAAACAAAACATCTAAAAGAAGAGGTAGGGACTTTTTTTTTTTTTTTTCATTTGAAAATCTCAAATACTCAGATTATGAAATCTAATAGAACTCTAGTGGCAGGCAGTCTCATCAAGGTATGAATATGATT
This sequence comes from Margarornis squamiger, assembly GCA_035222235.1. Taxonomy (NCBI): domain Eukaryota; kingdom Metazoa; phylum Chordata; class Aves; order Passeriformes; family Furnariidae; genus Margarornis; species Margarornis squamiger. The sequence continues at coordinate 96,945,537 of JAWWTY010000001.1, read as the reverse complement.
TTTGTTTGAAGTTATGGAAGGATCTTCAAGATGCCCTTATTTTCTTCTCTGCTATGTTCTCAGAGAATTTGGCCAACCTTCACCTGTTCTCTGCACAGGGTCTCGCACTCTGGACAATGTTAATTGCTGTTATTAGACTGATCAAGGGAACATGCTGTGGAGTGAAACAAGGCACATCTGTTGGAGGCCTGACACATATTTGCTACACTGCCCTCAGTCTGAATCTATACATGGAAAGAGAACCAGGGATCCTGTGTTGTAGTACTTAGTAAGGTCCCCCTCTTCAGTCCTCACACTTGACCATCCCTTAGGTTAGTGGTTAGCTAACTAAAACACAGACATCAAATAACTGGTCTGCTTATGGAAAAACAAAAAAAATCTGTTTAAAAGATTGCACAATAGGCAACTGTCTACTTTGCTGGTTTTATATGGGAGAAAGCGGAACAGGAACAAAATGTTTCATTGCTTGGTGTGTAATTATACTGTCAGTTCCATGAAAACGCATATGGGTGAATACGGTAACAACAGCCTGGTACTGTAGAAACGGCAGCTGCAAAGGGTTAACAAAGACTGCACTTGCTGTACATGATCATGTAGCAGAGAGATCGACAGTGTGAATTGTGTGATCCCCTCGAACACACACACACACACACACGCGCACACACACACACACACACACACACACACACACGTACACCTTCACTCCTCCATGTGAGCAGCGCCCACCTGTCCAGCCCCCCTGTCCGGCTCCGCCAGCGCCGCTTCGCGCGGGGATGCGACGCTCCTTCGCAGGGGGCTGTGGATGGAGATGCGGTTTCTGTAGCGATGGGGCCGGCTGCGGGGAGCCATTGGCTGCCGGCTTTGTGAATTTCATTCAGTTTGGTCCAATAGCGAGAGGAGAGCGCCTGGTACAGCCTGGACCTCTTTCCCCCTCCCCTCTCTCTTCTCCCCCCCCCCACCTCCAATCTCCCTCTCCCAGCTCGCCTTGCCTTGCAGATCAGTCTCTCCGCGGCTCGGTCTCTCTGCATAGGCAATCACAGCTCTTACTCGCAGACTCGTCTCCCTCTCGCACTGATTGCAATGAATTTTCTGCCTGAATGTAGGTCGCTTACAACCGAGAACACGAGTTTCCTTCAAATCCAGTGTTGTTGTCTTTCTTGTTGTTATTTTTAATTTTTTTCCCCCTTTCGTGATCGTTGCATTCCTTTGGAGAAGCCAATCGCGTTGGATTCCAAAAAGGAGAGCAGGAACCGTGTGAGAATAATCCTGGCTGCATGATAGCCCGAGAGGATTTCCTGAAAGATTCTGGCTGTGTAAAAAAGACCCCTATGCTTCTGCAGCTATCCCAGTGTTAAGGTAGGAGTACTGGATTTGCAGTTTGAGTGTTCATTTTCATTTTTTTACTGTTGCTTTTTCTACCCTCCCCCCTTTTTTTTTTCTTTTTTTTTTCCGGTGAGGGTGGGGGAAAGAGGGAGAGGTGTTGCAGTTGGTACTCTGGCAAAGGGCGAGCAGTTTGCTGCAGTCGTCTGTGCTTTTACTTTCCCATCATGATAAAGCGATACTTTCTGACATTTCCACCATCATACGCGATCTCGTTGCCACATATGGATATTTATGCAAATTTATTTCTTTTTTACCCGCTTCGGTCTCGTCCCGTATATCCCCTTTGCACCATAATTTGTTTGGAGGCATTTTGCTGCAATCAGCTATTTGGAAAGGCTCTGGGGTTCTGTGTGAGATGTTTACAAAGTAGCTCTGCCTTACAGCCAAATAAACAGAAGAGTGTGGAGGAGAGGAGGGAAAAATATCTGCAGTACAGGCAGAGAAAAAGAGCGAAGCCACAGTTTCCTGCAAGCGCGGAGAGGGGCAGGAGCAGTACCCCAGGCTCGGTGTGCGCCTACGGTTTTCAGGGAAACACAAAACCAACACGTAGGTTTTTGGTTAACCACTCTCCTCGCCACCACCACAAGCACGAAAAAGCAAAAGGACGGGGACGGGCGGGGTAGGGGGGGAGAGAACAAGGGAGGCGGCTGGTCAGAGGAAATCTTGGCTCTTCTTGGATTAAGCAGTTCACCCGCTTTCGCTTGAGCGGTGGTGGGTTTTCCTTCTTTCTTTTTTCTTTTTTTTTTTTTTTTTTCCCCCTCCTTTCCCCCTTCTCCTTTCTTCTTTTTCATTCTTTCTTTCTTTCCTTTCCGGGCACGGGTAAAATGCCCGCTTTTGTGATGGGTATGGGCTTCCGCACGTGATGGAGCGGGGACTGGCACTGGGGAGAGCCAGCGGGCGCGGAGCGGTGGCGGGGGGCGGGGCAAAAAGAAAATAAGCGAAAAAAAAGACAACCACCACCGCCCCCCACCCCCCCCCCCCAAATTTCC
>JAWWTY010000001.1:96919708-96943135 GCA_035222235.1 Margarornis squamiger | reverse complement strand
GGCAGTAAATCGGCTTCTCTGCAAAGCTGAGGCGGGGGCGGGTGAGGTGGGGGCTGGCGGCGTGAGGCGCCTCCGCGGCCGCCGCGCTTTGCCCCTTGCCGGGAGAAAGGCCGCCGGCAGACCCGCACCGCCCCGGGCCGCAGCCGCCGCTCCGCCCGCCCGCCCCCGCGCACATCCCGTCCCCGCGCACATCCCGTCCCCGCGCACATCTCTTCCCCGCGCACATCCCTTCCCCGCGCACATCCCATCCCCGCGCACATCCCATCCCCGCGCACATCCCTTCCCCGCGCGCATCCCTTCCCCGCGCGGTCGGCGCGGACGGGGCGCGCCCCGCGCAGCCGCTGCAGAAGGATGCGGGTCTCGGGCGGGTGTCCCGCCGTCGTGCCTGGAGCGGGGCTAGGAATAGATGGCGGCGAGTCCGGAAAACTTGGCCGGTTCGGCCGCCCGACGTGGGGGGAGAGAGAGAAGTTTGCGGGGGCCGCGGCAGGGGCGGGGCGCGGCCGCCAGGTGGCGGTGCGGGCCCTTCCAGCGGCGCGCCCGCCGCGGGGCCGTCCCGCGCCCGCCGAGCCGGAGCGGCATTCCAGCGGGAAGCGTCTGTGGGTTTCTTGGGATTGGGGCGGGGGGGGAGAGCGAGGCGGTGGGAAAACCTGAACTCGGCCGGGTGCGAAGGAGGCTGGGCCAGGCGGTGATGCGGGAGGGACGGGGTGCCCGCGTCCCGCTGTCCGCAGGCGCTGTGCACGCACTGCCTGTCGCAGGGAGGGCTGGAACGCCGAGGGAAGTTTAGATGCTTTCTATTTAAAAACAAGCCACGACCACAAAAAAACCCAAAACCAAAGCAAACCGAAAAAAACCTCCCCCCCAAAAAACAGTCAAAACGCCTCTTTAACTATGCTTGGTAAGTGTTGGAAGCAAACAATCATGAAATTCTAGTCTGATTTTTTCTTTTATGTTAATAATGTTATACATGTGTTGAGTAGTAGGTGATTAGAAAGTTATTCTTAATTGGAGGAATTTACAAGCAGTTAAACTAAAATGGAGATCCCTGATATTTTTTCTCTTCTGAAAAAACAAATACAACTGCTAATATAGAGATCTCATAAAGGGCAATAGTCCATATTTCAAAAAAAATAATTTTAATTGTTATTAGATGTGTAAATTCCCTGTTAGCACTAAAGAAATAAACTGTCACCCTAAGAAGTAATTATTTCCACTAGTTTTAATTCCTAGATAAGAGCACAGCTTTGCTTTGTAAAGCTGATTTCATGTGTCAAATGAACCCTGCATTTTATTCTCATTTTACTTAAAAATATGCAGTTAGTTTTATATCAGCATCTATGCAGGGTTCTGTATAGGTAGCATCTATATAGACATGCACTAATGTACCTCTTACTGAGTAGAGAGTTGCATGCATGCATTGTCTTATGAATCATATTCCAATGAATCATTAGTTGGAGAACATGAAAACATGTCATACAGTTTCTGGTTACTCAAAACAGCAATATCTATGGTTGCATGTAATTTTCTCAGAATAACAGAAAAAGAAATTTGGTTTTGACCTCATATATACAATCTTGAAATCATTACTCCTTTGTGTATAAATATAGTTGTTATTGCTCTTTCACTTTTATGTTGATATGCCTGTGTATCATATGGATCCAATTATTGTTGGTATGTTGTGTGCAAGTGCAACCTATTAAGTTGTACCACATATGAAAACTGAAATTCAGTTTGATATCCAAAATGTCTTGGTCCTCAAGCTATTTTGGATCTTTTTTTTTTTTTTTCCCCCATTGAATTTAATGGCCCTTAGTTTTGGTCTGTACTAGAATGCCTTCTCATATAGGTAAGAAAATACATTTTCTTTCTTCTGCATTTCTGGAGGGAGTGATCTCTTGCCCACTATTGTTTTAAAATGCAGTGCTGTATCAAAAATATGTAGACTGTAAATTCAAAGATTCCCGATGGTTTGGGGTTTTTTTGATCAGCAAAGCACAGTGATTGGTATAATTTCTTTTAAATACATCACAATGCAAGCAAACAAAAACAAGCCTCATAGCATGAATGAAACAGACCAACTGAATTAAATTAGGACATGTGATAAAGCTGGTGGGTTTACTGGAGATGCCATGCTATCCTATATATTTTGTACTCTTACTGTATCTTTTTAGCTGATCCCATGTTCTTGGGCAATCATTCACCTGAAAATTTTTACATTTGATAAAAATGTCAATTTTAATAACATCCTTCAGCTGAAGGCCTGTCATGTAGAGCTGAAGGCAAGAAACAGAAAAGGTGTTTAACTGAAGCTTTGTATTAAAGGTATCGTATAGAAACAAGGATCTGTTTGGCTTTTTTTTTTTTTTTTTTTTAACAAAAGAGTGATTCAAGCAACATTTACCGACTGCTACATAGAGGTTTGCACATTTGTTTTTGACAGGTTCTCAGTACAGCCTCCTCTTGGCCTTTCAAACACACATGCTGCTATTTGATGGCTGAATCACATAGTGTAAAGAACAGCTCCACCTGGGTAGGACAGGAATAAGCATCATGCTATAACCAGCATATAATTTAGTCATTCTATCACTTGAAGACTTGTCATTGGGATTCAAGATCTCTTCTGCATGAGTAAATTGGTTAGTTATGTGCACTGAATTATAAGGCTGTGAGTCTTTAAAGAATATATAAAAAAAAATTAATAAAGCATAAACACGAGCTGCACAAATCAATATAAGTATCTCATGTCCAGCAGCAGCTATCCTCTGTCACAGTTCAACTCAGGTGTCTCAAGCAATGTTTGTAAAGATTTATGCTGTGAGCCATTTCGATCCTCACACCTGACAGGGTTATGTACTCAACTCTGTCACCTTTTAATAGTTCTCCACTTCTCATTGTGTTTGTTTTAGTACTTCCCAGAATGGATTTGAAAGAAAAATAAAAAAGCAACAATAAAGAAACCCCAAACACCAGAGAGAAAAATCACCTTGCTGTTTAGTGGAGGAAGAACAAGTTTTATTGACAATACTCTTGGAAAATTTTTAGCAATGAGATAGGGCACAAAGGTAATAAACTTTTCTCAACTTGGGAATGGATGACAGTGTAGAGAAGAGAAAATTGAAAGATAAGATTTATAGACAGTTTTGCAGTGGTTGAATTTAAAAGGCAGGAAATTATTCTGGAGATGTTACTGGCAAGCTCATCCTTCTCTAACCATGTAAACTAACGGGGATGAATTTTGACATTAAAAATAAGCTATATAGAAAACAGGGTTACTTTATGGCTGGCATGCATAGCTTGCATGAGGGTCTGAATAGAAGCAGCCCTTGTAGAATACTGGCTTATCCTGTGAGATCTGCAGTGGGGCTTTACCAGTGTCACAGCTAATTCAAACCGAATGCATTACCACATGCTGGAACGATCCCTAGCTAGGAATGCTCAGATTTGTACTGTAATAATCTAAAAATAAATTGTAGTCACTGATGTCACAATGTATGATTCTTTCTTTTCGGCTGTCTTCTGTGCTGAGCCCACACACTACTCAGTGTCATAGGATGTATTTCACAAAGTGTATGCCACTGACTAGCTTCAGTAGAGGGTTGGTTAGGATTTTCCACGCTTGTCTGTCTTCTGTTATTTATGTACTAACTGAGCTTTGCAACTCGATGGGGAGGCTGAACCTTTCAAGAGAGGTAAGCTTTGAAAATGAGTGTCACTCTCACTAATTTTGCAGTGACTGTTAAGATTTCATTTATAGGATGAATATAAATACAAATTTGTATTTACTTGTGAATGGATTTATTTTAAAATAAATTAAAAGTATTTTTGAGATCATTAAGACTAAGGCACTTCAATATTTCACCATAATAGATGACAGATGAAATAGTAGTGGCATGATTTGATAGTAGGAAACTTCCATCTAGCAGTATTTTTCCGATTTGCTTCTGTTGAACACAGTAGACAAAACAGGTAGCCTACTGCTTCTCCATGCAGATGAGTTCAAAGAGAAGACCTTTCCTTTGCCCTCCAGATGAAGGTAGTCATTGCCATGTCGAAGTCTAGGATAGCCAGAAATGAAAGGGGCAATCATGAATGGGACTTCTTTCCCAAAGTGTTAATTGAAGTGGTCTAATGGCTTGATTTGAAAATGTTTGTTACTGTAGTGTGCTGATGGGCTGCAGGCCCAGGACAGACCTGGAAGGAACAGATTTTCAAGCTCTGTGTGTTGCTGTCAAGTTAATGGTCTTTCCAGGACTGACCAGTCATCTTGGTCAGTGCCATCATGTGGTGATCTTGTGGCATTGTTGCCAGACATATCTGGGTTAGTGATCAAGCTTCTTGATGTTTTAATATCAGTTTATACCCTTAGTGAAAGGATACTCAGTTTAATGCCAAAAAGTCTTTCCAAAAACACTTTTTAGAGAAATACTATGGAGAGGGCTCAAATAAATTAGTCATATTTTATGTAACAGGGTGTCTTTTATGCTTTTGAACTCTGGAGGAAAGTGGACAGACTTCAATAACTACTGTTTGGTGGGTTTTTTGCTCCAAAGCAGATTTTGCACTAATCACCTCCAAATATTTATTTGTTCTATTCCAACAAATACTACATTATATTCACACTTTCGACTTCTGATACATAAAAGCCCTACTTCATATCTATACAAATATAATAAAATAGGGACAAAGCTGATAGCCTCTTTTGAAATAAAAGAATTTGAAATGGAAACAGATTCTTAGTGTTTATTTCTGTATCTTCATTTTGTACTGACTTTTGTAATACTGATTTTAGACTTAATTTTCAAGTTTTGCATAAGTCTGGTGCTTCAGAGTAGATGTGCTGGGCAGTTTTTCTTCTGTCAGATAAAGTTTTTTTGCAGACACTACACAGAACTCTGCAATTAAAAAGAGAAGGGAATGACTCAAAACTTATCAATAGTTTAATTACACATCTAAAAAATCCTTTTCTGAAAAAAGCATTTTTTTTCCTCAATTTCTCTCTATTTACTTATTTTACTACAAAAATCTATATCTCTTATCCATTAAATGCATCTTTTGAGCACTTGGTCCTATACAGAACAAATTACCTGCAAATTATAGAAGAAATACTGTACTTTGAGATATGATTCTTCCTTCTGTGATACACTGTGACTGTTTTCCAGATCTATCTTCTCAAATAAACAAAATTAGTATACTATTTATACAGGACATTATATAGGACATATGTTGTCAAATGTATGATACATTTTTACTCATTTTCTTACTGGATATAGGATAAACCATTAATATTAAGACTTATGTAACAGGACCAAGGTAAACAGACTATTGACAGACTAATGTCATGCAACCAGGTCTTGTTGGATTCAGTGCAAAGATACCCGTTAATTTCAAAAAGCTTTTGGTCAGATCTGATAGTATTTGAATAAAATTGTACAAAGTATTTGCGTAGAGCTGGCAATGTCATACATAGAGCATAAAAGTTTTCTTCCAACTTCCCATTAAATTCGGCTAATGAAATTGCTTTCAAACCTTGGTTTGAAAAGTGAAAATGAAAGCATAGGCTCTGAGAAATAATGCCTCTCCATCCCTTCCTTGAAGGACTTGTTACATGAGTAGATTATGCAGACTAAAAAAGTATACTAGATGATACAGGAGCACATACTGTCTGAACTCAGGTTCTGTTGGTGACTCTGTTTACGAAGACAAATGATTGTATAGACTTGTTTCTGCCTGTGATTTCATCCTGAAGTTTCTTGGATTTGCTTTTCAAAGAAACTGGGCATGTGTTAGATGGAGTACACACATCTGTACACTTTTCCAGTCATTCAGTCATCAGTTGTGGTTGTTCTGAAGAGGCAATTTTTACCTAATCTCCAAACTAGTATTTTAATACTGTATTGTTACCTCCCTGGATGTTCAATTGTACTGGTTTTGGATCATAGTTTTCAATGTTATTTTATACATGGTGGTGACAAAAAAGGGGCAAAAATCCTCTTCTGGATTCCAGAGGAAATACGTAAGAAGAGGTTAAGCCTGTGTGAATCTTTAGTAAATCAGTCATTACCAAAACTCTCTGAAGTTTTTAAGGTAATAGGAGTCTATCTGGATTTCATGGGATGTCTTAGGCAAAAAGCCAAAAAAGTTTACAGCAACAATTAAAGGAAACAACTAGCGAATTCTTGCTATGTGAAATGTACCCTTCACCCAAACTTTAGTGCAGCTGGTTCAGTGCAGCACTTTAGGACATTTATCAATTGTAGTGTTCCTTCTCAGTCAGGTATATAGTCACTGATTTGTTTGCTGTAGTCTCCCAAGCCAAATATAACCCTATCACTAATGGAATTACTATTATGCCTACCTACTACATTTTATATAATATACATGAAAACAAAGATAAGTTCTCAGTACACAATGGTGTGGGAGAAAGTAGAACTTTCTGCAAATTATGCACAGCTGGACAGATGAGCTGTGGTGCCTGAGGCTGTGAATTTGTATTAACACAGCCAGCAGTAGGTCTGCTGCCTGAATTAGAAATGTTCGGTGTGTGTAATTTCCAAATGTGCAGGTGGTGTATTTGGGGACAGATGATGTAGATCCAGTGGTTTTGACAGATTAAATAATAGCAGTTGGCATAACTGGAAATTAATTGTTGAGCTGGAGGAGATCTCCTTAGGGAAAAGCTAGCGTATTAATTTCATGCTCATTGTGATAGTACTTTGCTTTAGTTCAGGTGCACAAGTGCAGGATAGGTGGACTTACTGCTTCGGTCTAAGCGGTTTAATAGTTACTAAGAAAATAGTTTGTTTATTTTTACATTTGTTATGTCTCTCTTTTGCAAGATCTTGTAGGTAAAACTGTGTTTGAGTTACAGTTTTTGAAGATAAATATTTCATGTTTATATTGGTTTGATGTCATCTTTGCATGTAAATGTTACAGATACAGCACCTTAGGAATAAGGCCAGATGGCACTTATATTTAAAACAAAAGAAAACAAAAACCACCACCAACAAAAGACCAAACTAGAAGAACCAGTAAGATTTTCCTACTCTTGGACTATGAAAGGCATGCTGCATTGATTTATCTGCCCTGATCTGGTACAGAGGTGCAACTTTACTGAAATGCAGGGGGTTAATGGTGCAGTTAGCATGTGCCATTACTCTTACATGGAATTGTTATGCTCATGGAGAGGCATGCAAGCACAAGCAAACGTAGTTCTTTGCTAGAAGAGCTGGTCTATCCTCTTTTGTGCAAGAGTGAACAAATATATATTAATCCTTGCAATTTTCAATCTGTATTTTCCTTTCCCTGTTGGCTTTGGAATATGATGTTCTAGTGAATTTTTCTCCTGTCCAAATCTGTCTTGTCTATAAAAGTTTCAGCTTGAGAAAACTGAAATTAGAACATTTAGTTAGAATGTTTAATTTTCTCTATTTCTTCCTTTTCCACAAGGTTTTTTTGTTTGTTTTTTCTTTTCCTGTAACTTTGTAATTTGTCTTAGCAACCCAGAGCCTGTGAAACGTTTTCCATTCGTGAGTTAATAAAGGTGTAATACTGGTCAATATGGTGACCATGGCTTCAATAACTAAATTAAAACCCCCATTGTATCTTGGTCAATTTGCATTAGCAGTTCTGTTACACTGAGTTCGAGTGTCTTTTTGTGAAGAATTTCTTGTTCTGGCATTCAAAATTGTATTAGCAATGTCAAAGTTACATTAGCAATGCTGTAGAAAGGACAGGAGATGGGAGCAGTTGTAATAGTGGCAATGTGTTGAATTCTCTTAGCAAGGTAGGATTGGAAAGCTAAGTAAGTCTTGCATTTTGTATATGAGTAAGTGATCACTGGATAATAGCACTTCACAGAAACATCCTTCTCGGGTAGATTTCATTTTTGTTTGGCCCTGGAGGTGGCAATTTGGTTAGGCTTGATACCTCACTGTTCTCTGAAACCAGCTAGAGCTGGTTTATTCAAGAGGAGCTAAAATGTGTAAAGTGGGAGAAGATACTGGGTGGAGCCTGAGATGTCGGTGAGGATGATGGAGAGATGGTCCAGTTCCATTTTGGAAGACAAAATTGATGGGTTTCTGAACAGTATTGATGGCATTTGGAACACAATTTCTCCCTCTTAAGGCCTGAAAGATAAGAAAGACATCTGAGGTGAGGAGACTGCATATGATAGTTCTTAGCTTTTCCTCTCTGCAAGGTGAGGATGCTTCCTAAATGATGCAAACCCTCTCTCTCTTATTCATCGTCTCTAACTTGGTGGGGTGCTTTCCTTCTCTTATCATTGCCTCAACAGGCCCATCCTAGTCAGAGTCTGTAGACACACAGTGAGTTGCAGAAGATGACCAGTTTCAAAGGAAGGTTAACATGATTAACTTTCATAGAAAAAGAATATGATGACACACAGGGATAGTAGACATGCAAGAGCATAGAGAGGTGTAATGTAAGGGGACTGACAGTTCAAATACTGAATTCTGAAGAATTTATAATAGCAAGGTATGAGCCAAGGTGGATTTACAAGAGGAGGTGATGCTTTTGACCATGAGGGTTTGGTTTAGTCTGAGGGGGTGCAGTGTGGTAGACATTATGGGTCAAAGTAAAAATAAGATTCTTAGTATCACCATCACTGCTTTTTAAGGAAACTGTGTCCAGTGGTATCATCACTGAATATATTTCTATTTAGGAATGATTGTTTGTTTTATCCTGTTTTTCCTAATAATTATAATGAATTATCTTTTTTTGTTTAATATCAAATACATGGTCTTTTTGGGTGTTGGATTTTTTGTCTTTTTATTGTTTGTTTGTTTTTGTTTTTCTCCTTTCCATTTTTACTGTCCTTTTTGTATTTGTGTGCTTTTGTTTGTTTGTTTTTCCCCACATGGGAAATTTTACTATAGACCTGCAGTTCCTCAGAGAAACTAGTCTTGCAAAGAAGTGCATGCCAAATGTGGAGAAATTTACCTGGGATTATATAAAGGCAGGCTTAAAAAACTATGTGGGTTTTAATGGTTCTGTCACTGTACATGGGGGGGAGGGGAAGAAAATTATAGTAAAATGTATCTTCATCCTACTCATATACATCACTCAAAGATATTAATGTAACAGTTGCTAAAGAATGTGCAGTCACTTCTGTACTATTACTTCACATCTAAGTTATATTCCATAGTTACAAAACTTTGATCACTTTTTAAAGCCAAATATAATTGGTATACTCTGCCTATCTCAAAATAGTAGATATTTGGTAAGATATAAAGCAGTGAGGAGAAAGCAGTTTTTTTCCTTAGAGGATGCAGAGTACTAACGTTTCATGTTCTTAATAGAAAACCTGCTCCAATATATAAATGGACATAATGCATACAACACCAATTTTAAGAGCAATTTTTCTTCACTTTCTGTGAGCTGTATATTTAAAAGTTTACAAGCATGACTGAGATCTCATTAACATTGTTTTTGCATTGATTTATACCATTGTATTCAGTGACACCGTGTGTAATATCTGAGTGTCTAGAAGTATTTAGTGTGTAAAAAAATAAAGTCAGGTTCCAGGATTTTCTCCCTCTTCTTGCAGCTAACACCTCATCATTTAATGTATTCATTTGGCAGAGGTCCCTTTTCAGCTAAGAAGGACTTGTTCTCTCTGGAGTAAATTGTTTACCTGCCAGCTATATATGTTTGCTCTAGTGAATGTGAGTGAAATGGTCCACCACAAATTCATGTAACTGCATTAACCTTCTTGACACTGTGACTCTGAAAAGTTAAGACGAGGACAGAGGTGACTGACTGGAGGTGGTGAAAATAAGATTCTTGAACATAGCACACATTTTACTATGTGTAAATAGTCTTAGAACTTAAGTGATTTTTAGACATAAATTTATATTTTATTTGTCCCCTTTAGATTACTCTTGCTAAATGGGAGGATTGTATTTTATCAGAATTTCAAGTCAAGTGGAAATGTTTTTAGTTCCTAATTCATGGTAATTTCTAGATTCAGGCTTTGTGTTTAGACAGGTAGAAGTTTCATGTACAGAAAGAAGAAAAATGAAATGGAGGGAAAAAACTCCATTACAACATTCTTTATTACTTTACGGCAATTTTTTTTTTTTCTTCTAGGACATGCACCAGGATTCATTATTTGTAGCACATACTTTCTGTGAATAAGTAAGCAGTGAATTTTATGTAAGGAGTCCAGAAGTAGTTTTCTTGAGATGATTGATAAAAAGTGTGGCTGAAGACTTAATTTTTTGTAATACAATATTTTGCCTTTATTTGCAAAAATATAAAAATTATTCCCCCACCCAAAAAAAAAAAAAAAAAAAAAAAAAGATTAGATGAAGAATCTAGACTTTGTCTAGACTGTTGCATGCTCTCCAATCTTTCATATATCTTTGAGAATAGATTTTTTTTTTTTTTGGGGGGGGGAGGAGGAGGGAAGAGAGGAACATTTTTTTTTTTTTCTCTTCAGTTTTTATTTGGCTAATCTCCTGTAGAAGATAAAATTATTTTCTAGTATCTAGACTGAGAAAACCACAAACCGGCAACACCTCTCAATTCTGCTTTAAAAATGGACAAAATTACCACTTTGGGAAGGGGAAGAAAAAGTGAGAATGTCCGCCTAGCCCTAAAACAGGATCAGGATATAGCTTCAGCACTCAGACTGGGAAATTCTTCCAAGTTCTCTGACCTGGATGTAACTAAAGTCATGCCAGGAGTCACTCTGGCCATTATCCACCAAGATAATGAAGGTAGTAGATTAACTGAGTGTTAAGACATGACATGTACAGGACAACCAGGGGATCAGGCACAGCCAGCATATGTTTAGGAAAGGCAGGTACTGCTTGACCGACGTGATATCCTTTAATGACCAGGTGAACAGCCTAGTGGTTGAGGGAAAGGCTATGGGTGTAGTCTACCTGGACTTCGGCAAAGCCTTTGATACCGTCTCTCACATCGTTCTCCCAGAGAAACTGGCATCCTGCGGCTTGGAGAGATTAACTCCTTGCTGGATTAAGAACTGGCTGGATGGCCTGGCCCAGAGAGTGGTGGTGGATGGAGTTACTTCCATTTGTCAGCCAGCCACAAGTGGTGTTCCCCATGACTCAGTGTTGGGGCCAATGCTGTTTCATATCTTTACCAATGATCTGGATGAGGGGATCAAGTGCACCTTCAGTAAGTCTGCATAGGACAGTAGGTTGTGCAGGAGTGTTCTTCTGCTGGACGGTAGGAAGGCTCTGCAGAGGGATCTGGACAGGCTGGATTCCTGGGCCGAGGCCGATTGTATGAGGATTGACAGGACCAAGTGTCACGTCCTGCTCTTGGGTCACAACAACCCCATGTATCGCTACAGGCTTGAGGAAGAGTGGCTGGAAAGCTGCCCAGCTGAAAAGGATGTGGGGGTGCAGGTCAACAGACAGCTGAACATGAGCCAGCAGTGTGCCTAGGTGGCCAAGAAGGCCAATGGCATCCTGGCTTATATCAGAAATAGTGTGGCCAGCAGTACCAGGGAAGTGATTATCCCCCTGTACTTGGCGTTGGTGAGGCCACACCTTGAGTACTGTGTTCTCTAGTCCCTTCACGACAGGAAAGACATTGAGGTGCTGGGGCAAGTCCAGAGAAGGACAGCAAAGCTGGCAAAGGGTCTACAGAGTAAGTCTTATGAGGAGTGACTGAGTGAGCTGGGGTTGTTTAGCCTGGGGAAAAGAAGGCTCAAGGGCGACCTTATTACTGTCTACAACTACCTGAAAGGAGGCTGTAGCAAGGTGGGGGTTGGCCTCTTCTCAGAGGCAGCGAGCAACCGGACAAGAGGAATTGGCCTCAGGCTGTGCCAGGAGAGGTTCAGGTTGGACATTAGGAACAAATTCTTCACTGAAAGGGTGGTTAAGGTTTGGAAAAGGCAGCCCAGGGAAGGTGTGGAGTCACCATCCCTAGAAGTGTAGAAGAAACAGCTGGGCTTGGCACTTAGTTCTGTGGTTTAGTTGACATGGTGGTGTTTGGTCAAAGGTTGACGTTGATTTTGGACATCTTTTCCAATCTTAATGATTCTGTGATTTTGTGATTCTATGACTTCTTTTTTTCCTGGTCTGGCAGCCTAGAGACATAGGAAAGAATTTTCATTCTAAATTTTCATTAGTATCGTTGCACAAAGAGTTTTGGTTGTTTCAGTTATTGATGGTATTAGTCTTGATTGAAGCATGGTAATTTTTAAGTTCAGGTGTTGCACATTGGTTATTAAAATTTATTATTGGACAATATTTACTATGTATTTAAATGTCTATTTTCTGGTTTGCTTTTTTTTGTGGTTTTTTGTTTGTTTGTTTGTTTGTTTGTTTTCTGTGCACTATGTTTTGTGTCCCTCTATTGTAAATTAAATTCTACTAAACAAAAGGTCAGAAAAATGATGTAGAAGGATGGGCAAAAGAGGGATGATTCTCTCTGTGGTTGTTTTTTCCATGAGTAGCTGCCATACAAAACTATTGGGATTTGCAGTTGCAAGACTGTGATCATAACAACACAAGACCTAGAGTTTGAGAACATCAAGGGTAAAAGAAAAATAATGTTATGGAGGCTCTGGAAAACACTGTCTCAACAGCTTAGGGGAAAACTTACAAAGCTGTGAATTGCAGACCCTTGGCATTACTAAGGCTGAGATATTAATATACTCAAGGCAAAACATGCTTTAAGAGCATTCATGAATGAAAAATTCCTGTTAGATCACTTAAACTTAACATCAGAGATACAAAAATCAGGGTCATGTAGACGTAATGTGGAACTTTTGCCTGAATGCTTCTTTTTTTCTCAAAAAGCAATAGTATAGAGAATTCCACGGGTTTTTTTGTGCTTGGCTTGCTCTAGGTAAAGACATAGTGTATCTATAGAATACTTTTATTTTAAAACTATGTAGTGATATTTTAAGACAAAACCCCCCATAATTTACTTTATGTTTCAGTATATTCATATAAATAGAACGAATACTTGTTTTTAGACTGTTTGAAAGTATGAGGTGACTGTATTCCGCTGTAATATATAGTATTTCATAATGGATCCTTTGGAAGGAAGGGTGTCCTCTCTTCCTAAGACTGCATCATTTATCAAACAGTAATTGCCATGGTACATTAAGATGCACTATGACTTTGTAAATCATCACAAGAATTACCCAATATCTGCATTTCCCAGTGCCTCAAGGTATTCCAAAATACAAAATCTAGCCACAGGCATTAACAACACATACAGTAATTGCTGTCATATTTTGGTGCTGTTCCCAGAAATGCCACATTCAGAAGACTGTACTTTGAGGAATGATGCTGCATAATCAGATGGCTAAATTCATTAGAAGCTGAGATACCACAACAGGGAGTACAGTGTTATCCTTGATGATCTTGGCTTTTGTAGTGGCAAACAGCAATACCCACAGAATTTCTTGATCTGGTTACTCACTGATTCAATTTTTCAGACTATTCCCAACACTGGCAGATTTTTTTCTTCACATCATTAAGCCTAGCTTCAATTTTCTTTCCTGAGAAAGCTATGCATTGGAAGAATGCCGAAGTTTCTTAATAGTCCAAGTAACTACTTTAGACCATGAGATCAGTTATTCAGTGTCTGGATGTCTCAGAGTAATTACTCTTAGAGGTTGACTGATACAAACTGAAGAAGCTGAGAAATTGTGACTCTCTCCATTCTGGACTGTTCTAATTTAAGAACTAGGGATGAAAAAGAAAAAGAACCAAAAAACCTGCTTCTTTATTTTATGATATGCCTAACTCATTAGCAGTTGATGAAAGATCCTTATGGGACTGTTTCCAACTGTGTTCAGTAAGTCCACGTTTAAAAATTTTTATCAAATACCTATTGAATATATTACACAGGAGAAGTAAGGAGTAATGCATTTTATTTCTAGGTCCACATACTTTAGATAATCAATTCATACTCGTGTGCTGAGCTGTGTGACAAAAATTTCAGTCTTTTTTTCTACACCTGGTTCAGTGAAGATGACTTTGGTATGAGGCACCAACAAGCTCTTGATTTCAGTGATTTCCCTACTAGTAAATGAACATTTCTCAGAGGTGTCTCTGTCAGATCAGTGAGGACTCTGTCTGCCAGTGCCCTTTACTTCCTAAATCAGGCCTTTACACTACTAGTTTAGCCCAGATGCCACTGAAAATTGTAGTTCTGAATCTCTTGGAAATCCAGTCAGTTTTGGTTGCAAGTATGACAAAATGTTAGAATTATTAAGAGTTGTTACTTATTCTTCAGTCTAGATAGTCTCAGATGCTGACCAGAGTAATTGGTGTCTAGTAGGATTATCAAAAGTATATGCTGATGATTGGTAAGATTTTTCTAAAATTTTTAAGGAAAGACCTTCCTTGAGTCCCCTGTAAGTTGGTTCATCTTGCGTACCAGAGATCTGCTCTTAAACTGTAGACACTTATGTAAAAACTAATTATTCTGGGCTCTCTGTGCAATTTATGGGAACAATTAAGAATTTTAGGATGCAATTGACCTTTTTAAGGTTTTCTTCAGAATGAGATTAAGCACTTATGAGTAATGAAGAAATGAGTTTGACCAGGTGAAACTTGATCTTGGTCAGTTTATGTTGTTCCACAGACGATATGCTATTGGCTTTCCTGTTCTAAGGCCTTGCCTGAGACACCTGTGTTGTTTCCGAAGCAAAGGTCCCTTACAATTGCGCTTTATTGTTATTTCTGTTTAGATAAGGTCCTTTTAAGATAAAGGACTGTTCTTTTCATGGGTTACAGTTCTTGACGTTTGATCATTTTTATCATTTTCAAACACATTTTCTTTAGGAAGTTGTGGAATCATTGGATGTCTAATATTTTTGAGTGGCATTGAAAGCTTAGGATCTAGCCTTAATTGGAGGTTATTATTGTACGTATTAGGGACCCGAATCATCAGACTGTAGTCTTTTTTTTAACTTTTGCATGCTAGCAGGTTCCTCACAGTTTGTTGTGGGTTGCTGGTGTCAAATTTCATTCTTCACTCCAACATTGTCACGGTTTTAGTCATACATAAAAAAAAATAGAAACTACACAGTTATGATGTATGCAGGTCATGAAGTATGAAAGAAAGAATTTTATATGCTGGTTACCTCCAAATACATTCTGTGTGAGACATCCTTTTGAAAAATATGTGGAGGAGTTTTACAGGATTTTCAATTATTCTGAATTTAAAAGAGGTGAAAAAAATATAATGAGCATAACATCTATTTGAAATAATTATAGCGGATATGTTTTACCTTGGCTGAGTTCAAGGACTCAGACTATAATCTCTTATTCCTTTGCAAGTTTTGCTAAGCAGAAAACAGTGGAGAAGTGGCTGAATTTTTTGGAGTTGGCAAAAAACTTAGAGGACTAAGTTCACAATATAATCTGGAAATTTCATGGGTGTTTCAGAGGGTAAATCTCCACAAGTTGCCTGCTTAAATGTATTTAACTCAAGGCATAAAATCAAACTCCCAAAAGCAGAATAAACCTGGCAATTTTCATTTCAAGCCAATACTGAACATTCTAAACCCACTACTCTTTTTAGCATTATGAATTAATTGCAATATAAAAATTTGGAAGCAGAAGATTAGCTTTATTATTTATAATAATAGCTGAACATGTTATGTAACTCTAATTAATGACAAATAATTCTGTTTCAAAATTTTACTGAAGAGTACCAATGAAGGTAATAGCTAATATAGTGGGGTTTGCAGCACAGATCTCTGGATTCAGCAACGACTGTTTATATCTCTCACATGAAAAGGGCTAAATTTAGGATTAGACATGTATGGATTATTTTTTAATTGAAACTCGTTAAAAAATATTTTTCAAATAAAAAAATTCAAATTGTAATAAAAATATAGTTTGTGCAAGTGTGTTTATATATATGTTCATGTATTCTTCAGCTCATTTAAATGTTTGGTCAGTTTTATTGTCAAACAAAAGATTGCAATCATCTACTTGATAATTTTAAATGGCTTTTAGGGGTTTTTTTTGTTTGTTTGTTTTTTTTTTGTTGTTGTTTGTTGTTTTTTTTTTAAACAAGTGATTAAAAAAAAAAAAAATGAAACAAATGCAAACTCAAATTCTTAAAAAAAACACCCAAACCAAGACCATCTGTGGTGGTTCTTTTACTATGAACAATTGTCACTTGAATACCAGCTATGGGAGATTTGTTTTTATGAGGGTATACGTTGCAGTTGGATCCTTGAGTGTAACTATCATTTTTTTGGGCACCAATAATCAGATAGTGATAATCTCTGTTCACATGTTTGGAAGTGATTACATGAAAAGAATCTAATTTCAAAAGTATAGAAGCTATGTTTTCTATATTGAGAATTTTTTTCTTGATATATCAAGTTAATTTTCAACTTCCGAGAATATTATTAAAAATTTTAAAGCTTTCCCTAAAAAAGGGCAAATTTAAGAGCTCTGTTTAAAAAACTCTTGTAAGACTCAAGAGCTGCATTTATAAAAAAACCCAAAAAAACCCAAAAAACAAACAAACAAAAAAACCACAGTAAAACCAATAAACTTTTGCCCTGATGTCCTGTTGTTTATTGAGGAGATGTAATATTTGAATTATTAACTAAAACCAGGTGATGATACCACAAAGGCATTTATCACTTAACCGTCTATGTATCTTAAACATGAATAGAAAAAAAAGATTGAAAAAGAATTGCAAACTGCAATGCTTTTAAGTGTTTGTAATATAGATTAGGTATTAGTGGAAGATTTAGTTTATTTGTAGAAACTTCAAATTGTTACTTTCATGCAGAATATCTTTGTTAGCATACTTACCTTTGTTGGGAAAATTTTCTACAAATAGGGAATTACTTTTTGAAAAACAGCAAAACATTTGGAGTTTGTGGTGCTCAAGAAAGACAAGGATTTTATTGCTGCAGAGATTTGTCACCAGAAGGGTCTTTTGAGCTATTAGTTTTTCTAAACTTTTGAAAATCAGGCTGCAGTCAAGCTTACACTTTATCATTTTCCTCCGTATTGACCACGTGTGTATGTTCCAGGAGTCTGTGTGTACTCAGAGGAGTATTTCTGCAAATATTTTGCAGCATTGGGCAAACAATTCCAAGTTACTGGACACATTCTCACAGTGACACAACAGTGCTGTTCAGCTCACCAGATGGTGGGTGTTCTGCTCAGGCAGACAGTCCTCTTATACTCTGATACTACTGCTTCTGGGACCCAAACTGTGGTCTTTGCACAGCACTACAATGCAGTTTGTGATGTACAACTTAGGTCAGAGTTGACTTTGTTTCTCTATATAACTCTGGGTTTATCTTCAATTCTTAGGGCTTTTTGGCGGAAAATTTGTCTTTTGGTTTGCAGAGTTGCAGCACTTTTCCTCTTGTTCAAGAGACTTCTAAAATGTTTCTTTTTAAAGCTCTACACAACCAAGCTCCTAGGTTTGGTTTGTAATTTTCCAGTAGCAGCTACCAGCTACCTGTCAGAATTTCTTCCTAAAATTATGTGTCTGATAGACTGCAGTCAAGTATGAGACATGGATATGTGGACTGACTTCTGCAGTTTACTGATCTCATGAGAACTTTTATTCACTTCAAAGGGCTCTGGATCAATCTCTTAGTTTCTGCTCAAAGCAACTATAGACTTCAATTTTTGGAACTGAAATACTAAAAAGCCAACATATGCCTAGCTCATTCACTCGTGAATATTTTTATTCTTGCAAGTAACAGCAGGGCAGAGAAAAGCAATTGGCTTCTCAACCAGATAAGTGGAATGAGAGTGGAGATATTGGACTCATGACAATCATAAATTTGTTTTTGTTAGGACCTATAATCAACAGCATATCATATAACCTATTGCTATTTCAGGCAGGAAATCTGAAGATGACTGACAGCCTAGAGCAAGCAAGGTCTAGCCGAAAACAGAATGTTCTAAATACAGAACAATGGCTTTATATATAGCCCTACAGTGAGAAAAATCTTTTCATTTCTGCTTCTGATGGGAGACAAGAAAGGATTTATTTGACTTTCGGGAAGCATTAGAATCTTCAGCAAATATTCCAAGACACTAGAAACATTTTAGGCAACTTACTCAGTTCATGCAATGGATTTTAAATAAATTTACCAACATATTGATTTCCTGCCCTGGTGAAATGTAAAGGCTTTTATTACTACTGTGTTTTTTATTTGCTTGTTCAATTAATTATTCTACACTCTCCAGTGCTAATTTTGGAGAATTCTAAATCTAATAAATTCAGTTAGTACATGGAGTACTTGATTAGCTGATGATTGAGATAATCCATTGCCAAGGGTTAATGCTTCTCCTGTGGGTGTTCCAGGGATCTATCATCACTCTTAACCTTTATCTAACATTTGCTACATGGTTCATTCAGCACCAATGATTAAGATGTAATTTAACTTTCTGCATTTGACTCAAGTCTTAGTAGAAGCATTAAACAAAATACATTTATTGCACACATATCTTTTGAATGTGTTAATCAAAAGGATTTAGGGCCACATTCTTACCTGTTCTATATGGTTTGACTGTTTTTCTGTTGATTTTTTCCTATTGTCTTCACACAATATTGTAAGTTGTAGGAAAAGGAAACCAAAACTTATACAATGCCAATTGCATTTACCACATCTCCTGCAAAACACCTTAAGTCAAATTTCAAGACTCAATATGGCCTGTTGCCACTTGAGTTGTAGGACTTCACAGTGTTCACCTGACAGTAGAGTAACCTGGTAGTGAAGAGGGAGGTTGTGCTGCAGGTGCCAAGTTCCAGATGTAGAGGGAACCCATTTTAGTTTTCTGTCCAAAAAAATCTATCTCAATGCCTCTTTTGCTTCAAGAGGTCAGGGAATGGGCTTGGTCTTGAGGTTCCTGTCAAGACAGGATCCCTTTTAGTTTCCTCATGCACTCCCAGCATTTTAGTGATGCTAGTAGTAGTTGCCATCATTGCTGTATGTCACATTTTAACTCTAAAAAAGGATACACATTTTAAAATATTTGCTATTTTTATATACTATGATTTTGGTAAACTGCCAAAACTTTCCTGAAAACAGCAAGAGAAGGGAAAATTAATAGTTTTAATGGCAGCCCAGATAAACCAGGAAGGAATTTTATTAGCAGACACTAGGTTTTCTGCTAAAGGCTTTTTTCCTCATTGAATTTGAGGGAAGGCAAACTGAAGCCTTAGATATAAATTCTCTGTAATTTGATGTTGTTGCTCACTGTTACCAAAGTAAATTTTGGCTGTATTTAGACTTCAAACTGGGGTAGAATTTGAAACAGTTGGGGCAGACTGGGCTATAGATAGGTTGAGCCGTGACCTGGAACAGCACTGTAGTTACATTTACTCCTCTCTTCCTGTTTACTCCTACTTGCAGTTAATTTATCTGTTGAAATGAAACCTCACATACACAAAAAGGAAGGGATTTGTGTTTTTACCTGGAGGCCTTGTTATATAGAGAGCTGTGGGAATGAGGCCAAGGGGAAGGCAATAAAGACAGAGCCATTAAGCTCCAAGATTTGAGGGGCTCTCGTAAACTTAATCTGAAACACAGTCTTGTGAGTATCAAATGTGCTTTTGTTTGCTTACAAGGCCGTGGTTCTCACATAGAGACTTAAGGGTTTTTCTGTTCTTGGCAGGGAGGCTGTAGTAGGTGTAAGGGTACCTACGTCCCATTTCATGTCATTAAGTTTTTCGCAGTTCTGAAAGAAGATGGAGCTGTTTCTTTTCCTCTGTAACTTTCATTTGTAGGCAGCTGATTTGATATGATCATTTAAACAAAGTAGGAAAGAGTTAAAATATGTTTCTTCCCTTGCCTCTTTTGAGGACAGAACAATGCCTGGGGATATAGGACTACAGCAATCCCTGTTCTACTTGACTTGAATCAGGGTTTTGCTCAGTTATCATGAAAGATATTCACTTGAGATGTCAGAGATTATAGTTCAAGCTGTTCTTTAGTTGCTAATACCAAATGACTCTGCTCTGTACAGAGAAATAATGATCTGAGTAATTGATGCAGTGATTCACTGGCATGAATTAGACATAACCGAACATTGAACATCTGCTATAAGCTTTGCAACTGGAGTCTGGCTTCTTTGAGTCAGGCAAGACTGCCACATGGATGGCTTTCTTGAAAAACATATGTATATTTACAGATCACTGAAGAACAGAAAAACTGTTTACTTGAGGTTGGAAGGGACCTCTGAAAATCATTTTACCCAAATCCTATGCTCAAGCAGGGACACCTGGTTGTCCAGGACTATATCCTGACAATGTTTGAATATCTCCAAGGAGGGAAACCCTCCAATTTCTCAGAGTAGCCAGTGCTTGGTCACCCTTACAGAAGAAAAGTGTTTCCTGATATTCACAGGGAATGTCCTGTGCTTCAGTTTGTGCTCATTGTCTCTGCGAGTTACTGAGCATGATTCAACATCTGAAATTTTGAATTAAAAAAATTTCCTATTAGAGAAATCAAGAAAAATCGAGAGAAGTCTATTTAATCAATACTTGAATGCTTCCAATCATACTGATTGTTTTTAAAGGTTTCTAAGATGATCATATGAGATTGCTATTGTACTTCTAGTTCATTCCTCTCTACTCCCCAACTTCTTCACAAGTTGTTTTTGAGAAAAGATTGTTCAGTCTTCTTTACCAATCATTTTGAGACAAGTAAGGATGTTGGAAAAACACATTTCTTGCAGTTTAAATTGTGCGGGTTTTAGTCAGTAGGTCTGTGCATGATGTGGTTGTGTTTACCCCTAGCTTATGATGATAATCTCTACAGAGGTAAAATCTGCCTAGAATAGACAAATTATTAAAGAACTTTTGGAAGGAGGAGGGGAAAGTGATAGGGATGAAGACAAAGTGTCAAGTTAAATGAAAAGGAATTATGTCTAAACGGTCTAAGACTGTAGTCCAGTAATGACACCCCTATCCTATACATTCATTGTTGTTTGAGACATTTCTTTTCATCTGATGATTTAAAGCAAAATGCAGAAAAATGGAACTACTAACCTCATTGCCCTTCTTTTATAGAATTCTTTTTACTAGAATGACAGCCGTTCTTCCTATATTTCATTTTTGGCTGCTCAATTTTTAGACATGTTCTTGTGTTAAAATTTCAGTTAGATAATCTAAAGTTTTGCAAAGTTTGTAAAGAGAGTTAACATCACTCATTTTACTAAAAAATATAACTTAGATAAAATGTTCTAGACTGAGACCGTCTCCTAAGGGGCTGGAACCAAAGTAACAAATGTTACAATGAATGCTTGCTAGCAAAAAATGTTCTGAACATTGCATCCTAAGGCAATGTAGACAGACAGAACCCCTTTTACCATGTAATTGTCTATCAATTAGACAATTTGAGAGGCAGGATCTCTGTAGCAGGTATAAGTGCTAAGTAGGTGGCTCAACCATGTAAAAAAATGGTGAAAATAGGTTATAACAAAAAATGAAAGCTTCTCTAGAGAAGAGGCACAGAGGTCTCTGTGGAGTCTGTAATTTTGGGTACTCAGTGGAGTTATGGAATTTAGGTCTTAGGTATATCTCAAAGGTTTTATTTAGTCTGGATGGAGAAACAGGAAGTAGAGGAATGTTATAAAAAATTCAGCGGTAACTAGTTTCCTTTCTGGACTGATAGTGTGAGTTTATTCTGCGGCAGTGTTTGGTGTGGGTTTTTGTTTGTGTGTTTGTTTGCTCTTAATCCTTATAGTTTCTGTGATGGTGGCTGGAGGGAAATATAACATGGGTTAAGGAGATGTCGATTTTAGTGATTATGTTATGGATGGAATGACGACTGCTGCAAGAAAGATATGTTCCTCATTTGTCTGTCATTGTGGGTCTGGTCAAAGTTGGACTTCTTTGTTGTGTGAACAGTTCACTTGCAGTTCTGAACTTGGTAGCATTGTGTCATGGCATCAGGGTCCAGAAATATCCGTGGCTCCTCATGGAGACCATCAGAGCAGGTCCTGTCAACCAGGACCTGTCCCCTCCAGCCAGGAGTGGGGTGGCCTGGGGCACTGGGGCAGCCTCAGCCCCAGGCATTGGGCACCTCTCTTGGGCTGAGGCCAGGCCGGACCATTGGCCTGACAGTGGTCCTGGCTCAGCAGGGCCATGACCGGGCAGGGCAGGGCTGTGGGGAGCTGGAGACCAGCCCTGCTGTGGCACCACTGGGGCAGGAGCTGACAGCCCCGGGGGCTGATGTGGGGTCCTGGGGCTGGGGGGAGGGGGATGAACCCCAGGGACAGTCAGGGCTGGTGATGCCCTCAGGGACATACTAGATTGAAAGGTTTTCTGCAAATACTTGCTTTGGAGATGCGATATAGATGGGTCGCATGCTATGATTTGACTCAGTAACATTTTAGTTTCATTCTGGAGAGCTGGGAAACAGCATGAAGGTGAACATGAGTAAGAGCTCAGTTTTCAAGAGAAGAAAGTCTCAGAACCTCTGTTGATGTTGGTGTGAATTGGGGCCCTCTGCCATGTACCCCTGACAACTTCTCAGTTACGCTGATGCTGAACTGCAATAGCCTTCCTGTGCATGTCCTGTCCATTGGAAAGGTATTTTGATAGTATAAGAATGGAAATTTATGCAGCTAGATAGGAAAATCCCTAAGAGCAGACAAATTTTGATGGGCTCATTTCAGTTTGATCGCTAGGATTGCAATTTTTCTCACCTTACATTGCATTTTTATTGGGGATGTGGAAAACAGCTCAGTGGCTTAACCAGCAGCGCTAGCATCTGACACATCACTTATGTAAAGAAAAGATGAAAACTTTTCCACTTGTGAGAGTTTTCATTTATGAATTTTTCTTGAATGAATTTTCAGTAATTTCAATCTTTCTGGCTATGAAAATTTTAAGAGAATTTCTTTCTGAATTACCTAGGATCTTAAAAAAAAAATCATAAGGGAGAAAGGTAGATATATTTATCAGCGTTTGCTGGTACATAGAGAGGCATATCTAATTTCATCAAAGGTAATTGCTTTACTAGTAATAACTTGGAAGTGACAGAGATAATTAACGTTACCTCAAGCGTAACGAGCGCCTTGCTGTAATAGCAGTTTGAGGGCCTTTTCATACATTTCTTGCTGTTAGTTTCAGAAACAGAAATAATATTAAAAGGCCCAAGGAGACTTAACTAGATACTTGAAGTGAGGACTAAAAGATGATCTGAACTCCATGCCACTGGGTGGATTATTCTGTCTTCTATTCATGTGATTCCCTATCTGCAACCTCTGAATGCTGTACCTTGACAAGCTTGAGGGCTATTATGTGGAGCTCTTGCTGTTCCAACTGATCTTTAATTTCAATATGTCTCAGCATGGTCTTGAGCTCTCTTTGGATTTTGTTTCTTTGACTTCAGTTACTTCAGTTTTGTCCTTAGTCTTTTTTTTTTTTTTTTTTTTTTTTTTTTTTAAATATTTTACCCTCTGCTTTGTG
>JAWWTY010000001.1:96901672-96919608 GCA_035222235.1 Margarornis squamiger | reverse complement strand
TCCCAGCATGGGGAAAGAAGGAAGGGAAGCTCCCAACACTCAGTGCTTAGCACTGATACTCTTTTTTTTTTTTTTTTTCCTGGACAGATTTTGGGCTGAAGGATTAAATCTTTTCCCCTCTGCTTTCTGCTGTCTTTCTCTTTTAGCTGTATCTTGGCCTCCTTTTCCTCCTCCTCCTTAATCTCAGGCTTGGCCTTTCTCGTATCCCTGGCTTGAGATTCAACCTTTTCTTTTGACACAGGACTAGCACTCTCCCCTTCTCTTTGACCTTAGATTTAGCATTTCTTATGTCGCTTGGTTTTTCTATGTCTTGTTCTACATGCTTTTTTGGCATTGTTACTTTCTGGCCCAGAGTTTCCCTAAGGGGATTTATCATTCCATTTACCATTCAGAATTTCTTAACACGGCAAATTACTCTCTTCTGCATCATCAGCATTTCTCGGGTGTGTGTTGCTGTTTTGGGCTCAGGCTTCATGAGTTTAATTCTTCCTGACTTCTCATAGCAGTTTGCAAATTCTTCAGAAGATTTGTTTTGTTTTGATTCAAAGTGAGTCTAACATCTTTGTTTCCATACCTGATTGTTGTATTTTGGGTTTGTTTTGTTGTGTGTGGGTTTTTGTTCGTTTTTTTTTTTCCCCTCAGCATAGTTGTTTTTTTGAGTTTTTTTTCTGGAACTTTCCAGTTTTTTGATCTGTAAGATTATTGTTAGGTTTGTTTGGAACCTCATTGTACCAATATTGTTATTCTTTCATCCTAAAAGTTTTGTAATGAAATATGTATTATATGCTATTCAGATACTTACCTTCATTTATTTGCCCTATGAGAAGTTTTTTAGACTGTCTTATCTGCTGTATCACATATGATAGAGCATATCTTTGTTTGATAGGTGGTTCAGGATGATTCTGATGTAGCCCACACAAGAAATTAACCTGTGTTTTGCCAGTCATATTAGCAAAGATTCATATCTAAGTAATATTGAAGGTAAGATTTCTCAAGAAATATTAGTCCTTTTTTGAAAAATAAGTTTTACTGCAAATTCACATCACTTGTTCCTAGCTGCCCTCATGCCTTACACACAGCTTCATTCCTCCTCCCTGTCTGCATCCTGTGAAGATGGCATCAGCCTTTCCATTTCTGTGTTATCACTCCTCTGCTGGTGCGGATATATGTTTGGTAGCAGCCCATTTTCTCCTAAGAGCAGTCTCTGTTTATTGCTAGTGTTAGGCTGGTCTGCCTGCTTTTTCTGTTCAACTTTGGTCTCTGCTAGACTTTTTCCTGCCCTTAGACCTTGCCACAGATTTGTACAATCCTGTTCTTTCATTTTCTTGTAGTTTCTCTCTGAAGCCACCCACCTGTTTTGTGTAATATTTTAGTTACTTGTGGCTGAGGATACAGTCTCTCACCTCTGGCTTCAGAGGAGTGTCAGTCTTTTTTTCCTGCTTTCTCTGACTGTGCTACCACAATGGAATCCTTATGGGACAGGCAGAAATCAAGACCAGAGGTACAGAGCGGTTCATAGGTTTAACTATTTAAAACAGAAATAGATGAGCAGAGAATCATGAGGAAATTACTATGTCAGAGGGAGAAAGAGGAAACACAGGTTTCACCATATCTTTCTGATCTGCTTGAAGACAAGGAGTATAACTCAGAATATGTACATTTAGAGGGAGTGTGTAGATGACAGTCTTCCTGCCTTCTTCTGGTGTGCTACTTTCAATTAAAGTTAAAAAATATGTCTGCAAAATGGGAGTTTTTTCTTATCAGTGAATTTCCTCTCTTTAGGCAAAGAGAGAGTTACATTTCACTGCCATTGCCTTATTTGATACTTAATTACATTTGGTTCAATTAAAGAAAATAAGATGCCACCACTCATTTCTTAGATATCTGAAAATCAGCATTACCTCAGTTGGTGTATGTGAAGACCACGTTCATTTTCTAACTTAAAGCCCACACTGTTGGACTCAGGAAGATTGATAAGTCTTCTGCAATTCGGGATGCCTGTTTTGTCCCACTAAATAAAAAGAAATCTTAGTTCAGGTTTAGTTATTTCACTTTCAAATACCTTAATTAGTGGGAAAAAAAAAATTTGCATATTTCTGGTACTCCTCTACCCGGTCTGTGTCTATTTCCTGCTGTGTAATCTACCTCTAGCTGGCTTTCCTCTTCTGAACAACCCGTTCCTCCCAAACTGTCAAGGCAATAAACAGTGGAAACAGAAATATTTACTAAGCTGAAATTCTGAGTTCTGGGCTATCGAAGTTGAGAGAACATCACAGGGCTGCCTGGATGCATTTACCCATGGTCTCAGGCACATGGTGTGATTCTTGGCATGTCCTGCACAGGGCCAGGAGTTGGCCTTAGTGATCCTGATGGGTCCCTTCCAGCTCAGCATATTCTATGATTCTATGACCTATTGGTAAATCACTGATTAATTTTTTGTTTTGTTTTGTTTATAGTTCAAAAGATTTGAAAACTTAATGGCTATGAAATGTGTCACTATGTGTGAAGTTTTCCAATATAGCAGTGAAAAACTTATTATGAAAATTTTCAAAAGAAAGAGCTTGATATGAAACTGAATCAATGGGGAAAAAGTGGGTAAACAATGTAAAAGTTACAGATTTAAATATTTAAAGATTTAAGTACTTAAAGATGGTAAGATTTAATTCAAAAAGGGTACATTTTCTTACAGAGATTTCATGAACCTATCTGCTGAAACAGAAGTTAATTACAATAGTCCAGTAATTGTGTTGAATAAAATTGAGCATCAAAGAATCAACAAATTTTTTAGCTTATATCTAGGTATTGCCAAGAGCTGTAAGAGATATTGGGGATAGCTGGACAGAGTGGGTCATCATGTTCAAAACAAAATGAATGAAAATTTTTTATGAGACAGATTTATGCACCTGTGGAATGATGAACAAACCCGTAAGAGATTTTAGAAAAAAAAAAAAAAAATGCTTAGAAGGACTGTCAGATTCCTTTAATATTTTTATTAAAACTTGATAACTATGAGGAAATCAGTTGTCACAAATATGAAGATAAAATAGCTCTTCAAATAATGAAAAATGTAGAATAGAGAATATATAGAGAATGCCTGTATTTTGTCTTAGAATTTAACTGCTGGTCTTGTAACGTGTGTACATGCTTCTTGATATAAAGGAAGTGCAGTATTTGCTGTTGCTTTTTTGAGAGCAATTACGGAGATAAAGTCTAAACATGCTCTGTAAATGGACAGTATAGTTTACTAGAATATATAAAGTTTAAGCTATTAATTTAGTTGTCTACAAAGATCAGTCTGTCAAGGGCAATTAGAAGACAATGTAAGACAATCTGAAGGTCAAAAGAATAAACACATAGATACAAAGATAAAGCTGGAAAACCTAATGCACAAATAGTACTTTCTTAATTCATTTTTTATGCTTTAAAGCTGAAGACTGTTTTGGTACTATGGAAAGACAGTAAATGAAATCCCCATGTTTACCAGTAAAGCTGAGTTGAGTTTTGTTCTGTTCCCTTCTTGTAGCAGGAATTAAGCTGTAAAGGTTACTGAAATAAAAAAAATGCAAGTTTAAAATAGCTGAGAAGGGAAGCTGTGTTAGCCTTAGTGGATTTTCACTGCCATTCACAGCCATTCCTTAAATCCATCCTTATTTCTTATATCCTAGGTTTAATCACCTACTACTGTTGGAGAATTGGAATGGCTGTCAAAGTCTACGTGAGCAGTGAAATCTCCAGTAAAAGTGCCACTGTCATGAGGAGAGATTTAAAACATTACCGTAGCTTGGAATAAAGATTGCCCTAAACTTCTACATCTGATTCCTTAACGGGTGTGTATGAAAAGTTGCAGTGTTGCCAGGCTCCCCCTGCAGCAAGTGTCCAGATGGACACTTTGACAGTTTAGCTAGGGTGTTTCACACATTCTTTATTCATAAGGAATGCTGCTTTGCTTCCGTATTTCAGAATTTCTCCTTTTCAAATGTGTATTTAGATAGCCATCCACTGGTTTAATTGCAATTTATAAGAAAAAATCACTGTGTTTACACAGAATGGAGGCCTGTGTTTGCAGCTGTTAAAATGAATTCCACTAACATCAAGTGGTTTGGCTGTACTGAGTCAAAACATTAATGAGAACGTATTCATTGTCATTAAAATTGAAGAACCTGCAATCTCTGTGCTGGACAATTTAATGAAAAGAAGAATAAATGATAAGAAATGCCTTGGTACTTTATGAGGGATAGAGAACAAATATACAAGCAGTCCTGAGTTTCTCCTGCAAAATGTGTGCAGCTATAAATCCCATAAAAACAACTTAGCTGGCTTTTGAGGGAAGAGAAGTATTTCAGCTAATAGAATCTTGAAACACATTAAAATTACCTGAAATTAATTTAACACTATTAATGTTTGAGTTTTAAATTGCAGTGTCTCAAGATAGTCCTGACAGATCAGACTTTTGCTAAATATTGGTATTTATCTAAATAGTCTATCTAAAATGGATAGACCTTTGAGAAGTAGTCTATTGATTGAAATATCATTTGAAGTGTAAATTACAGTTTTGAATTACACATAGGAAAGAATAAAAAATAGTCAAATGTCTTTTTAAAAATATTTGACTATATTTGACTATATTTTAATATTTGAATTTTGTATTTTGTATTTGAATATGTATAATATCTGTTATTGCAGGTGATTTATGAAGTAACCTTTTTTTTCACTATTTGTGACTCATAAGTATGTTTTTTAAAAATTCTTTTGCTGAGGAGCACTATATATTTCTTCCTAACAGGAAAAACTGCTGTAACAAAAATGACATCATGCTTCCTCCTATGGGGGAATTCTGAAGCCTTCTCAAAAATACAACACAGTGGTAAGTGCTAAAAATATGTTCATAACAATTCTATTTTCTGTAAAAATATATAAAACAAATGATAGCAAGTCTCTGTTGCTGGTGTTAAATGTGTTTGAAATATATTATTTGCAATATACACATCCAGTTAAAATGTTTGTTTGCCATGTGTTCATACAATGAGATGTGGAATACAGTGCATTCTAAACATTAGTGCTGTTTATGGGCTTATTCATGATGAGCATGAATTGTTTATTTTTCAGTTCTGTAAGTACTGAATGATACCAATTAGTTTGTAGTTAAAAGACATGGGATTAAACCTGGCCATTGTGCCACTGTTACTCAGTAAGGTTTGGGGTTTCCAGGCCATACTGTAGCAGATAGAGCTGAGAGTCTTCAGCTTGCAGGACAAGGTGGGATTTCAAAGTTCTTTTGGGGCTGTATTAAAAAGGGACTTGGTTGCTATTTCATATTGTTACCATAAAGATCTATTTTTTCCTCTCATTTTGTTAGCAAAATATGAAATAACATATTTTAATATATATATCTCTCATACATGCAGAACACATATAGATAGTTATATGTATATATATGCACACACATATATAAACTTTCTATCCATATGAAATATGTGACAAGGGTTTAATTTAGAAATCTGTGCATAGACTATATTCTATTTATAGAACACCTTAATCTAATTACCATTCCTTCATGCTGTGCCTGACACACTGATTAATGAGAAGGGAATGACATATACAAATGACCAGAAAAGTTTCTCTGATGCACATTCTTCCTTCTCACTTTATATTATCCGTGAACCTCAAAGCAGATGTGACTTTTTCTGTAACCATTGCACTAGCTGTAATACAATGACGTTTCAATTTCATATTAACATTGGGTCCTAAAATAAAGGACAAGGAATAGTAATAGATCTGATATGATAATAAAGTTGTGAATAAGCAATAATTCAAAGTACGACAGGTTAGTTTTAAGAATCAAGGGTGCCATTGTGTGAAGTGTAAAATTCAGACAAAGAAAATAAAAGCTTTGAACACTCCTGTGACTTTTGCATCACTGAACCATGTTTATTCCAATTTGTAGCAATTTAAATGTAATTGAATAAAAAATACTTCATGAACAGGAGCCTGCTTAGTAGTTTAGGATCCACACTGATTCTGAAAATATCTGAACTCTTAGGCGTCGCTGTAGTGAATAGTAGGGGTCAGTATTGTGAGTATGCATGAATGCCATACACAGAATTCAATTGCTTCAGAGAACTCATGACATTTTTTTTCAGGAAAAAGGCAAGCAACTGGTATAAAGAATACAAGGTGGATATAAAGAGTACAAAGCTGAAGAGTACAAAGATGAAATAAAAATTTCTTTGGAACTAACAAATTTTGGTAGATTTACATTGCCTTGCCCTAGAATAAGCCACAGCCATGTTTCAGGAAGTAAAAGTCTCATCTTTAGATCTATCACGATACACTGAGATAAACCACAGAAACTGGAGAAGGGGAAACTTGAGGGATAGTGTGATTTTAGTTTTTTTCTGTTTTCTCAGCATTTTGTTTGTTCTTCGTAATGCACAGAAGAAAAGTCAGAGAGAAGAAGAAAAGGAAGCAAACAACATTAAAACAGAAAAGTGAGATGGAGCCTCTTGATGTCTGGCTTTTAACTCACACTGCAAGTTAGTGGACATCAGAAGCCAGTTGTGCCCTTTGAAAAATTTCCTTGTTCATGAGAAGTGATAATTGGACTACACGTTAAAAAAAACCCAAGCAACAAACAACAGGAGAGTAGAAAATGAAGTTATAAATCAGCATCAAATTTATTTCAGCTTCTCTGTTTGTAGCCACAAACATTTGTGTTCAACTGCCAACCCCAAGGTACTCAAAGATACACAACAGAAATATGATAATATGTGTTAATTTCAAATTTTGTCTGGAAAAAGGCTGTATTATGAGAATTTTTTCGGGAGACGAATAGAAATGGATCTGAACACTTTCAGGAAGATGTATAACCCAAGCCAAAGTAATTTTGAAATAGTATTTGCAGCAGAAAATAAGGATACATTTGGATGAATAGGAGAACTGAGCGCATGTGTATAATTGTCAGTGTTGGTTCCAAGAAAAATAACTAGATAAGGTAGCTTGGACAGATTGTAACTATGATTTTTGCTATATTGTACTCCTATATTTAAGAGAAATGCAGAAAGAAATCCCTACATCTTGAACACTTTTGGATCTTGCTTGCTATCATTCTTGTCCAGGATTCCAGATAAAATTCTTCGACATAAACCAATGACCTTTCTCAAGATGAGGAAGCATAATTCTTGGAGTATGCAAAAAGGGCTTTCTGGCAATGTACAATATAATAGTAAAAATTGAAGCAAGCAAATGGCCCCTGCTTTGTCCTTATATTTTGATCTTACATCAGAAGTGTGAGTGAGTTTAAATGGTGGCATTTCATTCCAGAATCTCAGCCTGACAGCTGAACATGCAGACGGAGCTCTGTGGTAGTCTGTGAAGTGCTGTGTCGTTCCTTTGATGTAGCCACATACTGTCAGATTCTTGATCATGTTCTCAGGCTCTGATCAAGCCTTCTGTCTTGCATCATTTATGATAACAAATGTGAAGGAAAAATAAAGCCTTCATATTAGAAAGCAGGAATAAATCATTCCAGTTCTGGTCTTGGGAGTTTTAGGAAACAGATCAACTCTTAATTTTCTGAGGGAAATCAGAGCACAGTATAACTCTTATTCTTAGAGCTGTCAGCTTTCCTCAGCCTACTTTTCAGCTCTTTGGATTCAGTGTTGTTGATCAAAATATTTGCTTTCCTCTTGTCAGGTTTTATGGCTGTAAATGGGATTGTGCTCAGATGAGCAGTCCAACCTCTGGTTAAGCATGGCCTTCAATTCCAGTTTTCTTTTTGGGCTCTCACTGTATTTTACACTCTTAGGGGGAAATAAAATGCTCCCCAGATTTTTTCTGTCTTAGTGAAATATTAGAACAATCCATCCATTAAGTAGGCTTCTAAGGCCTATACTATGGTGCGTAGCCTCTGCTGACATTACAGTGTACATTCTTCCTACCAATTCTCTTAATTTTGAAACAGAAGAAAGGAAGGAAAGAATTCAGTTTTAAATTCTTCCCTTTTATATAGAAGGTGTGTTTTCCATACTGAAACATAATTGATTAGCTGGAGCAATTATTGAAGTTATCAGCTGAACATCTCAGAACTGATGGTCTGGTCATGTCAATTAACTGAGGCTGATGCTCAAAATTTTGGTAGGTTTCAAAATTGTAAACTGCACCTTCTTCAGGAAATTGCAGTAGGTAATTTGAGTGTAACACCTACTGTTTGGATGTTTAACCAGACATTAATGAGATTTTGTCTAGATTTGTTTGCAGGATGTTCCACAACTCTCTGTGTGTCTATAAATTTGTTTCCAGGAAAGTGTTCTGAAGTCCTAAATCCATTGTAGTTAACCATGGCTCAGCTGATACAGAAAAAAATAGTTGCATCATCTGCTTTTCTCTGAGATGTTACTGGTAAATTTAATCTTAGCAAATCCATTACGTCACTGATAATGTGGTGTGTTTTCCATTAAAGGTACAAACATTCTGTGAGTAGTGGAATCAAAACATTTGTATTCTTTAATGAATATAAATGATTCCTTGCCTCCATTTGAATTCAGTGATGTATCCATTATTTTTTTACTCCAATATTTAGTTATCTCTTTCAGTATGACTGATCTAAAGTATCTAAAAGAAAGTAAACAATAATGATCTCCATATGTGAATTTCTGAAGAACCCAAGTGAGAAATGGAAATATGAAGCATTTGCAAATATTATTCAGATATGAAGTAACAAACACCAAAACTTTCCAGGTCATTAAATTTACTTTCAAGTGGCAATGTAATTGAGTAATTTTAACACTTCCAACTTAATTCACTAGCTTTAGTAAAAGCTTTTGGGATAATTTTATAAAATAATTTTATAAATCTATGAGCCATGATTGTCTTAAATCTTTAAGAAGCATAAACTATTCTTATTTAAGTAACATTTCCATAAATACAATTGATTTTGCAGAAAAATAATTTGAACACAATATTACAAAAAGTATTGTACGACAATAACAAAGAATGGTTAAAATTGTCTAATTTCAACATTATACAGACTGCATGAGTAATGGGAGTTCACTGAATCATAACATCATGAGTAAAGAGTAAAAGTGAAATAGAAGATAATCATACTAGGCAGCTTATTTGATTGATTACAGGTATTTTTTAATGTTCAGTTCAAAGAACTGGAGTACAGATTTTACTATCTCAGTGTTTGAACTTGAAAATGTTTTATTACTGTGACTTATCATTTAAATCTACTGTACCTAACAACAGGTAGCAATGTTATATCAGTTATATCTGTTTCTATGGGGAAATTTTAACTCTTAAAAAATTCAAAACAGCTCAGTGGTTTTTTTTAAGAAGAGTAAAGCTTTTGAGCACAAGGTTACAGTGCAAATGAATTGCACATAAGCAGTTGTCATCCTGTCAAGGTTCAAAACACAGTGCATCTGCATTATTAATCACAAGACTGCAATATGTTTATTTTGTTTGGACAACTCCATAGTTGATGGTAAGGGAAGACCATCTGTATCTCTTAATAAACATCCCTTTACCTGCCATTCAGCAGCTACCTTCCTCAGCTTTTTTATCAAAGGAATAGCTCTGTGTAACAGGAAAATCTTGTGTCCTCCTGGCATCCCCATGACTTAATTTGAGCTCTGCACCCTGAAGTTCAAGTTTCTTTTAGAAACAGTTGATAGAAGATGATCTCTGTGATCATCAACTGCAGCTTCTAGAATAGGAGTCAACTATATCATGCAATCCTTTTTATACAGGTTGTAATGTTTTTTTATGAAGCCAAGGCCTACATTGGTTACTGATGGAAACCAGTAATGAATGATGCCTCTCAAGGTCCGTACTGGTGGGACAATGCTATTAACTATTTTTATCAGTAGCATAGACAGTGAGATTGAGTGCACTCTCAGCAAGTCTGTGGATGACATCAAGATGAGCAGTGCAATTTATTCTCTTGAGGGAAAGAATGCCATCCCAGGGGCACCTCAGTGGGCTGGAGGAATGGGTCCATGAGAACTTCGTGAGGTTCAACAAGGCCAGTATAAGGTCTTACTCCCGTGCCATGACAATACCCAATATCAGTAGGGGCTTTTTTCAGGGCCTGTAGTAACAGGGAACAAGGAGGAATGACTTTAAACTGAAAGAGCATGGATTTAGAGTGGCTGTAAGGAGGCAATTCTTTATTGTAAGGGTGTTACAGCCCTGGAAGTGGTCACCCATAGAAGTTGTGGCTGTCCCATTCCTGGAAGTGTTCCAGGCCAGGTTGGATGGTTTTGAGCAACCTGATCTATCAGGTAGTGTCTCTGCCCATGGCAGGGAGGTTGGAACTGCATAGTCTTTAAGTTTCCTTCCAACTCAAGCCATTCTATAATTTTATGATATTTCTGTCTAATATCATACAGTGATTATCTATGTATGCTTATAAAAGATGAAAGAGAATTAAGGTAAATGGCTGTGTACATATGTAGCTGATTAATTTTAACACTCATATGGCACTAGAGGCAGCACTATAGGCACCTCATCAAGGGCACTGGAATTTGGAGATAAAATAGGTGAAAAATCAGTAATGATGGAATCACATTGTGGATTGATTTTTTTATTATTTTTTTATTATTATTTTTAAGGAAATTTTATCACACTGAAACCCTTTTGAATAGTGTCCTCAGTGTGCCTGTTTTCAGCGAATTTCATGGATATGTGCACTAG
This sequence comes from Margarornis squamiger, assembly GCA_035222235.1. Classification (NCBI taxonomy): domain Eukaryota; kingdom Metazoa; phylum Chordata; class Aves; order Passeriformes; family Furnariidae; genus Margarornis; species Margarornis squamiger. Next base: position 96,908,913 of record JAWWTY010000001.1, on the reverse strand, counting down.
CCATGGTGTGAGGTCATTTATCTAACAGCATATCAGAAGAATTAGGGGTTTTGATTCTTTGAGACAGATTTTGGTTCTTAAAAGTAGTATTTTAATACAGTTTTAGGAAAAAACTTTCGGCATTACTTCAGAGGGCCTGGATATCCCACACATTCTATGTCACATCTGCTAAAATAATGAATTATTTTTATTCTGTGCCAAATGCAAGTAATCCACCACAATTATGCTAATCACTGCCCTGAAAACAAATTGATACAGCTGTTGAGTGACTAGGGAAGATGATGGCATATTTATTTCTTTTTCAAAAGAAAAAATAAAATGCTTTTGCCAGCAGGAAGCCAAACTGCTTGTAGAAATTACTTAGAACTGAAAATCACTATTTGATTCTGAAGGTAAATGTGTTTGTTTGTGTATGTGAATATAAAATACGTTTAGCTTTAATTGCATGCCAATTCAGACCCAGATAGCTGGTATTGTACAGCATTTTTTTAGAGCATTTTTTTTTTATGTTCTATTGACAATGTGCACAATATACGTATATATATATATATATATATATATATATATGCAGTGTTTTTCTATTGAATCTTAAATATGGAAGCTGAAAGTACCTAGAACACTCTTTCTACCAGGTTCTTTGTCAAAACCCCCCACATTTTCTTTCATACATACTGCTTTGCATTCCATTGTTCTTTCACAAGGAAAAAGCCAGAGAAATGGAACACAACACAAATACGGTAATGTTGTTATCCACAACTTGAAAAAAAGCTCAGAATTATTTGAGTGTAGGTGAAACTACTCAGGTTAAATAAAATCAGATTCTTTCAGTTTTCAGGCATTATAGGCTCTGCTTCTCCTGAAGAGGTTTGAACTAGTACTGTTTGCTTTTTCACCTGGTTGCAGGTGTATTAGTAGTGATGGATATGTGCCCATCTGCGCTCACAGCATGAACATGGATTTAAAGCTTACACAACTATTCACAGAATGTTAGGAAAACCAGCTTACATTTTTATATTTCAGTATGACTTCAGGAAGCAACTGACAAAATCTGGTGCTCAGTTATAATCTTAAAATGCTGCATTTTTTGTTGGCGTAAGAAATAATCCAAAACTAAATATTAAAATTGAGGTTTGGCTCTCTGTGGTGGAAACAAAACTCTTTTGTCTGGAACTAAATCACACATTTAATTCTAATGTATTTTGCAGTCAATGGAGTTAATTGTACTGAAAAATTGTGTTGCTTCTATCATTTGAGGCTTTTTGCTTTGCTTTAAAGTTATGTAGGTGATATTTTCTATGCTGTGTCATGTCACTGTGACTACTCTAATGGGTGTGATGAATTTGATTCATAAAGACGAGATCCAAATCCTTGAAAATTAGGTATGAATACAGAGTGATCTAACTGGTACACCAGGTTGCAGTCTATTCTTACTTAAATAATGTCACTAAAATAGGAGTCTAAACTAAAAGATGCATATTTCAGCTGCTTGTAGACAGCCCTTGAGATTAATATCTTTTGCATGGAAAGTTACAGTGCAAGAGTTCTTGCAAAGAGTGTAACTTTGTCTTCATTATGAAATATTACTGAAAGGTTTCAATAATCGGAATTATCTTCTTTCATTGAAGCCATTTCTAATTTAATAATACTTTCAGACTAAAGTACACAAAGCTTTGTGTAAAGCTTTAAAAGCTGTCTTTCTGTTTGTCATGCATCCTTCCAAAAAGATGCACATACACATAGAATAACCTCAAATATGATGGAAAATGATGGAAAGAGCCTCCAGATATAATATATTAGTAAATAAATGAAGCACACCTACTTTTTTATAGTGAGTGATATAACAGAAAATAATTACTATAGCTCATTTCCAATTCAAGTTACCAATTATTTTCACAGTGCAACACAAAGCTTGCACTGGTACTGTATTTATAGATTACAAATTCGAGGAATAAAAGAGGGTTGTGGGTTTTCTCAAAACAAAAATTATCTCCATGTTCAGGCTTGCTGTTCTGAAGCTGACTGCTATCCAAACTCATGTAATAGCATTCCTCTCCTTTTACACTTTTTGCAAGGTGGGTGCAGGCACATTGCCAGAATTCTTTGGGGAGATTAAGTTATCTCTAAGTCAAGACTTTTGGCAGAAGTATAAAGATCTATCCAGATAATTATTAAAATTTGGAAAACTCTAAATCAAATTTCTAAAGAAATTTTTCTGTTTTGCAGTGGATGCTAATTAAGACCCCTTCACAGCATGAACTGATCATAAACTAACTTTAATTTATGTACAATTCACTTTTCTAAAAATTTTTTTCAAATGCTGTATTTATATGTCATTTGGCTTTGAAAATAAAAGCTATTCTGGTGAATTATACTTCTTTTATTTTTCATGTGAATTGTAGTTGGTTGGTTTGTTTCAATGACAATTTTATTTTAAGTGCCTGATACTGAATTCTTGTAAGAAGATAACATATATATTCAGCAAATTGATTGGAAGGCTATTGGTTATTAGTGAAAATATTCATATGAATATTGTTTCTAGTGTTTATGATATGATAGTGATGAGTGAAAGATGCTATTTATTGCATATGTCCCAATCTTTAGAATATATTTACTTTTAAAGAAAAGAGTAATTTTTCTGGGTAACAGTGTTAGATATTAATTTTTTTATTAATTTATTTTTATTTTTCTGAACATCAAAAGCTACTTTTTTACTTTGAGGGCAACTGAGAATTGCACATGTTGCCTACAGAGGTTGTAGAGTCTTCTTCCTTGGAGATACTCAAAAGTTGTCTGGACATGGTCCTGGATAACTAGTTGTAGATGTCCCTGCTTGAGGGAGGGGTTGCACCAGATGACCTACAGAGGTCCATTCAAACCTCAATCAGTCTATGATCCTGTGATCTTCATTCAAGAGCAATTTAGTTTTATTTCCCATGGATTTAAAATCCCTTTCAATTTCTTTACAGAGAAGTATCAAAGAGGAGGGACAAAAAGCCCAAGCAGTTATATTACAAGTTTATCTAACAATGGTCAGTCACTTGAAAAGTTAGGAGATGAATAATTAGAGACTTAGCTTTTCTGTTGTTACTACAGTTCTGCCTAAAGGAAGGTGGCTAAAATACTTTATTTGACCAAATGAAATAGAAGTAGATAGTTTAAAGGCCACTAAAATAGTTTTTAGTTCATATTTTCCATTAAGTATTAGTGAAATAGAACTCATTGAGTGGAATGGTGTGAAGCTACAATACCAAGTTTAAACAATGGCAGAACTAGAATCTGTTTTCATTAGAAGCCATCAAAACTAAAAAGTGTAAACAGTGAATTAATAAGCTACATAAGGGTACAAGAAATTCCGATCTGATATATATGTATATATGCTGATATATTTAGCATAAACTGTACATTAATTTGAGACTAGGATTAATTAAAGAATATACGTATGTGAAAGACAAAGCTTTTATGATAGTGCAGAAACTAAAGCAATCTGAATTTATTAATTTACAAAGCAGGTATTTCCAATAGAAGCTTGATAAAGAAAATGGATGTATTAGAATTTCCACTATGAAAATTGGAGCTGGGACAAAGCAATCACAGCAATTACACTAATAGATTACCCTCTTGGCAGCTTCATTGTCTTTTGGTGTATGGATTTCAGTGCTTTTAAATATTAGTATAATATTAGCACAACTGTATTCTGAGCTTGTTAAATTTACATATTAACACAGTATGTTATGAGTTAACTTTAAAATAGGGAATTAAAAACTTGTCAAAACTTTAGTGTGATTATCATGTTCTGGACTGAAACTTTTTTTTTTTGTTTGTTTTAAATGACTTTTATTTAAAACCAAATTGGAATTCATTTGATACAGAGTTGCTTTTTGGTTGTTTTTTTTCTGTGAAAAATTATCTCATGGAGAATTTAATTTAAATCCTTAGCTGAGCAACTTTTTCCTATGGTTGATTATGGTTTACTGTTTGAAATGTATATGATGGAAATCAGAAAACTTAGAAGAAAAAATATCTCAGAGCTTCTCGTAGTGAAAACTTTTTTGTTTGAAATATAAAATATGTAGTCGCTATTGCCAGAATATGAAAGTAACGCTTACAGTTCTTATTATTAGCAGTGTAGATCTCATGTCCAGAAATACAACCATCTTGATGCAAGAATGTTAGAAAGGTAGTTGCTTCAAATATATTGAAATTCATGGCCAGAGAAATAACTAACTCCTGGATGGTTATCTCTGATGCCTATGGAAAACAATATTAAATTCCAAAAAGTGATTAGCAACTTGCCAAGGTGATAGCTGCATCATCCATTTGAGGGGCAGACTTCAAGGAGAGTAGCGGCTGTCTAAACAAAAACAAAAAGAACATTTGATTTGCTTTTCTAAGAATCAGTAAGAATACTGCTGAAGAAACATGTGTGGACTTTCCCACCACTTCAAAATTTATATACAGCTTCAGGCAAGACCTTTAAATGATGGACCTGTTTCTCTCATGCCAAAGAAGGCACTGTGAAAGGAATTATTTTGAAGAATAAAAGTGTAAGTCAGATCACACAGGAATTACTGACATATCTCCAGTATGGGGTAAAATAATCTTCTCCTCTGTCAAAGGGATTTAATTGTCTGCCCTGACCTCCATCTGTTCTACTAATTGACTGCTTTAGTTTGTGGTATACATTTTTGGTTGGCATTATGTTTTATTAGTGAGATTTCTTAAGATGATACAATAGAAGCACACAGGAAGCTGTAATTCCTGCCATGTGACAAGGTACATTTTTTTCTCAATCCTGACCTGAATCAGTTGACCGAGGGCAGGAAAAAATAGATCAGTCTTTCCTAGTCAACCTGGCAGCTGCATATTGTCTTCTATTACTTTTTTTTTTTTTTCCTGCATTATCATCTCATATGAATATGATCAAAGAAAAAAAGGGAAAAAAAAACAAACAAAAAACCCAAAGAAAACCAGAAATCCTTTACAAAGTAAACAAAATACATTCCCTGTAAAAAATAAAAATAAATTTTACACTGATTGAATTGATGTACATATATCTTTTCCTATATATCTTACACACACACATACACACACACACACACATTTACATATATATATATATATATATATATGAAGAGACAAAGGGAAGCTAAAAACAATTGACCAGGAGGAAGAAAAGAGTCATAGGAAAGAATTACGAGTTGGAAAAAAGAATAAGCTAGTGGTGTCCACTCTATGAGAAAGATTTGAGAATTAGAAAGGGACTGAGAAGGCTATGTGCAAAACAGGAAAAGCATGGAAGATACTTTTATAAGAGGACATGTTTTCAAGCAGGGGAGAACAAGAATAAGACAAGTCTTGAAAAGCTGCTGAGGCATAATGTTTTGTCATGGAGTCATATTGTTAAAAATTATTTCTCCTCGCATTAGAAAGTGCCCATGTAGTTTTGCAGTCCTGTGGAAGCAGGTAGAATGTGCTAAATAATATGATGATAATAATAATATTGCATGGGTATTGTTAAAAAGTCATTCATAAATGGTACTCATCACTTCCAAGAAGTCCAAAATTAGGAAACACATTTTTTGTAAATAAATAAACCCAGTATTTCTAACATAATACTGCTTTTCCACAGACCTATCAGTTCAATGTTAGCAAAGAGTAATTAGGTTAAGGTGGTGAAAAGGGATAAACTTATTCACTGAGATATGATTGTACATCAAGGAAGATACCATGCAGCAGTTTTCAAAACAACACAGAGATGGCTATGGGAATAACAATAACAGTAATAATGACAAAAATAATTAAAAAAAAAATAGAAAAAGGAAGGATTAAATGAATTGAATGATAGGCAAGAAAATACTGAAGTTTAGTCTAAACTCCATACTGAATTTCTTACCAATGTGTGCTACATAATCTTTTCTAAACTACCAGCAGAACTAAAGAAAGAATAGACAAAAACTGTTAAGAAACTCAGAATAAGCTCTTCGTGATTTTAGTAAGGAGGACTTGGTTCAGGTATGAAGCAAATGGGAAAGTTACCAGTTCCTCAACTTCGTGGTTATAGAGATAATTCTGTATATATTGGTGAGAGGTGAAAGAAAGAAAGAATCATCTTGCTACAGCTCAGTTGGGACAGTTAGCTGTCAATCTAGGCTAATGATCTGAGCTCTTTAAACACAGTCTGCAGGATGTTTTCATAGTGGTTTACTTCAGCCAATATTTAATGCCAAATATCTATGTTACAGTAGGGAAAGTTACTGCCTGAAGCATATGTGTCTGGTATAGACAGAATATCTGACCTTTTCATAAGCAGTTAGCGAGATGAACAAGAGTTTTAGTGATGTTTCCAAGGTAGAGAAGGTACCATTTCATGATGCTAGGCAAAGATAGACACTCTCCAATAATGTGAGTGGAAGGATGAGCAGGATGAGAAACAGCGACTTCTGTGTTTGCTGTTGGCTTTCCTTTTCTATTCAAATACAGCTCTACACACTACAAAGCAAATATGATATGTTACATTTCTGAGAACCCTTTGATGCAAGAAAATATAATTAAATGCGAGATGGCTTTGAAGTTCTGCATGTAGTAGAATGATAGGGGCTGTCATGCAGATAATTTTGAGACATTTATTTTTTACGTAAGAGAAAAGCATTCACATATTATTTTGAGATTTCTCTTGGAATTCTTAAAAGACCCTAAAAGATAATTTGATTTTTATCATTTGCAAGGGTGGGATTGGAGGACCGTTCTAACTGAAGAGCAAATTACCTGCAAAATATTCGATTTCTTTTCCAAGCCTAGCTTTTCAGCTTTTCCTGATGCATGTTTTGGCAACAAATACAAAAAGTTGAAAAAATATGTTGGGTAAAAATACCCAACACAAAGCTCAAGTAACTGGCATCAAGACATGTTTTTCAAGCTTGTGTTTATGGAATTAGTAATATATCCTCTTGCTAGTTTGTGTAACAATCTCAAAATTTGCATTTCCGAGGTAATGGAATTTCAGAAGTCTTTTTCTTAGGTTTCTACGTGTTGTTTTTGGATTCTGCTTAATATTTACCCAGCTCTTATTCTTTTGCAAATTAATCTCACTTCTTCTGTTATTGTGTACATCTTCTCATACTACAGGTTTGTCAATATCGCTGATGTGATATATATAACCTCTATTTTTTCCCCTCAGTTTCCATATTTAAGCAAAAAATGTACATTGCATAAAAGTAGGCACAGTCAAACTTGGAGTTCAC
>JAWWTY010000001.1:96875117-96901572 GCA_035222235.1 Margarornis squamiger | reverse complement strand
AGATGGCTTTGAAGTTCTGCATGTAGTAGAATGATAGGGGCTGTCATGCAGATAATTTTGAGACATTTATTTTTTACTTAAGAAAAAAGCATTCACATATTATTTTGAGATTTCTCTTGGAATTCTTAAAAGACCCTGAAAGATAATTTGATTTTTATCATTTGCAAGGGTGGGATTGGAGGACCTTTTTAACTGAAGAGCAAATTACCTGCAAAATATTAGATTTCTTTTCCAAGCCTAGCTTTTCAGCTTTTTCTGATGCATGTTTTGGCAACAAATACAAAAAGTTGAAAAAATATGTTGGGTTAAAAATACCCAACACAAAGCTCAAGTAACTGGCATCAAGACATGTTTTTCAAGCTTTTGTTTATGGAATTAGTAGTATATCCTCTTGCTAGTTTGGGTAACAATCTCAAAATTTGCATTTCCGAGGTAATGGAATTTCAGAAGTCTTTTTCTTAGGTTTCTACGTGTTGTTGTTGGATTCTGCTTAATATTTACCCAGCTCTTATTCTTTTGCAAATTAATCTCGCTTCTTCTGTTATTGTGTACATCTTCTCATACTACAGGTTTGTCAATATCGCTGATGTGATATATATAACCTCTACTTTTTCCCCTCAGTTTCCATATTTAAGCAAAAAATGTACATTGCATAAAAGTAGGCACAGTCAAACTTGGAGTTCACGCATCAATCAGTGAGGAGGAAAGATATGTTTGGTTCTGCCCCTGTGGTTATGTCTGTTAGTAAATAAAATGGCCCAGGTCCTGTTCTCTGCACCTGAGGGCGTATAGCATAGCAGAGTTTGCATCTCTATAGTGCAAGTCTTTCACCAAAAAGCAACTGTCTGTTGAGGAATACTTCTGTCCTATTTCATGCTTATGCATGTGTGTTGGCTGGGAGGTATGAATGGCAGGACAGTGCTGGGGTCCATGCTCTAGCCTTATTTAGTTTACTGCTTAGACCTAAATTCCAGTGCTTACTGCATTGGCCTGAAAACAGACTGAGATCTGCATCCATAATGGGACTTCTGTATGGTAATATTACGCTTAGCTTTATAAGGTGTCCACAGTATATAATATAATTCACAGGTCCCAGTACTTATGTCAACTAGAAAGTTAAGAATTTCACTCTTCATTATGAATTCAGCATAGACAGGACAGTAAGCAAAGACTCTCTCCTGGGCAGGCTTTTAAGCTGTGTTTGCTGGGGAGAGGGGAAGTCAGCAGGCAATATAGGAATGGTTGGTTGCCTTCTTATTGTTGCCTAAGATCATAGAATCATTTAGGTTGGAAAAGACTTCTAAGGTTATCAAGTCCAACCCTTAACCCAGCAGTGTGAAGTCCACCACTAAACCATGTCCCTAAGTGCCACATCCAGTTGTCTGTTAAATACCTCCAAGGATGGTGACTCCACCACTTCCATCTGATGTGTGTTCCAGTGTGTGACAACCCTTTTGGTGAAGAAATTTTTTTCTAATATCCAATCTAAACCTGCCCTGAGCAACTTGAGGCCATTTCCACTTGTCCTGTCACTTGTTATTTGGGAGACTGACACCCCTCCCCCACCACCCCCCCAGAACCTCCATTCAGGTAGTTGTAGAGGGGAGTAGGGACCCCCTAAGCTTCCTTTTCTCCAGGTGAAATAACCCCAGGTCCCTCAGCTGCTCTTCATAAGACTTGTGCTCCAGCCCCTCCCCCAGCTTTGTGGCTCTATGACCATTGATCTGGTGAGTGATTCTGATGATCCTATTCTTCCTAATATTTTGTGGAGACTTATCTTGCTGAGACATGCTCTCTCACCTCTTAAATGGGGCTCAAGCCATTGCTTAGCAGGTGAAAGCCCATTAAGCTATGAGGAAAATAACAGAGGAACAGAAGCTGGAGGAAATTTTTCCCTTATGCTGGTGAAGTTGTCCACTTTTTAAGTTGGTAAATCTGATGCTGTGACAGGACAGTAATCTCCAGTCATAATTTTTATTTTTTAAATGATTCTCATAGAAACTGCAAAAGGCTTGCATGAAAGTGAGAATACCTATCCAGGGAAGTTTGTACTTCATGGGAATGCAACGTTAAATTTTTCTAATAGTGCGACGGTGAGATTCTCGGAGCAAAGTCTTTTGGTTTAGGATTGATAATGCTTTACATAGTTCTCATAGCCATCCCAGCCTTATTTGAAAGCTAATGTTTGTAACTTGAAAGACTGGAGGTGTGGGTTTAGACTTCAAGTTAATGAGGGTAGTCACAACTCTCCCATTTCCAGAATGAGTGCATAATTGTGTCCATTATCATATGAATGAAGGCAGTATCACCACCTGGTAACTGAAGCAGGTAATGCAAGGAAAATGTCTCCTGTGTAATTCAGTTCCAGGAATTCGTACAATAAAGCAGCAACTTTTGGCCATATAATGTACTGATGTGTGTGTGTGTCTGTGTGTATGTCTGTGTGTGTGTGTGCGCGTGCACTTGTCAGTTCACATGCCCAGCTGGTTTAAATTGCTTTTCCCACCCTGGTTTTGGTTATTTTTAATGTCTCCCCTTCTGAGACTGGAATGCCAACAGGAAGATATCAAATTCTAATCATTAAATAGCCTCAAGAGATCAAATTGCCTATCAATCAGTCCCTCAGACAGTTTCTCAGTTGGTTCAGACAAGAATTTTAGTTTCTTCTTTGACATGGGCATCCTCATAAATTCAGTGCTGAAGACAGAGAGGACCGAGACCTGTAAGTTTCTTTGTATAATATTTACACTAAACCTGATAGATTCCCTTAAGAATTTTCATTTTCAGTCATTTGACCTTTCATACTGGGGAGAAGTTAGAGTCATTCCGTCTTAGAAACACCTTTTTTTTTTAAGGTATTGCAGTGGTATTAGGTAATGAATTTTGATTTTTTTTTTAGGATTTATTCAAATTATAAAAGCCTATTCTGTGAACCTAATAAAATGTATAAAATAGTGATTTTTGTATGCATTTTTTAATTTATTTTTTTTTCAAATCCATAAGTTACTGGTTTCCTCCAGGCATAAGAAATTTTACTCTACAGGAGCTTTTACTTTACAGAAACTCAGGGCTGAAAATCCTCTTTCAGATCATGATCTTTTTGTTTTTGGAGTAACACATCTGAATTTAAGAAAACAGGAGTGCATAAAAAACCAAAGGGAGATCCAGAGTGTGTTACATTTTTTCTACAGGGTCATGTCAGAAGTGAAAGCTGGAAATAAAGCCAGCAGTTGTGCTAGTCTGTACTGATGTTATTTTTTGTACATTTCCCTAACACATTTACTAGACAAGTAGTATTTTCTTTAGACTTTTCAGCTGCAATTAGACATTTGAGTGGCTATAGTGTCCATTCAGTCATAGGAAGCTTAAATTCAGATCTCAATTTGAATAGAGTGGAACACACCTTTGGAATTATTAGTAATTTCAGGTTTATGTTTGCAAGCTATGTTTTTTCCTTCCCAATATTGGCACCTTATATTTATTTACAATCTTCATCTGTCTATCTTAAGAAGCAGAAAATATTTTGAAAATTGTCTAACCATTGAAATTCTATAGTTCTTATGTACAATAGTAGTTAGAATTATAGTTCACAAGTCAGTGAGATAAGTGCAACTGTCTTAACTGAGCATTTCCAGTTAATCCTGGGTTCTCCTGGCCATAAAGTTTGGTGGTTTTTTTTTATAATATAAAATACAGGAAAAAAATGAGGGAAACTGTATCTGTGATTGTTCAACAGCCACCTTTTGTAGTTAGATCCAGCGTTTTTTTTTTTCTTGAAAAGGAGTGATGATTACACTTTTTCTTTCCCCATTTGCTTTTCAAATTGTTTTCATTATTGAGAGAATTGCAGTTTTCAAAAACAATGTAGGCACCACACAGTCTTTTCTTATAATCCCATTGTTCTTTTTGATAGTGCCTGAGACTTAGAAATTCAGAATAAGAGTGGTAGCTGCAGGCAAGAAGCAATGATACGAAAGAAACGTGTGCACATTTACTGAAAAGTAAATGGTGATTGTGGTTTCTAACCTGGGGGATCTCCTGACACTGTCCAAACCTATCTGAGACACTCACTTGGAGAAATTCATAGAAGGGTAAATGCAACATATATTTGAACCACCCCCATGCCACACCCCCAAAAAAAATCCCAAAACCCAAAAAACCCACAACTTCTTAATTTAATGTTTGTCATAGTTCTTAAGTTTGTATCGCTTTCTTTTCCGTTTAAACTTTAAATCTTTAAGTGTTTTATCTGTGAATTAATAAGACATATTTCCAACCTAAATAATTCTGTGATTTTTTGATATATAGTTCAAATGCTCATCCCTAGTGAAGTTTATAATGCTAAGTTATTGTCACGACCCACTGGTAAGGGGGTGTGATGTTTGTTGTAAGTTCTTATAAGGCTGAACAAAGACATCAGACCATGTGTCAGGGAACTCTTATGCTTTATGGTAGTGTTGTCTTCTTAGTTCCAGGAACCAGCTCAATATTTAGACTCAAAGGTATTGGCTAACATGCCCTTAAATTTATACAATATGCTTGAGTAAGTTCCCAGCTCCCAAAACAAACTCCTCAAGATCCTGGTTCACAATGCACAACACACAATCAAAGATGCTGATTGAAAAACCACACCACCACTACACAAAGGTGCTGGCTCACAAACCACAACACACTTCCACAATATCCGCACTCCTGCAACAAAGGTCAGTACAGAGTATGGAGTAGGTTATGATATTGCCCAGGCAAAGCAAGGGAAAAAAACAGAGCATCACCAGTCCTTAGATCCCACATCGGTCTTGCCACATAGATGATCCCGAACTGGACCAAACAAAAACAAAAGACAGAGAGAGGGAGTCCAATCTGGTCCCTTTTATGGTTAAACTGGTGCACACCAGTCAGTTAGACTTTTTGCGTGTTTTGCTCAGGTGTGCACAGCCAACCCTTCTCCAGGAAGTGGGTTGAGGGGATGACTGAGCAGGAGTCTCAAGGAGGAGCAGGAAGTTGGCTCAGAACAGCACTGCCCCACATCCATGGGACCCTCTCCTCTGATCACTTTTCATGCGGCCATACTCAGAGTGTTTGAGACAAAATATGCTTAGAGTTGGTCCTCTACAATTAGAATTATTATAGGTTTGGATTTTTTTGGGTTTTTTTATGTGTATGTGTTTTTTTGAGTGTGTGTGTTTTTTAAATAATAATAATACGTAATTTATTCCTATTGGAAGAATGCTTACAAAAACACAACAAAATAAACATATACCTTCTATTAGGAAAACAAATTTCTGGTAAGACTTTGATGCATGTGAATTTAAAGCCAGATATTGCTATAGTTACAGTTCTGAGATTCAAAAATGGATGTGATTGGCCAATTTTGGTAAATAACCTTTCCACCAACCTTGTAAGTAATCCAGTCCAGAAACTGCACATTAGTTCATGATTGACGTTCCTCTGTCTTGTTCACCATGACTTTGTCTGACTTTTCTGAATTACTTTATGTAGGATGAGGAAGAATGAAGCTTAGTGCCTTTCAGTGTATCAAGAAAGAAATCCCTAAGATTTTTTTTTTTTTTTTTTTTTTTTTTTTTTTGCAATATGGTAGACAAACCCAGTATGCGTTTACTGATATTTGGAAGAACTGTTCTTTGATCTGTTATTGATCAAACATTTGAAATCTGTGGCTAAAAAGAGGGTGCAGTGCTTATTATGAGAGAGAGGTGCATTTAAACTTGCCTTGGGAAGAGCTGTTACAGAAAACAACTGTGTGATTAGTTTTTTGCTAATATTCCAAATTGGATATATGTAGTACTAAAATTAATACCGCAGGCCTGTTCAGAAATTACTATGCCTTGGGTAGTTCTTATTTACAGTATTATACCACTACATTAATTTTTTATAGAGCTTTATGTATGTTTAAAATATGGTAATGTTTTAAATTACTTTTGTTTGAAAACAAATAACCACAGAAACACACATACACAGAGGAACCAAACTAACAAAGAAAAACCAAAAACCAAGAAACCATATGTCTACTTCACTTCATAACTTTCCAAATTATATATTTCAAGGGGACAAAGAGAAAAGAAAGAAGAAAAACCACAATTCATGTTCTTGGTAAATTAAATGTTTTGGGTTTTTTTGTTTTTTTTTTTTTTTTAAAATCCCCGTATTCTGTGACTGCATTAAATACTGTGCAAAATATCAGTATGAGGAGAATCTGAATTTTTATTGATTACATTATTTTTATTCTGGTGACTAGGTGGTTACTCTTACATTTCAGCTAATCAAGCTGATTGTATGCTTTCAAAATGTATGTATAAGGAAGGGGATGTGGGACTTTAACCCTGACCCTCTATTGAGATCAGACCTATGTGCATGCCAAATACCTTGCCCCAGGGAATTTGAGCAATAGGAAGGGACAGAGACTGAAGGTGGTCAGCGACTGAAAGCTGAGGTGCACTGTTGTGCCCTAGTTGTTTTAGATAAAGCCTTAGAAATCCTAGGATATCTGTGCAGTGCTCAGTCTCCTGTGCTCGTGTAATTTATATTTCTGTTTAATTTTCTTGTGACTGTCCATGACCTGGACAAGCAGGTCAAAAATACTTGAAACCACTTTAGCTTTCTATACTACACTGGAGCAAAGAGGACTTTTAAGCCATGCCTTCTATTTGCACAGCAGGTACAGAATTACTATAAAGCTACTGACGTAATCATCTCCTCAGGTTGAAAAAGCAGTAATAGCAAATCCTGGAAACCATCAGTTTAGCTCTTAAGACCTGGTTCATAGCCTATTTAAGCATCTCTAAGCATGGCTTGGGGCACAGATTTATAATCAAGTACAAGTGGTGTTTCTAGTAGATGCACATCCATGTTAACTTCAATCTGCATTTATTTCAAAGGCCATAAATGTCTCATTAGCCTCAAATTACACTCCTCTGCCAATAAAGAAATCATGTATGAATGTATGTGACTTCAGATCTCCTTTGACTTCTCTTTCTGTGTTGTGCTGCCAGAACTTGTCATTTTAAACTGAATCTTTTGATTTGGATTGATTGGTTTTTATTGTTTGAGTGATTGATACTTCCAACTAGGAATTTTTTGTAAGCAAGTTTGTATGCATTTTTTCTAACATTTAAAACAGTAAAAGAAAAAAAAAGTGCAGCGTTATTAGTGATAATAATTAAAGACATTACAAGTACATTTCTTCCTGTAGATTCAGTATGTAAAGGTGTATTAAATATCATTGTATACATATAAATGTTCACAAAACCGGTTTTGATATAATATCTAAAAAATTTTCTAAAAGTTTTCTATTTAAGATTTGTCTCTGATTGAAATCTGTGACTTTGTTTACATCGTCCAACCCTTTTAATGATGCACTTAATATCAGAGCATAGCAGTCATAGTTCACAAATTAATAGGTAGCATGCCTTCTTCCTTAGCTCTTGATATTCTTACTGAAACTTACTCCATATGTCTTTGTGTATGGATGTGTATGTACTTCATGTGTGAAACTAACCTTATGAGAATGGTAATGTCTCTAGTAATGTTCTGAAACTGAAAAGTGTGATATTTTCTGCCTAACTGTGGAGAAATCCCATCCTAAATGGGGTATTTTTGCCTTGCTTGCCTCAGTCTTCCTTCTTTACTTCAGTCTTTGATACCAAAACCAGTTGTCCTCAGGATGTACAGCTTACAGAGCTGAAAGTTAGTTATGGGGACCTAAGTGAAGGCCCCATAACCCAGGAGGAAATGGTTAGTGCCCTGCTATAGCCAGTTAGACACCTACAAATCTAGTGACTCAAATGGGATGCTAGTGAAACAGCTTGCCAAGCTATTTTTAGTCACTTACCAGCAGTCCTGGTTAACCCAAGAAGGCCCCAGAAGACCTGGCTGGTCCCAGAGAGTGGTGGTGAATGGACTTGTATCCAGTTGGCAGCCAGTCACTGGTGGTGTCTCCCAGGGCTCAGTATTGGGGCCAATACTGTTCAGTATCTTTATCTATGATTTGGACCAGGGGATTGAGTGCATCCTCATTAAGTTCACAGATGATACTAAGTTAGGCAAGAGTGTTGATCTGCTGACGGGTAGGAAGGCTCTGCAGAGGGATCTGGACAGACTTGATTGGCTGAGACCAGTTGTATGAGGATCAATAAGGCCAAGTGTTGTGTCCTACACATGGGTCACAGCAACCCATGCAGCATCTACAGCCTTGGGGAAGAGTGGTTTAAGAGCTCTCCGATGAAAAGGACCTGGGGGTGCTGGTTAACAGACAGCTGGACATGAGCCAACAGTGTGCCCAGCTGGCCAAGAATGCCAATGGCATACTTGCTTGTATCAGAAATAGTGTGGCTAGCAGGACAAGCAAAGTGATTGTCTCTCTCTGCTTGGCACTGGTGAGGCTGCACTTTGAATCCTGTGTTCAGTTTTGGTCCCCTGACTTCAAAAAGGACATTGAGGTGCTGAAGCATGTCCAAAGGAGGGCAACAAAGATGGTGAAGGGTCTAGAAAACATGTTCTATGAGGAGCAGCTGACAGAGCTGGGATTGTTTAATCTGGAGAAGAGGAGGTTGAGGGGAGACCTCATCACTCTGTTACTTGAAAGGAGGTTGTTTTCAGATGGGGGTCAGTCTCTTCTGTCATGTCCCAAGTGAAAGGACGAGAGGAAATGGCATTAAGTTGCACCAGGGGAGGTTCAGATTAGATATCAGAAACAACAACAACAACAACAAAACCACACTAAAAGAGTAGTTAGGCATTGGAATAAGTTGCCCAGCAAGGTGGTGGAGTCACTGTCTTTGGAAGCATTCAAGAGGTGTTCAAGAGGCAACCTTGCTGATTCTGTGATTCTGTGTAAATTCTGCAAAACAAATTTGTTCATGAGACTTTTTTTTTAAAGATTTATTGTATACATACATAGTTTATTACTTATGTAAACTTTTATGAGACCTATTTACTAAGAAATTATTAAAAACTATTGTCATTGTCTAAACACAATAATGAACAAAACATTTTACAATAAGTAGTGGGTTTATTCTGATTTATCATCTTAAAATTGCTTTTGTATGATATTTATCTTGCATGTGTTAATGCACTTGTCATTATCTGCTATTTGTTTTTGTCTTTACACTGTTTGGCATAGGCTGCAGGTCTGTTACCACTCAGTGGATCTGAGAGGTCCGACTGTATTCTGTGTGTTAGCCGATTATTATTACCCTATGGATTCAAGGTCCTTAAAATCTAAATGTCTGTGTGTGCAAAAATAAGAAATGCACACTTTATGTATGCTTCTGTTAAGGTACAGGGGGGAAATAAAATACACCATGTGAGTGGATTTAATACTCACAAAACTAACTTTTGTTGTTCTTACTTCCTAGATAAGGAATAAGATAACAAATTCAGTTCCAGATCAATAATAAATGTTTCCTTTTGTTGTCCTTTCACTCTATTCAAAATGATGGCATATAACCAGATATTTGTTCCTAAGACCCACTGTAATTAGTGTGGATGCATACTATTTAGTAAGTCACGTTTTTGACAGTTGTATTTTGTCTCTATTGTATCAACTGAGAATTTCCAATTTCCTTCATGTTGTCATTTTTTGTTCTCTCCATGCTGGCAATGTGTTCACTCCTGTTTATTTGTCATTCCCGTTTTCTATTCTTGTTTTGTTTTCCTTTTTTTTCATTTGCTGTTTGCCCAGACAAATTTTTTTCTCTATCCATCTTTCATCATCTGGATCAGTGTCTTTCCTTCCACCTTGTCAGTTTTCTTAGTGCTTTATTCCACATCTCTTAAAATGTCATTACAAATTTCAGCAGTGTGGGTGTCAAGGGAGTAGGATTTCCCTGAGCACAGATTAAATCCTCAGTTGGATATGACTGGAAAATCTGATTTGTGCTGCATGGTCAGAAAGTGTGCCAAAGTCAGGATGGGAGAGAGCAAGAGGGAACAGATAGTTCAAATCAATCCCCTGCTGCTGACTTCCATTGTAAAAGACAGTAGCAGAAATCAGAAGAGAAAGTGGTGCTTGAGGAGGAATTTTGGGTGACCCGTAGCTGGCTGACAATTCTGAGTGTCAGGAAGCAGCTGAACTGGGGCTGCCCCATGAGGGAGGATGACCCAGGAGCTGTGGGCACTGCAGAGCTGGCAGAGAAACACACTAAACTCCTAAAGCATCCCATTGAGGGTGAGCTGAGAACAGGGACAAGGACCCTGCCGTGACCCAGTGATCATCAGGGCAGGCAGGGTGAGGAGTCAGGCCCAAGGTCGACCTGGGGACCCAGTGAGGGCAAGATCCTGGCTGGCACAGGGCCAGGCTCGGGACTTCTCACAGCATAGCTCAGACAGGCACTGATGGCCCTGGTGGTGCTCTCGGGGACACACCACTTTGAGCTGAGAGTGATTTGTCCTTCAGAAATGGCACTCAAGTTGCAAGTCCTAGTGCAAATGTCAAAGGAAATTTTGGTCCCCCATAAATAATACATATCTGATATTTTTCTGGCCTCTGGTGTTCAGGTGGTAACCTGAACAAAAATTTTGTGGCAAGAGTGCTAAAATGAAGTCACTGAAGAATTCCAGGAGTTTTGAGAGAATGAAATGTCTTTCAAATGATTTTCCTTGTCAGAGTCCTAGCTGAAAACAGGACCTGGTAGTCCACTTATATGTTTGATATATAAAGATGTGTATCCTACACAAGGTATCAGTATCAATTTCCTATAATAAGGATATTTTTATTTCTGTGGGTTTGAGTTGAACAGTGGGTGAAAAGGAACTCCATTTCTTTGCACAGATAGA
The DNA here is from genome assembly GCA_035222235.1 of Margarornis squamiger. Lineage (NCBI taxonomy): Eukaryota > Metazoa > Chordata > Aves > Passeriformes > Furnariidae > Margarornis > Margarornis squamiger. Next base: position 96,890,778 of record JAWWTY010000001.1, on the reverse strand, counting down.
AGAATGTTGATATGTTTATTTATACTACTTGAAATGCTTAGCATATACATGTAAGTGACTTGTATTTCATTAAAATTAACAGAATTACTGTATGAATTGCCTCCTGTCTAAAAATAAAGGTAGGAGAATGCAAGAAGGCAATGTTACATAACTGTAACACTATATAGGCCAAAATCTGACTTTCAAGAGATTGTATCCCACTTTTTTTTTTTTAATTTTTCATTTTTCTGTTTGTCAGACACAGAACAAAGAAAACAGATATGAAAACCAATAAATTTGTTTCTAATTTTGAGTAACTGTTCTCACACTTGCTTTGAACTAATATAAAGCTATTCTATTAATTGGAATTTCTGAATTAGATGGAGGTAAATTAGGGTTGTCATACAAAAAAGAAGTCATATCTATGAAAAATACTCTATAAAGTCATATGATAGCAAAGAGATATTTTCCAATGCAGGGAAAAAAAAAAAAAAACCAAAAACACAACCAAAAACCAACAATCAGTGATTCCTGTGGGAGTGCAAATGTGCTCAAAAAGGAGATTCCATTTATTTAGGGCAGAAAATATCCTCAAGCTAGCACTTAAATGCGATACCCTTCCTGAAAGCAGCAATGTTTGGGCTGTGGTTTGGTTTGGAAGCATATATAGAAGCACAAATGTTTGGTTTGTGGCATAACCCCTGATAAGCTTATGGCTTCAGTTTCAGCTCTTTTACCTTACCTGTCTTTGGAAACACATAACCATGATGTCTAAAGTTCATAAAACATTTGTGGCCCTTGGCATGGAAGTACTGTGTGAATATATTTTTTTTATTATTATTTTTTAATTTTATTTTAGTTTTATGCCAATATGAATTTGTCTGTTGATTTGAATTGCTTGTTTTCTCTCAACCACAGGCTGACTGAGTGGGCTGGACTTCACTGGAAGGAGCCATTTCACTGGGGAAGTGGAATAACTGCGGATTTCTTGCCACACTACTTGCTGGGAAGTGCTATGTGTTGCCAGGATTAAGTCACCGCTAAAGTCTGGGATGGGCCTTAGGGGCAAACATTCCCTTGTTTCATCTGGTGTTGGGATGTGTCTACAGCCAGTCAGCTGAGGTACCTACACACATGAGCTTGACTTTTTTGGTTGCCTGAACAAGGTTACATTTTCCCTCACTTTATCTCTTTTTGACTACTTTTTTTATTAGTTTACATTTTCCTTGACTGATTAATTTTCTGCTGGCTGTGGAAAAAAGAGCCCTGCTGATGTTGATTTAAATAATGTCGAAACCAATGGGACTCCTATGGCTGCCTTTGATCTTCACCCCAATGTGTGTCATGTTGAATTCTAACTTCCTCCTGTGGATAACTGCACTGGCTATAAGATTTACTCTCATCGATGGCCAAGCACAATACCCAGTTGTTACGACAAATTATGGCAAAATACGTGGTTTAAGAACACCTTTGCCTAATGAGATCCTTGGTCCAGTGGAACAGTACCTGGGTGTTCCTTATGCCTCTCCTCCAACTGGAGAAAGGCGATTTCAGCCCCCGGAGCCACCATCATCTTGGACGGGTGTCCGCAATGCCACACAATTTGCCGCTGTCTGCCCACAGTACCTGGATGAAAGGTCACTGCTCAACGATATGCTGCCAGTCTGGTTTACAGCCAATCTGGATACTGTGGTGACATATGTTCAAGATCAAAATGAAGATTGTCTGTACTTGAATATCTATGTGCCCACAGAGGATGGTAAGTACCCTGAGGACCACACTGCAGTGCGCTCACCAGTTCTACACATAAGTAGTATCCAGGTCTTTAAAGCATCTTGCTGAGTTTCCTCCATGTTTTATCTGTGGAAATGGATTATGCTTCTGAACATGCATTAAAAGTAATACTTTGCAGATTGAATATGCTTGCATGAATTCTCTTTCATGTTTCAGTGCAACACCAACTCACAATTTCATTTGCAGGCAGTGGCCAGGGTGTGTAAGCCAGCCTTAAGTCTATATCTAAAATACAACTGAGTATCATTCACAAGAGAGGAAAAGGGAAATAAACATTAACTCGAAGTAGCATATTTATTTTTCCATGCATGAATGATACAAATATACTGTTACATACTAATTTTAAAGGAGAATTTCCCTCCTTTGTTTAGTTTTATTGTAAAACCTCTGGGCCTACTATTAACTCTGCTTGATTTTAATGGATAATAGAAAGTTGTTATAGTAATTCAGTCAGCAGGGCTTTTTTTTAGGATTTTTATCTATGAAACATTTCAGTCCAACTTATTTTTCTTCATTCACTATATTTAAAATGAAGGAAACATGATTATGTTATGCAGAGCTGAACAGGTAGCCTTAAACTTTTGTCTGTTTTATGCAGTCCTTTCTCAAGAGAGCTACTTTAAACCACCTTCTATAGCTAAAAACGATGAACACAATTGGTAACACTGAACTCTTTGAACATTTACATGATCTCAATCTTAAAAGTTGTAGCTTTATGGCATGAAGAATGTCTCTTTGGTTGTTCTGAATAGTATTGCTTCCTACAGGCAAGACGACCTGTTTTCATCAGGTCTCAAATGAGTTAAGTCTATTCTATATCATGAGAAAATAAAAAGTAATACTGGCACTTACATTTAATATTCTACTAAAAGCCAGTTCTTTCAGCTACTTAGAATGTAGTTACCGATGCACAACGTGACAGATTTCTCCCAGATATGCAAATCCCTTCACTTTAGCTGAGGGTTTGATTTACATAACCAAGGCATTGTTATTTCTCAGTAACCATACTCTAAATATGCAAATTTTGTACTTTGATTATTATAATCCTTCTGCCTTGATTGGCTTCTTTACTCAGAATTCCCAAGCTGTTTGCCAGCAATAAACATACCGCCTTCTTTTCCTGTTCTCATCAGCTGAAGCAAAAACTTGAAAGCTAAAAATAAAGGGGTAAGGTTTGGGAATACCCAGAGCTTTGCAAAAGTAAATTCTACCAAGCTGCTTAAATGAAAAGTGCTGTGAAAGAAAAGCTGTGTTATGGGAGCTCTATGTGCACATGTGTGCGTGCATGTGTGTGTGTATTCATTTGTGGGGGTGTGTGCACATGCATGTAGATAAAGGAACAGGTCTTTTCAACCCAATTATTTCCCTCTTCCAGTCTCATTGCATTGCTTCTCGCTCCATTGATAATAGCACAGATAATTCTTTCCCAAATTTGTTAATATTCTGGATTTTATCCTTCAGCTTTTAATTAGTCACTAGGGTAAGCTTGCCCTAAGAAGGCATTCTGGGTTAAGATTTTGTTTGTTCTTACTGAAGGAATATCAGCTCTGCTAACTCAGTCTAATTTTAGAGTCCAGTTTTAATAAATTCCTCCAATCTAATAATAAGTTTCATTCCTTAATTATGGAACACAGGAGACTAGACATGGAAAAATATATACGAATGTCTAGGAAAAGAATGTTTGATATCAAATGGAAAATAATAAAATATCATGGGCTGAATGAGTAACAATCCGTAACACTTGCTGTAAAAGCTAATGGCATTTGCTGTTAGATAAAAAATAGATAGGACTGATAAATTTAATTTTACCTGCTGTAGACCTTTTTGTCCACTTAGTACTGAAAAAAGTGCAGTTTACGTCCTGGTTTTAGATTCTTTTCACCCTAAATAGCATATAAATGGCATCTATTTTCTTTTATATCTCGTCTTCAAAATATAAAGCCACACATAAAAGAATATGTAGCTGAATAATGAGAGGCAAAGTTTGATGTCAGTGATGAGCTGAAAGGAAGAATGTTCCTGTAAAATATGACAATCATTTTTAACAGATTCCATTGCAGAATAAGAAACAAAAACATTCATAAAGGGAGTACGTGATGTTTTAATTTTATGCTGTATATCTTGTCACTGGTTAAATATAATTGAGTGTGGCTTTTTTGGTGAAGAAAATATGCAATCATCTGCCCACTAAGATGGTTAAGGGGAACTGACCTACAAATCACGTCTCCTAAGTTAGTGTGTCTCCAAATCATCCTAACATAAATAGCCTGAACTGTAGTCCATACAATCTGATTAAACATGTTATGCTTCATTATATGAGTCTTAGCTGGCGAAAATAAGCTATGTTGTTATGGAGATAGACCATGAAATTAGTTTTTGAAGCAAGATCTCAAAGTGAGTGACTTTGAATTAAATTCACGTTTTCAATTCTTTCTCAAGTACAGGTTGATTTAAAAGAGGTTTAAAACTGTTTTGTGTCTAGAAGAAAAGGTAGCTGGAATAATCCAAAGCTAATTAATTTTCTGATTATGGAACTTAACCTGAATCATTTTATGTGCCCTTTTTTTTAACTTTGGTGGAAAGAGCAGATGAACAATTCTAATGAATTAACTGCAGTCATGTGCAGTGCTTACTTCAAGTCAATTCTAGAGAATTGCTAATCAAAATACAGCTCAGGTTTGGTTTGTTTTGTTTTTTTTTTTTCATTCTTTTGTTTTGTTGTTGTTTTTTGTCATTATATAGCATGACCTGTTCCTTACCACTTGTGTGGTTTGGTCAAAGGGAACCAGATTTTGATCATGTACTTTCAATAAAAAAAGTGAAAAACAAATACACACATGCCTTCAACTGATTTCAGACTTGCTTCACTGGAATCCTGACACTATAAATTAATGGAAATAAGAGTAGAATACAGTCCCTTTAGCTAGGTAGATAAATTTAGTTATTTATAATAAAATAGTTTGAAATGTTGATGCTTTTTTCTAAAGAAATACAATGAAATCAAATGACTTATAAATCTATGCTTCCTTAAAATAGTTCTAGCTTCTAGTCAAAGAAATTAAAATGCCCTGTTATACAGTCTGTATCTGTATAAATCATTACATTTCTTTTGACCCATAAGATTCTAGATTTCAAATGTCAAATAGCAGCAGAATTCTGTCAGAATTTCCCAAGTTAAAATGTTCTTACAAAGCAAAAAGTATCTCTGATTTTAAGGGCTTTTCTTTTTTCATTTTAGGTGAATATATTATTTATGATAGAAGTCATACACAAAATGTTATTTTCCCTAAGCAGTTTATTATTCTTTTGCTGTTTTTCACTGGATAAATGTTTTTTTTTAAATTACGCTTTCCTTAGAGTAACGCTTATATTTCAGAGTATCCAAGGTAGCTGTAGAATTTCGATGTTTGTTTTCTTTTGCCTTTGGAAGGGAAAGAATTGCAGCCACTGTAATTCACTGAGGGTTTTTTCCTGTCATCATAAGTATAAATAACAATGCAGTTATTTTGAAGATACATAGTATAAGTAGTCAAAATAAAATCTAGGAAACTTTGATTTTATATGTCAAAACTATAGCAATAAGAAATTACTCATAACTGAAGCAAATAACATAGTAATAGTGAAATGATTTTATCCAACTGCTTTCTAAACATTTGGCTAGATTTTCAGAATCATTTGTGTGGGTATATATTGTCTTGTCTGCTTTTTCACTTACTATAAACTGTAATTTTCCACAAGAATACTTGAATGTCAGTTTTGAGGAGGTCATCTAGGGAAATGATATTGAGGACAGTCTGTTTATTATAACTTCAGTCTGAATATGGGTTTATCTACAGTGGAAATGCTAGATTGAAGAGGACACAGACTGTTAATCGGCTGTGCTTAATCCCTGGCCTTTATCATTTGAATCTGTGGATTCTGAAGGAGATTGCTAACTCCTATCATAACTGGGGGGAAAAAAAAAAGACAAAAAAGACCCATAAAAGACCCTTCACTTGTATTTCTTTCATGATAAACTTCATAATTGTATTAATAAGAAAGCAAAATTAAAAAAAAAAACAACAAACAAACAAACAAAAAAAAACCAACAAACCAAAACAACAAAGAATAAAAAACAGCACAAAAAAAATTGCTTGTTTGTTTGTTTGTTTAAAACATGCTCTGTTCAAGTCAAAACAGAAAATAAAAAAACTGTGCCTTCTTTTTGTCTTTGCTTGATCAACAGTAAGCATATATGTTTTACTTATTTTGGCATATGGATAGAGGGTACGTCTAGCACCAGTGTGGAGCTACTTTTCCTCTGTCTATCTGTTAGGGATTAACTAATGAAGTATTTAGCATCTTCAGAGGTTCACTGACTAAAAATCCTCTGTGCTCTCTTGTCTCAGTTACATCAGAACAAATACAGCTGCAGTGACAATGAAAGGTGGTAGACCATGACACTGAATTTGAATGACTAGGTCATAATTTTTTTATTAGGTTAGGTAAACAGGACTATTGTCCAGGATTAGTGGTATATCTAACTGTGGACCAGCAGGAAGAAATCTCTGCAAGAGCAGAGATCAACAGTGTTCCTTTTATGGGTGATGATGTGAAGGAAGTGTACTGGCAACTTTAGATGCTGTGTCTATTTGACTAAGAAATAGCAAAATGAAAAATTTGAGCAAACCTGCTCAAGAACATGAGCTTTAAATGGTGTCACTTTTACATACTATGAAACATCAAATATCTGTTTAATATATAAACAAGTGTTTGCAGCCTTCTTCTTGTCATTGTTGAATTGCAATATCTTTAACTTGGAAAAAGTATTTTTATCAAAATTATGATAATAAAATGTAATTGATGAAAATTTGATTTTTTTTTCCTTTTTCTTTGGGGTAGGGAAAAAGGTAGTGTAAAGATTAGTCTCATCATTACAGTTGTTTAGTGACACAGAAAAAAAACTAAGCTAATCAATGGCTTCTTATTAATATGAGAAATAAGGGGTCATAGATAAAAATAGTAACATAGTGAACAAGGTAAGTACAATATTGTACAATATTATTTTTATTTAATTATTAGGAGATTATAATAATAGTAGTAACTTTTTGTTTCCAAATAACCCCAAACTTCTATAAAATAAGTTCTTCTAAACTGTATGTAGTTTTAGGTTTCAGTAGATGCATTTGACATTTGCATGTGACATTTTTCAGGTAATCGTAAAACTGTAATTGTTCTATTATCTCTTCACTACTTTTTAAAATTTAAGTAGCCACTTAAGAATCAAATCAAAGATTTATGTATATAACTTCAAGGAATTAAGAATCCAGTATCTTTTATGTTTACAGTTTTGATTCTTCCTCAGAATCTTTATTATGTGTTTCTTTTAAGTCAGTTATAACGTCTAAAATTTGTTTAGGAGCATGGAGTTTTACTTATGCTTTCTGAAATAGTTTTAAAAGCAAATTAAGTAAATTTATTTACTTTTAAAATATTCTAAATCTGTTTAAAAACATATTTTGGACTTTTTTTAATAGATGATAATGTTTAAAAGTTTCATATTGCAAATAATCTTTTGTGAAACAAACCAGATTATAACAAAAGTTTTTTTCCCAGTTTGAGGTTTTGTCAATGACTGGTTTATTTTTTAACCCCCACCCTTTCAGTCAATTCTTTTTCTACTTTGGAAAAATGAAAATTATTAAGATGTTCTTATTACTTAAATGCATTTCATCTTACAAAACTGTGTATAAGAATTACACACAATAAGACATATCTTTTGGTAAAATGATTGTATTGCTTTCCAGTGTGAGAAGGATTGATAATAGATAATTACAATGCAAAAGATCAATGCTGGAATTGTTGCATATAACCCCAGTTGAATATGAGCATATACTTTTTAGCATCAGAGAGAAAATCACTCTCCATTATGAAAGATAAATTCTCCATTGTGTCAGAGTGCCTCAAGCCAATTCTTTCACTGTAAGGGTCCAATATATCCCCTCCTCCTAATCCAGAAATATTGCAGCATCTGTGAGAAAGAAGAAGGCATATGTCTGGCTATCCTCTGCCTACCAGGATAAAGCTGTGGGTAATCCAGGCCCTTACTTTACATGCTTGCTTTTAACAGTCACAAATGCCTTCTGACACCAAAGAACAGGACTCTAATCTAGATGAAATAAAGTTCTTAAATCCTTAGAGATAAATTCAGATTTAGTTGCTAATTTCAAAATGTCCTTCCCTCCAGGAGCTGCCCATTCCACAGGCACTTTACAGGATTGCACCCAAAAGGCCTTTTCAGGAACTGATACGCAGTGAAGCCTAGCGAGAAGACTCAGCATTCAATATGACTTTGTCTAATCCAACCAGGATTTTTGTCACTGTTTCCTAGAGTCTCATCATTGCCTCATATTGATAAACCTTCTAGAATTGGGGGAAATGTTCTTTAAAACACAATGAATTAATGTTTCTTCTGCAAAGGCAAATTAATATTATCATCCTTTTAGTCAAAGAACAGTGCCTTTGGAATCATAAAGGCTGTGCCATTTGGCTCAGTGACACAAAAGAGAAAGCCTTTAGTCACTTGGGTCATGACACAGATCAGATAGGTGATTTTACTTCCTTCTGCCCATTGATTCCCGCTTGTCTCTTCAGGGTGCTTTTTGCTTTTGTTTAGATTTTTCCTGTGTGTTTGCTTGTTTGGGTTTTCTTTCTGTGTTCGTTGATTTTGTTTCTTTGTTTTTGTTAGTTACTTTTGTTTGTTTTTAAATGTAGCTTTCCTCTTCACTCTGCAAAACATGTCTTTGTACGCTGCTGCTTTTCACTTTGTGTCTTCTTGCTTTTTGGCATAACACAAATCACCGTGATATGCGCTAAAAGGGAGGCAGTGCCTCTGTCCTAGGGCAGTGCAGTGGGTCTTTGACAGGCTTCTGAGTGGTCAGCAGTGTGGAATATGCACAGTTGGATCTTACCAGGGTCTTGGCTATACTATTTGTATTAGCTTTTACTTCCTGTTAAGACTTTTTGATCTCATTGGTCTTCCTTCAGGTATTTTTTTCCATAGATCAGAAAGTTTTGAAAGTTATTCGAAAGTATCTTTTCATTCAGATTTGGTCAGTGCCCCTTACCTTGCGCATTAATTTCACGTTCAGACAAAATGGATGTGCTGAATGGCTGAGCTAAATTACAAGGATCATACATCAGTTTCCATCTGTGAAAACACTTCCAGAAATTGTCCCCACATTAATCTGATAGCCATAGGTAGTGTTTGAACCCAAAATTTACAATTCTCTTCTACAAAAGTTTAGGTATTACAAAGTAAGTTAACATAAATTTGAAATAAAGCAAATGCTCATTTGCTCCTCAGAGTTCCTGACAAAATATTGGACAAATGAAATAAAGACGAAATTTTTTCCTGCACATAATGCCTTTTTGCACAGTACTTTGGTGTGCCATCCATTTTAGAGGGAAGTAATATTTCTGGCCTTTACGTCAGTGCTTCTTGCTTATGATTCCAGATAAAATTCTCAGAATGGCATATAATCAATTATGTATGCTCACATTTTGTGATAGTATTAGTTGAAAGAATTAGTTGTAATCCAAATAGAAAAAAGGGGAAAAGGAAAAAAAGAAGGTAAATGATAGCAAATTTCATTTGTGTTTGTGATATCATCATTGTCTCAGGGAATATGGATGAATTTATATTGTTGGGGTTTAGGGCATTTTTAATCTGGACGTTGCTCCTGATACCCAAAGAGACAAACAATGAGAAATAATTATTGTGAAACTGTGAAAATGAACTAATGCTTAGAGCTATCTGGTGCTGATGTGTTAAAAATCCATTACAGAAATGTTATAATAAAAGGAAACTTTTTTTTTTTGCAGTTCTTGCTGTAGGCAAACTTTTAGTGAAGAGTAAATTTGCTTGTGATGCTAAGCCAAATTCCTACACTATCTTTAGGGAATTTTAGTTACAAATAGAATTTCCAGTGCCTTGTTTCAAAATGGTTATTATTGCTGGGTTGATGTTAAATGGATTTTTAATTGACAGGGTGTGACATATTTAATCTAATGGAGAGAAATTACTTTGTGCTGACTCAAATGACTGTGCAATTAGTCACTGGTAATGTTTACAAGCCATCATAGCTGGAAATCATGGATACATTGTCTGTTTTATTAAATATGCAGGAGGGCAAATGAAAACCCAATCCAAATATATACATTTCATCTTCTTGCAAATAAATTAGAATCAAATTATCTTTTTATGTGGTATTTTTAGCGTGGCTAGGAAATTTCAAAAAAACATTCTGCGTTTGTAATACTGCCCGCATGGTTGTGCTTCAGCTGGCTCCTCATGCTTGATTCCGACAGCAGAGGGAGCACAAGCTACCAGCAAACTAATTTTTTCTGTCCCTGGGCATCACTAAGAGTGATGCTAATAATTCTGGTGAATACAGTAGTAAAACATAAAAACAGGTGCTAGTTTTTGTCCTTTAAACAGATATGAAGGGACCTGATTCCACCTTTCCCAAAGTGAGTATTAATAAATTTGCCAGTGTTGATTCCATTTTTGTGAACTGCTGAATTTATGTAAGGGATAGAACCTATCCAAGCAAAGCATGCTCTAACACTGACAAATTTAGATGAAACTAATTTTCTATTATAAAGTAATACAGGCTGAGATTAGAATTCTACTGACAATGCACCAGTTTGTAATTGACTAGTGCTTGCTTTGAAATTCTTACAAGGCATTCAGTGGCAGAATTGATGGCAAAGTCCAGTTTTGGTGATTTAGTAGAAAGATTCCTACCTGAAAAAAGAATGATTCTGTCCTTCCATTTCATAACCAAAATGTGGACAAAGATAGATTTTTAAATTATTGCTATTGCCTTTCCACTTTCTGTATTATGCAGCTGAATCATGTAAAATGCCAAATGAGTTTTGCATCCTCTTATTTCACTGAGAAAAAAAATGTTAAGCATGCTGAAATTTAATTCTCACTTTATAGCATTTTTAAAGTTTTCACTGTCACCGTGTTGGAATTAACAGTATAATTAAACTATATTAAGTCATACAAAGTGCCAAATTATACAAATTCTGAATGGCTTGCCCTCCAAAACACACTGCTTTCAGGAACATTTATCTGATTGAAAAAGACTGTTACTTTTATAGTCTTGAGGATTTGAGATGCTTTTATCATCTACCTAAACCATTGACCTTGTTCTGCCTTCGGGGATTAGATGCAATAGGCCGAGTGGAAACTGATGTCTAGGGTGGGTCTTTGGGAGTTGGATCAAATCAGCTGTTTACTGTGATGATGCGTAAAACCATCCCTATGGATTGATTGCCATGCTTTGTCACTAACAATTACCTCAAAGTGTACTTAAGTCAAAGAAAATGACACAAAAATTGTACAGAAGGAGCAGCTCAGTATGACAATCTCTCAGTGGGAATATTTTAGTGAAAACAGATTGATGAAGTAACTGAATACAAATAAATGCAGTAATGTGAACTAAAGAAAGGGATAGGTTTCTAAAAGTCATGCTGTATGGTGTATTCTTTATTTCCATTATCAAAGGGTTATCTTCAATGCCTTCAGTGTTATTCCCAGAACTAAACCATAACAGATTGATTAGATAGGTGATTGGGTAAGGGACATAAGCTGCCAGTGTAATTAATACATTTAAACTCAGAATGGATCATATAAATTACTGATGGATGAAAAAAGAGTTGTTACTAATATGTGATGCAGAGTTAGTAGCTTTCTCTCATAAAGTTTACTGAAAGCATGGAGTCAGGTGGATTTTAGAAGAAAGTATGCTCTTTGTAAATGGCTTGGAATGCTTCTGAGTTCTTTAATTTTCTTCATCATCTCTCAACTAATAAAGAAATTATTCCCAAGTACAATAAAAAGTGTTCTCTCTAACGGATCTGCCAACTGGCTATGACCTAGCTGGCACAACCCTTGCAGACCATTCTGAAATGAGTACTTTGCATGACCTATAAACACCCTCATGAGAATGGACCTAATGGACCTTTTACACTGACTTCAGCACTTTGGGAATGCCAGGTGCATACTTTTTGCACAGAACTTGTTTAGTGCCCTTTTCAATCAGCTAAGACTCTGTAGATCAAAGACCCTAACCCATGCTGACAATTTTCACTTTCTTCTGGCTGCTCAACCATCCTTCAGGGAGCAACCAACTACTTTGTTTTCGGAGCTTAATTCTTCAAAGACATTTTATTTTGCATGCAGCATGCTTACTTTGTGTAGAATTAGAAAATGTTGGATTTTTACATAACCCAGGAGGTGTTTATTAAAAATATCACACCTTTGCCTAGTTCCCATTACCTTAATACAGTGTCTGGTTGTGTATTCCCTAGGTTGCTTCCTCTGATCAGTTACCTGTAACCTTGTCTGTAACCTGGACTTGATTTCAAAGTCTAAATGGTTCCATGGGGGATGTGTTACCTTGCTACTGGCAGGTGTATTTCTCTGTCTTCTCCATAACTTAAAATAACTGAAAAGATTTCAAACACAATTGGGCTAGTGCAGTATAAGAGACAGCTACAGAGTTGAGTGTGCCTTTGTTAGTCTATTATAAATGCCCTGGCTTTTAACCTAGATGTAAAAAGGCATTAATGGAGGATGCTTAAGCTAATGCATTTTATCCAAGTTTATCGTGAATTTAAGATATACACACTATGAACAGCCACAGTTTATCTAATGTGTTGTAATGGTAATGATTCACACCCTGAGAATTAAAACATGTGCTTGCTTTAGTAATCAGGATGACATATGAATACATAATTGGTAATTTTATTCTGGCCATATATGAAGACAGTGTGAACTTTAGCTGAAACAGCAAGGGATAGCACCCTTTTATGCTCATGGTCATAAAACAAGGTGCCCACACATGACATACTGATCAGGTGAAGGACAAGATTTTCTTGCATATTTTTTAATCAATAATATGATTTTGGTCATTTGGAAACTGCAGAAAATTGTACCTGTGATTCTCTGTGTTCTTTGTGGAAATTTTAGACCAGCATTTATTAACACTTTCCTTTTTTTAGCAACAAAAATCATGACATACTCTTGCAGTCTTAATGCCATTGTACATAGCCTGTGGCAATTTCTGAGATTTATGAAGAAATAGTTTTAAAAGCCTTATATATTGTTTTCCAAAAATATGTTGCTTTGCCTGTAGTTCAGAAAGTATTTACACTCTCAGGAACTTTTCATGAACAATTAAAAAGCACTAACCTATTTGCCTGATAATTGCTTTGAAAATTACTTTCATATTTGATTCATATTTCCTGCAAAATTAGCTATATACACTCATAATTTGCATCACACTTCAGTACCCCTTACTGCATAATAGGGTGGTATAGATAAGCTCTCAGGTAAGAGAGATAAGGACAAATGGTACATTTTTTTCTGAAAAGTTGCTTTTCATAGATAAAGTCATTGACTTATGAGTAGAGAAAATAAAGTGTTCCTTTATTCTCTGAAGAGGGCTGTCAGCGCTTCAGCTTGGAAGAAAGTATATTACGGATGCTGTTAGACTTCCCAGTTCTCCACCCAAAGGGACATTGCCGTTGAGTGCAGCAGTGCTTACGATTTTAGGGGGGAGTTGTAATCTCTGTTAGATATATAAGCACTGTATTTGTTTTCTTAAGTCCAGCAGACAGTAAATTGAAACTTGTGCAGTCTGCTGTCAGAACACCCATTAAAGGAATATCTGATAGCAGCCAAGTCACGCAGTGTGCCCAAGTTAAATACTTGGGATTAATGATGGAGAAAGCTGCTTTGGGGAGCAGTCCAAAGCTCTAGCAAAGTGGGGGAATGCTAACAGTTAGCAAATGGCCGTGGCAATACAATTCTCTAGGTTGGATCTCACTGAGCAGGACTGATTTACTAGACAAGGTTGCTGAAGGAGGAAGCAGCAGTGACTGCAAAAAAAGCAATTTTCACCATCACTGGTAAGCCTGGCCTGAATTCCTACCAGAACAAAAAGTAAACAGAGAGCAGCATTAATCCTTTCTGGTCAGACTGGGCTGTGGCAAAGAAGATCTAAGTTGGTAAAGAAAACCCACATTTTTCTAGAAATAGCAGTACAGATACCAAAGGACAAATGGATAAAACCAGCTGTGATAGGATACAAACATTTCACTATGGCCTTTCCCATGTTTTGTTTTGTTTTGTTTTTTTTTCCTAAGTAGTGCAGCATCTTCACTATTTCCTAGCTATGGTCCCTTTAGTGTATCTGCCTCCCATTTTTTCTGCAAATGAGGTGCTTTTCTGCATGAAACCTTAGCTTTTTATTTTCTCCTTTTTGGACTTATATTCACAGGCATATTTGGTAGGTTTTATTTCATCTTTTAGTGTAGGCCAAAAGCAGTCCTTTGTTTAGCTATAAGTGTATTTATTTTATCTGGAAAAGTCATAATCTATACTATCTTGAGGTGTCTTTCTAGGGTTTTATATGCACAGTGATCAGTTTTGAAGCAAGCTGCATGAGAGGACAACACTGACTTGCGAAAAATTTGCATCATACTTTTAAAGTTTAAATATATTGCAGTCAATGGAAATGTTCAGTGTTCCAGGCAGATTTTGGCTTAAGTTAAATGTGTTTGTTTCAAGAACAGTTAAAATAGGCTTTTGCATAAGCAACCCCCCTGTATCTAATATATCCCAAGTATGTATACATACATACATGCACACATATGTATATGTGTTTTTGTACATATATACACATATTATACAAATAACATTTTTTTTGTATCTGAGATTAAATTTCTTTGTATCTGAGTTTAATGTTTTAATGAAGGGTGCAACCTGATCCCTTTTAAGGCCGGATTAGAGATTTCCATCTCAGAGGAGATCATAACTATTTTGATTCATGAAATCTAAGTAGTTCATAGAATCACAGAATGTTTGGAATTGGAAAGGACCTCTGAAAATCTTCTAGTCCAATCCCCCTGCTAAAGCAGGCTCACCTAGAACAGGTTGCACAGGATTTTGTCCAGGTGAGTTTTGAATATCTCCAGAGAAGGAGATATTCCACAGGCTCTCTAAGCAGCCTGTTCCAGTGCTCTGTCACCCTCACAGTGAAGAACAGATTTAAGGGACTCTTCCATTTGCATTTGAATGTATCAACTTTGCAGTTATTAATTACCATTTATTACCATGGTAACTTCTCCATGGACACCCCCTTGTCGTGGGGGAGAAGCTTGTGTGCCCTTATGAGGTTGTGAGCTGTGCTAGCAGTGGTACATGCCTCCGGTAGGGTCTCCCATGCTTGTCAGGTCTCAACTGAAGGGTCAGACAAAGTGTGTCCATGGGCAGGATGGGCTCGCTAGCTCCCCAGCAACCATCCTAGGAGAAGGACAACTCTAACTCCAAACCCTGGCAGATGGAGCTTGCTTAGCCCTCTAAGGCCATCCATCTAAGAGAAGGATACTTTAACCAAACCTATGTCCTGAGGACTTTGCTGCCACCATCCAAGCTTGCTTGGCCCTGACAGATGAACCTTAGGAGTAAAGGGTGGGGCCAGTGCTGCGCACGCTGCGCCTCACCTAAAAAATCCGTTGTGCAGGCTCTAGGGATCCTCCCACACTCACAAAGCCCTGTAGCGACAGGTGAGGGACAAAACGGCAGGTGAGAAGGTGCACTGGAAGCTGCAGCCCCAACCCTGCATGCAGACGGTTTAGGACATTGATCACTTGAGACAGACCTGGAGATGACAGTCTGGTTTGGCGGCATCCTGAATGACCAAGCAGCCTTTTTCAAGGAGAGCACTGCTTGCTCCACGCCTCCCTAAGATTGCGCTCTATGGGGAACTCGCCACCGGCTGCCGCAAGAGAGGAGCCCCGAAGAGGAGATACAAGGACTCCCTGAAACAAT
>JAWWTY010000001.1:96800735-96871154 GCA_035222235.1 Margarornis squamiger | reverse complement strand
AGTGATGGGGGGGTTGGTTATCTTTTTTTTTTCCTTTTTTTTTTTTTTTTGGGTGGGGGGGCCTAATTAGGTTTGGCTTAGTTCTTTTCTCCATATGTATTTGTTGTATTTCCAGTGTTGCACAGCAAATATTTACGTCTGTGAATAATTCGATTAATTTCAGGCTGTTCCTAGTAATTTAACATGTAGTATATGAGAAGGTAGCAACCACTTTCAAAAGAATGAGTCACTGACATGTGTAGGAAAAAAACCAAAAACCTATGAAATAATTAGGGATGTGAAATCAGGAGCCTGGACTTGGAACTATCCCTAGTTGTCACATTTCTTCTCATGAAATTGTTATTTTGCAGGTTTCCAGTTGATTTGAATGAGTGCTTTATGCACTCATTCTTTGTTTTCTGACTTTCATTGCTCTCTGACTCTTCCTGATGTCTTTGAATATAGTATAAATTATGAAAATATTCCACTCTGACTACTTATATAAAGTTTGCTCAAATGATTCCCTTTCAATAGTGTCTCTCACAAGATCCTTATGAACAAAATGTCCAGCACACAGGTAGATAAACACATCATGTGGTGGGTGAGCAATCAGCTCATGGGTCAACAGAGGGTAATAGTGAATAGTGAATGAACGTCAGACTGCTGACCTGTCCCTAATGGGATTCTATTGGGCTCTATTTGTGCTCTTCAAAATCTTCATAGATGACTTGGACACAGGACTGGAAGGGATGGGAGTTGGACTCAAAGATCCTTGTGAGTCTGTTCCAACTGGACATATTCTGTTTCTGTGATTCTGTGATTTCCTGTTCTATTCCTGCCCTCCAGGCAATGCAACTACTGTAGATGATATCAGATGTAGCTTGGTTATTCAATTGTGTGTACTACTACTTTGATTAAGTTGTCCAGGACTTTCAAAAGTAAACTTGACAGCAACTTTTGGCCCACAGCCATCACACTGTTTCCAGAATAAATTCCCAAGGGAACAGGATGGAAACTAATGAATTGCAGTGTCGTCTGACGTAACTAGGGAAAGAAAGAAGGTAGTCAGGAACAAACATTTTTTTCTTTGTGCACGAAATTAGGGAGTAATAAAGGTCTTACTGGAGATTTCATGGAGACATGGTTCATTTTTTTTATTACTTGGACTGTTAATTCAGCTCCTCTTAGGGTGACATAGTGTCCGCTTTCTACGCATTCTCTTCTAGTCATATATAGCAACTTTGGAAACGGATTTTGATGCTGCAGCTGTTAAGGGTTTCTTATATGAGCATGTCATGCATTTGGGACCATGTGTTATTAAAGAAGCCTCTTCAAAATTCAGTCTCTAGAAAATAATTTCTGTTTATGTATAGGCATCCCATTTCTTTGGATGGACTACCGGAAGCAATAAGTTAGCCCAGAGTTGGGAAGTTTCTTCTTGTACAGATTTAATATTTTTCTTTTAAATTGCAGGTGAACTGGAGATAATAGTTCTCCATTAAATTCATGCTTTCCTTTGTGTCATTTGCAGATTTACATTTGCATCATGTGTATAAGCAATGGAACAAGCAGACCCTGTATACATACCTGTGGTTTGTCATTCTAGCAGTATTTTTAGAATAAATATGACAGTCACCCCAACAAGTCTTGCAGCAAAGCTCACATTATGTTTCATTCTGCTCAGGGTAAAGCAAGGATTAAATAACCTTTTTGCCTCTCTGCTACTTGTTGACCTTTTTAGAACTTTTAGTACCCAAAAGCACACAGTTATGTGCACACACAATAGAATCCATTTCAGGAAAGAGCAAATACTAAATTTAATGAGGGTTGAGGAGACAAGACTTTAATGTACTATATTTGTCCTTTTGCAGTTCATTTTTCCTAAGCTTCTGGAGACCTACTTTTTCCCCAATACTGTCTTATTTCAGCAGATGGATACAACAAAATAGTCACCACCTCACTCCATCTACAAAAAATAATAATGATGTTTTATGTGGAAACAGACATATTGTTTCATAATGTTAATGAATGTAATCTGTGCCTATGCTAAAATCAGAAGTTATTTTTGCTGCCTTTATGAAGATGCATTTCTACAAGTGCAATAAGCAGTAAGGTTGTCATGTTTTAAAAAGGGATTAGGACTTCAGTATTTCAGCAGTGAAAATATTGACAATATAATTATTTGGGATAAATCATGGTGAAAGAGTATATCTACAGCATTCAAGATAGTAAATTGTGCTACACAAAAAATGTGTGGTGGGGTCAAAACTCTATGAGACTGAAACTTTTAAAGGCATTATTACGTTCCACATGGCTCTGCTCAACTATACTTCATTTTCAATTTCAGCTAAATTTGGCCTTGTTGTTAGTTTGCATATATATGAATGTGACTATAAACATGTATATGTGAAGCTGTATATCAGTAAATATATATATATAACTACTCAGAAATTATATTTTTATACCAAAGTACATAATTTTGCCAATGACTTCTCTTGTGTGTGACAAACTGCTCAGGATTTCACTCTGCTACACTCTACTTATTCCTTAATAGCAGAAGCCTGATTATTTTAACTTAGCTTGTCATGTCATGAATCTTTGCTGCTTGGGTGCAGGAAGAACATTGTACTTTTCACTAAGGAGGTAGAAAATTCCAGAATAAATTGTGTTACTTATTTTAAGGAAATGTAGATATTTTAGCATGAGACTTAGAGCAAGTTCATCCATAAACCTAAACTCTTCCTTTAAAGGCTTTACATAATCTACAAAGGAAGTTTTTTTCAGTTTACTTAATGTTTATGAGATTCTGACCAGATTCAAAGTGCTTAGAAACATTCTTGCTTTAGAAGAGAATGAGTCTTTGCTGCATTCAGTGATATGAATATTTATTTATGGCTAGATTTTGCCTTTAAGCAAAAGCTTGAGTGAAAGCTGATTCATAATTAGCATTGTCCCAGAAGGAGCCCTGGAAGGTATAGTTATCCCTTCTTGCTTCAGGAATTTAGCTACAGCATCTAAAGATTGTATTCTCCGTGTAAACCTACCCATATTAATTCAATTACTCTGCCTGCACCTCTGTATTTACATTGGATGTTGTTTTGTTTTTTTTTTTCCCTCATTAGAATGGGTCATTTAAGATGTGATGTTTTATTCGTATTCCACTTTTAGCAAAACTGACTCCAAATTGACCTCATTTTAGAGGGGTTATATGTCTGATACATATATAGACTTCTCTGAAGTACCAGAATCAAGATTCCATTTCAGAAATGTATTTGTCTTTCTTCTGTCAATCATAGTTAGTCACTTTGACTGTATTGTGATATGATTCCAAGCACTTCATTAATTCTATTTCACTGTAGGGGGATTTGATTTGTCTTGTCATTAAATGTGAAGGTCTATGAAGAGAAATGAGATTCAATATTTCTTTTGCAGTTTGGAGTCACATATTTTTGAGAAACAGTTGTATTGAGTGTCTTGAGATTTGTCATTCATTGGCATCTGCTTCTTTATCCGTTGTGGCTCCTGCTTCCTGATGACATAATACCACTCTGCTTTCTAACTTCATTCTGAGTTTGAATTAGTGTTTATCTTTCTCCAGTAAATTCTTAATCCGTCCTTCTCTGCCAATCACTTCTCACCTGCTTAAGTATTTTAGATAAGTGGATACATCCTTTTCATTTTGCAGCTGTGCCAGCAAAGAAAGTCACTGCTTGTCACCCTCCAAGACAGCAATTGCTGCCTTTGCTTGTGAATCTAGTCAGATGATTGTCTCCTAACCTATTTCAGTCAGAGTGTTTAAGCTTAATCAGTTTAAAAAGTCGTTCTTTGTTAACTTGACACATTTTTGTCTGAGACGAGCTCTGGAGAAATCACATGTGCAGTTGAATTAGCTTCTATCAAGAAGACAGTAATAAGCAGATGACAGAAAGGGTGGGATTTAGTCAAGAAATGGTAAATGCGTTCATGACTATAACTGCCAATGAAAGAGGATGCATATTCACATCTAAATTGAAGACCAACCTTAAAATATATTCCATTTACGATCAGTTCTTCAACAAAAAGTTATATTTTCTGTTTTGTGTGAATGTGTGTTTGAGCAAACTGAGCAAAATGTGCAAATTGGAGACCAGAGAGAAAAATCGTCAGGGCTATATCCTCTGTATATACCTTTTGCAAGGATAGACAGAATAGAAGAAACATTAACTGAACATAAAAACAACTGTGAAAATGCAATGTTCAGTAGATTTGACATAATCTGACAGCAGAAAAAGCAAGAGCAAGATTTGTTGTGGGGTTTTTTTGCATCCTACACTATTGGCTATTTCTCCACCTAAACATGAATATTAAGGAATATGGGATTATTAAAAAAAGTTAATGGTTTTCTGAATATGCTGTTCATGTTCCCTCTGTTTAAGCATTTAGAAAAAAATAGTGCTTCCTAAGGGATATGTGAATAAACAATGTGGGAAATAGCAAACTTACTGTATTCTATGACAGGGAAAAGCTACAACTGTGCATTCAAATATCTGTCATATTTTCAAATTGAAGATATTTGTAAAAATTGCCCATAGCTAAGTCCTGATGCTTCTGCTCAAGCACTAGTGATTAGCATTAAGGCTAGACTAAGAAGAAAAAAAAGAAGGAATAAGTTGAGACAAAGATTCGGCTTGTTTGGTGTTAGTCTTAAGAAATTAGGCAAATGATTGCAGTTACTGGGCAATATTTGTCTCTAATCACAGCTGACGCTGCTGTCCCAGCTATTTGGATACTCTGCTGGGCACCAGCTCCACCATCAACCACAGTACAGACTCCAGTATGTTCATTGGAGGTACTGGCAATTACACTGTTTTGATACCTTCAGCAGCTGCTGCTGCATGGAAATAGTTTCTTCACCTAGATCTGAAGCCTGGTTTGGTAGTGCAGGAGCACTACATCCATGACATACAGTAAAAGCTTACCCATAAGCTATAAGTTCTATTTAACACATTCCGGGGCGGGGGAGGGGGGGAGGAAAGAGAGAAAGAAAAAAAGAAACTGACTGAACAGATAGATGCATTTTATCTTTAAAGAGGAAACATGCTTATAGTGACAGTGATGCATCTGGCATTTCTCCCCTGATTTATTTGCTCCTAAGTTTACTATATAATACATTCATGTGGGTGGTTTTTCATATATTCATCATCAGATCAAGCCTATCTGCATGTTCTATATATTTGCTTTATATATTTAGAATACACTTTAGTTCTGTTTTAATTCCTGCTTTTTCTTAAACCAAGATAATGTCTATTCATGAACAACCATAAAGACCATAGAAATACAATAATTTTAATTAACACAACCAAACCTCTTGGCCACAGTGATCATGTGGGCAAGCTGAAAAAGTGCTGACTGAATGCGATGTGTGCATTGCATTGCGACGGGTTACATCACTAGTCCTAACATGATGTAACCCAACGCAGCATGATGTAAGCGTCGTGATACATTGGAGATTTAAAGAAACATCAGCATTCTCTTCTGTCCCTCTTCCCATTTCCAGAAATGTGCTGTTGTTCATCGTCTAGTAGTTAATAGCCAATCCCTCATGCGAGTCTGTGAATGCTCATGGCTCATTCTTACTCTTATTCTTACTCTCATTCTTATCCTTA
The DNA here is from genome assembly GCA_035222235.1 of Margarornis squamiger. Taxonomy (NCBI): domain Eukaryota; kingdom Metazoa; phylum Chordata; class Aves; order Passeriformes; family Furnariidae; genus Margarornis; species Margarornis squamiger. The sequence continues at coordinate 96,865,530 of JAWWTY010000001.1, read as the reverse complement.
CTTATAATGTCTCCCTTCTAATTGTGGGCAATACAGACTCAAACCTTTAAACAGAAGCTACTTTTTTTTTTTTTCTATGCGCATCTAGATACAGTTGCTCTCTGTCACTTATCATAGATTTCTGATGAAAATTTAAAAAAAAAAAAAATCATGCTATGTTTAAAAGTGTTTCACAGGTCTGAAGGGTACAAATAATTTACTCCAGTTTTATAATTGTGTAGCTAAATCCATAGGGTTGAAATACTTCTGTTTTCTGTTGCCAGTGGCATGTGGGAAGCAGTGCAGGCTCACAGCTTTTTTTAAAAAAAACACATTATTGCAACTTGATGTATTTTTTATGATGTCAATGGAGCTCTGAATCAGTTCAGCCTGTCTTCTTTGTGGATGTTGAGGTGATTTGCCTTGTGCTTCCTATTGCCATTGCTGCTTTCAAGACAGATCTTGGTGTATTCCTTTTATTACTGTGTCCATTCTGAAACTAAATTAGTGGACAACACCCTTAAATTTGAATTAACCATAGAAACTAAGATGCCCTTCCTTTGTGTACTTAGGTACAACTACTTGTGTAATTGGCTTTTATGTTTTGAGAAAGTCTATTTTAAGACAATTAGGAAGCCCACATTTTATTCTCTAACTAATTAGTATTTCTTTTATGCTGATAAAGATGGAAGAAAGTATAATTAAATAGTATAGTAAATTTTAAAGGTGGGATAAAAAAACAAAAACGAACCAGCTAAAAACCCCTTTTGGAAACTTAAGTCTATGATTCCATGATTCCTTGTGAGGACTAGGGACAGTACAAAGTCCTTCTTTGAGCCTAATACCAATTTAGCACTTGCTTTTGATTTCACTGCTGCCATATCTTAAGTAATTCTGGTGTTATAAAGGTTGATTTTCCCTGCAATATCACTAAAAAACTGGAGTTGAAAGTTCTTTAGGACCACACAAAAAAATTTATCCTATTCCTTTCTTTCAAACTGGCAGTTCTCATGCATCAGAGTAAGGAATCCTGACGGTGCAAGAGACTTCTGTGTAAAATAAACTTCACTGTGATTTTCTTCCCAGAGAATATGGTGGTTGATCTATGCCATGAAACACACAATTCAGGATCTTTGCCCCATAACCTTTACTTTTAACATAAATCAGTCCCACTTTTCTCAATAAAATTAGACACAAATGGCTGTTTTGCCTTTTGTTGAGTTGTTGGTGTCACTTACATGGAGTAACATGCTTAAATGCTAATACAAAATGCTAATAAATGTTTGGTATTTATTTGTACTAAGACTTAATCAATTGTTTTAAAGCATTTATCATTGCCGAGCTGTTGAAAATTAATAGCTTTTAAATATATTCATTCTTTAGAGGAATTCATCACACAGTTTTCACAGAAAAGTTGTCTCACTTCATACATGCTATAAGGGAACAATTCAACAATGGTATTCCTGTTATGTTTCTGTTCTCTGGCTGTATTGACTGTTCTGACTAAATCTGTTCCCATACAAAACTATTTTTGTCTTCCAGCAATATAGAGTACTGATGGAAGACTTTCTATTTCTGCTATATTCTGTGAGAAAATGAAACTGGATGTGAATGTATCATTCCTGATAAGACCTGCCATACTTTGTTATTATACATTGATGTACAAAATTACAGTATTTTCAGAATTACTTCATACTGTGCTTTGATATTCTGAGTGTTGCATTTGGCAACTTTTTGAAGGTTCTCATTGCTAAGACTAGAGTAATGCCCAAGCCTTTTTCTTTGGAACTTGTGGATAATTTGGAATCTACCCACTGTGTTTCTGGCTCAAGTTATTGCTTCCACTGTGCATGATTATTAAAGACACTACTTTAAAGGTAGCTCCAACTCTGTGCTGTTCATTTTTCATTCAGAGAAAAGGAGAAAGAAGTACACTGTGTTTGAAATTTATCTTAACCTGGCATAAATACTGTTTATCTCCATTGACTGCAGAGTGAATAGCTTGTATTTAGATACTTGTGTGACTTAAGCTAAAAAAACTTAGCTCCTTAAGTGTCATCCATCATTTATCTAGCTTTATAATCTCTTTTTGAAGATACTCATATTCTCTCTGGCCTTGGTGTATGTAGTTTCTGTTACTGGAAAATGATACAATATCATAATTCATTCTTTTTTCCAGATCATTAACAGAATGTTAAACAGCATCATATTAATATCGAGAATATTTCACTAGACCATTAATCTTTTGCTACATTGAAAATTGACCTCTGGTTACAATTTAACATACTCTGTGTGGCTTATTTTTAATCCATGAAATGACTTCACCTCTTTCTCTGTGAATAATTATCTTCTCAATATCTCACAGAAAAAGGTTTATCAAAGGCTTTTTTGAAAATCGAAATAATTTTATAAACAAGTTTCCTTCATCAAGATTTCTAGCAGATCAAATAATGATGTTTGGTCTTTAAAGACAGCTGTGGCTTATTTTCTATGTATATAAATGCTTTATGAACTGCTCTTTTTCTTAGGCTATAGTAACATTTTTTTCTTGATTTTAATATGCATATTATATGTTCCTATTAATCTATTACAGTAACTTAATGATTAGACACTGAAGCATTTCACTGGCAAATCAATAATTTTACTCTCAGCCCCTTTTGGAGCATATAATACTGGTTTATAATTAATCCATCTAAGCATATAGGTGCTGGTGATTATTCTCCTGACAGTTCAGTTTATCAAAATATGACTTGTTTTAACTCTGTTTTATGCATTATGTATCCTGAGTACTCTAAGACAAATACATATTATCTTGTGGCTTCTTGCAAAACTACTACCTAGAGAAGGAAAAGAGTGTAGAACAAAGTGAGATTAAGAAGAGTGAAGTCAGAGAAACTGAAGTACCATTCAGTTATTACCAAATGCTGAATAAAGCATGGGATTTAATTGATTTTGATATTCGAGGATAGTGTTGAGCTTTAACCCCAGCCAGCAACTAAGCACCACACAGCTGCTCACTTACTCCTCCCCCAGTGTGTTGGAGGATTGGATTGAATTGGATTGGATTGGAAGGGTAAGAGTGGGAAAACTTCTGGGTTGAGATAAAGACAGTGTAAGAGATAAAACAAAAACTGTGCACAAGCAAAACAAAGCAAGACAAAGAATTCATTCACAGCTTCCCATGGTCACGCAGTTCAGCCGTTTCTAGGAAAGCAGGGATCTATCACATATAAAAGTGACTTTGGAAGACAAATGTCACTACTCTGAATAAATCCCCTTTTCCTCCTTCATCCCCTGCTTTATATGCTGACCGCGATGCCATATGGTGTGGGATATTCCTTGGGTCAGTTGGGGATCAGCTGTCCTGGCTGTGTCCCCTTCCAGCTCCTTATGTATCCCCAGTCTGCTCACTGGTGAGGTGGGGTGAGAGGCAAAAGGCCTTGGCTTTGTGCAAGTCCTGCTCAGCAGTAACCAAAACACCCCTGTGTTACCAACACTGTTTCCAGAACAAATCCAAAACATAACACATACTAGCTACTGTGAAGAAAATTATCCCTACCCCAGCCAAAACCAGCAGAGGTAGTAGAGTGTAGATTGTCGGTAGTTAAGTATGACCCTAGAGTAAAGTTAAGTGACAAACCCTCATGAAATAAAAAAAACACAAGGAAAAAGAAGGATCAAAGTCTTGTAAGGAAGAAGTAAGAAAATCATTTTAGAAAGATAACCAGTGTGAAGAAAAACGATAATAACACGAACAGGAAAGAAGAAAGAGTTGGAAGAAAATAACTTGTCAGATGATGTCAGTTTCTTGGTGTGGAAATCTGTGAACTACTCTTGAGAGAGGGAACATTATCAATTACTTTAATGATCTGGTTTGTACCATACTGCTGATATTAATGGATTTGAAACCTATTTTCAGAGGCAAGTCTGAATCACAAATTAAGGGTTGTTACTGGAATTGCTGCTTTTTACAACAGAAATCTGTAATAAATTTCTGAGGGAAGCCATGTACAGACCTGTGAAATGAGATACTAAAATGAAATGTGGTAAAGTCAATATGGGACAGAGAAGGGCAATGCACTTTGATCATGAGGAAAATTATATCATCAGAGTTAAAATGTGGATGACAGGAGAGGTTTACTGAAATGCTAAAATGTAGAAAGTTGTTTGTACTGAACTCTACAAGCAGATTTTGCAGAATGTCTCACCATAGATTTTTTTGCCAGAATTATTAAACTTGTGCCAAACATACAGTGTCATAGATTTCAGAAAACATGCAAAATAAAACTGCAACCCTCAATAACGGTGGACATGCTTGGTTTTATGTACCCAAAGGTTTGATTGGCTTTCTGGGATACCAGCTCACATTGACTCATGTCCAATTTTTTTTCATCCACCACTATTCCCAAATCCTTCTCTGCAGGACTGCTCTTAATCCATTCATCCCCAGTCTGTATTGATACTGCAGATTACCCAGACTCAGGTGCTTGGTCTTGTTGAATTTCATGAGGCTCACACTGGCCTGCTGTTCAGGCTTGTCAAGGGCCCTCTGGATGACATCCCTCCAATGTGCTGACTGTACCACACAGCTTGGTGCTGTCTGCAAACTTGCAGAGGGTGTACTCAATTCCAATATGTCATTGATGAAGATAGTAAATAGTGCTGGTCCCAGTACGAACCCTTGGGGAACACTGCTGGTTGCTAATTTCCACTTGGACATTGAGCTGTTGACTGTAACCCTTTGGAAAACAGCCCTAGATTCAATTCCTAATCCATTCAATAGCCCATTCATCAAATGCTTGTCTCCCCAGTTTATCAGCAAGATTGTTGTAAGGAACCACACCAGAGACCTTTTAGAAGTCTAGGTAGATGTCATCCATAGCTTTTCCTTTATCCAGTGATGCAGTTACTGCGTCATGGAAGGCCACTGGATTAGGCACGATGTGCTTCATTTGGTTTTCTTTCCCTTTCCCCACTTTCTATGGCAAATTTTATCAGGGTTTGCTGGTAAGAAGTATGAAATTACCCACAGGGTGCCTGAAAAAGAGAACACAATGCAAAGGAAATTCTCAGTTTTTTCCTCTGTTTCTAAAGGATCCAGGCACGAAAGGCTAAAAAGAGTGTGAGAACATGGCAAATGTCATGCAGACACACACGTACAACCACATACACACAGAGTGAAACTAATTAAGTTTGCTTTTTGGCAGCTTTCCACCTGAGGAATAACTACTACAAAAATCACCTTTCACCTGGTGCTTTTGTTCCTTTCAAATTATGCCTCAGGTGAAAAACAGTTGGCAGAACTTGGGTGTTCTTTAGAGGGGAGGGGAGAGTTTAAAGGCAGAGTAAGTTCATCTGTTACACTGTGTGGTTTTTGTCAGAGGGCTTTGAGTTTGGTTGATGTCAGGAGAAAGTAATGCCCTGACAGATTTGATCACAGCAATGTTTTCTGTTTTTTGGGTTTGTTTTTTTTTTTGCTGTGTTTTTACATCTGATACCTTCTTTTTGTTGCTGTTAGTGATGGGAAAGTTGGCAGTGGTACCAGTATTTCTGTTTTTTTCCTGTGTGCATATTTCTGTACTGATATGACTGACAGAGTAACAACAGCATACAGGCAGGTATAATTTGGACTGACATTGTGCCAAATCTACCTTCAGACAACCTCTCTAACTCACTTTGTCAGTGACCTTCAACACACTGAAGCTCTGTGGCTTATTTTCCTAAGCAAAACTGCCAATTATAATTAATTTCCTCAAATAGATGGTAGGTGCTTTAAATTGTAAATTGCACTGATTGAGAAAAGGAAACACTCAGCTCTCTTCTACAGCTGAATACAAATGCAGAACTATTTTTTTTTTTCCTGCAGAAACTGAAGTACATATGACAACAAATAACATCAGCACACATAAAGTAATATTGCTTAACTAAACCAGATGTTCTTTTGACCCATTCCTTTTCACGAGAACTACTTATATTTAGCCAGAGATGACTGAAATTTGGTTTCTCGGAAGTAATTACATACCTAAGTTGTATAATTTCACATATGATTCAATGTAATTCATAACTGATTTAAATGCAAGTTTTAACTTGTCTTTCTTGTATGGAATAGTAAATCGTATTGTATTATATTATATTGGTATTATATAATTCTGTAATATTGTATGGTATCAAATGGCACATGCCATGTAATAACTATCGTACAGGGCTTTTTATTAGTTTCTTCTAATTTCCTACTTCTGTCGGATACTTATAATTGACAAGCCACTCTTTTTGCTTCCTAAATTTTGACTAAGGCATGAACCCAAACACTGAAAATTCTAAACTTAAATTATGCTCAGAACATTACAAAATGGAAAACAAAAATGAGACACAAGTTCTCTCTGAATTTGTTCGATAGAGAAAAGATTAATTCACCAGAACAGATCTACAATTCACAAATATTTTATGCATCAAAACCAACTGATATTATCAAGTAATGGAGTTTAGATGGATCAGATACTAGTGTGGTGTTGAATTTTGAAAGCTTAAATAATGATTCTGACCAGCTGTTTTGAGCTTAGTTTAATATAATTAATAATTATATAGCATGGATGAATCAAAATGACCCTTGTTCAATTTTAACATTTGTAGATAAAATATCACAGCTTCATAATATGCTAACATATTATGAAGCAGTTAGAATGTAAGTAATATAGAATGCTGCAGTTTTTGTCTGTGCTTTCCCATTCTTCCTCCTTCTTCCCTAATATTTTTCTGTGGAAACATCAAAAAATCTTTCCAAGTTGATGACAGAAAGGTATTGCCAGAAATACTGTGTTTTCACAACCAAACGTATTTTTAAAGCTTTTTGATAGCATGGATGTCTGAAAATCAAAATCCACTGATGGTAACTGCCTATCCCTCTTTAATGCTTCATGCACTATGCATGTCACAAGCTAAAACTTCACAGTAACATGAACACAAAAGAAATTTCTGTTATGTTTCTAATTTTTTTTTGTTTAAGTCTAGATCTGTTCCATTTAATTTCCAGGATCTTAGTGAGACTGGGAAGTGGTTTTGTCATGAACTCCTTGTTCGTGATAATCTAAATCATTCTTCTAACATTTCAATAGAATTGCACTTTGTATAAGTGGTCCAATCCTGATATCTTGTGGTCTTCAACTATCCTTCTATGGAAATCATGAAAAATTGGAATGCAAGTTTTTCTTCTTAAAAGTATGGTTTCTGTATGTTTTATTTAGAAGTCCTGGTGTCAGTATTTCCCTTAGTATTTTCTTACAGTGTAAGTTCTTTAGGATAAGGACACTAATTTTTGTTTGGAAAAATCATATACATTTTCAGTACTGAGTCATAATGAATAAAATGTTTACATGAATTTTACATTCAAGGTTCTATCTTATTTCCTATGCATCTGCTATTCAATCCTAGGGAATTTTTTTAGGTGCATATACTATTTTTGGAAGTAGATTAATATTCATATTTCACATTATAAATCTCTTCATTATATCCATCCTAGATCTGGTTGTCCCAGAAGTAGCTCTAGTATAGTCTATTCCGTTTTTTAAAAGTTAACTCTTTTTATTAACAATTTAGTTTTTTGATAGTCTAATTTTTTAATTGGTTTGGTATTGTAAGTAAGATTTAATACATTGTTGTGTGCAGATGAAGATATCACCAAAATGTAGTAAAAATCCTGAAAACATGGTTATATGCTGAAAACAAAACGCCAAAAAACCCACAGAAGTTAATATTTCCATTCATATGGACATCCTACTTACCTGCAACTAATACTTCCAAGATTTCCAGATGGAAACTAAGATGTCATATATCCAGTAAACATCAGAACTGGAAGTGAATATGGTGCCAAACTATTGTATTATCTATTACAATGGAATAAAACCACAGTCTCACAGGATCCACCAACATAACAAACACAATTAGTTCCTGAACACTCTAAAAGCAGCTGCAAATTGAACTAGTCTTCAAAATTAAGGATTAAAATAGCTGCATAAAATTATTAGATATATTCTTAGAGTTCATTATTCAGTTCACAGCTTCCAGTGGCGCCTACAAATGGCCAAAGGCAGAGTTTGTGCAAACAACTTCAGCAACATTTGTTAAATTCAGAGTATGTGCTTGTGTTGTCCAGTTGTTTGCAAAGAGGGTGCAACAATTATTAATTTTTTTTTTTTTTTACACATTCTTTTTTTTTTTTTTTCACTTTTCATTTCATTTTAAATGGGACGTTGGTACTTACCTCCCTTGAGTTGTATTTGAAAGTAATCATCCTTTAGTTATAGGTAGTGTTAGGTCACATTACTGAATTCTTTCTGCAAACGCTTCTTAGATTACCTGGAATGTAGTTCCATATAGGCTTGGGAATTTTGATTAATAATAAATGTTGAATTATGCCTTCTAATGTAGAAGTCATATACATTACTGGAAACTTAATTATGGTATACTCATCATGCTAACAACCTTATGCCACTCTGCAGCCAGTTGCGCTCAACCCATATCTTACACCCACTGACTTGACAGTGCAGTATTTATATTTTGGACAATGGCAGTGGGATTTATCCAAGAATATGGAAAAGCCCTGGCTTCTTGTGCACCCCCTCACCAGTAGAGCATGGGAAACTAAGTCCTTAGAGTAAGTACTGCTCAGCAACCCCAAAAACATCAGCATGTTATCAGCATTGCAGAATCACAGAATCAGCTAACTCTTACTCTAATTTCAAAACATGGCAAGATACTGGATACTATGAAGAAAATTAACTCTATCCCAACTGAAACCAGGACATAGTTTTATTACATTCACACCTTATCAAGTGCACCACTTTAGCAGAGAAATGTAAGCTATTTGAGGTCAGTGCTACACTTTCATTATGATAGTGTTATTCCTAATGCTTGCACAGAATAATATGTAGTTTTGTCTGAATTAATTTAAATTAACATGGTAGTTTTATGGTTTAATTAGTGTTTCTTTATTGGATCAGTAATCATTGCAGTCTTAGTCCTGTGTTCTGTCAAATAAAGCAGATTCAGTTACACTGGAAGTGCAAGAAACAATCCCCTTAGCTGTTGGAGATCACTGAAAGGATAGGCTTCACAATGCCCTCTTTCTTTTGAGCCATTATAGATTGTTTTGTCAAAGCAATGTACTGTATTTAGAAGACTAAGTTGTAGTTGTGGTGTACCTTTCATGACAAAAACCCTTATAAAAATTATTAGTGTATGTATGTGTCTACCTCGTTTCTATTTTCATTATTAATCTTCTAAAATAATAATAATAATAATAATAATAATAATAATAATAATAATAATAATAATAATAATTTTCCTACTAATCATATCAATAAAAACAATATGTTAAACCTTAATTAGATAGTATTAAAAATTGTTCTTCTCGGTAATTTTTCTTCAAAGCAATTGTATTGGGTAAAAAATGCCAAAATGGAATAACAGGATGAAAGATAAAATGTAATAATTTTATAGATTTTTTTTCAGGATGAATAAATACCGACTAAATAAATGCAAATATTTTCAGAATAAGAAGTAACATTTAGGAGTATTTCTTTCAGTAACTGTAGCAAGTGTACACTGTAAATGTCAATGTTTATCTTTGTCATATACAATTTTTAGGAATCTTCTTAAAATGCATGGCTCACTTTTCAAAAATAAAATGTATAAGAAGCTATGAAAACTTTGACAAAAAGGAAAGAAACCTGATTTGCCCAAAGTTACATAAGTTAAGGTTTTATTCTTTACAGTGTGCGTGGAATAAGAGGTAATATCATTTAGCTGCTGAATAGATCATAGTATAGTCAGAATGTAGACCGGCCAAAACTTCATGTAACGACATCGCTCCTGAGTAATAACTAATGCTATTTTTGGTAAGCTGTTTTTGGTCCTAACCAGTGATCAGGGTCACATATTATCTACAGAGATAGTCTGACGATTTTTCCCTTCCCTGGGAGCTGTGTGGATATTACGGTTTCTTCACTGAGGTGAATCTGTAACAAGATACTGGTGTGGAATAAAAGTAAAAGGAAAGGAACACCTATATCAATCGCAGATCTAATAACTTAAATCATAGTAATTATATCCACAATATCCCAGTTTTTAAAAAGTGATTTTATCCTTTTGTCGAACTCTATGGGACAGTCACTCTGTGTGACAATTCATATATTTCATTGCCTTGTATTAACTTGTTGGAAGATATAACCTCATTGAAATCATGGGAAACTGAGTGATGGACTAATTTAATGCACTAATTTTTCTCCAGGAAAACACTTTGTGATAAGCACATACTTTGGGGCATGGAGTAATCATTATTTCTCTCTTTATTTGGATAGAATAGTATATGGTATACCAGCATTTGTAAAATACCATCCCTCTTTCATTGTACATGGAACAGTTAATACACAGAGAAATACAAGAAATTTTTTTTTTTTTTTCTGAGAAAAAGTTTGTGTAATCATGTAATTGAAAACTATAAGCAAGATAGATTACAGAGTTGAGGTAATATAAGAATTCCATATTTTTTATGCAACTCCTTTTTCAACTTCAGAATTTTTCTTTTTCAATAGATTTTTTTTTATTGGTTCTCTAAAACTATTTGGAAAAGCTTGTGAAACAGCATTTTCTTCTTTAATTCCCACCAATGCATGGGGCACAAAACTGTAGAAATTTCTGCTTCATTTTCCTACACTTCATCCCATTTTGAATGCCACAAAAGATTGTCCTTTAATTTTCTTTTCTTGAAAAGAAACATTTCCTGGCGATATAACAGCTATGTGTTTGCTCTGGAATTCCAGCAGTTTCGTGTGTTGCAGCTGTAGTAATTAAGAATGTAAATTCAATTTCCTTAGTTAAATTGTTGCTGCTCTACAGAGCTAGTGGAAGCAACCCAAATGGTTTTGTTTGGTTGTTGTTAATGGTATTAGAATAATGGCCACCGTAATCATGTGTCTTCTGCTATTCACTGATAATATAGGAATTAAAACAAAGCGAAATAAATTTCACTCAATCAAATTTAAGTAAATTTCTGACCTGTCATTGACTTTCACACTGAAAACTACGTAGAACAGTGGGAATCTAAGTCTTCATATTACTTAGCAGAGAGATGCAAGGCATCTACTTGAAGGCTAAGGACTGCACCGAAGTCATTGAATATGGCTCTTTGCTGGAGTTATGCACACCGTTGGCAGATTACAATTTCATTTTGACACCATTATGGGAAGAGAATAAAAATGTGTTTTTTTCTGGAAACCTATTAGCTGTACAGAGCTTTTTCATGTGCATATATGTGTACATATTTGCACATATGTATACACCTACAAATATTTACACACTCATGTTGCCATTATTCAGTAAATAATTAAGAAATAGCGGTTAATTAAATCTAGATGATATGTATATGTTTTTCTTTCTCCATTTAAATGAACAGGTTTCTAAACAACAGATATATAGATGGTAGATATTTTGCTTTTCACTGTGATCTTCCCTGATGTAGGGGATCCACAGTCAACTTTTAAGTCACTTTAACAAGCTGTAATTCTCAAAAATCATTTTCTTCCACTTCTGTTTGAAATGTCAAATGCCTCATTTGATCTTTCTTCAGCTGCCAAATTAGAACTTCTTGGTACAAATAAAAAGGTAGCTGGAGAGTATTAGCTGTGGTCATGTGCCAAGTATAGTGTTATGACAGCCAAACTGCACACTGACTCCTCTTTTTGGACATGAAATGACTTAGGGCTTGTTCCCTAAGTCAAAAGTGAAGTCAAAGACTTCACAGAGAGAGTCAAAGTGAAGCTATTCTACCAGTCTTGGGAGAAATTCAGAAAGGAAAGTACAATTCTGCTTTCCTAATCGTCCCTTGAGTCTGTAATGAACTATTGGCTTGACCTGATTGTAAAATTGTAATAGTTCTCATGGGGTAGGGAAACAAGAGCTTTAGAGTTCTATTGAAATGGCTGTATAAATAAGATGTATCACTAAGAGAATGACTATTAAATCCTGTATTATTCTGGTTTGAGCTGGAAATTTCCAGAAGGTTAAGCATGCTCTGTGTGAAACTGGGAGGTCATACAACTAATAATGTGCTGTATGATTTCTGAAAACTGAGCCCTTTTCCAAAATTAAATGGGGTCAAAAGGTATACTGTGTGACAGATGGAGCAATTGCGTATAAAATACAAAGAAATGGCATCAGCTGAAGCAGTAGTGGATGATTTTTTGCTGCCATTAGGGGCTTCAGAGTGAATACCTAATATGCAGGCACTGGTAAACTGCGTGCATGGGACCTGCCTATATTACATATATATGATACATATTATATGAATGGAGAAAGATGTAGCATAAATTGTGAATACATCTGGGATGACTTGCAACCCCAGAAAATCTGTTTCTGAATGAGGTTTTTATTCATTATCCAAAGGAAATGCAAGCCAGAGGACATGCTTGCAACAGGGTGACTTCTTCATTTGGGATATGTATGCATGGCATTGAGAATGAGTGGAAGTACAAGGTGACTGTACATCCACAGTTAAATGAAATCAACTGCCTTTTAAAAGTGTAGTAACACATGTATCAGTATCTCAAAATGAAAAACTTTTAAAGAGAGATGCTTGCTAAATTAAAGTTTACAACTGCATTGTTCATAGATCTTCTTAAGGAGGAAAAAAGGTAGCCCACGTGAAAGCTCCTATGACCATGCTGACTGGCACCATTTTCAGCATGGGTCATGTATGTGTGTGTTATTCTGTGTCTGTACTGTCACTACACACACACACACACACACACGCACACACGCACAGACACGCAGAAATATGAAAAAAGAAGCAGTTTCTGGTAGGCAAAAATCCTTCACAAATGAGGTTTGACAGAATTCAGTAAGGCATGGCACCATGCTTTTTTCACTCATCAGAGAATAGAATTGTAGAAAAAATGAAAAGAGGTCACCTGGCCTTTAATATATATGCTATGAATTCACATCTTTTTCTCGTTGTCATTAACAGTAAGACCTTTTTCTAAAACAGGAACGTTTATACAAATGCATTCCTCAGCAGAGCTATGATATCTACCGCATATGTAATATATGTAGTTAAATAGTTTGTAGCCTTAACTGTTTGGAAAATATTCCCCGTCCTATTTATATTTCAAAATATTTTTCTTTGTTACTTTTCACTGTCATGAAAAGTGAAACACAAACCTTATGAATTAAGAACTCCACTTAAACACTAGGTTGGTCAGGAGAGATACTCAGGGAATTCAGTCTTTAGTGCACTAGTTAACCCCTGCTATCCACCCTGCTCCCTGCTCTAGTGCTGGTTTATGAATTGCTGTTAAAATTTACCATCCATGTTTTATGTGGAATGAATGAGTAAACACTTCTTAGACTGGAGAAGAACCAATGCAGTGATAATGTTCGCTTGGTATATGGGAACCCAAGGCTAAAATTGCTGCTCCTGTGATTTGGGGTAAGGGGGATTATGTGATGTTGAGAAAAAATTGTCCCAACCCTGAACACTCCTGAAAGAAGCCCCAAAGCAAAGGGAAGTACTGAACAACAAGCAGTCATTGCAGCAGGGAATTCTTCTGAGCCATGGGAGATTCTGAGTTACATTCCCATTCTGTCTCCTAGATTAATAAGAAGAAGTGTAACCTTAAGCTAACCTTAGAGGCATAGCAGTCCTTTTTTATCTTATGACAGGGATTACCATCTTCTTACATAAGTTTTAGGACAAATGAATTGACATTTTAATAAAAAAACTTGTCATGTTTGGAAAATTGAAATTTTTTCTCCCTGTATGAGATACAATGTTTCTGGAAGCTTATATTTTCTCAACCATACTGCTGAGTATTTTAAGTGTTTTTGGAGCTACTGAAATAATTCCAACAATAACACTTCTGTTCTCCTCAGGCAGCTTCATACAACAGTATTACCCACATGGCTTTTGTCAGAAATAGTGTGGCCAGCAGGACAAGGGCAGTGATCATCTCCCTGTACTCATCACTGGTGAGGCCACACTTCAAATCAGTCCTGGGCCCCTCACTTCAAGAAGGACATTGAGGTACTGGAGTGTGTCCAGAGAAGAGCAGCGAAGCTGGTGAAGAGTCTGGAGTACAAGTCTAATGAGGAGCAACTGAGGGAGCTGGAGTTGTTTAGCCTGGGGAAAAGGAGGCTCAGTGGAGGCCTTATTGATCTCTACAACCACCTTAAAGGAGGTTTTAGTGATATGGGGGTCAGTCTCTTTTTTTCCAAGTCACAAGGGTGAGTCACAAGAGTGAAAGGAAATGGCCTCAAGTTTCACCAGAGGAGATTAGGATTGGATATTAGGAAAAATTCCTTAATGTAAAGGATGGTCAGGCATTGGAACAGGCTGTCAAAAGGAAGTCATTGAGTCACTGTCCTGGAGGTATTTAAAAGACATGTAGATGTGGCATTTAGGGGCACAATTTGACTTGATGATCTTAGAGGTCTTTTCCGGCCTTAGTGATCATATGATTCTATAACCAGTACCCACAGCATACAAAAAATCCAGTGTGGTAGGAGTGTAGAAACCCAGTTTGAGAACTCATTGAGAACTTACTGATGTAATCCATTTTGTCAAATCTCAAAATGAATATAAAAATCCCTCGAATCCAAAAACTTAATTATGAAAGTGTATTCAACTTGCCAGTAGACAAATGAAAGATTGTTTCACACCATGTAGGAGAAACAACATTCCCACTCACACTGTAATTAAAAGCAAGTTATATTAAGTTGTTCTGAAAATATCTTCAAGTTTCAAAGAAGAAAAAAAAGAAATAATGTTTCAAATATTGCCAATGTGTCACTTACCTTGTTTTGTGATATTTGTATATGATCACGTCTAGTAGCATGGTGAGATGACATTTTCTAAATTCTCATTACACTTCTGTTCTTTCAGAAGTACACTGAACCAGAGTCACTTCAGGGAGCACATCAGAGCAAAAATCCTTGCAATATGTTACTGTGTATTGAAGATCTGGGGGGGAGATAGTACCTGAACTAAAATGTCTAGGGACACAGCTACTTCTTTCACTCAAAAATACTTGAAATATGGATTACAGTCTCAATAATTGTACATATTGCTTTTGTCTACAGGGTCACATTGATTTTGATATTCTAAATTCATAGGAATGATGTGTGGTAGTTGGTTCTATATTTGGCATATGATGATATTTTTTTCTTATGTTTTTTTTAATCAAACAATTAGAAGACTACCTCCGTGAGGGAACTAAGATTGAAATTTTGTATGTGCTTTCAAACTTGTGTCTAGATGTAATTAATGACTATGAATAATTATTTCTAATTAATATTTTACATGAATGAAAAATAGTTTAAGGGTAATTTATGGGTAAAATACTTAGTTTATTTAAATACAAAATTAATTTTATTTGGGTAGCACCTGAGAAAGTACTCAACCTTCATTGAGCTATAACAAATTTGGAACTGTATTCGAGATGCTGACATTATATGGAGATGGAGCATCAGTCATTGCTTTTCACATTTTGAGTCACTAATCATCACTGCATAGATAGTGGCAGGGTTTCAGAAAATCCCTGTAGAAAACCTGTATTCTTTCCATATCAAGAAGACAAGGAAACCACTACACAGAACCTGAAACTGTATATGTTAACAAATCTTAAGTACTTTAGTAACAACTACAGATATTTGGACTTACAGTCATTGACTAAGCTTTACTTGAACCCTTGAATTTTGAGGGATATAAATACAGTTAAGTACTATAAGTTGAATAGTAGAATAAAAGGAGCTAATAAAACACACCTCAAAACTAAGAGAATTCTAGAAAATAATGGTTAGAATGTTGACTTAGACCATTTTATTTCTTCAGTAGCCATATATAATTTCTAAGCTAAATTATAAATTGAGTTTTCCATTCATGTTTCACTCCTTATCAAGCAACCATTTACATTACAGAGGGCTACTTGCTGTAGGGGTAAGCAGAGTATAGTAGAATGTTGAGTGCAAGGACAGACTGATATCTTTTTTGGTTTAGTCAGAAAACAGAAGTATTGCCCAAGGAGAGGGATGATGAAAACTGTTTATTTCCTCTTCCTCCCGTAAGAACGGGCCATAGGACATGTATGAACACAAGTCTTAATGCACGTGTGTGCCTGTATATGTGTGTGCGCGCGCATGTATACACCTCGAAAGTATTTTAAGAAAGTGTATTGAACACAAATTAAAAAATATTCTTTATTAAATCTTCTAATAAATAAGGGCAAGTTCTGTATCATGGTAAGTAACTGTTTTCAGTTAATTTCCAGGATTTTCTAAAGAGCATGAAATGTGGTATAGCATGAACCAAGGCTGGTTTTGGACCAATATCATGTCCCAGTTTCATGTCTGAGGTTGACTCAGCTTTGTTTTGCTTTTTTTAACAGTCTGTTGTTTTAAATATCTTTTTGCTCATATGAGATTCAAGATATGATTTTAGGAGGTCTTTACAGTTTGTCTTGGTCCAGTCACGTTGTGTAAGACTCAATGATAATTTTATTTGCATTGGTTCCGTCAAAAATTCAGATTGTGGCTAATTCTTAATAAATCTTAATGAGCATGGATAAAATGTTATGGCATTGAAGATGGTAACCGAAGGAATTATTTCTTCAAGGTTATAGAACAGAACAAAACAAATTGTATTTCTTATCTAAAAACATAGTTTGGTGATTTTTGAATATACTTTTTTTTGTTTATATTCTTTTTTAATAGCACATTAATTTTGTTTTTTGCAGAAATTACTTTTAACTGAAGCACTGCATTGTCACAAAATATGATACATTTTTTCAAATATTTTCAATTTGTTCTTCTTGACATTTTATGTTTATGTGCAGTTTGCATCTTTTTTGTTTTTCAATTTCCAATGTAACAGATTTTGACATTTTTGTTACATTTTTTTTTGTACTAGTGTTTTTTTTTTTTATTTTTGAGAACCTGCTGGTTTTGAATTCTCTTTTTTCCCTTTATTCTCCTCCTCATTATGATCCCAGGAGCCAACACAAAGAAAAGCGCAGATGATATAACCAGTAATGATCGTGGTGAAGATGAAGGTATTTTTTGTTTTTTCAAAGCCTGACCCTGATGCATGAACATAAACTTTTCAATTTTTTGTTTTAATAATAATAATAATAATTATTGTTATTGTTATTGCTGTTATTTCAACATGATTTTTAGTCCCTTATTTGCAGAAGCTCACCTCAGTGTGCTTCTTTATTTTCTTCTTTAGAATTTACTTTCATTGTTTTGCTTTTTAAAATCCAAATTAGCATATAGATGACTGCAGCTCCTCTGTGACATAGGTGTAAAGTTTATTCCTAAATATGTGTGAAGTGAGTAACATAAGTGTTATTTTAAACCACATACTTTTCCCTCTCTATTCTTTCTTAGGTTGGGAAAATGGAATTTAAAAACATGCATGTGCTCTTTTCCCTTCTACACATTTTGTAAATTCACTTGTTTGAAATTCATGAAAAAAATCACATATCCTTCCTTTCACTTCCACTGTTTCCCCAATGCACATGCTGTACATTGATGCAGTTGAATTGTGCTTTGTCTTTGCTATTTTTATTTACTTATTTATTTTTTTTTTTCTCACAGGATGTGGTTTATTTCAGGACACAAAAATAAAGGAAGCTGTTGATGTTGCCTTATTGTTTTTGTTTTTTTCCTGTAATCAGCTAGCCTCTGAGACACGTTCGTTCTGACTGACCACATTCCCACTGAAATCAGTAACAATCATTTTCATTCACTTCTTTTAAAGTTGGATTGGATTCCCTGGAAGGAAATGTTAAAAGTTCACAGTGAAGTATCCCAGAAAAGTTTTAGAAGGAAATACTTTTTTCTTGCCTTGACACAGCAAATCTATTTAGGATGCACCAAAATAGAAAGAAGTAATGAAATCTTTCTCTATTCTCACCCTTCCTTTTCACTGAAGTTACATTGTCAGTTTATTTTACTTCATAAAATTACCAAATTAAGAAAAACTAAATGAGAAGTTAACAACTCTGGGTAGTTTATTGGTCTAGTTTTGAAGCCATATATTTTTAAATCCTCCCATGCTTTGGCAATCCAAAGTGTTATTCCATGTCTTTTTTCCTGTTTTCTATCTGGCATCAGGTCAAATAACTTCAAAACAAATGTCCTCTCTGTTTCCCATATAATCCCACATACTGCAGTGAGGATACTATCACCTCTTTTCCAAGGAGTTCAGCTCGAATTTAGTTACTCTATCGACATGCAAAATGCCATAATAGAAATCTCAGACCTTTGATTCACACTGGTTGCCCTCCACTGTACCACCTTTATTGCTGAATTACGCTATTTCTTATAGCACAAAAATGCTCTGTAGAGTACTCTAAAATGACTCTGTCATTTTCAGATTATCACCTTCCTATTTCTGTGCAACCTATGCTTTTTTTCAAATGATGGTTTTATCATTTCTGTACCAAATTCTGAAGTTAATTTTAAAGCAAAGAACAAATAACAAGCAAAATCAGAATTGCTTGAAAAACCTAAAGATAAATATTAGCTTATGAAGACATTCAGCCTTCTTCGTAGAATGCTAGAGCTTTATCATTAACAAGGGTATCCACTTTGGATCTAAGCTCATAATGAGTGGAGCTAATCACTTTCCCGTTAAAGGGGAAGGGGAAACCTCCAATTGAGTTCAGCAGTGAAAGATTCAACCCTGAGGTAGAACTATGTAATAAAGAAAGATTATATACAGCAAATCATGCCATGACACTTTTGGGCAGAGAACCGGAAGGTAATTCAGTAACACAAGTAATTGTGTTAAATAACTGCTACTTTCATTTTTTTGAGGGCTTAGCTGTGCCTTCAGAGAAGAAGCACTTTTCAGTGCTTTCCTGAAAATGCTGAGAATAAAAAAAAATACATACACTAGAATGTGCCTAATTGCTTTATATGATCTGTTTAATGGCTGCATTACTTTATAGTCACAGGAATTAAAAAGATCTTATCACAAAAACTTTTGTTCTGTTGGTCAAGTTCAACACCTAAAATACAAGATGTTAAGTATGTAGTTTTTCACCTAAGTGAGGCAGATTCTATGACAAGCCTTAAACTCCAAGTAGATATGTACATTGGAGCCTGGACATATATTCCTGCACTCAGCTAGACTTTTGTGATATTTCAGGTAGTGCATACACACGAGTAAAATAAAAGTGGGAACTAGGAATTTGACCAGTCAAAATTTACCTTTAAATATGCTTAAATTAGTTCCACATATACAAAACATTAAATATATGGTACCTCATTGCTGATCACACTTTTTGTGTCTCAAAGCATTTCCTAACAAAACTAGGGGGAAAAAAGAGTTTTGGAAGGCTTTCATACCCAGGTCCCTGACTTCTAGGTGTTTAGCTCAGCTTTTTCTTTGTCCACCTTCCTCGTCCTACCCAAAAGAGAACAGTGCTTTTCCCTTCTTTTTTTTTGTTTGTTTTTTGTTTTGTTTTTTCCCCACCCAAGTCCTGATGGAATAATCAGAGACTCTGCTTTTTTCTTGTGTATTTTGCTGTGTACTTGAAAGAAGTGCTCTGATTCCATGCAGATACACGGAATTATTTGTAGAACATTTGCATACCTAATGGCAGCTTACTAAATTGTAATTTGCTACTTTATAAAGGAGCTTAGCCCCTGTTCCTGCTCCTTTTGTAGAGAACATAAGTTCCTAATCTAGGTATTATGAATCATCTCTGGCATCAGGAGCCAAACTTGTTGATTATTAGATTAATCTGGTCCTAAATATACCCCAAATCATTGATTAGTGCATGTTTATAATGCACTATGAAGTATGAAAATATTACTTTCAATTTCATTTAACTTTCTTTTAGAAATAAAGAAGCAGCTTTTTACCAGTTTGAAAGTAGTCGAGAGTGTTTTTGCATATGCAAAAAAACCAGCAGTTCAAGGATGTTCTTTGAGGTTTAGTTAATGTGACAAGGAAAAGTGCAACACAAAAGACAGTTTGATTTAAATACAAAAAAATCTGGGCCATGAATTCACATAAATCCTCTCTGTTTGTTAACTCCTAGGCTATTTGAAAGAGGGAACAGTCCATTGTGTTTCCTTCTAGCAGAACAATTTGATTTTGTGATATTATCTCTTACTGAACTATTGGGAATATAATTTCAACAATTACGTCCCAGTGAGGAATGGGAAAGTATGGATCATTACTGTAATTTTTTTATTAGATGCACAGATGTTTCTAAATTGGCATGTACTTGAATCAGAATATTCTGAAAAAGACAAGATTATTCCATAATTTGATTTTTCTCTTTAGGCTTTGAGACATTTATATTCAAATAAAATTTCTTGTAATTCTGAAGGCATTTCAAGTCTTTTAAGAACATTTCAGAGGAAATAGTATTTGAAATTATAAATATGAGGCTTTTAGGATGATCCTGAACTGTATAAGCTAGCTGATTAAAATGGTGATGATGACATTGAAAACAGGAAATTATTAAGATTGTTTTTAGCACTGTTATAAATTTCTAA
This sequence comes from Margarornis squamiger, assembly GCA_035222235.1. Lineage (NCBI taxonomy): Eukaryota > Metazoa > Chordata > Aves > Passeriformes > Furnariidae > Margarornis > Margarornis squamiger. The sequence goes on along the minus strand of JAWWTY010000001.1, from coordinate 96,844,989 downwards.
TGCCATTTTCCTTATGTTTTTATTACTTTATTGTGTTTTCCTTACTTGAATTTTTTTCAGACATTCATGATCAGAACAGCAAGAAACCCGTTATGGTCTACATCCATGGTGGATCTTACATGGAGGGTACTGGCAATATGATTGATGGCAGCATTCTTGCAAGTTATGGAAATGTCATTGTTGTCACTATCAATTACAGGCTGGGGGTTTTAGGTAAGTAACTCTTTTCTTCATAGAAATGTTTACATAGAAGAACTTAATTACTGAATTTTTCCATTGATCAATCATAGGCCCTTGGGTCAGTTTCAATTTTAATACAGTCCATTCTTGCTGATGGCTTTTGAATTCTGTCCAATATTTTACGGAAACTGGGCTAGACTACATTCTTTTTGACAGCTGCCTTCACCTTAGACAGAAATGACTTGGAATGTATAATGTTTTGAGAACTTGTATCTTTTTCTTATTAAAATCATTTGATTCCCTGTAAAAACATAAGAAAATTAATCAAGAATGAGTATTCACCAGTTCAAAACAGTAGGCAATGATAGGAAGAGAGAAAATGTTATCATATATCTGTATTTATTATTTTTGTGTGCAAATCAGGTTTTTAGAGCTGAGGACGTAGAGGTAATACAGGAAAAAAGTCTATATAAACTGGTGGAATTTACGTTGCAAGTAAGAGGCAATCAAGGGGTTTCAAGGAGCACTCTGAAATTATCTTCCTAAATATACGGAGCTGCATAATCATTAATTATAATATGGAAAGAAATTAATATTCTGTCTTTCAAACAGAAAAAAGAGATGCATCTTCCTGACATTGTAAATATTCTTCTGTTACCATTAGACTGAATAACAAAACAACCTTAGATCCATGACAATAGATCAGAAATCTTTTTTGCCTTCTCTGTGATTTCAATTCCTGTATGTGAGCATGTACCAAACTTTTGTCCAGGTTAAAGTTTATTTATTTGTTGAAGTTCTGTTTTTCCATAGAAAAAATAAAACAAAAAAAAAAAGTTGTAGATAATACCAGACATGGAAATATTTTTCATCTTAATGAAAAAGCTTATAATTTATATAAAATAGTATATAGACTGCTCAAATGCTCATATTTCTGGCATTTTAAATACACAAGGTAAGGTATAGTAATTTTGTTTGTGTGGTTTTTACAAGGGGTTTTGGTCTTGTTTTTCTGAATAGCAAAGGTGACCTACATTCTTGGCATGTACTATTGTGGAACACAGGAGACTTCTTTTTCTGAGTTATCTGTTCATGTGACTAATGTGTTTAACAACTTTATAGTTCATCAGAGTACTGAGAATTTATTTATTTTTTTTTTTTGTCCCTGATTTTGACTCTTCTTTAAATAGAGCATTTAAAAAGAGCATTTTTTTTCAATTATGGAAACACATTTAAACATAAAGCCAGAATTATAAAAAGGTATTTTAGTATATTTATGCATGCAATCTTGGTGCTCAGAGAACAAAACAAAACAAACCAACCAAACAAAAAAATAAATAAAAAAAAAAAAAAAAAAAAGAGAACTAAAGATACAAAAAAAAAGAATTGTTTTTTTTTGTTGCTATCAAACATAGTGTATACTCAGGAACCTGGTTGTAGTTATTTATCTGTAAGAAAGCTTAAGAGAGTCTCTTAGGTTTTTTCTTGGTTTCTTAAAACTATCATTGTGGAAGGATATAAATGATTATAAGTGGTTCAAAATGTTTCATTGTCCAGCTGCCTCATATAAATCTAAAGGAAAAAGTGCGATATTTGCATTGGTGAACTCCTATTTTGTGTACTTATATGGAAAACAAACCAAATAGAAGAGTCAGAATGCTGTATTTTTATATTGTGTCATGCAGGAAAAAAGGCACAATACAGAGGCATTCACATAAGAAACTGAGAAATAATAATTGCCAGGATTCTAAATGTATTAGGAATAATACAATGTTATATTTGGCATTAAATATTGCATCTTAACAGTAGCAAATGTAACTTTCAACTCTATGGGATTTATTCTTTATTACAAAGTTCTATGTCTGACTTAAAAAAACAGAAGATATTCAGAATATGTGTTTAACACTTTAAAAAGCAAACAAAAAAACCCCCCAAAAACACAAAAAAAAACCCCAGAGGAATTGTGTTTTATGAGAATATTTATGTTTTCTCTTCCTGGGTGAAATGTAAGTGTGATCATTAAGAACTCATGAGGTTCTGCCTAGACATTGGAAGATGTTAGATGAATTCCATGTATTTTTGACTTGCTTCATAAGTAAAACAAAAAAGAGAAAACACAAATGTCTTCAGATAATGTGGACAACACACGATTATTCACAAAAGTTAAAAAAAAAATAAATCGTGTAATTATTATGACATAGAGTTTGAAGATTAACAATATTTTTATCTATTTCTTCTAGTTTGGATTATTGAAGGTTGTATTTCCATAAATCTGGTGTGTTTCAATTGCATTTGATTTGTAAGTTTATACATATCACATACAAACCTGTTGTTAATGACAGAGATGTGTAATTGTATCACTATTATCACATCCTGTGATGAAGGAATATTCATTGAATTGATCAAATGCTGAGTTACTGAAGACCCTTTATATATGTTTTTCCTTCCTCTAGAAAATTATCACTTGAGTGGATGTGAATACTGAATGTTGTAGTCTCCATATATGTTAGTTCTGGTTTTGAAACTCATTAAATTATCCTTCTTTCAGTCTATATGGTGCCATTAACAGCAATAGATAGAAAAAAATATTAGGACTGCATAGATAATCACTGATTGATGGTAGCCAAGACCATCCAGTCCAACCCTGTTGCTATGGGAAGGGACATCTGTTACTCAAAGCTCCATTCAACCTGACCTTGAACACTGCCAGCAATCGGGAATCCACAGCTTGTCTGGGCAACCTGTTCCACTGTCTACTCACCTACATCATAAAAGATTTCTTTTGCCCCTTCTCCTGCCACTGTAGGTCTTAGTTAAAAGTCTCTTTCTTACAAGCACCCTTTGTATATTGAAAGGCCCCAATAAGGTCTCGCAGGAGCATTTTTATTTCCAGGTTAAACAGTCCCAATTCAGCCCTTCTTTATAGAGAGATGTTTCAGCCTTCAAACCATTTTTGTGGCCGTCCTCTGGATCCACCCTAGAAGGTCCATGACTTTCTTGTGCTGGGGACCCCAGAGCAAAATGCAGTACTCCACGTGGGGTCCTACAAGACCAGAGTAGAGGGGGAGAACCACCTCTGCTGGCCACACTGCTTTTGTTGCAGTCCAAAATATGATTGGCTTTCTGGGCTTCAAGCACATATTGCTGGCTCTTGTCCAATTTTTTCATCCACCTTTCTCCTCAAGCCCTTCTCCACAGACCTGGTCTCAATCCATTCATCCCCAATCTTTATTGATACTAGGGATTGCTCCAATGTGGGTGCAGGACCTTGCCCTTGACCTTCTTGAAATTCTTGCACAGAAGTCCACTTTTCAAGCCCGTCAACATCCTTCTTCATGTCATCTCTTCCCACTAGCATGTCAAGTACAATACTCATCTTTGTGATGTCCACAGACCTCCTGATGGTACACTTAATCCCACTGTCAAGGCCATTAATGAAGATATAAGTAGCATCGGTCCCAGTACAGACCTTTAAGGGACACCACTGGTTAGTGGTTTCTACTTGGACACTGAGCTGTTGACTGCAACTTTGGAGTAGATGGCCATGCAGCCAGTTCCTTATCCATCTGGCAATCCATCCATCAAACTCATATCTCTTCAATTTAGTGACAACAATGTTGTGGGGGGGCTCATTAAATTTCTTGAAAACATCCAGGTAGATAACAATTGCTCTTTCCTTGTCTACTCATTATTGTAGATTAGCCAGACTTGGTTTGCCCTTGGTGAAGCCATGATGCTGCCTCTAATCACATTTCTGTCTTCCGTATGCTTCTGTATAACTTCCATAAGAATCCGTTCCATGATCTTATTAGTCATGGAGGTGAAGCTGACTGGTCAGTGATTTCCCATGTCCTCCTTTTTAAAAACAAGTGTGGTATCTCCTCAGTCACTGGGGCCTTCCCGTGTTTCCTGTGGCCTTCCTCTGTTTCAAATATGGTGGAAATAGGCTTAGTGACTCTTCTGTTATTTCCCTCAAGACCCTGGGATCTCATGGATTTCTGCATGCTCAGGTTCCTCAGGTGGTCTGAAAACTGATTTCCTACAAGAGAAAAGCCTTAATTCACCCAATCTCTACCTGGAGGTTCAGGGATTTGACAAATGTGAGAAGAGAGAGAGAGATTACTAGTGAAAACTGAGGGGGAAATTTTTTTTTAGTACCTTAGTTTTTTTCCATGGCATTTTTCACTAGTTCTGGCTTACTTATTGTGGGGAGTACATCTTCCTTTTCTGAGTAACATGGGCTGTAGAAGCCCTTCTTGTCGTCCTTCGTATTCCTCACCAAATTTGGCTCCAACTGTGGCTTAGTGTTTCTGATCCCATACCTACACACCTGTACAGCAGCTTTATCTTCTTCCTAAGATATATGTCCCTGGTTCAAGTGGCCCAAAGTCTGACTATAACTAAGTACTGAAAATTGTAGTCTAAAGTTAATGAAAGACACACATCCTAGTCAGAAAAAGCACTTTTTTTTTTTTTTTTTTTTAACTGTAACATGGTGACATTCAGGGTTATAAAACATTTTAACTGAATTGTAGAGACAAATATCTTTATCCTAATCTTCTTGCATCTGGCTAAAATATAAGTCTTTAGGTTGTGCCCTGAACAATGTTTATCTCTAACTCCAGTATACTCCCACTCTTAGAGGATGGCAGAGCTGCTCTGGGAATTATTTCCTCATCTGTCTCTCTAAGTTCAAGTAGCACCGTGATAAAATAGCAGATAGCTGGGCTCAAGACTTTTGAACTTTTAAATTATCCCTGTCTTTCCTTTGAATTAAGTACTTCTGGAATTTCCTGAGATTTCTAGATCCCCAGCAATGCATGCAGCAATAATATGGGTTGTTGATGTTATTTAGAAGGCCATATTTTCCCTTTCAGTATATGTTTGCATTTAGCAAAATTCATTCTATGGGTAGGATCCTTTTGGGACAATAAAATAGAAAGATTTAGCTTTTCCCTTCACTTATTCTAGCGGGCACTATTCAAAGAGTGCAGTGCTGCAGTGCTGTGTTTAATTACTTGTACACTTCAGGATTTGTGAGGATTCTGCCTCTGCTCAGCTGAGCAGTTTCTGTTCCTACTCATACCTCACTGCAATGATGACTGAAGATACTGCTGGAGCTAGAGGAAATTGCTAAATTGTCCTGGTGCAAGGCAGTGCTCCTGTATCTTGAAAAATTCAACACTGTGACACACAAAAGTACTAAATCCAGCTGTCTCCCAGCCCACACCATTGTGAGCACTGTGTAGGATGACAGTATTTTTTTTTTTTTTTAATAATATATTTAAGTTATTCAACAGTTGAGCTGAATTTTCAAAATTCCCAAGCTATTTAGAGAATTGTTTAGGAGAAATAATAGAAATTCATCAGAGTAGGAGGATTAGACAAAATAGGTATCCTAATTCAAAGTATGTTCTAATATTACAAAAAGTGGGATAGTTTGAATGACATGACTCATTCTGAATACTGCTCAATTACTCTTCAATATCTACCTTCTGAGTCTTCATGGATACGCTTTAAGGAGTAACATCTTTCCAACTTATCTTTAAATGCTGTTTTGGTGCCTTTTTCAGGATTATGTTGGCAGGAAAAAAGTACAAAAGAGGGATTTCTGTCTAGTATTTTTTACAGTGACATGACCTGAATCATCTGTCTCATGGTGAGACTTCAATATATTGTATCCCTGTTTAGCTTGTCTAAGAGTAAAAATTAAATCTGATAACTTGCCCTTCCTCAAAAAAAACCCTGAAAAAACCCAAACCAGAACCTCAAAAAAATAAAATCAAAGCCCCTGAGCCCTAGCACATTTCTAATGCAGTTAAATATAATTATGGTGTCATACACTTCGAAGGGAAAAACTTAAGCAATCTTCAAAAGAAGTTGCCATATTCAAAGATGAACTTGATGTTCTTGTGTGAGCTATTAAAGACAAAACCAGAGATAATATCTAGAAATATGAATCAGGCATTTGGAAGCCAGAGTCTTATTACAGCAAAAAAAAAAAACGGAAAGTCAAAACCTCAGATGAATTCTAGAAACATGAATGAGGTATTTTGGAAGCCAGAGTTAAATGAAGCATCTACTGCAGTAAAATGAGACACACTCAGAGATCAAAATTGTAAAATTGACTTAGCATTTCCGAGACCCCTTTCAATTTAACATTTTCTTCCTCTTAGAATTCCAAATCATGCAGATAAGAATAGACTATCTCTCATTTATCTCTCTTTTTTGCAATAAGCATCCATTTTAAGTACTCTCTCTGAAAAGCCTGGACTTCCTTTTAGCAGAAATTATATCCACATGCAATTATAACTCTTTATAAGTAATCATATTAGACAGTGCAATATAAATCAAGAGTTCAGTTTGCAAGGAGGCTGAATACTTCTTCAAGTTACTGAGAACCTTAGCTTGTGCATTTCACTGAGTACCTTGTTTGCAAGTTAAAACACTGAAACAGTGTATGTTGGAAATGAACTACTTAGGTTTTGACTGGCCATTACAGGTCCCTTCCAACTGAGCTATGTTCAGTTCTATTTTATTCTATTCTGTTCTATCCTGTTCAGCAGTAATCAACTTAAGCAATCAGTATATGACCTCATGAGCCAGATTGGTTCATGTTGGCAGTGTACAACACTCTAAAAAATGTTGAATTATATCCTCAGTAGTGCAATTGTTGTACAAAATTACACTGCATTTTAAATTTTGATGCACAGGTATCTGTTCCCTTTGTGTCTCTGGACAGCCCTCCTCTATCTCCACTTGATTTCCACAGGAAACTTAAAGGTGATCTCCTGGTAGAAAAGGCCGGAGGTAGTACAACATGGGAATGACCCAGAAGCTGGAGTGTGCTAAGTAAATCACAGTTTCATGCCTACACAAGAAAGACGGTTTATTGAAGCTCAATAAGCTTATTGTGACTGTTTGCATTGTTGAAGCCAATACAAACTTCACTCCCTTCACCTACATCCCTAAGCTTCATGAAGATTTCATGTCCAGTTTGGTCCCTGGCCTGTCTTCTCAGTTGGCTAATAATTGTGTTAGCTAATGTCAATTTACATTGCTGATTTTCTACTTCAGTGTAACTCCTAAATTCCCAGAAATGACACCTAAGCTATCAACATTCCCATTGCTATCAACATGTTTTTCTAAACATTGGAATTATGATCTTTGATAATTCTTTTTTTTTTTTTTGTTAAATCTTATATTTTTCTCTTAATTCTATTATTAAGTCACAGAAATTGTATTTGTGCAAATGCAGTACATAAACCCTATCCATATGCCATTGTTTTTTGACTTTCATGTCAGTACATCTTCTGTTTCAAACATCAGAAGCAACAAGTACATAAGTTAGAGTGTCATCAGAAGCTATGTGTACATTCTTAGAGTTTCTAAAATCAGATATATTCCCTTTTATCAAGTGAGCACATCATACTGTTGTGATTGTGTCTTACAACCACAAATGCACTTAACAGCTTGGGCTGAAGATGGAACACCACTAGTGATGTAAACCATTTACTATAAACCTTTGCACCTGACCCATGAGCCAGCTGCTCACCCACTGCATGAGGTGTTTATTCAGCTGTCCAGAAATGTACTGCGAGAGAAATGCTTTTAATACTATTATGACAATTCTACCTAAAAGAAATGCATGTTAAATCGTTCAGTTGCTAGGAAGTGCTCCATAATTGCAGGGCGTTGCAACATTTTATACAAAAATTAGAATTTAAAAAACAAAACCAAAACAAGACAAAACAAACAAACAAACAAACAAACAAAAACCAAACAAAAAAAAACCAAACAAAATATGTAGCTTAATCTAACCATCCCTTGGAAATGAGCCTGCTAACATAATCAGAATGGCAAAAGTGTGTGTGAGGTACCTGGTTAATGTCATTATGGTGCTCACAAGGAGGCAGGAGAGCATTGTGCAGTGGCTCATAGAGTTAAAAGTTGTATGATTGCACCAGCTAATGATATGTACTCTTGGAAGGATAGCACAAAAAAAAATTCCTTTTTTCCTGAATTGTTTCAGACCTCCCATGTAATTTCTTGCAATCACAGACTGGCAGACGCTTAAGGATCAAAATATGTTTACTGTTTTACAATACCTATTCATATAGTATGTGAATATACAGTATACAGTATATGCTTCCAGTGTGGTTTTGGGGTTTCCATTTTAGAAAAGACAATGAGTTATTTTGCTTTAGTAGCTCCAAAAGCCTCTGCAAGGTATTTGAGAATATTGAATGAATAAAGCTTTTCTGGTGATGGATGTTAAGTGCGTTCTTCAATAGATATCTTCAGGTAAAGGTTAGCAGCTGAGAAAGGCCATCCATTTTCATCTTTTCACTTCTGCTTCTAATTGAAAATTAGGGTTTCCATTTAGGGAACCAAAATAATCTGTTCTTTTGGCTTTCATTAGTGCCAAGTCTCCTGCAATAACACTGGTTCATTTAAAGCTTACACTGATTAGGAGAATGCATAGCAGTACACGATGTAATAAAATTACTGTTGAAAAACTGTGAAGAAAAAAAGTCAGAATTTTCCTTTTTTTTTTCCTACCCATTTCTCACAGAGTCTGGATTGTAGTATGTTTTTTCCATAAAACTAAGTACCCCCACTTTGTGATCTGGGAAAGGGTAAAATAAATACTTTAGCAGAATTTAAGAGAAGAGAATAAAACCAGAAGGAACATAAGTTTCTTTACTGATAGAATCTTAATTTGCATAAAGTCAGATCTTAGACATGTGAAGAAAATCAAAACCAATTTCTGTAAGTATAATGAATAAATTTGTGTTTTCATTTCTGCTAGAAATGTTAAATCGATGTCTAACATTTATCCAGGTATGTGACTATTTTTAAAACAATATTGCAAGTATGATTTTCACATTTCATTTGTGTTCCATGTAAAAGAAATAATGTCTGATTGTAAATATTTGTGCTCTGTGAAAATATTTTTGCATTTTAGTAACAAGGAGACACTTAACTCCCTTATGTTTCTCTTATAACCTCATCCATCATGACTAGTTGAGTTTCTATCAGAAGGTATTTCAGACAAGTAAAAGGGTAACAAATAATGCATTGATTTACACAACTTGCCTAGACCACAACCAAGTACCACACTGAGACTAATTAATCATATTAAAAAAAAAAAAAAAATCATGCCCATATACTTTCAGTGTGATTGCATTAGTCCGTAGGAAGACATAATAAGTGAAACTTTTTTTCTGCTGAGAATCTTCTAGGGAGAAATACTGCCATTAAGGCTTTCTGCCTTTGATAGAGATGACTTAGTTACTGTAAACTCCTAGGAGATTTGAATGTAAAGCTTCTTAACTTCTGTATAATTTTCATTTTACCAAAGAAATATCAACAGAATTCCTTTTTCTTGGACACAGGGGAAAAAATACCCCCAAACCAAAATAATCTCACAGTCTACCATTCTTATTTTACTGTAGAAAATAGAAGGAATCAACACACATTCTGCCCTAGATTCTTAATTGCTTTTAATCAAGGACTTGGATTAGTCCTTGATAAAAATACAAGGAATTCAATTCTGAACATCCTTGACTAAAGGGTAGCTTACAGATGTTGCGCTCCCAAAATAGAAGAGAGAACAAGCTATGACTCATAAGGTCCTAATTTCATCTCTACTTTTCCCTTGCTCTTGGGAGAAATTACATTGCTTCAACTGATGACTTCTCAAAGAAGCAAAAGATTTCTCTTTTCTTCTAATGTGGATTACAGGTTGACAAATAGAGCAAAACTGTTTTTTCATAGTAGTAGAGTGATAGGAGGATAATTGCTTTACTCCATACAGCCACAGCTGATATCTCTGATCCAATTTACATCATAAAGTCTCTCAGGACAGAACTATCTTTCTGATGTTTGCTTTATCTAATGAAATGGCTGCTCATGTCTGTGACTGCACCTTCTGTTCATGGCACAGAAATTATTTAAAGTATGAAGAAAAGAAGAGCTTCCCTTCTGTTGTGCATGAGATTAAGAGCTGTCAGAGTATCATCAGAGTGTCATCATGCTGGCACCAACAGATCCAGGAACTTTGGAATGGTTTTGCCCTCACATGTAATGAAGGCACGATACAGCTTCCAGCTTGGAATCTGCCTGCTCAGAGCTCATGGCTCTTTGTCTCTGCTTGTGTATATGCACATAGTCTCCGCTCACCATTTTTTCTTTCAGAAATGGCCTCATCTTCATTTGCAAATGCTGTAAATCTGTTTTTAAAGAAATAACATTTTAATCACCTATCTGGGAGCATGGAAGTTTCTGCTGTTTGTCAGAAGTGGAGAGTTTCAATTGCTTGGTTATTTTAGTAGGAAAGAAAAATGGTACCTTTGTGAAAATCCTGTGTACTCACATTTATTTGAGCCCTGTTGCCAGTTTTTTTTTTGCCTTCTGGATACACTCAAGGACCTTCACATTCTTCTGAAATCATGGGTCCCAGAACTGTACGGTACTCAAGGTGAAGCCACACCAATGCTGAATACAGTGGGATAACTGTCCCTTTTGAGTGGCTGGTTATGGTTGGTGCACCCTGGCATGTGGATTTCCCTTTTGACACCCTGCTGATTCTTGCAGAGCCTGCTGTCAAGCAGCACTCCCAGATCCCCTTCTGGAAGGCTGCTCTACAGCTCCTCCTATCCCAATATATACTTGAGGATTTTTCTGTGATTCTGGTCAAGACTCAGTTAAAATGAAAGGTAATTTTGCTGACATTTTGTGTACCTAATGAAGCCAGATAGTCATGCCTGTGGCTGATAAGAGAATAAAATCTAGCTAGCCTTCTACTTTTTTATGAGTGTTGCTGATTTCTCTTATCTCTTAGACACCTTTAAAAATGTAAAAAAAAAAAAAAAAAAAAAAGTTATTTATTAAAAATCTATCTTCATAAGTGATATTTTTATTAAAACTCCATAGTTTGCCCCCTTTATGACCTTCATAGAAGATATGAACATGGACAGAATTTCTGAGAAAATATTCAAGAGATTTGCTTCGAATACAGTCTGCTAAAAGAGAAACTTTATAGGGAAGAAAAAAAATACATTGTGCGTGCCTGCTAAAATAACACAGAGCTTGAACTATTATTTCTTCTTCATAACTGTATTTAATATATTCAATAACCTGTGGGACAAATTTTTCTCACATTCATGATGAAATCCTCCTGCTGTTTAAATCAATAGGACTTTCACCTTTCAATTTAAGGCATCCAGTTTTCACCTTCAGATTGCCTTCCTTAAAAGGCAACATCTTCTCTTATTGCAGAGAAGGTCTTCCTTTTATTTTAATAACTTGACACTGTCATTTGCAAAGATCATAACAAGAAGCAAATCACTCCAACAAAGAAGCATCTCAGTCTGGTAATCAGTTACCTATATAGCTGAATCATCAAGGACAAATTGCCTGAATCTTTGTATCTGTCAAAAGATGGTACCTAAAAGGAGACTATATTAAAATTCCCATATCTGAAAACACCTATGTCATCTCAGTGAATAAAACTTGCATTTAGAAATAAAAAAAAGTTCAGTCACCACAGAAGTTCTAAATTGGTGGCATTTTACTCTTTCCACATTTTAATTTTTTTCTGAAGGCAGTACTCAGACTGCATGATTTGATATACCCTGCCTGAGGGAAATTAAATTGATGTCATAGGGAAATAATATAGAGAGAGATAGTGCTTTAGAAATTCTAATGTATCATCTATGCAATTTTCTACTTCTGAGAAGAAATAAATAGAATACAGGATCAGAAAAATCATATAGTCATAGATTCATAGAATGGCCTGGGTTGGAAGGGACCATGAAGGTCATTTAGTCCCAACCTCCCTGCCATAGGCAGGGTCACCTTTCATTAGACCAGGTTGCTCAGAGCGCCATCCAACCTGGCCTCGAATACTGGAGGGATGGAGCATCCACAGCTTATCTGGGCAATGTTTCAGTGCCTCACCACCCTCAGTAAAGAAGTTTTTTTTAATATCTAATATAAACTTAATGTCTGTCAGTTTGAAACCATTGCCCCCTGTCCCATGACTGCATGCTATTGTAAACAGTCCCTCCCTTCAGCTCTGAAGGGGCTTTGTGGGCTCCCTTCAGCTACTGGAAGGGGGAAAGATTAAGAAAATACAAGTTTTTGAGAAATTGCAAGTGTGACTCATGTAATTTATTAATGAACATCCTCTGATATTTAAAAAAGCAAATTGCTTTAGAAAAGTAAGGACTACTTAAAAAAAAAAAAAACAACAACAAAAAAAAAAACACAACAATTTTGTCATAGCTGTTGTGAGCCTAAATTGTAATCTTTTACATTTTTATCTTTCAGAATAGGCTAATATTGCTTAGCAGAATGTATGGTTTGCATGTACAGTGATGATTAAAATACTGGCCTTTAAAATAATGATGATCCTAAGAGCCAAAATAACAGAGAAGTAGTGAAGAACCTATTGAGTATAATGTTAATTTCTTCCTATGCTACTTTCACACTTTTTTTCCCCCAGTTTTACACAGTTCCCTAATTTTGGTTACAGTCAAAATAAGGTCAAACATTTCTAAGAGCAGCTGTTACAAGAAATTTCTTCTTGCATGGACATTTCCCTAGGGTGCTGTCTCTTTTCTGTTCTACAAAATAGGGGATTTCCTGACTAAAGTAGCACTTGAAATACTGAAGCATCTAACACTAGTGCTGAAGATAACAATTTGATATCTTGTAAGACCAAGAAATTACTCTATGTCAACAAGTATTTCCTATTTGGAATCAACCAAAAATATGACTGCTTAAGGAACATATTTAACCCTATTTACTGTTTAGCTTAGAGGGAACAAAAAAACCCAAGCTGATTCTCCCATCCTGAAATGTAAGACTGAGGTCTCATGTAAAACCATTACTCCTGATTCTCAGTTCTTTCAACAGACAGTAATTGCTCTACTTTTTCATATTCTTTTTCTTTGATTGTTTGGTTGTTTTCTTGGTTTGTGAGTTTTGGTTTGTTTGTTTGGGTTTTTTTGGGGAAGGGGGGGTTGTGCGTGTGTGTGTTGGGTTTTTTGTGTGTGTGGTGTGGGTTGTTTTTTTTTTTTTAATATTCAGCTTTAATTATGTTATAGCTTGGTCATGATTCTGTCTGGACATTTCAGACCATATGAAGTGCTTGCTGACTTTGAAACACCTGCAACAATCTTTGACCACTGATACTTTCCTTCTCCTATTTGCCTTTTAATTACAGATTAGGACAAAGGATGGGAATCTAGGAGTACTTGCCTTGAACTGTGTGATGAGTAAATCAGAGCTAAAGTTCCTTCCCTTACCCTGTTCTAACAAACATTCAGCTGTAGACGGAGAGAAAACATTTCAGATATCTGATTGAAAGCAGTTTTTGCAAATCATAATTATAAACTTTAGCATAAACTCATCTATTTCACCTATTGCGACATAAGCATTAGAACTGGCATATGCAAGAGAATTGGAATGGTGTTTTGCAGCCTGAAGTTCAGAAAAAGCATGAAAGGAATAGATTAGAGACCCATTCTCAGATGCCTCCAATACAATAAAAAGAAATTCACAATATCTGTAAAATCAGTGATGACAGTATCAGAAACTGTGCAACCCAGGTTTGTGAGAAGTAGTCCTTTGATACAGAACTGGGCTGAAATGTTTTTATCAGATTCTTTTATTGTCTGCATCTTCTATCGCTTTTTCTCAAAGATACTGCTTTAACATTGTCGTATTCCTTATGTTGTCTTCTTGTGGTGTCAGGTAGTTTGTGCACATCCCTGAAAAGATGATTACTCAAATACAATCAAAGTGATCATGAGTGTAAAGCTTGTAAAAGATGAAAGGACACAGTGTGATTATTTTGAAACAGTGTGATTTTTTTTTTTTTCTGTAGACTTGACCATGCTTTGTTTCTTTTATTCTATGTATTTATTGTGTGTAGTGTTTTCAAAATAATACTCAGATCATGCAAAATAATAGATATACCAGTTGCAGTGTAAAATGGAAAAGAAAATTTAAAAAGCTTTTCTTGTTCAAGCCACAGGTATTTTCATCCTTTAGCTCCTCTTGGAGGAGTACTCTATCTCCTATGCCACATAAAGCAGTAATCTTTGACCCATTGATTCAGGGACATGAAATGTCATATTTCCTTAAGTTGATTGCTTTCATGTATTCCTCCTATTTATACCGTGCATCTTTGTTCTTCCTGTTAACCTAGGAATCACATTCAAATCCTCTTAGTCAGAATTGACTCTATTTTGTATGTATGAGCATCAGACATTTCTTGACTACTGCCTAAGGACGATAGGGCTGAAGGTTACCTTTGACATGGTTTCAAGGTCTGATTGCACATTGTGCCATAATCATTTTCTGAAGCGTGCTGTATATTTTGCCTGAAAAGTTATGTTCAAGGGCATTATTGGCTTCTAAAAATAGAGGAATTAAAAATCCAAAGGGAAAGAGCAAAATGGAATGCCAGGAGCAGAGAAAATACTCAGATGCCAGGTAAAGAAAAAGCAGACACAACTAAATCTGAACTAGATAATCATCCTGTTGAATTGAGGATGAATTTGGTGATGAGCCTTAAGACAAAAGGGCCTCCAATTGTTAAGAGTATTTAATAAGTATTTATTCTTTTTAAAGGGACTGTTTTAATATAATGCCCTTTTAGTTACTATGCAGATTGCGTCCTACTGCTTTTTTTGTAACATGATTAATTATTTAAATCTTCAGTGCTTTTATATGAAAGGGGCTGAGCAACAAGAATAGCAATGAAAGCTATAAGTGTACACTGAAGGGAAGGCTTATCTGGGACAGAGGTATTGTGTATGTGGCTATCCCTAAGTGGGATGTCAACTTGCTTAGTAATAGTCCCTGTGGTATGATTGACAGGCTTGTGTATTTAGAAAATAGTCTGATCTGGAAAACATGGCTTGAGCCAAGAACAAAGAACCCATTAAAATTAGTAAATACTATTTACTTTCAAAACAGCTTTCTTAAAGGAAGACATAAATAAAAACACATTAGACTTGCATATATTTTTTTAATTAACTTTTCTATAATTGTGTCTGTATTTTTTCTATTCCAGTTTTCTTATGCTCAGTTATGTTTGAGAGATTCCCTTATTTTTCATAGCCTAATTGCATTGTGTTTTAAAAGGTAGCTATCTTTTTTCTTTAAATCATCTGTTTTGAACTTCCATGAATATTTTTGAGATAAGGATATTCAAATTTATTTCGTGATAGTGTAAATCTAGGTTTCATGTAAGCAAGTTCTAGGCTTCGCGTGAATGTGGAAAATAGAACAGGTATGGTATTTTTATATATACTTCACAGCAGTAATTTTTTTTCTTAAGTGATTCTAATCCTTATCTACCTGATTTGTTGGGCTCAAATTTCTCTTGTTTATTTTTCTGCCTATCTTCCATACACAGATAGTTATGTAACCTTTTACAAATGCCATGGATATTATTGTAGAACAGACTGAAATAGCATACATTTATTTCTTCATAGAAAAGAAAATCTTATCAAAGATCTTGACAGAAATAGAGGAAAAACAATTGCCTGTTTCTGAAGAGCAATGCCTGATGCAGTGATAATCATTACATTCCTCAGTGGTGTTAAAAAGTAGACTTTTTGATGAAAACCAGTTCTATGTACTGATCCTTGCATAGTGTGCAAAAGTTCATTTTTTATGCATTTTTTGATGCACAAAGTGCATTAACATCTTTTAATCATTCTAAAATGCATTCTAAGCACATTCTGAATAGTTGTTGTTGGTTTTTTTCTTTCCCTGTAGACTACTCTTCTGAACTTTGGTGGGTTTTTTCTTCCCCCATGTAAATGTTAACACAAAGTAGAAGGATCAAATTCCACACATTAAGTTTTCTGTGAAGAATTAGGGATTTCAGAGGTATCTTTAGAAGACAGAACCTTTTTATGACCACAGAACAGACAAACAAAAACTATTGCAGCTGTGTCAATCCCACTACTATTCAAAGTAGTGGTTCCTTAAGCATGAATAAGAACTTGATGCATGTTAGTTTGTTCATTTATGTCTTTGTGATCAAATTGAAATGAATTGCATTTAAATATCATGAAGAAATGCCCTTTTTGAAAATCTATATATATGTAGTTTATGTGTTGAACTGATATGTTAAATTCGTGTCTAATGTTTATTGATCCTTACTTCTTGAGTACAGATTATGTCCTAAAATCTAATCCCTAAAATCTATCCCTAAAATCTAATTCAAACACAAGAGAAAAGACTACACTAAATAGTTACTAGTGAAAACAAATGCTATAAAAACACAAAGGGAAAAGTTGGTTGTTTGAGTCCTCTTCAGTGCTAAGAGCACTGACAGTATTTGTTAGTATACTATAGATTAAAAAGGAAAACATAGTGTGGCATATGTTTCTTATAATTTCCATTCATTTAATATAAAATGTAACTTATCTTTTTATCTTTCCATGAAGAATGAACTTAGTTCTGTATATGAGATGTTTTGTTTGCATAGGTAACCTCATGAGCTGCTCTGCATGCTATCCAAGAACGGTGAAGGGCTGGTCATATACTGGGTGGAACTAACCACAGAAGAGTAATCTAACAGGATTCAAAGAGCGTGTTAGACACTTAATGGCACCTTGTCCTTTAAAATAGAGGAGTCTGCGGGTGTGAATGAACTATGGCTGAGGTCTGAGGTCTCACAACTGAAGGCAGGAACAAGACTTAATGGAGGGGGTTCTGCATTAAGGGGAGACCTTGCTGACGAGACAGAGGACATGCGAGTTATAGGTGGGTCATGAGCCCTCAAATGGTTGCTGAGTAAATAGAAAAACTCTGAACTACACTTGTTTTATTTTTAAATTCTTTGTGGATACATCTAAGGTTCCTGTAGAAAGTCTTTATATTTTTTTTTAGCCTGGTTCAGATGAAACTCCCTCTAGAAGAACCTTCAAATCTCACTGGCTCTACTAGGAAAAAAAAAAAAAAAAAAAAAAACACACACAAAAAAAAAAAAAAAAACAAAAAAACACAAAAAAAACCCCAAAAAAAAAACAAACAAAAAACCCAAAGACTAAGTTCCTTATATAAACACTTAAAATCAGTTAATTCACTTAAAAGAATTCAAGAACCTTTCTTCTCCTTTTAAAAAATTGCTTTAAAAGAGAACTTCATTTTATTTCATGCTTTGTTTTGGTTTGTTGGGGTTTTTTTAGTAAGAGGTAAGAATTGGTAAAGTGGGGGAAAAGGATCATAGAACATAATGCAGTGAAAGACACTTTCAATGTTTATATAAGCTTGTATATTTCTCTTTGCAGCTATGCTGGGCACAAACCACAAAAGAAAAAAAAAACACAAAACAAGAGAGAATAGAGACAGCAGGGACAATATATTATATAATTGCAGTATTTTAAATTAGCAATGGAAAGAAAGCTCCTGTCCAAACAATAATGACTTGGGTTAAAATAGACTGAATTTCTGAGATTGCATTATATTAATTTATTTCTTTTAAATTCTCAGCAACTCTAAAACAAGTTAATTAAATGGCAAAAAGATCGGTGCCACACAGAAGTTGGAAGTGACTGTCGGGCTTGGCGCAGTCCAAGAAATGTCTGGCATTTTAGACACAAAAAATATAGCTAAGGAGAACTGATGGAAAACATTGGGGGCTACAGGGTCCAGGAGTGTTGGGGGCACCTCGTGGGCAGCAGGGCCTGGCAGCCTGGAACACCCGAGCCAGGAGCAGCCTGCCTGCACCAGGGCAGCCCCAGCCCTGGGCATCAGGCACCTCCCTGGGGATGGGGATGGGCCAAGGCTGGACTGGGATTTGGGCCTCTGGGTGGTCCCAGCTCAGAGGCGCCATGTGTAGTCAGGGCAGGGCTGTGGGGAACTGAAGACCAGCCCTGCTGCAGCACCACTGGGGCAGGAGCTGATGGCCCCGGGGGCTGATGTGGGGTCCTGGGGCTGGGGGGGTGAGGCAAACCCCAAGGGAGGGTCAGGGGCAGTCAGGGCTGGTGGTGCTCTCACGGGCCTGGCAGAGACAAATTTCAATGTAAAACAGCGGAATGGCAAATAGAGAAAAAGAAAATCATGTTAATACAGAAACAGTGAGATTACTTTAGTCCTGTTGTTCTCTCCAAGGCTGTTTCATAGTCAGCTGTGTCAGAGAATATTACTAGATGATCTACACATAAAGATTTATATAAAGTTTTTCTTTTCAAAATGACAGGCTCAATAATCAAATAAATTAATTTGACGTTTGATTCTGTAAGGTGCTGAGCGGTTGGCTGTGATCCAGCAAAATATTTCCCTTCTACTTCAGTCTCATGAATACTTCTGTTCATTTAAAATGAACACTGGGAAATCATTGTTAGAAAAAAAAAAAAAAAAAAAAAACACAAAAAAACTCCAAGCCTAAACAACCTCTAAACCCACGGATGCAATTACAGAAGATTCATTCATCCAGAGAGGCATTTTTAGTGTTTCGTAAAGAACTACTTTAAAACCTGCAAGGGATTGATGCAAATTTGATTTGAAATAATTTTTCAATTCACGTTTTGGTTTTTTTTTTTTTTTTTTGGGTGTAAGGAAGAAGATATTTTCTCTCCTTGCAAGCTTCTATTTTTTAAAAATTTGTATTATCAGGAATTGGCCTGCTCTTAGCTAATATTTTTGAAAGATCAGCCAGGGATCACTCTATTAAAAAGCTATGCACCTTAATAATGTGTTGTTGTTGTTGTTGTTGTTATTATTACATGGAAATGGAAATATGAAATATAAAATTTTTAATGATGTATTCTCTTGATTCTCTGATTTAGAATATTTTTCTGGTTCAAGTGTATCTAGACTCAGGATAGGAAAGTGTCAAAAAGAAAGGGCTAAGTCTCTGGAGGTCAAGTACCACTTAAATAAAATAATATTTTTGCATTTTCAGTGCTTGGGAACATGAGCGGTTATAGCAAAAACCAGAAGCTGAAAAATATACTGAACAAGCAAAATATCAAGTAATAACTAACCACCTCCACCCCTGAGCAAGCTTAAACTCACAGCAGCTGTTTTTCTGACTGCAAACAAAACAGCTTTTGAGAAAGAACAAAAAGAAAGAATCACCACAAAACCTAAGATTAACTGGAGTTTGAGGGGATGGGTGGAATGTCACCTCCTTACCTACCTGTTGCACTGAGACCCAATACAGACAGATTTTGGATAAAGATCTGAGAACCTAAATCTCTTGGGAAGACCTAAGAAGGTAGACAATGTCAGGACTATAAACAGCTTCTTTTGACCTGGTCATTGTGGATAATAGAGTAGTGGTTACAATACTTGCTTTAGAAGACTGAAACTGGGGTCTTAGCCTGTACTGAACACTGTCAGAAAAGGAATCAGTAATTCTCTTCTCAGGTTTGTTTCTGCCCTTTTCTATCCTAAATTTCATTGTGTGCTCTTCCTTTTCTCTATTATTTCTGAAATCTTATATTCTCAGCCACATATTTTCTCAGCTTGATGAAAAAGAACCGTGGAGAGTGCTATGTAAGGGTTTAATATGCCATGATGGATAGGATGCTTTTGGAAACGTGGTGTCACCTTTGCATTGTCTAAACTCACTACTTTCTTTAGCTGAATTTACTTCTTCCTTAGGCTGAAGTTCAAGTAAATAACATCCCTTTGTGTTTCCCACACTTAGTGGTTAAGACTCATATCTGACATGGGTAGACTGGATCACCTTTCAGAATCTATGAAAATTACCTAAGTTAGATATTGAAGTGAAGAAAGAAAACTGCACTTCTTGTCTCTGAAAGTGATGTTCAACCATAATTAGTAGAAATTGGTTGTTAAATAATTTGACAATTTTGATAACCTGTCCAAAGTTTTAATACAAAAGCATGAGAATGAAATGGAAAATAAAGTCTCAAAGTCTCTTAATTCTAAGAGGCCATCTGGCCATTTACAGTGCCCTACATGATTCTCAAACTGTCAAATTATCAAACCTTTTTTTAAGTGTTCCTGTTTAGAAATATTTTTTACTCAAATGTTTAATGATGCCAACTGTATATAGAAGCTTGAATTTATGAGGATTGAATACTTTCTACATGAAGCAGCCACATCACCTCTTTAGGTCTCGTGTGATAAAGTCTAGTTAGGAGTTCATCTCATTAAGTACACTGAAAGCTTGTGCAACTTGGATGCCTGTCCATATCCTCTCCTAGTAAAGGTAGGTAAAGTTAATTTGATTGATTTTAGGCAGTGAATTGAGTCAAGTCTTAGAACTACCTTATTTTCTGAACTTACTTCAAATAATGTCTTGGCAGCTCAGATATCTGAAGGAGATAGATATCTGGGGAGACCAGTAGATGCTGTCTACCTTGACTTCAGAAAGGCTTTTGACACGATCTCCCGTAACATCCTCATAGATAAGCTCAGGAAATGTAGTTAGGTATCTTGGACAGTGAGGTGGATTGAGAACTGGCTGAGCTGCTCAAGGTGAGTATGCTTTATCAGGGGTGTCCGATTAGATGATCTCCAGAAGTACCTTCCTACCCGCATCATTCTGTGATTTTGTAACATAAAATACATAGTTTTAGGTGAATCCTTCTTTGTATTCACAGATAATATTCCACTGAAATACTGTCACATTCTTCTGAATCACATTTTTTTCTTACTGATTTGGATATGAAAAACTAATTTAAAAGTGTTTTAGTATCACGAAAAGTTGAAGTCTTCTATTGATGTTCACAAAATGTTCTTCTGAGTCTAATCTATTTACAGCATTTGTTGTGTTTTGAGGTTACTTTCAGGGAGGAGTTTGGGCATGCTTCTTGATTACTGAAACTTTAGTAATAATAGTGTTCTACAAGTTTGTTTATTCTTTTTCAGTCCTGTCATTCCTACATGAATTAATGTTAACAATATAATTATTTTGCTTTAGCATGGTATTATGCCCCAGGTCTCAAAGCCAAATGCTTGCCCCAGGCATTTACTTATATTTAGACTCCGAATTAGTTTACCCACGCAAAACATTTGCAGAGTCTTAGTTCTTTGATACCTTGAATTTGCATACAGAGGAAAAGCTGCACACTTTTCCCCAAGAGATTCCTTTTAATTCAGTAAGAAAATAGATGCTTGGCAAAAGAGCTTACAGGAATAACATACAACCAAGGAAAAGCATTACGTTAAAGCCCCAGCAAGCACCGACTCCATACAATTTAGTGAAATATGATTCATTGGTGTTGAGTTACCCACAAGAGAAAGAGAAGAGTAAGGGAAGAAAAGAGAGATTGAGAAAAGAAAGTAGTAAAGACAGAGAGAAAAGAAAAATAGGTCACATGCTGGCAGGTTCCAGGAGAGAAGGGCAGACAAGATGGAGGTGTTGTGCCTCTGTTTATATGGCTTGGCTGCCGTGGCTGCTCTCCCCAGGCGGGACCTTTGCTTCACTGCCCTCCTGGCTGTGGTGTGGGGGGGTCCCAGGCGGGCCGTATTTGATTGACAGCCCAACCGCAGGGCTCCCAATAGTGCCCCGTGCACTCCAGCCCTCCATGGTGGCTGCAGACCATGAACATCCCGACACTGCCCTGAGGCTGCAGGCCCAGCCACGGCCCCTCCTGCCACACACACACAGACAAAGTGGTTGATCTGACAAAATAATTAAACAATCTAGTGAGATATGAATCCAGTCTCTCACATACGGTCAAATGCATTCTATAAAACTGTTGTTTCATTTTGTTTGTTATTTTAATGGGACTGTTAAAAACATATAGCTTACATGAAATCAGGAGTAGAAGGTGAGGTGTTCATAATATTAAATTTTTAGTGAAAGATGCATGCCTTTACTGTTGGTTGTGAAAAAAATATTTAACATGTTTAAGAAACAATGAAATTCCTAAACCAGTATCTTCTATATTCCTGCCACAAATACAAATGTCTTCTTAGGATAACTCTACCATCTTCAGGATGCAAGAGTGGAAACAAAGAAACAAAGAAGAAACCAAAATAAAAGCCAAAACCAGTCTTCAAAGCTTCTAGGATCTGGTGATCTAAAAAGTAGCCTTTCACAGTGAGATAGTAGCTTATAAAAAAAAAAAAAAAAAAAAAAAAATGTTTGAAGCTTGTCTGTCATGAATTCAAATCATGGCCTCAGTTCTAATGATTTTTTTTTGTTTCCTGCAGGGTTTTAAAAAATTAATAGGAATGAAAAGAGTAGCACTTTAAAAATAAAAAAATACACCCTGACCTTTTTAATCAGTAGGAACTGGAAAGCAGTTAAAATTGTATCAACTGACTTTTAAGGAGAATAATGTTCTTACAGAAACTTATTAAGAAATTGATAATTACAGTAGATAAAGCTGATTATATTTAGGGACTAGATAGAAAGTCTATTAAAAAAAAAGGATGGTTTTCACATACTAAGTGGATTCAAAAATAATAACAAGCTTGCAAACTGCAGCTGTTAAAAAAGAGTAAAAAATCCCTTTTTTCAGCGCTGTGACTTCCAAGTAATGGCAACCAAAATTTGACTCAGCATTAAAGTAATGGTAGAACTATTTGAACAACAAAAAACTTTACTCCTCATGACTCCAAAAGACCTGAAATGTATAGGAGGTTCCCATTTGTGTGTAATTAAATTCAAAACACAGGCTTGTCACTGGAGACAATAGCACTTTTCAGTTTCTTTTTATGGGGTAACTGGCAAGACAAGAGGGAGGATTGGAGATGATTTAGAGGCATCTTTCAAGGTTAGTTTCTTGGGGTAGATAAAGGGGGTAGTAGCAAGGTATTTCTTGCTACTATTAAAATTGTATTTCAGACTGCCTATCTGTTATTGGGGATTTGGGGCATCTGTTTTGTTTTGTTTATGCTTTTTTTTTTTTTTTTTCCCCACCCTGTGACAGTCTTGTTTTGCTGGATTATCAAATATGAAAACTTTGAGAAAAGACATAATTTGCCTCATGGAATGTTTGTTTTGTCTATGATGTGGACTGAGCCATGTCGCTACTTGTCACTGTAATATATGTATGTACAGGCATCATTTTTTTTCTGTTAGTTTTATGTTATGAGGTAATCCTATGACACAGATAATACCTTTTGCATTCTTTCTTCATACTGTGTGTTTATTTTCAAAGTCAAACTGTTGACTTTCTTGAATAAAAAAGTAGAAATACAGACTTGCTTAACTTTTGGCGCTCCTTCAAGAAGGGTTTAGTTTGATCTTATTAATCAGATAATTGTTCAACAACAAATGTAAAATCAAAACACATTTACTTCTAATGCATTTAGATGCAGTCTCTGGAATGAGTTGTTTTTCATTATTGTGGTAAGTATTTTTTGTTTCTAGGAAATAATTTGTAATTTTCAAATAGAAAACAAACCAAAACCAGAAAAATATACAAACATATTAAACAAGCCTTTAAAAATATTTTAAAGCAAAATTATAATTTTAATGCTTGATAATCCAGTAAGCACTAGTGAAATGGAATTCCCAAGAACATGGAATCTTGTTTTACAGAATTTATACAGTATGCTTAGCCAGCCTTCTCAACTATGTATTCTTCCCTGACTTAATTGAAGGAATACCTTTATCAAGATATGTAAACTTTGGAGGTAAAAATGACATTACACAGTGAAACACCAAATAGAAGTGTCATAATGACACATACATTGTTGTCATTTGCAACGTAAGACATTCTGAATAAAAGAAATCACAATTCTAAGAGGGGGCAATGTACACAATATAAAATTGGAACAGTTCAGAAACATGGAGAAGACCTGACAGCACTACCAGTTTTGACAAAAGAAGATAAGGCTCCAGTGTATGGCATGTGACCTTTAAGAAAAAAAAAATAAAAAATAAAAAATTCTGTCTCCCTAGTTATTAAATGCAATGAATAAAAAGGATTTGTCAGAATGGGGTGACTGAGTCACCATTTCCTTCAGCATGACTAAATCCAGGACAGAACAGGACACAAATATGTACATATTCTGGGTTTTCATTCTCTTCCTTCTAAAGGTGACAGTTTACATTATTACATGGCAAGTCAACATTATACCAGAAAAACACAATATTAAAAATATATTGTAAAATTTCATATACTTTGAAAAGAGCAAATTAAAATTAGTTCCTTTTTTTACATGACAACACTAGCAGCTATGTCCTATTCACATAATGGTCTTGCAGGCAATTGGATTCATAGCAGTAAAAACAATGAATAAGAGAGCTCTTTGTATAGCAGAGGAGAATATCTTCATTGTTACTGAAAGGTCCTGAAAAGATATTTAAGGGCAATAAGACAAATTACTAAAATTATGTATGTAAGACATCATTTTCCTATTTTGTCATGAATGTGTAGCAATTTTCATTTTGCAAATAAGATGTTACAAGCATGACTTTCAGATGACATTAGATATTCTAGTGTAAGCTACTTCAAAAAAGTTTTTTTGTGAAAAAAAGTAGTTCAACTATTACATTCAACTGATGCATAAGTTCTTGGGACAATTCAAGAAAAGAAAAAAGAATGGATAATGAAAAATGAAATGTGGAATAAGAAGTCACAACATTTATTTCTCTGCCTTGTGGCTAGTTCAACAACCTGCCTTCTGTGTACAGCACGTTGTACTTGCTGCTGTTGCTTCATTCCTATAATAAAGAAATATCTTCCCTAGAGAAACAATGTCTCCTAGCTTGTCACTTTGTAAGTTAGTTTGACCATCCAAGTCCAATTTTTAATTACTGAAGTTGCTAAAATTGGTTTATCTTCTAATGTCCCAGTGGGAGCTAAAATGGAGTTATTAGTGAAAATGCAACTTACATACATTACATAGTCATGTAAAGGAGATATCCTTTTGCCATTTCTTTTGTTCTTCACATGCAAGGCCGTATTTCAAATACATAAAAGTGGAATCTATGGGATATAACAGTACCGAAATAGTCTGAAGTTTCTCTAACAGGCCTAATTTTAGTTTTCTCACAAATTTGTGAACATTTCAGTAATCAAATACCTACATACATAAATTGGTTTCTTCCAGAAAAGCTACTGTGTTGAGATTTTATATCCTTGACTTTTGATTCTTCTCACTTACACTGACTTTACCTACTATAGCCTGAATGCAAACTCTACCCATATGCTTTCTACAAGTTGGAAAACAATTCAAATTCTAACAAATTATGCAGACCGAGACAACTGGCCTTTAAAAGGTAGGGAAGCTATGAATCACAGTCATGACAGTTTGCTTTAAAAATCCTAAAGCATATAGTTTTGACTGAAATTAGCAACTAAAATGGAATTTTGGTTGATAAATCTCTATGTGTTTTTCTGTATCAAGATAGATAATTGTGTAGATTTATTGAAATAGTCATGAGAAAATCATTTTTTACCCATAAGATTTCTGGAGGAAAGTTATGTAAGTGCATGGTATTCTTGGAGGAAATGGATGACATTCTGCATTTCCAAATAATGAGATTTACAGCTTCACTGCTACTAAACTTGCTCAAACTAGAAACAACATTGCTATGCAAAGTATTTTATGCACTGAGATAGTCTCAAGACAAATGGGAAAGAAATGGAAAAAAAGCATCAGTGTCTCCACTAGCTACTATGTTAAGGGCATATTAATGAGCTTTTGAATTCTCGTGATTTAGAAGACATCCTCATCTTTGTCTACAAGTGCAGAACATGTGGCAAAGCCAGCCATCTGTGCCATCAGTCCTTCTCTGCAGGAATAGCTTTTATCAACACTGTAAGCAGTCAACATAATTTAGAGGAGCTCAACAACTGCTTATAAAGGGTATGAGCATGTTGAAGGTGATGTCCTCATGAAGAAACCTTTAATGACTGAATTCAAGATCCTCTTTGTATCGTTATTATGTTTCTTTGCTTCGTTATTATGTTTCTTTACATCTTAAACCTGATTATGCATGTGACCTGCCCACTTTGGAGCAGTTCTCTGACAATACACCTCATTTACATCCTTTGTTTTCACACCAGAATACCAGCAGGCCTTCTTAGTGTCCATCTTAAAGGTTGAATCTGAAGACAACTGAATTTAGAATTTTTTATATTAAATGAATAAAGCACTGAACATGTAAATATTCTGTGGTATTACTGGAGTGAAAAGATTCATGTGATTATTTTCAATATCCAGGGATAGGATACTGATAATTCTAATGATAACATCGATGAATTTGATCCTTGCAAAAACAGAGTAAAATAAATGAAAAGATGGTCACTTTGTGGTAAAGAAATTCAGTTCAGAGCCTCTTTGTTATTTTCTGACTAGGTCATCATTTTCCCACCGAACTGCAAAGATGCAGTCTAGACAGCAAAAGTATTCAGATGTATTAAAGATTCAGATAGCTGTTATAAACATTATAGATTGACAGGATTTTGAATATTTGATTTCAAAATCATTTGGCAATACATTTCAAAAATTCTCAAAATTGGCCTCTACTGATTATATTTGAGGTAATATTTTTGCTTTCTTTTGGATCTTAGGAGAGATTGTTTTAAGGAATAGTTTTGAGACTTCTGTTGGTTGGCGTACTTAGACTACAAATCTTATTTAAGAGAAAATGCATCAGCCACAGTGATGTGAACAAATCTGTCTGTTTCATAGCTTAAAATGTTCATCAGTGGGTTTTAAGTACTTTAATTCCTAGATAGAAATATAATCCAATATATTAGTCACCTGGGCTTCTTAGAACATTTTGTGTTTATTCTGTTCTCTAGCTCTGTTTGTTCATCTTTGAGTCAGTAGGAAAACAAATTCCATAAGAAGGATTTTGCCTGGAATGCCTAATGTTTGGGACACTATTCTGGAATGTAGGAAATAGGATTTCAGTTCTTCTGTGGTTGAGCAGAACCAAGAATTAGAGAGAAAGAGCTTGTCTTTAATCTTCTGACATCCATCTCAGCTTCTATTGATGACTAAAGAGTTTCATCAAGCCGATTGCTTGATGAAGGAATAGAAGGATGGAATTCAGTCTATCTGACAGACGTACTGGATCCATTACATTTTCCGTGGCTTGACCCAGAGAGACAATGTAGTTAAATGACTCATTTTCTTGGAAATATCAGGAAAATACAGAAATCCAGTACTTATAATACATTCAGTATGCTAGAGATGTCCTTCTCTATCTGCTTGGGTTTTGTTGTTTGGTCATTTGGAGGGTGGGGTTGTAAAAGATTATTTTGAACTCCACTTGATGAGAATATAGAGGTCCCATTATGTTGTTTCACAATCCACATATTATTTATGTTGCTTTGAAAAGATCTCTGACTCAAGTATTGCCACCAGCTTTACCCCACTTGACCCTGACACACTAGCTTTATTTTTTGCATTAGTACTGCACTACCTTGGCACTGGTACACTGGGCTTGTCTTTGAGTTTTGCCTTATGATATTGCAAAAAGAGCAACATACTCTGCCAATGTAACATAAAGCAGCTACGTTGATGTAGCTGAAATACTACCCATTTACATCAGCAGACAATTTGGCGGCCAAATTTTTAGCCATTTGAATTCCAAGATTAATTAAGGAATGCAAGGTTATTGCCTCTCACTTTATCAGAGTGCTGAACTGAAGCCCCAATACATTTAATAATTTCTAATTACTTAGTCACTAATTTACCTACAGAGAGTGTTGGTCTGAGCTTTTGAATCCAGGAAGAATACCTGCTGGCAACGCTCAGCAAAATGGTGCTTCCTAATAGAGGGATTTCCCACCAGAGTAGTTTCTCAGTGCAGCTGTTCATCATTGTGTATAGTCAGCTACTCTACAGCCTCCATCCTTCACATAGAAGGAAATGCTGTATGATTCTCCCACTCAGAAACAGCACTAAACACCTACAAAGTCTTTGTGCCATCTATAAATTCTTTATGAACATGTGAACAATCATGAAGAATTTCTATTTTAAAAAATCCTGAAATTGTCTTATATGAAATTAAATTAAATATACCCGTTGAAATAAGTCAGTATTTAAACTTTAAATTGCTCTTAAGCTTAAAGTGGATCTATACCCAGTTCTAAGAAAATATTACTTCTCCTTCATTAAAATAAAAACATTAAACACTATGAAGAAGAAATGTTCAGCTTACACATTGATTTTCACACTTATATTCCATTTTTATTGCACAGAATTTCTGAACTTTTAAGTATGGCTTTAACATTTGACTCATGAATATTTATTATTCTGTTCAGCTTTTGGACAATACCTGCTTAAAACAATTTTGAGTATTTTACTGTTGTGATTAATTGAGGAGAAGAAATGACACAACATATTAAAAGGATCAAATAAATAATTTTGAAATTGAAAATGGCTCTTTGTGCTGTGACATGAAAGAACTGCAGGATTAGAGTAACATCTAAAATACATATATAGGTATTGCTCTTCCCCCCCCCCCACCCCTCGCCCCGTCACATTGGAATATTTCACAGAAAGAGAGTGTTCTAGTGCATAAAATGTCTTCCTAATGTTATCAAGATATTCTGAGTGTCTAAGTCAAATAAATTGCAAGCATTTTTTATAAACATTGTGGATAAAATCCCGACCTGACAGAAAATGGTAACAAAATGTTTTCATGAATTAAATAAAACCTGCTGAAAATCTACTGAAGTTTACTATTATTGTTGCTATTATTATTACTGCTATTGCTAATACTATTATAGTAGATTTGCCCTGCAATATTTTGATGCTAGGTACACAAATTTCCATCATTCATCAGAAAAAAAATTGAGTCTGATATCTTAAAGATGCAAGATTCATGCACAGCACATTCTAGCTATAGGTAGGAAAACATTTTGCTGTTTCTCACAGACACTAAACATGAAAATATACTGGGTTTTGGGGATTATGCTTTGCTGTAAATGCTATTTTTAGATTTTTTATAAAATTTGAATATGCAGTTATGTCTTTTTTTGCCTATGGACTTTATAAAGATAAACCTTCTTGTATTAATTTCTCTGATAATTCAGAGATTCATCCTTGATGTGATTTATTTTCCTAGACCAGAATTCTGTTTTCTGGTTTTGCTTTGTGTTTGTATCCTTCTATATAAGCCTTTGACCCACAATATTCTTAGGGATAACTACCAATATCATGTTTCATAGTTACTACTGAACTGATTTGGAAATCTTTTGAAAAAATGGAGGGACTAATTTTGTCATCTTCAGTTTCACTAAACAGGATTTGTTTGTTGTTTTGGGCCTTGGTTTTGGTGAGTTTGTTTGGTGATGGGGTTTTTTTGTTTGGTTTTTTTGGTTGATTTGTTGGTTGGTTGGTGGTTTTTTGTAATCCTACTATGTAAGGTGAATATATGCTTTGGAACATGACTAACCTTTGGTGGTGTCAGGGGAGATATTTGTGCTCCCTTTTGGTAGCACTTGCCTTTAGGATTAATATTTTCTTCCTGTGGGACTTACACAAATGATATCTGGCTCTGTTAAAGAATGCACAGCCAAAGAGCAGTAGGCAGTCTCCTAGAATCTTATTTTAGATGAGCAGTCACAGGCTAATGAAAGGAGGATAACAGAGGCACATGGTGGTGAGAGAAGGAATGATCCTAGCAAAGAATACAAATAAGCCAAATAAGTTGATCACATATTTCTCTATCTAATCTCTCCTTTTTAATTCTGTCAATTGAAGTCTTTCGTAACTTACTATCAAAGAGCATACTGAATTTTATCCCTGATTTTGGTAGGGGTATTTTAAATCATCCTTCTTCATCAGAACACTGTGTTGAGGGAACTGATTTGATCCCTTGCTGTCCTTATCTCTATTGAAAAATTTACAGTAATTTACAAATATGTTTCATTTTATGAAAGTAGTAAAAATGGAATTGATGTTTTCAGTTGTAGTCTGCTACGAATATTTTATTGCAAGCTATCATTTTCCTTCAGTGTTTGAGTCTCCAGCCACTGTAACATACTTAAATGTCAGAAGAAGTGATTTGCCAAGGCAGGTTTGGGTGAAGTTTCTGAGAATTTGGAAGAGTTACTGAACAAAAGGAGACAAAGCCTCTAGTTTATAGGAGGCTTCTAAGAGTCTGCTATGGAAAAGATGTTTTAGAAAGATACTGTAAGGATACAACAACATCTCTTCCACCACATGTTTTTAAAAGCCATGCCAATTTTACATTCATTTAATCTTTGAAATAATCTAGGTTTGTTTGAAAATTTCACTGTGAGAACACAATACTAAAATGAATCTTAGGGCATTGGTATTGCTTTCTTTTCTGAGAAAGTCAAATAAAAAAATAATCTGACCATGAGTATTTATGAGGGATCAGGTAACAAAGTGGGAATTGAAATAAGCATTTTTTCCAAAGAAAATAGCTTGAGTTAAAACAAAATGAATTCTGATCTTAAAGACCTCTAATATGAATAGATATGAAATAGACATCCAAAAGCGTTATTGTTAAACATCTGTATTACTATTCTCTAGTGTCAGTTAAGACTTGAACAAGAAGTGTGGCTAATATTGATCTGTGTACATAGTATAAATATATTTCTAGCCTTGAGCACGGCAGATTTGCTGACAATCTCACAAAATCTTATATTTCTTGCAGTAAAATTTATTTCCTGGTTTGAAACACATGAATGTTTGGGTTTTTTTGTGTGGTGTTTTTTTTTTTTTTTTTGTTTTGGCAAGTTTATATTCCTGTCTTCATAAATGAGACAACTTGTGTTGATATGAGTAAATCTAAAGTGAAGGTTAAAAACCCCACAGCTGGAAAGAAATAACTCCACTCCTATGTCATGATAATTGGTCTGCAGAGAGAGTTATTTTGAAAGAGATACTGAAGAATACTTTACAACCTTTGTGCAGGGATATTTGGCTACTTGCTTCTTAACTATTTAGATGATAAAAAGAACCTCAGTTGTTCCCAAGGTTGGGGGTTTTGGCTTATTTTATTTTTTTTGGTTGGTTGGTTGGTTGGGTTTTTTATGTTTTTATTTTTTTTCAAGCTTGCGTTTGCATTCGTTCTTTTCTCCTTTTTCCAGACACTTTGGAATTCCTGGGCACACAGTCATGATGATAAGAAACCAATATCTTTTTATAGCACTTATTATACAGCATGCTATTCTACCACTTGGTTTTATGGGTAGCAAGACAAGAATATGAAAGGGTACATCATTCAAAATGTGTTGATATATATCGGTTACAACTGCCAGTCCTTCAGCTGTACAGTGCAGGAGTATGTGAGAGCTCTGAAGGTCCTTTATAAAGCTTAATGTTTAAGTTCTGCATTCATAACAGTAGATGCTCATGTAGCATTCATGTGTGTGTGTAGCTGCTGTAGAATTTAGTATAAAATGACTGTATTTTACTTTACCATCCACTTCAGAAATTCAAAGAGTCTAATAGCAATCCCTTGCTATTAACTGCAGCACAGAAGGACTCAACCAAAGGCTCATTACTCTTATCCTCTGTAAAAAAAATGGACAGATTTGTCATTGGGTAATTTCCATTAACTGTCTAAAAGAAGAAGCTATATAATAAGGTTCATCAGGGTCCTTAACCTTGATAAAGTTAGGTGAAGAGGAATTCTAGTCTTAAAAACTTCCCTGAAGTCGCTAAGTTTGATTAAGCTTTTAAGCTTTTTTAATACCTCAATACCTCAATTTGAGCTTAGGTAGACATGTCATTTCCATCACTATGTATTTAGATGCCAACTGTAGAGAAGATAATTCAGCACTGTGTCCTCATTGCTTGCTCTGTGTGTGTGTGTGTTCAGACTGTATGCATAAGAAAAGTCATAAGCAGAACAGAATGGTAAAAATCTGAAAGAAAAACAACAATCTAAGACATAGCATTTGCAATTTGATTTTCACTTTCTATGTTAAAAATGTTGGAAGTAATACAAAATGTCCCAAAATGACTAACACATCAAAACTATGTTCAAAGTTTGAAATTACTTGCATTTTTCAGTATTCAAGCAAAAAAATTACTTTTCCCATGCTTATGGGGCTTTGAACTGACATTGACTTTCAGATGTATTAAATTTAGCTTTTCTCACTCCTGTGTCTTCTGTTAATGTCTGAAGAGACATTTAACATACCTAATGCTCCACATAATGCAATCAAACCGAGTCAGTTAAAGCTCTAATTTCATGTTTTGATAGAATACTACTGTGCTAATTGTGTGGTAACTCTTAATAGGTATGTTCTAAGTCTCCATGCATAGTTCAGTTAGCTACTACTTATGGTCCTTAATTTTTGTATTCCCAGTTTTAAATCAAACTCTCATTGGTTTTAAGGAAGTTTATCATGATTAAAACCCACTGCATCTGTTCTTTTGTTTATTTTATCCAAGTCTTCTTGAGTCAATGGGCATCTTTGTAAGGATTTTCATGGATTTAGGCTTTATGCCATTGAAGAGTGCCCTTTCAATTAAGCTTGAGAGAATGGGGCTCAGTTCCAAAGATTTACAGACTTCAGGCTTGATTTTGGATTTGTTTTCAAAAAGAATATAAGGATCAAACATTCAGATTTGTTCTGTTGTACAATTATGTCTCATTGCTTTTTCTGTAATAGAAGGATGATTACAGTTTCTCTCACGAGTTGTTCAACTTATCTGTCTGAAGTCTAGGCACAATTTAAAGCAGGTATATACTGATATTAATAGCTAACTCTTATTTTTGAAATGCCTCTTCAGGTACTGCCTGATCCTTCAAGAAACAATAACTCTTCGAATTCTCAATATAAACCTATTCACAGAGAGGGTTTCCTAGATCACTTTAGTAATTTTCAGAAGCTTTTTCTCCATGTTCATCCTTTTCATTCTTTTTTCTCAGTTTTTTCTGTAAAGAATCTTAAAAGACAGTAAGCATAGTGGCATAAACAAATATTTTAATTTATTAAGTTATTCTGCTTATTGTATTTATTTTTTTTAATAACAACAACCAAGCTGCCTTTATGCTGACCATATAATAGTAAAGAAATATTCTTAAAGTACGTATGGTCTGCTTCCCATCTCTACCACAGTACATTATAATGTCAGTATTAGCAAAATGTGGCTTTTGAGAAAATCATATAAACATGAACACGGAACCTGTTTTGACATATGAAAAGAAAAAAAAAAAATTAAGTGTAAGCATTTAAACTATTGAAAGCTCTCAGATATACTAAACACATAAGCTGCAGTATAGTAATCTGTCCTAAATACTATCATTCTAAAGCAGTAACGTGAAATTCTTTAACTTATTATCATAAATCCATCTATATCTGATCATATACTAGAAAGATCCAAAACAGATCTTCATGAGTGTAGAACTTGACCAAAACCGAGCAATTATCTTTTGGTTTTGGTTGTTATGTCATTAATTTTCTTTATTATTTATTTGATTGAAAGAAGCAAAACATTTTATATGCTATTGGAAGAACATGAAGGCAAATATAAAATGCAAGAATAGAGATGGAGTGAGACAGAAAATCAAAAACATAATTCAATATGCCATAAATATTTCTTGTTAACTTGTTTCCCAATTTCCAATTAGTCAGTTTTATCTTGTTGAAAAGTTCTGTTCTGTCAAAATAGATGTTTTCATTAAATTCCTTTATTTAGAATAAAGTTCACTAGCAAATCAAGGACAGAATGACTGGGAGAGAGTCGCTCAACAGTGCAGCTAAAACACACATACCAATTTTTTGGTGGGTGGAAGCAGTGGGAAGATCACATAAGGGAGCCAGTTTGGAGTTCCTGGTCAGCCTGATTTGGAGAAAAGACGTAAATTTAGGACTACTCTCTCCTAGATGAGTGCCCTTGTCAGTCCTGGCATAGAATGATATGAAAGTAATCTTGTATTCAAAATTAATTGTATTCAAACGTATCTAGAGAAACATCTAAAGCAGCAATGGTCATTCAACTTGAGGTGAAAACTCCTTCTCAGTTTATTGTAAGCCTGCCCTAACAGGAAGTGGCAGGGGAGGCAAAGGGAAAAGCTGTCCCTAATATTTTTTCTTCCTTTGGCACTGCTGACAATTGGGAAAGTACATAATTTTCAATTACCATCTAGTTGTTACTAATCACTAGTCTTTCATGGAAGGAGAAAGAGAGAGAAAGGCCACTAACAACCATCTGATAAAAATTTGAGATGTATTGCCTCAAAGTTCATATTCCATCTGTTCTTTCCTTCAGCATCCTTTTGAGAGAAAAGCAAGGACTAGAATGAAATCATAGTAGATAAAATGTCAAATTTTGTAATTCAGGTGATTTTTTAGTACTGCTGTGGATGAGAGGAAGTTCTTCCAGGTTCTCCCCTTTGCTCATAACATTTAGACAAGAAATGATAATAATTTATTGTCATTTGGCATTCATGAGGAGTAGTTTTGCAGGGATTTTTCCTTGGAATTTTGGGGGATATAGTCCTCATCTGTAATGGGATCTGTAAAAAATGTGTGTTGTTAATAACGTTTCTGCTTGATTCACTTCCACTTGATTTACTTACTTAGTTCTCTGTGTGAGAGTCCTCCTTCAAATTC
Organism: Margarornis squamiger; assembly: GCA_035222235.1. Classification (NCBI taxonomy): domain Eukaryota; kingdom Metazoa; phylum Chordata; class Aves; order Passeriformes; family Furnariidae; genus Margarornis; species Margarornis squamiger. The sequence continues at coordinate 96,810,334 of JAWWTY010000001.1, read as the reverse complement.
TTGAATTTATAGTGACCTTTCCCATTGACTCTTTTCTGTTTAGAGCTGAACACGACAACTTAATAGTGTCACTAATGTCTTTATGTCAAATGTAAAATACATCTCATGTAAGAGATTATATATATATATATATACATGAAACTGTATTCTGCATTGGTATATCACAATTCAAGTATTTCTCTGGAATTTTCATTTAATACCAAAATTCCACTTTATGAACTTTCAAGTTTGGGTCATTTTCTTAGCAACCATTTTCATTATTTAATTGTGATAATCTCATTTATTTACCAGTGAGACTTTAGACTGGCAAACTTTACTCTGAAAAGGATGTTGTGCTGTGGTGCTTCTCCTGAGGTTTGATAGATCTGGTTACTGCTGGAGGAGCCATGCTTCTTAACCCTGCCTTTTGGTTTGTTAAAAAGGCTGCTTTTTTTGCGGGAGATGTTCCTCCTGTAATGTAGATGCGATTGCAACTGGCAAAGGCAGCTTCACATAGTTTAGCTTTAGACTGATCAAGGAAATAAGTAATAGGAAAAAAGTCTTCTCTAGTTGAAAGTGCTTCACACTCCGGTATTTTTAGATAAAGCCTCATTTGCTCACAGATAGTAAATATGAAATTTGCAGCTACTGGATTTTGCATTTGGGAAATGGCTCCTACAGAAAGTACAGTCTGATTTTACAAACATTTAAAAATATGGGGCAAGTTCATTGATTTCAGAAGACCTAACCATGTGTGCAAAGCTATCCTTATCCGTAAGAATTTCTAAGACAGGAATCAAAATAGGTTTTTTTTGCCTTAAAAACAAACAAAAATACCCAAACAAAAACGTGCTATCATAGTTCTTTTAAACTGAAAAGGTTGGGGTCATTCTGCATTTCAGCATTTTGTTTCACACAGGAGGCCTATTAAGTCACCCATGACTCTGTTATGTGTTTTGGGCTCTGTTTTAATTTCATTTCTTTGAATTCTCATGGCAATGTCCTTTTTACAAACATTGTGAGGCATTAATAAGTAGGCAGATGCAAGTAAATTCCATTATGAACTGCTCAGCTTAAAAGTTATAGTAGATTAGTCTGTCCTATTGTCTTATATAACCAGGTACTGAAAATGCTGGTTAAAAATTTGTTCTTTTTTTCTCTGTCCTTCATTCTGTGACATCTGCCTGCATCCTTGGGTTCTTTGTAGTAGTTGAAATACAATCTAACATACAGATTTGAACCTTTCTTCTTTTTTCAGTACTTTACACTTGTGGTCTAGCCAGTTACTGCCACTATAATTGTGTCTTATATTTAAATTAAATAATTATGTTTATGTTTTAAGTTCTCTTTCTCAACCTATCCTTTAGGAAAGAGTTAATTGCTGTGTAAAATATTTTTTGTTTACTTCAGTGATAGGAGGAACATATAGATATGAACATTCATGGCGTATTGGCAATATATTAATTGACTGTGTTATATTCATGGCTGAGTAGTGAGATAGAATATGTTGCAGTGTTTCTATTAATAAAAAATATTGATTTTAAAAGAACATGGGCTTCTTTACTGGGCTTCAGTTTAAACCCTGAATTCTGTCCCCCTCCCCAGTCATGCTGAAATTTCTTAAAAACTTAGTCTATGATTTTTTTTCTCTTTATTTCTCAGACCTTTGACTCATTTTGTATAAAAAATTGAGTCACCATTAGAAGAAAATATTCCTCAGCTACAGTTGTAGTAAATAACAAAGAATCCCTGTAAAAGACACCAGGAAAACTAGGTTAACTGCAGTATGCATTCAGAGGAAATCATAGGCAAAGTTTGTATCCACTTTGTTATGAAACTTAACATTTTTCATTTTAGATGGAATTATCTTTTTTTTCTTGCTGTAATGAAAAGGCAGCATCTCTCAGAGAACTGTTGATTTAATGCCATAATGGAAAACAGCTGAACTGCCATCCTAAACAAGGACAAGATGAATGGTTAAATTGTTCCCTTATTGTTGTATAGGTGATTAGAAGTTGCCACATGAAAATCAGTCTTTTATCATAGATGAACAGCAATACACGTTCACAACATTGCGATCATCTGTCTCTGTTTAGGGTGTGCATTTCTGGAAGCTGAACCGAATACATTCCAGTGTCTGGCCTCTGGTACAATCAGTAGTAGAAGGGAAGGAAAAATTGGTCATAAAAACAGCTGCAAAATGAAGTAGTTGCATATTAATAGAAAAATGGCATGGAAATAAGAACTGTTCCTTCCTTGTAAGAAAAGGAGCTTCCATCCATCTACGTAAACTTGAAATACTTAAGGGTCAAATCGGACGACTGGTTTCTTATGTTAGTATTCTACTTAGTGCTGCCAATCTAATTCTCACTCTATAAGGATATTCTCCCCAGTAATGGTGGGTTCATAGTTTACTACACTATTCAAATGTTGTACATAGGAACTTATATGTCATTTTTTAATGGGTGTGCAGAAATTTAAAATTGATCAACCCTTGGGGCTAGACTAGAACATAAACTTCAGTTCCCTTCTTTATTGGTAGATTGAAAGAGAATCTGTATCCATTGAAAATGTGATAATATAGTCAAATCTTCAAAGTTACCTTTCAGTAGGCAGAGGTATGTTTTGCAAAATAAAATCATTCCTCACTTAAATTTTATGCTACTAGATCTACTTCTTAGAGGGGTTGTATCAACATCATGCACTAACCTTTAGATTGAAGTATCATCACTACTTGCTCTTTTGTAAAAACCCTCCATGTTTGTATCTCATTTGAATTTGTCTCACTTTAGCTTATAGCCTTTTTTTGGTTGTTTTTATTACTTTTCCTTGCCAAGTAAGTGAGTTTTTGTAATCAGAAAGGCATTTTTATATTGCAATTAAGTCATGTCTCAATCTTCTTTTTGCAAAACCTCAGCAGACTTGGGCTTAAAAATCTAAATAATCAAATTACTTTCATTAAATATGTATGCCTTAAATGCAGTAGATAGTTATTACCATTGAGATTAAAGGGAGACCTACAGGATGAAGTCAGCAGTCTACACTGACAACATTGGAAATTGTGAGAAATTATTCTTACTGTTTTTTCTCTGTCATTTTCCTAAGTTGGTACTTTTTTTTCTTTTTTTTTTTGCTTATTCCTCACTTCACATTGTTAATTTTTTAAAATAAAAATCTCAGAATGGATTGCAGTGTTCTTAGTAGGGATGAAGTCATCACCCTTTTCTTACAAACTGCTTTCTTCTTAAATATCCAAAGATAGCATCAGTCTATTACACTGGAGTCTTCTCTTCAGTTGCTCTAAAAAAATCCCAAACCCTTGGGGGCTTTTTTAGTCATTGATTTGTAGGTCACTGCCCATTGCTCCTCTGACATTCACATACATTCTGCAGCTATGGCTTCCATTCCTTGCTTCTGTATAAGTCTGCTTTGCTCTGGATAAAGAATTTTGGTTTGAATGAAAAAGAACAGAATACTAAATGGATTTGTATGATCCTGCCTGGGTGTCTTATCCTCATTGGATCAATCATCTGTAAGGTTTTTTATCAGTGATTTTCTAATTACTTTCACATCCTTGATGAAAACATTTGCTTTACAGCATGCTGAGTTAATATGAATTCTAAAAGTGTTTTTCCTTGTGTCTTGGGTTTTCAGATTCTCTGCTCTAGTTTCTTCATTTGTAAAATAAGGATAATCTTACTTTCCAACTCTCAAAGGCATGGCACCAGTAAAGTACCATGATGTGACACAAAAAACCCCAAAACCAAACCAAACAAAACCAAAAACAAAGCCATGGGGAGGAGATAAGAGGTGACAAGAAGGCAGGGGGGAGTGAAATAAAAATAATCATGCCACAGAAATTACCCTGTAGGCCTAGAGTCAGCAGAGGCTAGTTTATACACACTTATATGTCTCTCCCATAGTCACCTTTTCCATCAATCCCTTTTCCAGAATTACAAACAAGCAGGGATTCATGCACTTATTGTACTTATTGCAGTATTAATTGTCTGAACAACACCAGAAGAAACACTGACATAGACTTACTTAAGACAAAGTCCCTTGATACTAAATTGTCAAGGAAACAAGATTTGTTGGTTGGGTTTTTTTTTAACCCAGTTGCATACAATGCATTTATTTAACTTGATGCGAGAAAAGTCTTAGGTTCTTTAAAATTCAGTGTAAACAGGTTGGTTTGTTTTCTGGGTTTGTTTGTTTTTGGGTTTGTCTTTTGGGTTTTGTTTTTTTTTTTGTTTGTTTGTTTGGGTTTTTTTTTACATTCAAATTAAGAAGTCAGGGAGTTGTGAACTTGGAAGTAAAAGGAAACTGAGAACTTAACACTTTCAGATTTTCATCTTTCTGTGTAGCTGAAAATTTCTGCCAAATGGCATGGATACAACCAAAAGTTTGAGACCCTGGAAGCAATAACAAGGAAGCAAAAGTTCTCAAATCAGCCTATAAAAATGAAAAGCCTTGTATCCATCTATCTGCTCACTGTAATGAAGATCATGTACATTTAATTTGTATTTTTTTATTTTTTCCCTAAATATTTGTGTATTTGTGTGTGTGTATGCATGTTAAATATTTCAGATCAAGCAAGCTTATAAAAAATACCCTAAGCTAATGTCCAGGAGGTTGGTTTTTTTTTTCATTACTACTCTCATTTCAGACACTATGCTTTGGTATAGGGCAACACAGATATATATATCACTGCACTGATGACATGTCTCTGCAGCTCTTTCTCAGGAGACTATTAATGAGATGAAAAATCTTGGATTAAAATAGGAAAAAAAAAAAAGAAAAACTGATTCTGTGAATGGGCTCAATGACCCACTTAGAAAAATATTTGGTGACCTGCCATGAAATAGTTAGAGAATGAAAAACGCACCATAAAAATTCTACATCCTGTTGGGAGCTCTGATATCTTCAGTACGAATATTGGTACAAAGACTTGTTGTCACAAACAGACAAATAGTGCTTGTGAGTCATTGCTTTGATCCCAAAGTAGCACGCAAACAAAATTGTCTCTTTTCATAATGCAACAAATTCAGCAAATGGTGACAAACAACTCACCAACTCACATAAAAGAACACTCACAATATCCAGGCTACATTAAAAGTTCCACTAATTGTTAGACAAATACCAATTACCTCTACCTGTTTTACTGCTACTCATGTATTCTGTATGCATTTGCAATGCAGAAGCCAAGTCCTCTGTATCTTACAGACACGAAGATCTAAGAGGGAGCTTTTTAAAAGTACTCAGCAAATTAATTTAAAAAAAAAAAAAAAAAAAAAGAACAAATTCGATAGTAAGCAGTGCTAGAAATTTTTTCTGGAGATATTATTTTAGATATTTGTAGAGATGATGGGATGTTTATTTGGCAGCACTGCCTATTAGTTACTTGTGTTTGATTAGATGCTCAAATCAAACATCTCTATGGTCCTTGCAGATGCCTGACGTAGTATTTGGGATCTATTCTACAAAAATAAAGTGTTTAAGTCAGTAAAGCAGTCAGTGGAGAAAGACAGGAAGCTCTGAAGAACTTAGGAAAGACTGTTTCTAATACGAGTTTCTGCTAATTAAGACAAAGTAACCATCCTATAGAAAGCAGACACTGCTGGGAGCTTTCCCTTTAGGAACCAGAATGATTTGCATTCAGGAGCAGGCAGTGCACAGAAACATCTGTTTCTTATCTTACCTTGGTAGTATTGGCATAAGATGTAGAAAAGCTATTTTACAGACTTAGCTCCAAAGGAGATATTCCAAGTATGATAGACTTTATCTTTCTGGGAAACTGTCTTCAGACAGGCTAGAAAAATCATGGGGCCATAAGACAAAGAGGCAGAAGAAAGCTGCATGCATGAATGATGAAAATATTCAGAGAAGGCAAAATAGTCGGAATGAAGAAAATTATTTTTTTTATTAGATTTCATTTGCATTACTCTTGAAATTCCCATGGGAAAAAACAAACAAACAAACAAAAAAACCCAAACAAACAAAAAACCCCACAACAACAAAAAACTGTGCATCCACAGCCCAGAGAGTAGATTCTGCAAGCTTCTCCCTGTTCAGCAATTTGTTTTTCTTACATTTCATCATTTCATTTTCTGGCAATAAATACCACTTAGTGGGTAGAAATGTTTGACAAAAGACAGATTTTTTTCTCCATTTGTACTTAATGAGCACTAAATATACACACAAATACACACGTGTGTATGCGTGTGTGTATGTATATGTGTATAAAAATTCCACTGGAGACCAATATGGGTAGGACACATAAACCGAGCAAAAAAAGTACAGTTCAAAGTAAAAGCAAGGAAGGGAATTACAATTTCTGTGTAATAACCACAAGAAGTTATGCAGTTCTGCAAACACATCTGTGAAATAATGTATTTGTCTATTAATTTTCTCCTTATTTCTCCCATTTTGAATGAGAACACACTTGGAGAAACAGTAGCTCTTTAAAATCGTCCCATGATATAAGTTGGAAAATACAGTTTAAAATAATCATATGGGTTTTTCAAGAAAGATGTTTTCCATCATATTTACATCCAAATAAAACTAAACAAGTAACTAAAGTTAGGAATGTTGATTGCCATAGCTTATCCTCTTCTTTGTGCCAGCAATCTAGTGAATGGGCAAAATAATCTGTTTACAAAATCAACTGGTGAAATGCTTTGATTGTAAAAGAAAGACCCTAAAGTCCTGCTGGAGTTGTATGTATCTTTAGTAAGAATGTTTATATTGTCACAAGCAGTGGTAACAAAAAAGGGCAAAGAAGGTTCAAGAAAATAGTAGAATAAGGAATAATTTTCATCTGTGATTGCTTTGTTTGTTCATATGTATTAGTTATATAAAGTACCCTTCTGATCGGTATCTAGGCAACACAAAATTGCTCCATTTTAATAGTAAAGTATAAAAGTAGGTAATCATTTTAATAGGCACATATTGCAGAAGAAATAAATGCCTGGATTACTCTTCTGTTAAGGATAAAGAGAAGGAAAAATTACATTTTTGAATAAAGGGTCAACAATCATTAGATTTACTAAAAACTTCAAAGTACAAACATAAATATGAAAATGTCCTTTAATTTTGTCTACAATGGCATAACTTGAAGAAACTTTTGTATACGTTCACCCTCACTTTTGCTTTTCTTCATTTGAAAGAATAATTTCGTTCCTATCAATGCTTTATTTACTTCAGAAGCAGCTATTTCCGAGGATGCAAATATGAAAATGAATTCACAGTGTTTTGGAGGTTTTGGGTTTTTTTATATATTTTTTTCCCCAACTTATTTAATGCTTTACAGTTTATTGTCACTGTTCTTTACAAGCAGGATAGAATGGAGTGGAACAAAAAATGTTCTGTCTACTCATTCCTTTGATATGTTTCATTCTACTGGGCAATAATCAAGGGACATATAACATGCAGTGAAAGTGCTTTTAGTGTGGTAAATGATAACTTTTTTTCTATTAGCTTTCAGACGACTGAGAGTTTCTTAATTTTTGGGTTATGTTCTTGAATACATGATAGTAGGGAGAAACATGAACTATGAGGATAGAGAAACCAGCCCAAAGAGCCCAGCCAAAACTGCAGAATATGAATTGCTAGCCTTCAGAACTGATTTACAAAGAAATAATTATTTCTGTTACTTCACTTGTTGAAAATAACAAATAGAAAATTATCGGCTTTACAATACTAATTTGAAATATCCAAAACATGAATATTTATCAGTTTCTAACCTTTTTTTTTTCCTCCAAAACAACATCTGTTTCATAACCAGAAGAATGTGGGATGAAAACAAGAAAGTTCATGTACTCAGCATTTACATTTTGTAAAATAAGATGTATGTGTGCAAATCCAAAAACAATTTAAGCTTTTCTGTGTATTTAATACATCTTTTGGGACTTTCTCTTAATCTTTTGCTATCTTGAAGAATCTGAATGCATCATAATGGTTCCAGGAAATAAATACTTGTGGTTTTATAACCAAATTTAATCACAGCTTTTCAGGCTTCTCAGATACATTTGCTGTTATGGAGAATCATTTCAGAATATCTGACTTAATCTCACTGGAATAACCAACCTAAAGTATTGAAATGGTCATATTATCAGTTATAAAATACCTCCATATTTTCTTTTGGTGCAGATTACTTTCCTTCTTCAACATTTATGCCTGGTACTGTTGGATAATAACTACCATTTTCTCAGAACTATTTTGCTAGAATTTGAGCCATACAACTTCTTAGCTTTGCTTGTTTTGTAGAGCATCTCAGTTACCTTCCAAGATATTGAGTATCATTTGCAGTAGAAATTAGTAAAGACTCACATTTTTCTGTAGTAATACACTGAGTGCGAGTGAATCAAGAGTGTTAGCTGCTCTAATGCATGCCAGCTAATACCAGCAGAGCTGGACTGATTCCACATTAGTAAGATTCATGTCAGAGATTTTGTTAGCATGTTTGATTTTCTTCAAGAAGTGTTTGTACAAATTAATGTGTGAAACAAAAAAGTTTTGAGAAGCATGTTAACTGCTATCAAAACCTTGCCTAGTCTGGACAGACAGCATCAGTCTTGCCAGCCATCCCTCTGATCTGCACAGCTTTCCAAGTGGAATCTGTAATTTCCATCTTTCTCCTAGTTTCTTTAGAGATTATTAAGTGATCACCTTCTTCCCAGTTCTTTCAACACCTCTTTCCTGGATTGGAAGATGAGTCCCATCTAACACACTTCTTTGGGTGCTTCCCTTGCTTGCCCCTGGTGACATATATCAGGAGATACTGAGGCTTGTCATGCCCTTAGAGGTTAGTCCCATTAAACTTCTCTTGTCCTGTGGAGAGTGATTACTGCAGTGCCAGTTCAGAACATGACTGCAATTCAATGTTTTAATTTGCCCTCTAGAAAAGGTGATTTCTCTTTTATTTTTCTCTCTCTCTCCCACCACTATCTATAGAAGCTTTTCTGATTATTAATTTTCCTTTGCAAAAATTTGTCCCTGTAAGGTCCTTGTACTATTTGTAACTCTCTGTTAGAAACCAAATTCTTGATAATGTGAATATTTTCTAGCAAAAAATGATTGTGCCACTTTGTTTTTGAGAATATGTTGTTATGAGTACAACAAGAGTGAGCATTGGTGAGAAGAGGTGGAGGGTTCTCTCAAAGCAACAGAAAATTAAAAACGAGGAATTCATTATTGTCAGCCTTTATAATGATTTAGTGCCAGAAAATATATATTGTTAATTAGTAGCACAGAAGAAAACATCATAAACCAAAACCAAGAATAAATATACTAGTGAGGAAAATCCCACATTACCTGGAATATTAAATTAAACAAATCTAATCAGCATTTCCTTTTCTAAATTATGAATGTAATAATTGAAAATCTAATTCATCCCTAAGGCCCAGATTAATTCTATTAAGAAACCATTATATACCACTTAGGGAAGTTTGTGTTATGGCTATGAAGTAATGGCTATTGTAGCACAAACTCAGATACCAATAGGTAGCTCATATTAAAATGTCCAAAATTTGTATGTTGATTCTTTCATCTTATTTTAAATTATACGCTTTACCTCACCTGTTATTACAACTTTAATAAAGGGGGGGGGGGGGGGGGGGGGG
>JAWWTY010000001.1:96743357-96793860 GCA_035222235.1 Margarornis squamiger | reverse complement strand
AAGGAAGGAAGGAAGGAAGGAAGGAAGGAAGGAAGGAAGGAAGGAAGGAAGGAAGGAAGGAGGGAAGGAGGGAAGGAAGGAATCCATTCAATTTTTCATAGGCAAAAGATGTTCCATTCATGTGATTTAATCAAATCAGTATCAAAGCCGCTTATTAATTTGTTAACGATAAATAACCAGCAGTCAATGAGCTATACTTCCTGGAGCAGTATCAGCAATACAAAATATAAGCTACAATACTAGACAATTAGGAAGTAAACAGTTGCAGATTTCTGAATGTTCTTCTATAATTACACCCCCAAAGTTATAGTCACGTATGCAAACACATAGAGCTGGGTGTGCACCAAGCCACCTCCAGGCTTTGTGGGTCACTAGCAGCCCTGTTGCGGGGGAGTGGACGTTCCCTCATTCTCTGTGTGGGGTATATAGTTGCTCCAGCATCATGTGAGCTCCTGCCACTCCCAACCACCCACTGACCCAATATCCCACAAGGCCCTGGACATGCTAATACACATATCCTTGTGTGACAGCCCACATGGACAGCCCCTGGATGAGTGCAGACACTGCAGACGAGGGTTCTCAGTCCAGGCCGGGGGGAGTCTGCAATGCTGTGTCACTTTGCACTTTGTCAAACCATGTCCAGCTGCTGCTTTCTTTCCACTTCTTGTCTCTCCTTTTACAAACTGTCATGCTTCTGCGGTCCTCTTTTTCGAACTGACCTTTGTCTCAGAAGACTGATTCCCTGGTTACTACTCAGTCTGACTGGTGGTCATATTTCCTTCTGGCACAATAAATTTGGAGCAAATGCCAGCTAAGACAGTTTGGGATATTTCGCTCAACACACATGGCATGCACTCACATTCCTCTTTTTCAGCTGTTGCTGTCCAGAGGATTTTGCAGCTGGAGGGCCACATAGTCACACTTCAAAATCGTTATTTAAGGGATGACAGATTTGTGCAGGCAAGAATTAAATGTTACTCTTAATCCCTTTCTGTATCATTATGTGGGAAAAAAACCTCAAGTAAAACAGAAACAAACAAAAAAGTACCTTGTTTTCCATATTAAAGTATTGCCATTCCTTACTGTGCTGCATTAAAGAAAATATACCTTCATCAAAAAAAGACAAGTTTATGAATTTAGTTTTTGTCATGTGGGGCTGACTCTTTGCCATGATGATTAGTTTTTAAATTAAGAAAATTTGTTCTTCCAGTTAATGAGAATCAGAAGAGAACTGTGAAAACAAACAAACAAAAGAATTCCCCATTTGTTTAACATCAGATATTTCACTGACTACAGTTTTATCCAGTTCACCTTTTAATACATTTGGTAAAAATTTAGAATTACAAAGATCAACCACCTTTAGCTTGATGCTGCTAGAAGAGCTAAAACATGTTTAGGCTCTGAATATTATATATGCTTTAAAGGTAACAACAGCCACTTTCTCCAGGAAGGTCATAGTTCTGATTTCATAAAGCCTTAATTATAGAATATTACAGAATACTGCAGTGAGCTGCAACAAGGCCAGTAAATAGGACTTTCTTTGACAGTCCTAAAAATATAATAAAAGCATGAGAAAAAGAGATAAAACACATCTGGTAAAATAAAATTAAAAAAAAAATACAATTATGAATTAAGGGTTTGTTTATTTTTTTCTCCATTGGTATAGAAGAGACAAAAACATTACTCTGTTCTAAGTACTGTGCTTGCCATTATTAGAGACTTTTAATGAGAAAGCAGGATCAAATGCTATTTAGCAAAACAGATATCATTTGTACTACTGCAATTGAAGGAACTGTTTTGTGAAAAATACAAGGGCTCATCAGACATTTGCTGTCATTTAATACCTATAAATAATTACTAATTAAATACTAAAAAAATTATTTTGTGTAAAAGGTGTTTAGAAGGTAATACATTTCGTTCAGTCGTGTTTAACCTCGCATAATGAAATTTATGCCACCATAATAGAGGCCATATAGGTTTTCATATTTAGAGTTTAGTCCCTATGTGATATTGCTTTTTAATCTTCAGGCAGAATTTTGCATGTCATTGTTGAAATTTTACCATAGAAAACATTTTGGTAAAAGTCTGACAGGTGTCAATGTCTGACACATGTAATTTTTTCTTTTCTCTTACCTTTCCTTCTCTTCTTCTTTCTCCATGCTGTGAACCCCTTCCACCTTGTGAATTTTCATTCTTCCTATCACCAAAAAAATTACTACACCCAGTGCAAAGAGATCTGTTACCCTTTGCCAAAGCAGGTGAAATATATTGCAAGGCCTTTTTTTCCCTAGGAACCTAATATTTCCCTTACAGTCTGTCCTAGGAGCATGAAGGTCTAGTTACAGCAGGCTCAGGTGCCTCGTGATAACAGACTCTTATTTCAAACTGCACCAGACCACAGATCTCCTGCAATCTGGGTCCCACTTCTAGCAAATTTGTCTGAACAGATAATTATCTTGGAAAAGCCTGCCAAGTGATGTCCTTGTTTCATCTTGTTAAGCAGCTGTCAGTGGTGCCTAAATCAGTAATGTCCATCTGAAAACTTGCATATGCTGTAAGGTATTTCTAATCCACTTCTGACTTAACAGTTGTCTAACAGGAAAAGGTCTGTGGGAGTTAAAGGGAGGAGCGTGAGTACATGGCTTAATGTGATAATTTGGAGGTAGCACAAGTCTTAAATGGGAATGATAGCATGGATAACTGCAATGTTTCACCTTAGTTGGTTTCAAAAAACCAAAATTCATTTCAGTCCTAATCTTTCAGTCATTTTGTTCTCAGTTGCAAGACAAGCAGTAAACGTGTCATGCTTTGTTTCTAAAATCTGATAACCACAGTACAGGGACAAAAAAAAACATCGAGCTTTCCCTGCAATTTCCAAGGAGAGAGACAAAACCTGATTTGTTCAGATAAAGTCTCCCTACCAAAGACTGAATTGATGTGGATTTACCTGTTATCTTCCTAATAAATATCCTCTGTGAAATTGAAGTGCAATTTTTTTTTCTTAGGCTTTTTCATGTTCCTTTTATTATTTTATTTTGCCTTCTTTTTTCTGAGTACATATATCCATATCACAAGTACAGTAATTTAAAGACCTATATAGTTCAGGACAATTTTGGTAAATATTTAAATTAGTGTGTTAGGGAATCTTGTTCTCAGTTGACTACTGGCTATCTCACATCTTTGCACAAAACTTATTTTCTAAGTCTTTAGACCCTATTCACATCCAGTCAAAAATGTTTAAAATAATCTGCCTGTTTTGTTGTATTATTACAGAACTATTTCAGAAAGGAAATAGAGATTCTTAATAAACATGACCTCTGCAGTAGGGAAAAGCAAACTATATCTAAACAGCATACAGAATGAGTTTCACTGCCTGTGCTGGAGACATTTAACTAGCACTGTGACCTTTAAAAAAAAAAAAAAAAATAAAAAAAAAAAAAAAAGGAAGAAGGAAATAAAAGCACAGAAAATGAAAAGATGGGAAGATGTGTTGTGAATATATAGATACCCTGTAGCTAACTCTGTGTCTGGTGAACTAAAATTATGGGGTTTTTGCCTTATAGGTTTTTTAAGTACTGGGGACCAAGCTGCAAAAGGCAATTATGGATTACTTGACCAAATCCAAGCTTTACGTTGGATTGAAGAAAATATTGGATCTTTTGGAGGAGACCCAAAAAGAGTTACTATTTTTGGATCTGGGGCAGGAGCTTCATGTGTCAGTCTCCTGACACTCTCTCACTATTCAGAAGGTAATGATCCGCTGAGCTAATAACTTTTTTTTTCCCTTTTTAACATTCTAGTGTAGTGAAAATGACAATATGAGGTACATTGAATTAGAATTACATGAGATCTGTAATTTTTGCGAAATACCTTCTAGCTAGTATTCTGGATTTATATTCGTCAACATAAATATATTCATAAGGAAAACTAAATGCTATTGCAGCATAAATCTCATGCAACAAATGCCATGGGCAATATACTTTTTCTAGCTTTATCAACAGATTCCACTGGCTCTTCTGTCAAAGAATTTGCCCTAATTAAAATGGAAAAGAGCAGTGACCTTTTTGATTGTTTACACACTCTTGGCTGCACTTCCAGCATATATTTAGATGCTTTCTTTACTAATAATAACATAGCTTAAGCTTATTAAAAACTGTATTTAACTCCTCACAAATATTGTAGGATCCCACATAGTGTTCTTAAGATTTTGATAAGTGAGCTGTGGGATTTCTACCCTCAAGATCTCGCCCTGCAAAAAAAAAAAAGCCCCAAATCCCAACAATATACAGAACCAGTACACAACAATAAATATTCCTCATGATAAGACCAAATCTATAAAGAATTTATAGAAGAAAACAACGTCAAAATATCTATTATATTTGTAAGTTCATGGCATTTCTATCACATTAAAACAGACAGGAACTTGTGACAGAAAGCTAAGCCCTAGCAAGTAGGGTGACTGGTAGATGTACCCCTTTGTGAAATACATAGAATTATGCTCAACAAGTCAGTTTATTGATACAAATAAGAGTGCAGTGAATAACTGTTGAGCAAGCCATGCCAAAATCAAGCAGATGAAACCACACTCAAATCACTGAAATTCTCTCCTGTGTGCATTAAGTAATCATCTCAAAGGTATGAACAAAACCCACATGCTTTTGTAGCTTCCTGCTGTCTTTGACATTTTGAGAGCTTAACAATAGAAACCATGTGCAGAGGACACCCAGGCATTTAATTTTAAATATAAAATAGGCCATTTTAGTGGTCTTACCAGGGAAAAACAGATGGGACAGATTCACCAGTAAGCTCCTGTTGCTTTTTAGTGCTCTGACACAAAGAAGCTCTTCCTGTCAGAGTTGAATTTCTCATTTTATTATTACATATAAAACAACCAGAAAGAACTATTGAATCTCATCTTACTTCCAAAAATATTTAAATATGTTTTAATTCAGCATATAGACAGTGTTAACACATACACAGGCAAAAGTTAACATATAGGCAGTGCTAACATATACACTCCAAATAATAATATAAAAAAAAAAAAAAAGGTAAAAAAAATTGTTGGAGTAGAAGATTCAAACATTATTAGAGCAGAGTTTTTCAAGTTATATGATGCATGGCTTCTGTGAAGGAAATGAGAGCGTGTAATTTTCATTTGACCTTTAAACTACTGAAAGGCACATTTATGAGTGTCATTTACATGGCAAAGAGGATATGATTGCTTGTAGTTGTCATTCCTTTAAAGAAATTTTCACAGGACTACAACTGTGGTGAAGCCAGAGGACTTCTATCAAAGATGCAAGAAAACTACAATAGAAGCCTGAGTTTTGTTCTTGTAACAGTAATCTGAAACCTTCATGCTTTATGTGTGTGAGCATCAAGAACATGAGATATTTTAATTAGTAGCCTACTAGAGATAGCATAAAAAGGGATCCGTGAGTAGGATCTATAGAAATTGAATAGAAATTTCAGTGTATGCATCCTTTAGTAATAATGTAATCAAAGCTTTGCTTAGTAAGAAATGCTTTTAATTTTTTTGATACATATATTTTCTAAATATCTAATTGGATTTGTATTTAAACAATTTGCACATGCAGGTTTGTTCCAAAAGGCAATCATACAGAGTGGAACAGCCCTGTCCAGCTGGGCAGTGAACTATCAACCTGCTAAGTACACTCGGATATTGGCAGATAAAGTGGGCTGCGACATGCTGGATACCACTGATTTGGTTGAATGTCTTCGGAATAAGAATTACAAAGAACTCATTCAACAGACCATCACTCCAGCCACGTACCATATTGCCTTTGGGCCTGTGATAGACGGAGACGTGATTCCAGATGACCCTCAGATTCTAATGGAGCAAGGGGAATTCCTTAACTATGATATAATGCTGGGCGTGAATCAAGGGGAAGGTTTGAAATTTGTAGACGGCATTGTAGACAATGAAGATGGTGTTTCCCCCAATGATTTTGACTTTTCTGTCTCCAATTTTGTGGACAATCTGTATGGCTATCCAGAAGGGAAGGATACACTGCGAGAGACCATTAAATTCATGTACACCGACTGGGCAGACAAAGAAAATCCTGAAACAAGACGGAAGACCCTGGTTGCTCTTTTTACAGACCACCAGTGGGTTGCTCCAGCTGTTGCTACTGCTGACCTGCATGCCCAATATGGATCTCCAACATATTTCTATGCGTTTTATCACCATTGCCAAAGTGAAATGAAACCCAGCTGGGCTGATTCAGCTCATGGTGATGAAGTCCCTTATGTATTTGGGATTCCTATGATTGGTCCCACAGAACTCTTCAACTGCAACTTTTCCAAGAATGATGTCATGCTCAGTGCAGTGGTTATGACGTACTGGACTAACTTTGCCAAAACTGGGTAAGTGTGACCCCCACACTTTCTGTTCCTTTTTTTGATAGCATACTTCTAAAATATTCAGTATCCCATTGCAATGGCCTCAAACTCTGACATTGCAGTAGTATTATAGAACTGTTATAGAACTAAGACAGGAGATAAATGAGGCTTATTCATATTTAATAGATTTTTAATTAGTGTGTTTCCTCAAACTATTTTCTTTCAGTAGCTCAGTGAGAATAATAATGCGCTGTATTTTTGGTTCAAAAAATACAACAATTATTAAGACAAAAAGCATGTCTCAGAGAAAAGGTGGTTCGCTAAGATACTGAAAAATGAGAGGCAACATGTCTGCTGCTTGAAGAAGGAATTGTCAGGCGGATAGCACTTATCTGCTACAAAAGAAAGGAAGTTCTTGTTTTTCAGTGACCTTCACAGGGATGAGACTCAGGGAGGAATTAGACCAGAAAGGCAGACACTAGAAACATTTTTCCCTCTGAGAGCTATAATGGCAATAAGAAGTACTTGACTGGAATGAAGAAGAGACTCTAATATAAATTTTGCTTTGAGAAGGTTAAAAATTTAAATTAATTCTGCTTATGAAAAAAAATAAAGACATCAATGTTTTGTTGAAATAGGGTTGTACACATCAAGGAAAGAACCCTCAAAGCAGCTTAATCTGTGAGAACTATTAATAAATTCTGTTATTTTCCTATAGCATTCCTTTAAAGAATATTACAGTGTTTTACTTGAGCAGCAAGGGCTTTTTTGTTAACCTTGAGTCTTTGGTACTGAGTTAAAACAAAGATACTTGTGGCACAAAGGGGCTATAAATCTTTTCACTGAACATTTAAATGGTGAGATTGGGCTCTGGAAACTCCAGCTTTACTGCACTGCAGTGAACGACATGCCGCTATATCAGAAAAACTCAGAGGTGCCTATTGTGAAACACTCAGGGGCTTCAGTAGCCCTTGCAGCCTTTAATGAATCCAAATGGTGTTCAAGGGAGAGGGCTTCTGCAGTCTTAACAAGAACCTCAAGAATGAATCAAGTAAAAACCAATCAAATGCTTCAGCTCAATTTGCAAGGCAAAAAAAAAAAAAAGCTTTTGTTGCACTGCATGTTAGACAAACAGGTACTTTTGCATGCAGAAATCCCACAGTTCAGGAACAAAAGTGAATGAACTGTGTTGTATTTAAATGTATTTGGCCACAAGAAGTCATCCGTACTGGGATGAGCAAACTTCGTGATGAGAGGTTGGTTTGTGGATAGAGAGTGATGCATTCTGGCTATACCACACACTCAGAAAGATGATGATATCATCATTTTGGTTTTATTTTTGTAGATGAGGTGCCACGCATACATAGAGGACTTCAGACCCTCACAAATATACATGATTGGAATTATTAGAAAGACCTCCACAGTCTCACTATTGTTTAGAAATAGTTTATGACTATTCTATGTAGATTAAGAAATTGTATTTAAGCAGCTTTTGAGGCTGGCAGGAGCTTCTTACAGTCCCAGCTGTCACCATTGCTCATAATTGCAAGCACTTTTCAGCTGTTGCTACTTGAAAGCTAATTCCAGCAAGCTATACCCACTTCTCTGGTTATGAAGCCATTGTCATACACCACCTAAAGGCAAAGCAGGTTCTTTGGAAGAGCCATTAGTCATTTCTGAAACTTTCCCATTGCAGATGAGACAGGAATGGGGTATATATTCTATTACAGACTCAGTCCTTCATAGACAGTCTGAAAGATGTCATTAGAAATGACCTCTAGCTGTAAAATTTCAGTTTTCACAAGGAAAGGAAAGAGCAACAGAATATATATAACCTTGATGGTGTTTTTTCCTTTGTTTATGTGAACAATGATTAATTTTTTCTGAAGAGTACAAGAGAATATTTGCAGTTAACTAATATCTTAAGATTACACCTCAGGTTCCTTCAATGGAAAAGAGGAGATTGTAGAACCTCAAGCCTAGACCAACAGGGGATTTCTGGGGTAACCGTTCTCCTCTCTACTCACTAACGTGCAGTCTGGAATCCATGTACACACTCAGGTCCTCCAACTCTCAAAAAGACTGATACAGTTTAAGACTGCATTGCTGGGGGCTCTGCTTTGGATTTTTTCCCACCCTATTTTTAATTGATCTTTTCCCATCCTTATTCTGATAGAACTTGTCTTGTTTGTGTTTGTACCCATGGCAACACATAAGAAAAATCTGTTAACTGATTTTATTAATCCACATTTCCCTGTAGGTGAGCCTTAAGCATTAAAAATGCAGATATATTTATTTCATTTTAATGTCTCTGAGACTTTTCCAATCTCGATGACTCTCCCACAGAGACTGCATCCAGGTATTTATTGTATAATTATGGCTCAGGTGGTTCATCATTCTGATGGACTCTGTTAGGCTTTTAATGACATGCCACCCTCTCCTGAAAAAAGACACATTGTTTAATGGGCCTACTGCCAAGGCTGGGTTTGGAGGGCAGGTCAATCTTGTAAAATCACTAGGTGTCAAAGACACAACACAGGGCACAGTGCTTTTATTGTGTTTAACTTTCAAGTCGGTTACTGAAGGTAGCAAATAGAAGGTGACAATGAAACTGTTTAATGGCAGATAGTTTGTTCTTGAAAGGAATGCCTGGATGCTGCCTTTTGCTAATCCTTTGTTCTCTACCTTTCTATGGCTCCTTTTTATTATTGTATCAATATTCTTAACAGTCCTTTTTTTTTTTTTTTTTTCCCTTTTCAAAACTATGTTTCTAACATGCCTTAGAGATAGGACAACAATTTGTTACAGGGTAGGTGTGAGATACTATATTTGAGATACAAAGATGACATGAAAATACAACTTTTAATTCCACTATGTGCAGAATTACATGTGAGAGCTTCATTAAGAGGTGCATTTAGAGCTTCAGTCTGCTGCCAGTAGTACTATCCTAATTGTAATGGTAATTTTATGCCAAGTGTTCTGTTAGTTAGGGCCATGTTACCTCCTTCGCAGTTACATGGGGGGGAGAGTGAACAACATGAGGTGTTGTGTGCCAGTCTTTCGCAGATACTCTGCCAGCTACGCTCTTGTGAAGAAGGATTTGAAGTTTCACAAAGTAGATACAAAGCCATGCTCTCATTAGAGGCATCTATTGGGTTTCTAAAAATTGCCCTCTTTCTGAGGAATTACAGTACTCTATTTTTGCTCCCATTCATCCAGTTCTACCTGCTCTGGTATTGGGAAAGATAAAGGTCTGAATGATATATCCTTGTTTTCTTTGTACTTCAGATAAACACTCCAGAGTTATTTTACTACCATTGATTCTGAAGCAAACCTGAGTGTATTTCTGAGTTATTAAGAATGTCTATCTTTTATATTCAGCTTCATCCTCTAATGGAAGATATGATTAAACTTACAGTTATTAAAGTGTATTTTCAAATCAATTATCAGTGAACACTTTTATGAGGCTGTTGCATTTCTTTTTGATATTTTTGTCTGAAGAAATAATTGTTTTCAATGGAAAATCCGTATTAGTCAAACAAAATAGTGTGCTTATGGTTCACTTTCCTTAGTAGTTATAATGGCTGACTGGGATCATGGCAACAGTGGAACCTGGTGATAAGTGAGGAACGGAGGCAAGGGAAAATATGCCTGTGTACCAGTTCTTCAGGCAGGAATGGCTGAACCATCATTAGTATTGTGACAATATTAAAAAAAAAATCAGCAGAAGAATGAAGAAATGAATGAAGTTTCTCTTTTTTTTTGTTGTTTTATTTTGTTTTGTTTTGTTTTTTTGTTTTGTTTGTTTCTTGTTTCCCCATATGGAAAAAGGAGTACTACTGAAAGAAAATTAATGATCAAGGGTCCTTTCACAGTCTTGGTGACAAACAAACAAACTCAGTATGTAACTGTGACGATATTTTGCTTTCCAGTGAAATTAGAGAAGGGCACAAAAATTAAAACACTTAAAGGGCATTACAGTAACAATTCCATTGTCCTGCTTTTGCAGAAATAGTTAAAACATAAATGGTATTTCACCATGTTATATGGAATTCCAGATATGAGAAGGCTTCTTAATTCATCATTCTTCCTATGACAATGTCACCAGATATGAAATATCCAATTCTCTCATTTGCCCTTCAGGTTAGGTACTAATCAGCCTTGTGAACAGGACTGTGTGTTGCTCTTCAGTCAGCATCCATTGTAGGCACATTTATTTTATATTGCCTGAGGAAAAAATTGATGCTTTGATTGTACATCTCTAGCCCATGAGATGTTAATTAAATGACAACATATAGCAACATCTTAAATTATGTAAAAACAGTGCAGACTGAACGTGGGAGAAAAAAAGTGACAGGTGAAATGGGATTGTTCTGCACGTTAATAAAATATACCTTAGACAAGACAAGAAAGACCATATGGTCTTCTGTCATATGGAAAAAAAAGTTCAGACATTTCATGACTGAGACATTTTTTGATGGAGAAGCAGTTTAAATTGAATTTTAAAGGTGGAAAAAATTAATAATGAGAAAGCAAAATGAATAACAATAATAATTCATATTGTTAGAGCAGTAGGATGAATAAAAAAAAAATTAAAAAAATATAATAAAAAAAGTGCCTTCCAAACAATAGATAGAATTGGGAAACAAGTTATCTAATCCATATGAGAGCCAATAATGGAAGAAGTACAGAAATGAAAATATATTGTTCAGATTATACTGTTGTCATTATGATTGCAGCAGGTTTTTGTAGGAAGGTTTCCTAGAAGCCTTTTGTTATGTATTACACACTTGATCCCCAAGAACATCTAGAAGCACAAGGGTGATGTGAGGGTCTAAAAAAGCAAAAAGGACATTTGAAATTAGGAACAGATGAGTTTTGTTGAACAGCTGATTTCATAGGAGAAATTATTGTGCATCTATGTTTTCTCACGCATACCAATAAAACTGGAAAATTTTTCACAGTAGGAGAGGCTGCCCAACTATCCAAGCAAAAAACAAGTCATAAGTTGTAACCTTATGATTTTATGAATTTTCTGCAGTATGCATAGGAGGACAGCCAAGGAAAGTAAAAATTCTCGTTGTTTATATCTACTGAATATTTTTGGCAGATTATTATTAGTCTGTAAAGCCAAGATCCATGCATTATTAGATCTTCTAAGTAGGATTGGACTTAGTTATTCCCTTTTTTTGAAAAAAAAAAAAAATATATCTTTTAGATACCAATCCTTAATATTCAGAGAGAATATTCAGACTGTTTATTCATTTATTAAGTTGGTGTCAATCGTACAGCTCTGATACCCACAGCAAAGAAATTACTTGTCTTTAGGGCTGGCTGATTTTTTTCTGTTCCTTGTTTCAATGGACAGCTTCATGCTCACACACAACCATGTAAACAAATACAGAAGTACAAGCTTACCCTCATGTAATGTTACTTTGCTCTCTTGTGTTTGGAGGAGGTGGCAGCATAATTGACTGCTCCTAATAGATAGAGTTAAAAATGACAGATGGAGGTGGAGAATGGGGGAAGGGGATGTTGTTATTTACTTGTTTTGCAGGCTGTTTGTAGAGGAGGGGAACTACAGGATCACAGAATGGGAAAGGCTGAAAGGGACCACAGTGAAAATGCTAATTTAAAAAAAAGTTTAGTTGCTAAAATAATCATCTTCTGTCATTTTTACAGGGCCAGTAAAAAAATAATAATTAAAAAAAAAAAAGTGCAAGGCCAGCTTGACTGCTCATTGAAATGCGTACTCAGCTTCTTCATTTCCTGTACTCTGTATCAAGTACAATCCACTTACATGAAATAACTTAATGAATCAGTTTTCTATAGGACCCTTCCAGAGTCTTTTGTGCTGGGAATCAGGGGGAGACAATGGAAGATTTTGTGCCATAACTCTTGCAGTATGTGGAGCTTCTGACAAGAAAAATGCTTTGCATTTTGATAATCTTGTTGAATTTTAACTTGCTTTAGAAATTATGTTCTGTACCCCAAAGTTCTGTAGAAGTAGATATATTGAAATGAGCCAGTATCTTCTCCTCTGGATTTTCTAAATCTATCAGTCTGTTCTTTAAGGACAAATTAAATAAAAACTTTATTTCCTTCTTCAGTGCATGTTAGTGTCTCTCAAAGTAGCAGCATACATCTGTTTCTGTACTGCTTGGAAGTGAATATTACTCCTCTAGTTTGAACTGGGGAAAATAATTACCAAGCAATTATTGTTTTGTTCAGAATTAACACAATTTGTCTAACTGTTACTACATAAAATTAAAACCAAATAAATAAAAAAGATAGATTAGATAGATAGATAGATAGATAGATAGATAGATAGATAGATAGATGAAATGGTAGCAGTTTCAGACCCCCTATCTTTTATATCTTATTGACATGAAAAATAATAGGTACAGTATTAAAAAAAAAAAAAAAAAAAAAAAAAAAACAAACAAAAAACAAACACCAAACAAACACAGAAACAGCAGCACACTAAACCACCACAATCACTGAACAATCATAACTAAGCCAAAATGCCAAAATTATATAGAAAAAGAATTCTTTTCACCCAAAAAAAGATATGATAAATTCTCTTTATGTACAGCAAAGATTACTCAAGTAGGCTATTAAGACAGTTCATGGGCTTTTGAAAATGGAAAAAGAAAAAAAGTTCAGATGCTTTAAAAACTGTAGTGGTGGGACTTGGTATTCCCATAACATACATAAGTGTATATTGAAAGAAAAGGAAAATATTAGAATCATTTTTGCAGGAAACAAACTAGTACCTATGGAAAAGAAAAGGAGAATGGAAAATTCTCAGGGTAATACACAGAAAATAAATAATGTAGTCTCAGTATAATATATTACAAAGTCCCAGAAAATGCTCTTCACTGCAAAAGATTCAAACTCATGCACAAAAGAATATTAAACTCAGTATTAGCAATTTTAAATTTCTGTATTTTTTCATGCCAAGAGGAGGTCATATTTAACTTAAAGTTTATGAAAATGATAAAGGTACAGATAAGCTGACAATCACAGAATCAAAGTCTATGCTGAGTTGGAAGGAACCCACAAGAATCACTGAGACCAACTCTCGACCCTGCACGGGACCAACACCAAGAGTCACACTAGGTGCCTGAGGGTATAATCCAAACCCTTACTGAATTCTGGCAGGCTTGATACTGTCACCACTTTCTTGGGGAGCCTGTTCCAGTGCCCAACCATCCTCTGGGTGAAAGAACCTTTTTCTAATATCCAACATAAACCACTCCTGGCACAACTTCAAGCTGTTCCCTTGGGTTCTACCACTGGTCACCAGGTAGAAGAGATCAGTGCTTGCCCCTGCTCTTTCCTTCACAAGCAAGTTGTAACTGCAATGAGGTCTCCCCCCAGTCTCTTCTTCTCCAGCTGAACAGACCAAGTGATCTCAGCCCCTCATACAGCTTCCCCTCAAGTCCCTTCACCATCTTTGTTGCCCTCATTTGGATAGTCTTCGATAACTTAATACTTTTCTTATACTGTGGTGCCCAAAACTGCACACAATATTCAAGGTGAGGCTGCCCCAGTGCAGAGCAGAGCAGGACAATCCCCTCCCTCGACCGGCTGGCCATGCTTTGCCAGATGCCCCCCAGGACACAGTTGGCCCTCCTGGCTGCCAGGGCACTGCTGACTCATATTCAACTTGCCACTGAACAGGACTTCCAGGTCCCTTTCCATGCTTTCCAGCATCTCATTCCCCAGTCTGTATGAACATTTGGGGTTGCCCCATCCCAGGTACAAAATCCAACACTTTCCCTTGTTGAACCATATGGTTGGTGATTGCCCAGTTCTCTAATTTGTGAAGGTCTCTCTGCAGGGTATCCCTGCCTTCCGGTGAGTCAACAGCTCCTCCCAGTTTTGTGTCCTTCGCAAATTTGCTTAGTATTTCTTCCAGTCGTACATCCAAGTCATTTATGAAGCTATTGAAGAGATGGAGCCCTGTGCAACCCTACTAGTGACAGGTCACCACTCTGATGTCACCCCATTCACTGTTACCCTCTGTGCTCAACCCATGATGCAATTGCTCACCCACCACATGATGTGTTTATCCAGCTGTGCTGGACAGTTTGTCCGGAAGGATCCTGTGAGACACAGTATCAAAAGCTCTACTGAAATCCAAAAAGATTTCATCACCTGGCTTCCCTTGATCGACTTGTTGGGTTACCATGTCATAAAAGGAAATCAGGCTTGATAAGCAGGACTTATGAAGCTGTGCTGGCTGTTACCAATGATTATGTTGCCTTCCAGTTGTTTTTCAATATTTCCCAGAATAGTCTTCTCCATAACATTACCAGGCACTCAAGTGAGACTAACAATATTTAAACGCTCTTTGTGAAATTGGATTGACTTTGTTCTGAACATATAAGGAAAAAAAAAAATGGAAAAAGAATAATTTCAATTAAATATTTGGCTTACCAATGTTGAAATCATCTCTGAGTTGTATACTACTCTTGTCTCTACTACTACATAAGTACTATAAAGCTTGTTGATCTCAGCTAATATATGTTTCATCTCTATAAACTGGAACAGAGTTAAAGCTCCCTGTCCTATGGCCATTAAACAGTTACTTCACAGCAATAATCACATGGAACTTTCAAGGAGTAATCTGTTAATGTAAATGATGAAAATATTTGCAATATAAAAAGAGTTCAAAGGTTTTTTGCCAGAGTAGATATTTGAATGAAGGACTAACAGCTCAATAAAGGAAGACTAATTATTTCCAGTTACATGTATTAGCCCTGCTACTTCATCTTTTGAAGAGTTTTTTTGTAAAATATACAGCTACTACAATTTCTTGTGTTCATATGGACTTTCAGTATTGTCATAGGAATATATATCTTTCAGATAGCCTTCTGGGAGGTGAAACACTATCCTTTCTCCCTTTTCATGTAAAAAAAAATGCACTGTACAGTAAGTAATTTTCTTTTGATTATTTATTAACACCTGTTCTTCATTTAGGGAGGGGTTTTTAACTTCAGTTTTTAGTTACTTTAAGTATTGGATGAACCATTGCCTATAGGATTGAGGGGGTTTGGGTTTTTTTTGCTTTTATCTTTTTTGGAACGGGGAGATTAATGGCTGTAGTATTGTCTGGTTTTGTTTTTTTAGAGATCCAAACCAGCCTGTTCCACAGGACACAAAGTTCATCCACACAAAACCCAACCGCTTTGAAGAAGTGGCCTGGTCCAAATACAATCCTAAAGACCAACTTTATCTGCATATTGGTCTGAAACCTCGAGTTCGGGATCATTACCGAGCAACAAAAGTTGCTTTCTGGTTGGAGCTCGTACCACACCTTCACAATCTGAATGAAATATTTCAGTATGTTTCCACAACAACAAAAGTCCCCCCTCCTGACATGACCTCATTTCCTTATGTGACACGACGTTCTCCTGGTAAATTATGGCCAGCCACCAAACGCCCAGCAATGACACCTGCCAACAATCCCAAACATTCAAAAGACACCCATAAAACAGCTCCAGAAGATACAACAGTTCTGATAGAAAACAAGCGAGATTACTCTACGGAACTGAGCGTCACCATTGCTGTAGGGGCATCCTTGCTGTTCCTCAATATTTTAGCTTTTGCTGCATTGTATTACAAGAAGGACAAGAGACGTCACGAGACTCACAGGCGCCCTAGCCCGCAGAGGAACACCACCAACGATATAGCACACATACAAAATGAAGAGATCATGTCGTTGCAGATGAAGCAGCTAGAACATGACCACGAGTGTGAATCGCTGCAGGCTCATGACACACTGAGACTAACCTGTCCGCCTGACTACACACTTACTTTGAGAAGGTCACCAGACGACATCCCATTAATGACACCCAACACCATAACCATGATCCCAAATACATTAACAGGAATGCAGCCTTTGCATACTTTCAACACCTTCAGTGGAGGACAAAACAGTACAAATTTGCCCCATGGACATTCGACCACTAGGGTATAGCTCAGCCCTTCCCCTTCTACCCTCACAAGCCACTTGGAAGAAAGAAAAAAAGAAAAAGAAAAAAAAAAGAAAAAAAAGATAAAAAAAAAGAGGAAAAAGTTATAATACCATCCATTGAACATCTTATCAAAGTCTGAAGTAAAACCAAGTAAAAGAGAAGGACAGTCATTATTTTCTTACTGATCCTTCCCACAGAAACTCACAGATATTAAAGATCAACTACAAACCCTGTGAAATGTGAAAAGTGTGCATTGCTGTTGCGATACTGCTTTAAGATCTCAGCTACTTTGCTTGAAAGTTGAGGCCAGAAGAAGTCATTTAAAATGGTGTTTCAAGTGTAACAAGCAAAGCAGAGTCTTCTGGAACACAGAGCCAGTGACTGTACAGGTGTTTTGTTTTGGGTTTTTATAATAAATAAAATAATAAAAAAGAATCTTTATGTGCCATACCATGAATGGCCATTGATAAAACAAAGACATCACCATGGGCTTTTATCCAGCATATGAAGCTGTAATCCACATGGGGAAAATAGAATTTTATTATTAAAAACAAAAATGGAAAAAAAAAAAAAAAAAAAAAGAGGAGGACTGACTATGCAGTAAAATACGTATAGTTCTGTGCAAAGAGATGACTTGCCAGCCTGAACTATATTTAAAGAAACTTTGTAAAAATGTAAATAGCTGTGAGTTTAAAATCAAATCAAGAAAAGGAAAAAAAAAAAGAATCAGCTTTTATTGATGTTTTCAGTTTGAAAAGAGCTTTTAGAAAGATTGTGCATTCAATTGTGACCTATGTGTATATACATTAGTCATATCACCTCTGTTTCCTCCAAGACCAAAGGAGGAATTTCTTCTTAATTACTAGTGGTAAACAAAAACCATGAGTTTTTTCTAACATGTTTCATTTATATGAGACCATGGTGTCATGCAGAGGATACAGTTGTCTGTGTGACCTGCGTATTTTCTCTTACAGGTTACACTAGTGCATGTTAAAGTATTCATAGGAGATTGTTGTTCTTTTCTGAAACATTTTTTCTATAATTTAATTTTGTGTTAGCCTTTGTTAAATTGCAACACAGCAATGGATTGGAAAATGAAGAAAAAAGAACACAAAAGAAAATAATTACTTGTTGAACTGAACCAAGAAACATCCAATAATATATATTCAGAGTCCAGTTTGTAGTTCTTGGTTATTGTGATACATTAGGAAAAGTTTTGTGCCCTGACAAGAGCAATGAAAGCCTGTGTTTTGGTCAGCCTTCTCTGAGGAAAATTAGCTCTACATTCACCAGCAGTTGCAGTGGAATCCCAGCTGAGAAAGCACCTCCTTAGCTTTGCTAAACAAAATAAAACCACAGCTTGGAAGTGGGGAAATGCAGGGTTGGTTGGCTGGCTGTTTTTCAAAGTGTTCAGAATGATCAGTGTGTAAAGAACTTCTCAGCCCAGTATCTTGATTTCTGCTTTAGAGTGTACCTGTCAGAAAATGCTTATTTTGCTGATTTATTGCACAGCAGTCCTGTAGTCAAAGAATATCATGGAGAGAGAAGCAGAGAGATCATCAGCTGTTCTGCATCTGAACAGAATTGAAAATCCCAGAGAGCATCACTCTCAGGAAGGGCAAAATTATTATGTATTTATTCCCTTCTGCCCTTACTTCACTAGAAAAGCAGGGGCCAAGCAGAGCTATCAAAGTAACTTAGCAGTTTGATTCAAACAACTGATTTGAATGTGAAAAGCTAGAAATTAGTTCTCACAGATGAAGATTACATTATATTTTGTCTTTGAAAGTTACTCCGTCATTGAGAGATAGTAACCAAAGATCTTTGAACAAATTGGTCTGCACTTGAACATAATTATCCCAGATGTACTTTCTATTATTAGTCCACAACTACACTGCATCAATATCATATGTCCAGTGAGTATCTAACACAAGATGCCTTGTACCTCTTCTTGTTTTCTACAGTTTTTGGTTTCAAATAAAATACCTTGGAGTAGTCGCCCCTACAAATAAAATCAAAGACAAGGTGATTCACTGAGGTCTATTCATCTGCACAACTCCTTGTTGTAGCAGGCAATAAAAAAAATTCTGAATGAAAGAAGTAAAAAGTTAATGACATGATAAAAATGCAACATGTGGCTGATACAATCCTTTATAAATGTACTATAAATCTGACCTGGAAGCTCAGGTTGGAATGTGATAAAGCAGCAACCCCAAAGTACAACTAGTAGAAACTGGAAAACTGCTTTGTTTTTTTCACTGATTCATCACATATTATCAATTAATGCTGACTCTATACCAGGCAATTTCTACCAATTATGTAATGCCTCAGCTGAGATGCAGCAGTTCATAACTCTTTAAAAAGGTTATAAAAAAAAAGAAAAAAAAAATGAAAAAAAAAAGGTAATGATGCTTGACATCATAATCAGTTGGGTATGTTTGTAATGTGAATTACAGTATTTGTTTAGTACTTCCAATTGTCTTCTGCTAGCAATATGTACAGTACTGTGTCAGGCTTGTGACATTTGGGTAAAAAAATGTTCCTGTAAGTGAATGATTTTAGCTTTTAAAAGTAATTACAATCAAGTTGATTTAATAATTTGATACATCTGGACTGATGTATGATTTATAGAGGGAACGGATTTATAGGGTCTTCATAGAATTCTATAATAATGATATCAAAATATACTTTGAAACTGTAAAAGAAAAACAAAAGTACTTTCCCAGGCTTATATTCTTGTCCTTATGAGGCACACAGGGTTCAATGGTTTCTTCTGTTATTGTTTTGCAATTTTTGTTTTTTGCCTTAAGTAATGATAGAAGATATATATGGCTGGACACATATGTATAAACTTTTCAGCAGCATTTTTAATAATAAAATATCACAGTATTTTCTAATGCTTTGTGCAAATAACTACGTGTTCATCCTTTTGCGTAGAAAGTCTTTCAGAGGTGTGTTTTCTGCCCCATCTCCATTTCGTTATCTAATGTAAACAATGCCTTGATACACAGTATAGAAATATTAAAGTAACAGAGGTTGCACTTTTATGTTAGCGTTGAGTTTTCATGGCCTTTGTAGTTCTATAAGCCTGCCAGTAAAAGGAAAGCAACTCAGACCATGAAGACATAAGAGAATAAGCTCTATATATTTATTATCTGTATGCACTGCAATTCCCATTGAAGCAATGGTTTAATTATTTTCTTAGTATTTTCTGAGGCACTGACAAAAAAGCTTGGGTAACCAAATTCCCTTGCTAGTGTATAGCTTAGCAACTGAAAAATATATCTTCCAAATTAGGGATCAAAATAATGCAGTTCAATCTAATACATAGAGCCTCCACAAGTAAATATACTTTCCTTTTATATTTTAAATTTAAATAAGCAATGAATTTTGTTAGAAAAAATATGTAGGTGTAGCAATATGTGTTACTCATATATATTTAAGGTATTTACATATATTGCAAGTATGTCATTAATACCATTCTTCCTTCAAAGGCTAAGTAAATAGTTTGTTCTTTTATGATGTTAGATTCTGTTTATCAATGAGGTTTCCTTTCACTGGAAAGGTACATAGACATTTTAGTAATTTGAGTTGGGTATTGTTTGCTTTCTATAACTATTCTGCTGAATAGAGGTACTAACAATAATGTTTGAAGAATTTTGAGCGTAATAGTGAACAGTATTTACAAAAAGAAAATTCTGAATTATTCATATCAGATTTTTGATATGACGAATCAAGCTTCTGAGATAGAAACATGTGCCTACTGACCTAATCAAGCATCTTGAATTTTGAATATTGAAGTTGTATATAAAGCTTTAGCAAATAAACTGCAGGTTTATAGTTGTTCAGCAAATATGTTTAATTGGAGGTACATTTTGAAATTCCACAGCTTGCTTTGAAGTAATTCATACACAAGAAAAGGGGTTACAATTGTGTCATTTCTGTGAATTGTTCACCTTCAATTGCTGGGTGAACTCAATAAATTAGCCTTTTTTTTCAGTTAATCAGATTCACATTTAAAAGAAGGAAAATCTTCAGAACTTTGTTCATGTTAACTTAATATTGTGTTGTTTCATTCCTTTACTGTCTGAAATATGAATCTGCAAATTAGTATGTTCCTATTTTGACTTTGCTAAGAATATGACAATTTAATGGTATTTAATATCACATAAAAATAATTTGAAATAATACCATGACAATTATGTGCTTGTCTCAGATTTGTAGTTTTACATTTGTATTATTTAATTACTGTCAACTGTTTCTCATATTTTCATCTACAGCTGTTTGACATCACAAACCTCATCAGCTTGAATCTCTCCAGATGCCATTAGCAGCTGGTAAAAACTGGGATTTTCATCCCACTAGAAATTATGATATTATATATTTAAAATCATAATATTTTAAAATGCTTCTCAGCACATCAAATTAGCCTGAAAATTAAGATAGTAACCTTTTATTAAAGCAAATAAAAATGAGAAAGGTGTTTGGAAATGTCTAAACATCTTGTTTGAGCTGTAGTGTAATAAATGGCATTTGACTTTGGGATGAAGTTTTGATTCAAGCCATTTTGTTTGATGTTCCACTGTGGGCACCAAGGTCCACACTGTGTCTTCTAAAAGTTATGTAAGCTATGTTTTAAGGAAGTTACATTTTCTCTGTCTTTTATAGCCTGCCCTAATTACTTTATCCAAATTTTGCCATGTTAGAGAAAACCCAGATCACCCAGGGATGATGTAGGCACTATCCAGTCACAAAGTCAAAACCAGGGAACAAGTTTTGTCATAAACCAAGTGAACTGCAGCTCCCCTGAGATACAGTGGTAATTAAGGAAAATATGCATTAATATTCTAACAATTCAAATGTAAAATAAACATCTAATAAATAAGGGACATTCCATCTTTATCAATGGAAAGTTCACAAATTTTTGTAATACCTACATTTTCCTAACTTCATTTTGCACCTTTTCCCACAAAGAATAATAAAGCCTTTTCAGCCAGTACTTTCTGGAATATACACATATATAAATGAGAAATAAAGTAGATGACATCTTTTTGTTTTCCCTTCTACATAAAGATCCTTGGTTTCTAAAAGGATAAAAGGTTCTTCCTCTAGTGCCTATTTCAAGACTTGCAGGTTATCTAGGTGATTCAGAGTAGTCCCATTCCCAGGTGTCCAAGATTAAGTAAAAGCTGGACAAAGAACTGACATTGCCTTTGACTTTGACTACACAGCACAGTTGTGTTTCTCTCCAACAGCCAAAGGTATGACAAAAAAACATAGAGAGCTTTATCTAGGCTCTATTTTTAAAATACTGCATTTTTAGAGACTATTTTGTCTTTTTTCAGCTTTTGATGTATGATGTCATGCTTTTTGCTGTACCTAACTCAAAGCCCTCGCTCATTTCTGGTCATCTCATATCTTTTATCTCTTACTACATCAGATATTTCCTTAGAGATACAGATATGTTTTCATGTGTGTGTTTGGTTGTTTTTTTTTTTTTCTGTCACAACAGTTAAGTTTGGCCTCAGATTTGTTCCATTCTGTTCTGTATGTCTGTGAGAGAGCATTTTTCATCTGACATTTTCCTTGGTTGCTTTCACTGTTTAAAAAGTTCCCCTGGAGGGGTATTTACATGGCAGTATTCCTCATCCTTGAAATGCATTGATCTCTATGGCTATCTACATTTTGCACCAGCCTAACAGCTTTGCTTTGACATAGCGTATGTTGTAGTGGGAAGTGCCAACTTGGAGCCAGGCTCTCCTGTTACTCTGTAGTTTTTATTATTGCTATTATTCAGTGTTGGCATTTGTTTCTTTTTTATATTGATCTTTAACTAGAAGTAAATTTAATTAGTATGGCATTCTATTCCACAGCAAGATTTCTCAAATCCTACATTACTCATAATTCTTGCTTAGATACAGCTAATTACACTGCACCATCAAAACAAAAACCTTTCCAAGCCATTATTTTTTCCTGATTCTACCATCCATGCAAACTAATAGGGGGATGGCACAGCTAGCCTTGTATGACAAGAATTCATGGTATGTTGCCTTCCACTTGGTGGGGACTTGTTTCATAAATATGGGAAAATAAATACAATTAGCATTTTCATGTATCAAAATTTAATTACATGATGACAAAGTTAAGAAAGACCCAAGCAAAATTCATAGAAACTGCATTAGTGTCCTGCACTACTGGTTATTTTACAGAGACAAAAATTAGCAGATCAATAGAGAGCAGCTGCATGAGTTGTTAGTAGACTTTATTCAATGGGTATCTCACTTCAGGAACTAGAGTGGAATTTGAGGATTTCAGGAAACGAAGAAGATATTGCAAAAGTATTCTTAATGAAGTTCTTCTTTCTAGAATGCCTAGCAGCAGCGAAACTACAGGGAGAGTGTTTTAAAATATATAGGAAGCAAATGCAAATTGTTCCTAAATGAATTTGACAGGAAGAAATATGATACAATGTGATATGAAATGACCTTAAAATAATGTGATGGATTTCTTCTGTGTTAAGGGCCAACAGAAAAAGGAAAACCATCTCAAAGCATACATTTTTACAGGGACTAGTCACGTGAAATCATCGCAGATAATGAGACTATAATGAGATTTTGAACAGAGATGTTGTGTCATAATGTTATACCGTATGGATTTAGAGATGTTGAACAATGCTCATCTGGGTATTGAGAAGTATAAAATTAGATCCCACGATGCTCTACTTTAGCAAGACAACAGTGCTGCCATGGTAGGTAACACAGCAAGGTGAAATGTGCACTTTTTTCAGGGAACGACGAAACATCCAACTAATTTTAGTCTAAGAAAGACAAAGTGCCAGACTCAATAAACAGGGAATAATGACAAGCCAGGCACAGGTCCAGCCTGGAGAACCATCTTGCATATAGAGGCCAACAAAGAGGTTATCCTCCATATCTTCTTTTTGCTTTATTTTCCTTTGGCAGGGGAGAGGCATAGAGAGAGAAGGTCCCTGGAATATGCTCTTTTCCAGTAACCACTGGCCTTTGAGCCCTCAAAAATCACCAACATGATATATGTGAAAGGTCACTATAAGCTGGAGCTGGGACAGAGAAGGAAAGAATATGAACTGTTTACTTATTATTAGCCATTTTTTCTCTTCTCAGTGAAGGACAACAAAGAAGAGGTAAGGGATGAAGACAAATGTGCTGCCAGCTTCCTCCAGTACTCTGGAGAAGGCCAGCCAAGCACTTTACTCAGTTTTCAATAAGGCTGACAGCTGGAAAAAAGCAATGGAAGCACCCAAGGAGCAGTGGGTAGTGAGGGAGTTGCTGAAGATGGCAACAGTCATCTGCTGTGTTGATTTGTGAGGGTTGAATGTCTCTGACCCATTATAATGGGTTTATTAAAAAAAATTCTATGCCGCTCCCCAGACTGTAGATTCTGCACCACTTATATAGCAGAAAGTCAGTAAGAATACAATTAAAAATTAATAAAATAAAAATTTAATTACCAAAAATTAAAGCTCTCATATGTGTAAGAGAAGTAATACTCAATATCGCCTTAATCTTGTGATCTGACTACAGATGTGTTTCTGTATCTCCAAATCAGACACAACAGAGAGTTCTGATGGAGGCACCAGGATAAATGATCAGCTGTATATGCACATAGCTAGAAAGTGGTGTACCATTTGCAACAGCTCTATAAATTGCTGCTTCAATAAATTATAAGTTTGAAGATACTTACCTTTCCTTGCTGAGTTTTTGCAATGAAAAATAATGTGTACCAAGGACACATGGAACAACTGCCTGGAGCTCTCAGAACTGCAGCACAGCTAAAGAAAAATGAAGACATAAGTTGCTGGAACTTTGGACAGCTGAAACGTCTATTAGAAACTTGGTCTTCTTCATCTCCTATTGCCAACAGTCCATCCAGATCTTATGTGTAATGAATTTTCCAGTGAAGAACTGTTTTTTTTACTCCAGAAGGCTGCCATGTTACTAGGGACTAATACAGATTGAACATGAAAAATATCTCCTTGGGATGGTAATATCTCCGTGACTGCACTGACCTCTGTAGAACAGGTTAACAAACTTAGCTATCAGCAACTAATAGATGACCAATCATAAACAGACGAGCCTATTCAGTAAGTACCATGTGAGAGAATACCAACCACAAAACAGAAATGCAGATAATTCCCTTTAAAAGTTCACTGCAGTATAGAAGCACTTCAGCTTCCAAAAATACATATAAATCTGGCATATCACATATAATAATTTGGAGGTTGAGAGTAATCCTGAAGGAATAGGTAAACACATTTTAGTGTGTTGCACTTGTGCATTTGTACTAAACTGACTATAATTCTCTATTTTGATCTCAAGATCTCATCTTGGCATTATTTTTTCAAGTGGAATTATTTGGTTTTTTTCTCTTTTTGGAAAGGGGTTTATGCATTCTGAAGTTGTAGGTTTACTGTCATGTCTGCTTTCCTTATAAACAGAGTAATTAACAATGGGAAAATAATTTCAGCCATCTCAGTGATTGCCTAAAAAAGAAAGTAAATTTGTTTGAGTGACAATATATTTGACCATTCAACTTTTTACAACTGCTCAATTATGACTGTAAGTCATAAGAAATTTAGCATTTGGTTTCAGAGCAGTTTCTGCATTGCAAGCTTTGAAATGCTATGAAAATAGGATAATATAGGATATATAATTTGGGGAAAGAAGGTTTCTGGTAGACTATCTCGATTATTTTAATAGGCAATGATGATTTATGATTTATGATGATTTGTGTGCAAATACATTACCTTTATAGGAACTTATGCTAACTAACACTTGAATCTAGAAGGCTGAAAATTTAGGCATCTGGGATGTATTTCTACATCTATCTATATATGCAGATATATTTATGACATATATGTATGGTTATTATATGCTTCCTCGCTGCAAATTTTCAGCATCAGATTAAAAAAGCTATTTCAGTTATTTGCAATTCTCAGAATATGAAAGATACTAATGCATTTCACAGGTATTTTGGAGTTGGTCCTTTTTAAAACTTTTTTTTTTCAGAGGTATACATATGCCTTGGTTCTGAAGATGCACGCACAAATGCAACTGAGGGAAAGGCGAGAAGATTACTTCTCGTCTGTTTTCATTCACTTGGTGAAAATAACTCCCCAGCTGCAATAGTTTGGTTGCAGAATGTAGTCATCAGTTCTTCCTCAGAGAAAAAGAATGAATCCCATTCATCTGTAAAAAATGAGGTTACAGAAATGTGGGTAAAAGCAAGTTATGCAGAATGGACAAAGGCGAGTCAGGAGGATGGCAGGAGCTACAGAAGAAACGTGGCTGTTAACCCAGGACACATGAGGAGCAGCCAGGAAGTGGTTTGAGTCTGAATCAACTGAACTCAGAAGAAGTATAAACCAGAAACCAGGAAAATGACCAGAAAGCCCACAATGCTGAGAATAAAAGTTCAGAAAACAGCACACAGGACAAAGACATAATACTCGACTGCCAAGCTGTGTTTGCTTTAGTATTTTTGTTTGGTTCAGGAATGTACTGTTAATGGAAATCTGCCAATCCACATTTATTAAACTTTCCTCACAAACTAAACTTTGTTTTACATTGCAAGCGATCTTGGAGCAGATGAGACGGATTGCTTTTGCAGGTATATACTGAAAGACACGATTTAGGAATGCACCCCATGCCTCCAAGCAAACCACTGAGATTTGTGGATGCAAACCATTCTCTGACACTTCCCCACATCCCTGGCACCAGTCCTGGTTGCTCTTCTATTTAACAGACTCGCAGTTTAGCAATATGGTCTGTGGGTATAAAAATGACAGTCTTTTCCCACCGCATCAAGGCTAATTCATCCTGTTGTCTAAGTTCAGTTTATGGCGCAGTGCTTTTGATTTCAGTCCCAAAATGCGTACAAAACTGCCAAGTCCTAAAACCATTTACAAAACACTTGCTCATTTCTTAATTCTGCTCAACACTCTGAAAAAGGGAAAAGGCAGGTCCTACTATTGACTTTGCAGATTATACTGATGAAAGGATATTTCTTTTCTCTTTTAAATAAAGCAGGTACAAATTTAGAACTAAATCTAATTGTGCTCCTGGTGGTTTAAGGATTCAGCAGTACAGTGAAGTTTACTTGTTGTCCACTTAAGAATCTGAAATAGTTTGTAAAATATTTTAGTGAGAAAAAATGCACCCTTTGTATTATTGTATATGTTCCTAACACTGATCTAAAATGCCAGATACCAGCAGATGTTCAGAGTGGACATATTCAACAATATATAAAACAAACAAGCAAACAAAACAAAACAGAACAACAACAACAAAAACCCAAAACTTCTTAACTTTAATTTCAAAAGGGTTTTATTTTTTAATGCCTCATTTGATTTTAATCTGTTTGCATTATCAAATCTACACACTGACTAGCATATTTTTTTAGAAGTGTTATTCTATTTACTTTGGCAATTGTTTTCATTACAACATATTGGGGGGATAAAATATCAATTTCAGTGTTAGATTTCATGAGTGTTCCCTGCTTACATCTGCTAAGTAAATATTACAGCCACGGACAACAGATTTGTCACTCCACTCTGCAAAAAACAGATGGGTATGTTTTCTGGTTTCTTTTTTTAAGACAAAAGACTTCTGCTTCTAAGGTAGGCTTTTTGATATTTTAGTCTTGGCTATTACAGTTAAAATTGTCTGTGTTAACTAAGAAATGAACAGAACAAAACATTCTTTTCACAATTCCATGATATCAGATTGATTGAGAGACCTCCTAAAATATCTCATCATGTATTTCAAATCCTAAACTTTGAGATTTTCTCAGTTTAAAAATCTATAAGAACATACCTCTTTCAACCTGTAAATTGACTTGCAATAGCCTCTTTTAACAAAAACCAAACCAAACAAACCCAACCAAAAATATTTACATATTTATGGAGGAAGAAACTGTAGAAGGCACCCTAATCTTGTAGAAAACAAAACTTGCACCTACTACTGAATCCAGTCCATATCAAATATGGTAGCCAGTAGTCTAAAGACAGATTTTCTATTGTCTTCAAGAATACAAATTAACAGAACTATTTTTAAAATAGATTATCCTTGTGGAGTAGGATAGAGATTAACTTTTTTTCAAATACATTTTTTAAATATGGTACTTTAAATTCCATTTAATCTCTTTTTTTTTCTTTTTTTTTTTAATTCACTGAATAATGATTTTAGTCTACTGGATAATTAAACTTTGAAAGGCTCTCAGAACTTCATATAGATGTGAAATCTTTAGAAGAAAAAATTTATAGAAATCATCAGCTTACAGAATCAAAGTAAAACAGCTGTTTACATAGAGTTACTATGTTTTATTCTCTTGGTGAAATTGCATGAATTAAAAAATTTCCATTGAAATGTGGTAGAAAAAAAGGAATGTTAACCAGTAGTAACATAGCTGCATTGAGTTTTGAATGTAATTGTGAATGAGAGAGTCAGAATATCAAATTATCTTGGTTAAGAAAAATGTTTCATTTTAGAAAATCTATCTCTCCATGCAACATTATAGGAATACAGGGGCTGAAAATACAATTTACGTAAAATTACTTTGAATCAAGCAAGAAAATTAAACATGAATATCTTCATAACTGAGTGTCATGGGTTTCTGTGGCTTGGTAGGTCAAACCAGCAGACTAAGGATAACATTTTATTTTCTATATTGAACAGTTGAATTATGTCAATTTGATCATTATTTCATTCTGCATATCTCAATCTCACATGCATAATTTTTTTTATTGCAATGTTTCAATGAGACTAATTTTCTCAAAACTTATTTTGAGGTATATTGAATGAAATAATAAGAAATGGTAATGTAAAAGAAATAAAACAAAAAATGAGTAAGGTGGTTAATAAAAGTAAGTAATACTTGATAATTTTAATTATGGTTATATATAAAAAGTGTGAAGCATTGTAATACCTCACATAAAAGCTGAAGTAATTTAAATAGACTTGACCATTGCTCCATTCTGGTTCAACTGCAACCATCCTTCAAACTATTCTCATCTGTGAGTGAAGAAATAGTTTTCTGATTTTTGCTCTGTGTACCCTACTAACACCTAGCCTAAGATAAAGAGTAATGGGATAGGGAATGGAGAACCTCACGGCAGTTCTGTCACCGTGCAGTCATTCATCTGTCAAGGAGAAATGGAAGAACAGAAAAATGTGAAAGGAGTCTAATTCTGAGGGAGAAGAGGCACCCATGGACATAGGACGTAGGAGAAGAATAGATATGGCACTGTTCTTGGAGAGAGAGGTGCTGGGGCAGAAAAGATGAAGGGCTGGGGTCTAGAGTTTGCAGCGTAAGAGCCAATGGAGAAACTGATAAGGCAAGATTGATTTGCTGTATAGGTAAAGAATTATTTTTCAGTGATGGAAATGGCTAATGTAGGTGTCAAATATTTCTTCAGACTACTATAAACACAAAAAATTGTGGATTTGCAGAAGGTAAAATAAACCACATTCATGCTCAGCTCTGATTGAAACAGGGAGCTGAACCTTTAAAGGTGGGAGGCTGTAAGATATGAGTGTATGCAGAGTGGGACAAGAACTGCACCATCTGAATATTTTCATGGATATTTACATCTGTAATGGTTTTCCCTGGCACCAAGCAGAATGAGTGATCCAGTAATGCACAGACTTCATGTAGCAGACTAGTCTGAGTATACATGGTCTTCAGCATCAAGTTAGGCAGGCTAGTAGCCTTTCCCTATGATTTCTGTACTCAGTGAATCCATTTTCTAATGGCCCATTCCACCAAGAGTAATTGAAATGACTACAAGGACTTTGAGGAGAGGAATTGAAAATAGAAGGTGCAGTCATGGACTGCCTGTGTCAAAGATCTCTGAGGCAGCATTCCGTGAGCTCAGTATTTGTGTTGAGATTTCACTATGAAAAAGAAACTGCTGTTGGGACAGTAGGTAAAGATACAAAAGAGCTATGACATAAAAACTCAGAGTAGGTGAAAGCAGAGTTTACATTTACTGGGGTGCAATAATAGCCGTGCATAGCAAAACAGAATAATGAAATATAATGTAGGAAAGAAATCATGATGGAGATAGCTATTAGAAAATATTATATACAAAAAGAGAAGAACAGAAGACTAGAAATAAAATAGCAGCAGAAAAGCCATTGGGCTGAAAAATGTTCTTGCATTCTTTCTCTTACATTTAGGTACCTGTCATACAAATGTTATACAAAGGTGTATAACCTCTGTGTTTAAAATTTGTATAATGTGTATGTAATAGCTATAGCAATAATGGGTAGCAGAGGGTGGTGAAATGTAAATATTGTGAAAAGGTGAAAATGTTATAATACTGTGCAAACTGCACATTATAAGTGATCTAAGTATATGAGTTCTGGCATTGCCCAGACTAGTTCTTTTTTCCTATCTCTTCTGCTAACATGTGGGCTGTAGTGGAATTTAGGTAAGATTGGTGAGTCAACAACTGCACAGTCTAGGTGTTCCATTGAAAAGGTGAGTGACTGTAACCAGAAGAGATAAAAGGAATTTTAGTTCTCTTTAGAAAAGAAGGTACTGTGTTCTGCTCAGAGTTTTTCTTCTAAATGTACAGAATACTTTCATGTGTCTTCATCATCACAGTCTCATTCTTTTCTTAAGAGGTAGAACGTTATCATATCTTCTATATTAAGCACTACTGAAAGTCATCTATTCCAGCACACACTTTGTGAATAATAAAATCAGCATTCCTTTTACAAATATATGGGTTTTTTCCTTTCTAATTTCTAACTGTGGGATGTTTAGGTGAAAGAGGGAATATCTAGTTCCTGATTCCCATACTGTATTTTCATTTGTTGCTCTTCTGAGAACAAAACACTCCAAAGATGCAAGATTCCTATCTTTTAATGTTCTTCACCCATTATGCTATGCTATGCATCTAGTACTTAATTGCCCTTCTTTTCTTCCTTTTCCTCTGTGCATACACATAGAGGTACACATTTTAATCTAGCCTTGGGTTAGCCAGATAAAGAATAGTTGTGGATTCAAGGACACATCGAGAGGCAGTCTGGACATAACATACGTGACTTGGTTTGTTCTGATTTCCTTGTTTTCTTGCAACCACTACCTTAAGGGACCTATTAGATGGGTCCCAAGGTGCTCCTTGATGCAGTGCCATGTGTGAATAGGCCCGTGTTGGTCTGTCAGGGGTTGTGTTGGCCATAGTCTGTAGTTGAGGAAATTTCCCCCTTATCTCTCTAAGAGGATGAAAGTTCTAATTCCTTGAACTGAACTACTTTAAAAACGCCTTCTTTTCCTTTCCACCTCCTTCTTTTTATATTACATTTAAGTATGTGCTTCAGAATTAGGTACAATCGGATAAATCCCTGTGTTCATTCAGTTATCTTAACATGTTTCCTCATACAAAGTCAAATGAGCAAGTAACATCCAGACATAAAGCTTGCAAGAACTATGTGCCTGTTTGTAACTTTGGAAAGCACATTGTATTCTTCTGCAAAGCTTTAATTTCCTTAGTTTTTTAATCATAGTTGTGCATATTGGTCTAAATATCTGCCCTCTAATACCAATAGCAATATTTCCACTGAATTCAACAATGAGAACCAAGAACAATACTCATGCTTTCTTAAAAATAAGACAAATGTGTAGCAGTTGCTTGTCATTTCTAAATTGAATTTGGTTGTTTTTTTTGGGTTTTGGGGTTTTTTTTGTTTGTTTTTTTTGGGGAGGGGGGTGTTTTCTGTTTGTTTGTTTGTGATCTTCCTCTCTGTTAGAAGCTCAAAAAATACATTCAAACTTTAGCTTGTCCTCTGCAAAAAATTTACAGTTAAGACAATATTTACAATGAATTTGCAGGATTTAGATACATCTGTCTAAAAAACACTTTGTCATCAAGTTTTGTATTAAAACTAGTAAGAAAATTTGTTAAGAATGAGTTCTCTAGAAGTGTTACTCATCTATCAAGTTGCTAATTATAAATCATATAATAGTTGGAATCATAAATTTGTCACTGACTATTGGGAGCAATGTTAGTTAATACAAAATAAACCCCATTTTTTATGAGCACTTTGCTAGATAAAGTACTATAGGAATGTCAAATTCAGAAAAGACAATTAAGCCCCAGGAAAAATCTTATTTTTCAGAGAGTTCTTCAGACTACTTCTCTGACACCAAAGAATAATATATTCCAGTGTTAACAAAACTGTTTCATTTGGGGATTTTTCGCGGTTTGTTTGTTGGTTTGTTTTTGTTGTTGTTGTTGTTGTTTGCTTTTGTTGGTGTGTTTTTGTGTTTTTGGTTTGGTTTGGGTTTGTATTTTTGGGTTTTTTTTCTGTTTCTTTTTTTTCTGTTTTTTTTTTTGTTGTTTGTTTGTTTGTTTGGTTTTTTTTTAATTCATCAAAGATTTCCTATTTTTATAAGAAAGATTTCCTATTTATACAAGAAATCGCTTAGTTGGATACATATTCATAATTCCAACTTTTCCTAATTTTTAGTAAAAGGGGTTGACTGACATGTGAGGGACATAAAAAAAATCACAAGATTAGACAATATACAAATTAAATGTCACTTTAAATTTTAATAGAGATTTGCTTCTATCAGTGTGTTTATTTTACCATTTAGATTAATTTCATGCATAAATAACGTATAGATGTTTGTAAGAATTTCCTAGTCTATTTGAAAAAAAAAAAAAATGAGGAAAAGTGGAATGATAAAATGATTGAACTTTTATTACACTAGAAATTTTTCATTGAACTGTATTCATATTGAAATTTTTCAGTATATTTTTTGCAGAAATAAAACAATAAAACTTGGTTATCTTTGGAAAATATGATATCAGAGTGACCTTGATTTTTTATACTTTGTAAAACCAGAGCTCTGTTTTTTAAAAAAAAACATAAGACATAAAGAAGACCAAAATAAGTGAACTAGAAATTTACTCAATTTGTCCTGTAGATTATGCATAAATCATGCTTATTTGGCCAAAAGAATTAAGCTACATTAAAAAAAGAGCAAAATGCTGTACCAAAAAAACCGGATTCACAATCATAACATGATATTAACAAACCCAAATTATACCATCACTTACAGACAAGTGCATTCTTAAAAACTTCCATACAAGTCAAAAAAGAATACAGGAAAGAAAAAATCCAACATGTAGTAGTTGGTGTATCTCATCAAATTATAACTGAAAAATTAATTTAAATCTCAAAATGGACAAAAGAAGAAAAATCACATATGGCATGATATTAATCTGAGGCTTGAATGTTTGTTTCCTTCAAAGTGAGCAAGATGATTTTTTTTAAAATTATTTAAAACTGTAATAAATTACTGTCAGCAAAACAAGAACTTGAGTGTTTCCTATGTGACACCAGTCACATACCCAGAAAATTGCCCCTCATTAACTAGAGTACATTTTCACTTTATGTTTCTTATGTCACAGAAGAGGTTGAAAGGTGGGTTTGATTTGATATGGACATTTATGCGACAATAACAGTTAATATGGAAGTAAA
The DNA here is from genome assembly GCA_035222235.1 of Margarornis squamiger. NCBI lineage: Eukaryota > Metazoa > Chordata > Aves > Passeriformes > Furnariidae > Margarornis > Margarornis squamiger. Next base: position 96,760,979 of record JAWWTY010000001.1, on the reverse strand, counting down.
ATGGAAGGAGCAAAGTAAACCTAGTTTGTGCAAGAAAGGTCATGGTACCTTTCCTGATTGTGATATTAAAACAGAATAAATCACTCCATTGAGATGAATGGAGCTTTGCCTATTTATGGCAGATGAAGATTTGCCACAGTGAGGCTCCCTTGAATTTTTTTACTACAGATATAGTTTTTATTGTTGCTTTTAAACTACTTACTTTTAATGAAGATAATATAATTGCTTGTCCTCAGTGCTTCGAAAGCAGTATAAACAAAAAATAGAAAAAGCAAGTTCACATAGTACCGGGATTCTCAGAGCAGATTTTGCTTCTGTGTCATCACTGAGAGACAATTTTAGCTAGCTACTTTTCAAGAAATGTATAGTTCATTGATGAATATTAATCTATAAAAGACACATGAAGCTCAGTTCACAACTTGAATAGCTTTTAAAAAGGACCTTTTTTCCTTCCATTTTTTTCCATTGTATAAAGTCAGTCTGACCAGAACTTTGTTTGCCACATATTTTTCTTTTCAATTTAGCAGCAGTACTAATTTATTTTTTAAACTCTTTCCTGTTAGATGGTTATTCTGCTGTACTTGGCATCATGCATGATATAGTAATGTTCTTGTTGTGTGGGATTTGCTTGTTTGTTTTTTTGGGGCTTATTGGGTCTTGGTTTCCCTTTTTTTTTTTGTTTTTTTTAAATGAGGCTATTTCCCATTTTGTCATTTTAGTGCTATTTCAGCCATTTTTCAAGGATTATTCACTCTTTAAAATCAGCTTCTGTCAGGAGTAGAACACATCATCACTTCTCCAAGCTTTTCAATTGCCTTGGTGTTTGGCTTCAAAATACCTTGCCAGCAAAATATAAAATCACAGCAGGAAACAAAACAAACAAACAAACAAAAAAAAAAACCAAAAACAAAAAACAAACAAAAAAACCCATGACTTTTATCATATCATGCTATAGACAATTAAAAAAAACACTGATAAATCACCATCCATTCTCAAGCAATCTGATTGACAGTAGAAGGAAACAAATATTTGCATCTGAATGTAAGTAATTGCTCTGCTTGTTCTTCAGTCCTCCACATTTAAGTTTCAGGTCTTACAGTCCTCAGAACTGACAGTCCTGACTCAAAGCAGAGAATTCTTTCCTAATAAAATACTCATACTCTGCTTTTTAGGGACTTTACTCTACTCTTTGCTACAGACTGTTCTTGTGGACTTCAAAGAATCACAGGATCACAAAATGGTTGAGGTTAACTTGACTTGGTTAACATGGCACCTTCACTTTTTTAATCAAAGTCAAAGCTTCCTGGAAATGTTTCCCCTTTCCCATTCTACTGAGAAGGTTTTCTTTAGAGACAAAACAGAATAAATTCCCATTCAGGACCTACAAGATGTGCTGAAAGTGTCAGCTCTCCCAGACTTCTTGTTGCTTTTGAAAGGAGAAAGAAGACTGCCGGGCTTGCCTTCAGGGTCTTATGCTTTGTAGTAGAATACAGAGAAAGCATAGGTATGAAAAGCAGATAGAAAAAAATTGTTTCTGTGGAAATCTCTTCCAGTTTTCTTCACCTGGACTTTTGCTTCACGTTCCACAGAAGGAAAGAGATCGAGCTACTTTACATCCTGGTGCTGAATATCTGCATTTCTGTACTGTACTTTGAGACAGACACCACCCTACAGCTGAGCTGGAAGAGAAAAAAAAAAAAAAAAAAGGAAAAAGAAACAACAAAAACCAGCCAAAAGATTGAAAAAAGCACATGAATTTCAACGTGTCCTCCTTGCTTTGTATCTATCACCTTTCTCAGTCATGTAGTACAGGATCTTTCAGGATTCATTCCATTACTTTTAAAGTGTCTGTCTCTTTCCTCTCCAAGCTTGTTTTACAGTCTCTGAAGGAAACTAATGTCCATTCTTTCCCTCAAAGAGTTTTTTAAGAACCTGAACAAATAAATTCAGTACTATGTTACCCTGTTGCTAATTTACTAAGGCCAGGTTCATTGGCAGATAAAATTTGGGAAAGCAATGCCTTAACCCATAGTTCTTAAATTTTGCCATGTGCTTTTTCCTTAAGAATTTGCAGTGACTACTTTTTATGTTACTGTTAGAGCCTCCTACAAGTCAGAGACCTATTACCTCTAACTCTTATCAGGCAATTGAGTTTTCTTGGACCATTAATGGCCAGTAATCAAGCAAAGCCTTGCAATCTAACCTGAGCATCATGTCATTAAGTGTATAATTTTTTAGTCCCCAAAGAGCCCATTGTCCTTATTAAAGGACATAAATAAAGTCCTTTCATGATAGCTGTGAAAGAAGAAAAATAAAAGGATTCCTGCATCTACTGCATTTTTCCCCCCCCTCAAATAATACAAATTAGCATTACCATCAACTACATGCTTCTGGCCTCACATGCTGTGTTACGTTAATGAAATTTGCTAAATTGATGCAAACCCCTGACAATAACAGCTTGGAAGATCAGTTGTGCTGGTAATAATAAGGACAGTGACAACAGCTTTCTGCATTCAACTGACTAAAGTTATTAATCCTGTGACTCATCATTCCTCATATTTCAACAGGACAAAAAAATCCTCACAACCTTCATGTCATCATTTACCCATAGATGAAAACCAGTCATTTTAGATAATGTGAAACTTATTTTCTTTTTTATCACCATACCCTTCAGCTCCTTAACTTTCTGTAAAGGAGATCTTAAGTCATCTTTTAATATCAGACCTCCATGTCTGCAAGTGATTTTGTTATGGAAATAATGTCTGAATAGTCTCAAGCAGATCTCTAAAGTAATCGCCAACTTGCCAGTATTGCTGAAATATTAAAATATGTAAAAAGCAAATAACCCTTTTGAAGTCCATTGATGTTACAGGTCCGTAACTGAAACATTTGATGAATTTGACAGGCATTATGATTTCATCTGTGCATTTATCTCAGAAATCCGGATTTTTTTTTTTTTTGTCTTGATATTGTTCTCCGAAATAATTGAGAAATTAGAAGAATTTTCCTTTCTTGCTTGTTATTGTATTCTTCAAATCAAAAGAAATTAAGCAAGAAATCCTAATGTTTCAGCTTTCAAAGGGAGTCAGAATATTCTGGTTGTCTCTCCCTCTGTTTTTATTTGTTTAAAAAAAAAAAGAAAAAAAAAGAAAAAAAAAAAAAAAGGCAAGCAAAATTCTTAGTGATACTGCCAAAATTGTTATTTGTTTCTTTCTTCAGCATGAGGAAGATTTTAAAAGGAAAGGAACCTTCATAGATTCATAGACTGTAAGGAGAAAAGGTTCTCCTATTATTCTGCTAGCCAAATAATTTGTAATAAGTGTTCCATATGTGAAACATCAAAGTATAAAACAAAAAATAATCCTATTAGATCCTCTTAGGGAATCCATCTTGCATTATTTTTCATACAGTATTTACTAACATATGGTCAAATTGAACATCACGTGGCTTGATCAATGAGACTTTAATCTCATTCCCTTGGGAATTCAAAGATTAGCAATAGATCTTATCAGTAGGATGTCTTGCTTTGTCATTTCCTTTGCACATAATTGCATTTCACATTTTGCTTGTCACTGCACTTTCTCATAACTTGTCATTATTTGGTGATGAATATCCCTCCATAGATGTCTGTGTTAAAGTATTTAATGTGCTTCTGCAAAAGCCAGCCAAATCCGTGTTGGCTTTCTGCTGCTGAACTGGGCCACATTACATTGCAACCTACTCACCTTATATAATATAAACTCCACTACTTTTGCTCAGGGTAAAGAAACCAGAAGAAACTTCACTGAAGCAAATAAAGTATATACCTTCTACTGAATAAAGATACAAATCTTTATTTAAATGTTTTCTATAAAAAATTTCTTTGGGACTGTAAAAATTGAAACTTTTAAAAGTGTTCTGAATTAGATGGATAACCACCTTCCCCCTCATCTTCTCCCTCTTCTCATTGCAGACTGACTGATTTTTTTTCCAAGGGTTGTGATGGAAAGACAAGAAGTAGAAAACAGCAGTTTCAAAGTACAAGATTTTATGGTTTTATTTTTTGGTTTGGTATTTTGAAATCAACATGCAACAATTGTGAACATAATGTATTTATGATTAAAAAAAATATCTTCCAAGTAAAATACAATATCTTGCAACTTACACTATTTCTGCTTTATAAAGAGCATTCAGTAGAGCTTTACTACTATTCCTGGGTAAATAAAATGTATTTTAATATATTTTTGTTCTGCAGAGGAATCAAAAGTATTAAGTGTTCATACACCATTGATTCAGTCATATGTGGTATACTGAAATAACACCACAACAATGTATTTTTTTTAGTTGCTTTGTTCCCCCTGTTTACTTTCATAGTAAATTTCTTGACACAACAGCTTGGTTTTGGTTTAACACTAAATCATGTTATGTGCCATCCTTCTTTCTAATCTTTGTGTAAAAAAGTATTGCTATACACAAATTCTCTTAATGAATTACTATTTTCAAATTATATTTACCAGACATTAATTTTTCATACTGTCATTTATGTTAGGGATCAGTATGTGATGTTTCCCCAAAATATGACCAGAATCAGGTCTTCCATTTTGTCATTATTCATGCATGCTATTTTTTTAATGTTGTAAAGGTGATCAGGCATTCATTGAGCAATTTAAGGAAAGAACTGCTAATCTTTCCAACCTGTTCCACTCCAGAAAACCCTTCCTACTCCATTTGGCCAGTTATGTTTGCAGGAACATTAATTCCTGTGTAATATTCTTTATCCCTCAGCAGACAGGTGGTAAGATGAATTCATCACTTGAGGGTCAAGGGCAACGTGACTTTTAACACTGAGAGAGAGCACAGGGAAAACCCGTGTTTTCAATAAACTTCTGCCCAACGTGCTTAAAACTGCTCTGTATGGCTGAGATGAGCATGCAGATATACTGTAGGCAAGGATGATAAATTGTTTTAAAATGCTTCTTTTTATAAATTTGGGGAATGGAGCATTTGGATGTAGCTGTAACTTTTTTAACTTATTTTTGCCGGACTGGAACTATTTGAAAACAGATACTTCCCTGGCAAAATCTTCCTTGTGCTTGTCTTATACTGATTTCTTCTTTATTTCTCTATTCCCACAAATAATAAATAAATAAATAACACTGGTGTCCACAGCACGCTGTAGGGTGTGTCTAGACAATTGTCTAGGCCATAGTCAGCTGAATTTACAGAACTAGTGTATTTATTCTAAAGTAGAAACTTACCGGTCATCTGAGAAGCTTTTTTAGCCTTCAGTGGTAGTGCTGCATAGGCTTTTGATTATAACATTCAAAGAGCAATTTTACCTGTAAAGCTAAGTTCCAACAGTCTAGTTCCAAGTCTCATTGGTGGTGTTTTTGATGATATGGAGCTGCTCCTAGCAGATCAGAATATCACAAATATTTCCAACATTTATAATAAATAGGAAGCCTTAGTGCTATCTCAGCAACATACCTCAAAGTAAGTGAGATCTTATATTCTACAATAACATGGGGCAATCAATTTATATATTGTTAGTTTGTCACTCTTTAATTTCTCTTTTTTGTTGTTGTTTTTTTTTTTTTTTAACTCCCAACTGAAATATTTGTTATTCATGTTTAATCCCTTTTTCCCATTGCTTCTCCTTTTAGATCTGTTTTTTCATCTAATTAACATTTCACATCTATTAATTTCTTTCCTGGATTTGAACAATTTAGTTATTAGCACTTCAGAAATCAGAGTGAGAACTTTGAACAGATTGCTTAATTATGTGAGTTGTTAATTTGCCATTATGTAGAAAATCATACATAGTAAGCAGTCTTTAACTGTTTAAAATTTCATATGAAGATTACAGTATGATTTTTTTTTCTAATTGTTCTTATACTGTTTAGAAATTAGTTATAAGAAGGAGTTAAAGGATGTATTTTAATGTTTCTTTTTAAATAAAGCTTTGTCTCAATCTAGTAATATGCCACAGGTCCCTTAACACTTTACCTCTTCATGTAATACGCTCTGAAATTGGAGATATTTACCAGACTCTTAGCTTAGATTCTCTCTTAGAAAAGAGAGAATCTCTGTAAGGATATTTCAAGTCAGTTCATAAACTTGGCAGTACCTTTTTCTATATCTCTTGAGAAATGTCAAATGTCTAAACTAAATCTGTGTAACAAATTACAGATAGTGTTTTGTCCTCTTCTTTTAGAGCTTTTACTTTGTAGTTGACTGATTTTAATTTTACAAGGAGATTGTGATAAGGTGCTAGGCATCCAGATACCAACTCTCTGTTCTTTCATCTTTCAAGTAAGTAATATATGAGTGCAGCTACCAAGGAAAAGGGATCAGAGGTGACTTTAAGATATAAAAAGACTTTACTCCTGTAAATTAACCTATCCAGTCTGGTGAACAGTTACAAGCCCTGATTTTTTCTCGTACAAGAACTTGGAGAAGGAGGAGAAAGGCAATTCTAAGCTAGAACAAAATACTTAGTTCAAATAAAGTCAAATGTTTAAGGTATTTAAATTACAGTGCTACAGAGACTTGTGCTGTTTGAAGACCAGACTGTGAATGCATGTAGGTGCATCCCATTGTAATCAATGGGAATATTTTTTTTTTTTTTTTTAAATGCCTGTCCAACCACTCAGACTCGCAAAAAATGTACTCTTCAAAATTCAGCTAGAGTACAAGTCACTGTGTCTCCAATTCATCCTGTCTTTTCCTGGGTTCTTCTACTTTGATTGTTTTATCGGCTGATCAGTTTTCTCTGAGCACATTTTACATCTTAAGGCATTAGTTAAGACAAAATCTGTGCATATTTCTATTTTAAAAGGTGGGATGGTTAAGTAACATCTTTAGAAGTCAGCTATGTGGTAAGAACAGGAACCTCTGAGGGAAGAGACTACACTGGAAGAAGGACTACACTTCCTTTACCTCGAAGTAAGCTATCTCCACAAAGGAAACAAATCTGTATGTCCCAACCAGATATTGTAATCTAGCATGAAGAGTTTGAGTAATCTAATCTTCTGTAAATTATTTGTTTAAAAATGTTAAAATCTGAAGAGACAGAAACTGTTCATTAACAGATTCAGTGAAAAAAGATACTCTATTTTAATTGAGGGTTTCATATAAAAATTTCAAAGGTGAAATATTTATTTTTTTTAAACGTATTTTTCCATTTGAAACTTTTTTAAGTTGATAAAAAATAGTAGTTTTCTGCTGTACAAAAAGAATAGTATCTAGGGCAAATGCAATGCTTTGTTTGACCTTTGATATTTCTGCGAAAATTAACACAGATATGTTTCCAATCATCCCACTTTTTACTCTTTTATATCTAATTAAAAAATTCAGTGCCACAAACAAAGAATCAGTTTCTTGTATAACTCTACTATTCTCAGTCCCATTGAGTTTCAATGAGTCTTTGTGTTTGATGCTGTCCCACTGAAGTCAATGGGTGCAGGATGAATCCCTTTATCCCTCATACACTTTGTAAATGCATGAGTCACACACCATGCAGCCGGGGAAGTGAGGCCATCAGCCAGAATTGTCAGGACTGAAGCCAACACTGCTTTGTTGATCTGCTTGTAGGAAGAACCACACAAGAATGCAAATTAGTCCTTGCCCTTTGCTGAAATGAAAAACACTACTTAATATTTCTAGATGCCTCAAATCCAGACAAACATCCCCAAAATGCTGCTACATTCTTATTTCCCGGACTATGTTTTATGATGACTGCAAAATCACTTCAGTAGGAATTCTGTTTTGTTTTTATTAGCATCTATGACATTAAAAACATTCTAATTATTTATATATGGCATCTTTGATATACAAATTTATATGATGCTTTCATTTGCTCCCCTCTAATTTAGACATAATACTTGATAATTCTTGATAAATCAAATACATATACAAAAAAACCTCTCAGAACAACAAAAACACCTATGGATGTATTATGTTTAAAATTTGTGATAGTACTTGACAGAACCTAGTTACACTGACAAATGTTATTACAGTGCTTTTGAAAGTATTTCTGAAAACAAGTGGAATCATATCAAAGTTACTCATCTTTTTCAAGATACATTCATCCTCTCCCTGTGCAGATATGTAGAGAACTTTTGAAAACAAAAAAACTTGACTTTAAAACTGTATTGCTGCAGACAGTGTTATTATAGATGTATTTTCAATTAAAAAAAAAAAAAGTAGTAAAAAATATGAGATCAAACTTGTGTAATGCAAATGAATAATTTAACAAGAACACGGCCTGACTGTACAAGGTTTAGTTTCCATGTACCACATTTCAGCCAAGCAACAAGGGAGAAACACTTCTCTATAATGAGCATCTTCATTGCCATGGAGCATTTTCCTTGACTGTTGGATCAAAAATGAACCTTTTAGTGACAGAGAAGTATTGTGTTCAGTGTTTATAATTAATCCAGCTCTGAGCTGGATTAACTGGTCCACAGATTCTTTGGGCAGACCACCAGAGTGCAGAGGAAAATGTGTATAATGGAACTTTCTGAAATTATTTCCGGTCCAGATATATTCTCTTGTCTCTTCACACTTATGAACTACAAAAGGGAGGGCCTCAAGCCACTTGACAAGTTAGCACGGTCTTTGCCAAGAGTCATGAGTGCCAAATAATGATGAGGTTACATGGGCATCTTGCTTTTGCATTTCAAATCACCTGTTTCTCAAAGCTAATTATTTATTCTTTCCTGCTCTATAAAACTGCTGAATCACAAACTTCTGTAACCAAATACTTCATTAATCCCTTTAAGCCAATTAAAGACATAAAATTAAATTAGAAGTAAATAAAGAGGTTGAAGAAGCTCAATTTTTCCTGCATTTTCAATCCAAAATAATAATTTGGATAGTGGTCCATACTCGAACACATGCTCAGCATTTTACAGGTAGATGAAAGGGTGATGCCATCAGGACTTTACCTTCTTAGTGCCAGCCTTCTGCTCTGCCTTCACAGAATAAGGAAAGTAGGATTAAATGAATTTTGACTTGCAAATTGCCAAAGACAGTGTTTCATTCTTTACCATTTCTCATCTTCTCTTAGACCCACTGAATCCCCAGGGGGCTGAGAGGAAGATTGCCATGCCTGACACTAGTGAGACAGCTAAAGACACTGCATGACAACCTGCCCTTCGGGTAGGTAAATTAGTGTTGTCAGTGCTTCTTTAAATTCATTTTCCCCTGCTATTTGAAAACTTCTTTTTGAGTAAGCGACATGTAGAAAAGTAGTTTTCAAGATGCTTCTGACAGCCTGGTTCCCACTAGAGAGATTGTGAGTGAAACAAGAGCTGTACACAGGCCCTGAAATAGTCAACCCCATTTTGTCATGAACCTCTGTGGCAGAGTGGGTGATTCTTTGTATGGGCACATTTTGACATCAGTTGTAGTGCCAAAACTACGGATTCTGTATCTCAGTGTAAAAGCCAGCTGGAAAAACATAGGGCAACATTAATTGCTGAATAAAAAGTCACACCAGAGTTATGTGGTAGTTTTTTACACAGAGTTCTATCTAGCTAGCGGTTTGGCTTTGGTGGAAGACAGAATAAAGAGAAAATTTCCTATTTCTCCTTTTCCCTCTTCCAGAATTCATGCAAATGTGATTAAGACTTTTAAAATAATGCACAAAAAAGCGTCCAAAATGAGTTAACTGACAAAAAACAACACATTAAATTGTGACACAATTTTCTTGTGGGTAAATTGGTTCTTGGAGAAGATTTTATTAAATCTAATAAAAGATGTCTGATAGAAAGAAGAAATAATGGAAAGTATCCCCAGCCAGTGTGATTTCTGTAGTCCTTCTTGGCACCATAGTAATAAATGACTGTTCAGATAGAGGGGAGTTGTATACATTGTCTTGTCTGCACTGCAAATTCACATGCAAAGATTTTTTCTACTGCTCCTTCACTAAGATTTCCTGATAACAGAGAAAAACAAATCTTAAACTAAAAGCTGAGTTATGTTAGCACCTAAATTGTTTGCTTGCAGCAACACATATTGTAAAGAGTGCAGTATTTATTCTAACCACTTCAATTGCTTCTCCATTAAAGTCCGGTATAATTTTACAACTGTGAGTAAAACCATGTCAATCAGTCTTATTCAGGAAGATATTAAACAGAACTCGTCTGGGAGGAAAAAAATGAAAAAAAAAAAAAAAAGAAACAGCAGCGAAAAAAGAAACTAACAGAAACTTAAATGATTGGCATTAATTTTTTGATTTCCATCAAAGACTGTAATAAAAGACACTATTAAATGCTGAAGACTGTTTTTGAAGTACAACTAATTGTACAAAACACAAGGATTAGCCAATAGACCATTGCATTAGAAAAGTGGTTTCTAAATCCTCCATGAAAATATGGGTTACGAGTTTTTGTTTTTATTGTTGTTTGACACATTTTAAAATAAGATTTTGAGAAAATTAGTTTTATTTTAGACTATTATAGAAAGTATTTTGCAAGAACCAGCAGAAAAGAAATGAAATATTAAACTGCTTAATAGATTTTTAACATGCCTAGATACAAACAGAAGAAATAGAGAATAAAAACACGACAAAAAGAAGCTTTGGAAAGAAATGCTACTGTATTTAACATTTGTGATAGCCAATTTAGTAAACTGACTTCATGCTGACACTGCTTTGAGCTTGTACTTCAATACCGGACTTGTTTTGGAGAAACTAAGTTTCACAGCAAAGCTGAGGAGTCCCCAACAATTGAACAGTATGGTCAGTTTGGCAGCCAAGATTTGTGTTTGTTTCTATGAGATTTTTGTATCGTACATGTTCCTTCTGTGCTGCCAGTTAAAAGGCTGGGCATCCCTTGAGGGGACAAGAGCACAGCTTCAAGCACACAAGTAAAGTGCAATCCTTCATACAGGTGGATGAATTGGTCCCTGTGGATAAAATCCTACCAATATCAAGGAAAGTGATTCATATTAGTCAAAAGGGCAACAGAGGCCTTAAAAAGTAGAAAGTACCCTTCTAAGTAGAAGGCCATTATTTAACAGACACAATCAGAATAAGGCTGTTTAATTATGGATCAAATACGTTGCTTTAACTTCCTTCGCACTGCTTTGAACCAAAAAATGAATAGTAACAGAGCAAGGCACTTTAGCTGATTATTATCCACATGCCCGCAAGTAAACCACAGTGTCTCTTAATAAACTCATTATTTACATTTTAATAATAGAAGAAAAAAGTTTTCATAAATGTTTAAGAACTTCTCTGAGACACTAATCAATCCATATTATTTTAAACAAATTGAAAGGGCATCCTTTTTTCTAGACATACTTAAGCAATTTGTGATGGTATGTAATTGTGCTCCCTCTCAGTGTTGCAGCCCTGATGAACTGAATGGGTGAATTAGTGCTCCAAGGGGAAAAGCACATAATAAGTCCCTTTGAAACAGCTTGAGAAGAACTGAATAAATTGTAGTTTTAGTTATGTTAATGAGACTTTGAGGGGACAGTGCAGCTAGGAACCACAAAGATCCTACAATAATGCTGGTTTGCAGTAGCTAGTTGAAAACCCTTTCATGGCATCATTTTCTTATGATCAATAGACTACCAAGACATATAATTTTCTTTCAAAGGTAGAGTACCATTTGTCTCATGACAACAAGGCACATGACTTTATCTGAGCCAGCAAAAACTAGAACAAAACAATGGAAAAAAGTTGAATAACAATTCTCTAACACAGTTATCTTGAACATGGGAGTTTTAATCTGTTCATATGCCAAAGCAATATATTCTGCCAGGAAGTCCACTGTTTCTCTACTAGCCTGCCCTTATAAGTGAAGTTCATAAGACAGGACTTTTCCTTTGAAATCTTCTTCATTTGACATTTGTTCCAGTTAAGTCTTCTTTGTGCTTATTCAATTCTGAATTTATTTTCTTTAATATATCTTCTTGAAGTTGTGCACAGAATGGTATTAACAGATGAAGTCTTGATAGTAGCAATCACATTTAAACCTCCCATTCACAACTTCCTGATACGTCCTGAGTTTCATAAGATTTCCTAGCCCTGTCTGTTGCACCGTACAGGATGTTCAGTGGTTCTGTCTCCTTTTCCATCTTGCCTTGAATTTTGGGAGTACTTTCCCTGCAATATCACCATCAGTCTTAGCACTTGGAAGAACACAAAAAGCAAGAACATTAACATCAGCAAAAGATGTAGAAACTAAGTGAGTGTATAAGAATTTTTGACTGCATTGGTCTTTTAAATAACAATTATATATAGAATAATAGTGATTTTTAAATTAGACTATTTTAATTATAGTAACAATAAATTTGTGGCTTTACATAGAGGCAGAATGTGTTTCTTTGCTCATGAACAAGATTTTGAGCTTAGTGTACACAAATTTTGGGATGCCAACTATGAATTATGTTGCAGTAAAATATATGATTGCAAGAGTTTGAGATGGATCTAACTTGGCAGTTCTTGTATGTTGTTCCAAAGTATGGCATAGGAATTTCTTAACTGTTCTAAATTGTAATTGTTAGGTGTCTTCTGGAGGCAGGGAAAAAAACCCCACAAAAACAAAAACCAAAAAAACAAACAAAAAAACCCAAACAGAACCAAAAAAACACCACTGCCACCCCCCCAGGTAACTAAATAACCCTCTCCCCAAATTCCTTCTTCCCGACAGAAGAACTCTTGTGTCTTAGAAAGATGATGACTGATCCCTCGTGTCTAGAAAGCTGATGGAGGTTTACTTCCTTATCAATTTATGCCAAGTGAATTCCTGAATGACATCTAAAAGCAAGGGGATATCTACAAACTGATTTTGGAATATACAAAAAGTATGTCCTTTCCTCATTTTAAGGGATCTTCCCTCTTCAAATGTATTGGATATTCTTTATTTAAATAGAAAAGCTCAAGTCCCTTTTAATAGTTACAAACTTAATTGTTTTGCAGTTTGCTTTGGCTCCTGCTTAGAAAAAGTTCTAAACACAGTCATTCTTGTCACAAAATTTTTACTTCCTGTCAAAAAGTCTATATTATAATACTTTGTGTTCTCTTACAGGTTGACTTGGATGAATACAAATTTGACAGTATAGACCTTTTACTAGAGTATGTGATATATTTAACATTATTTAGCCCTTTTTTAAATTCTGGTTCTCTGACAAAATGTATACTTAATGAGTAGATTATATGTGCTAAAACTATTTATTGATAATTTACTGTTGTATCATTCTTCATGTGTCAGAAATAGATTTTCTAACAAAATTTGCTAACCACTCTAGAAGTAGCAACAATTTTTATTCCCACTGCTTCCATAGTCTGTAAGGTTTTCAATAGGAAAGAGCAATGGTGGCACAACTGGGACACTGCTTCTTTATTTTATTGGTTTTTGGTTTTATTTTATTTTTCTCTGTTATTATAATAATATCTCTAATGTTATTTGTATGCCTTCCTACTGTTGCATAATTGCCCAATATAAAATCAGATTTTACCTGTAAGACCTCAGCTCATTCCTCCTAGAGTTTAATTGTCCCATTCTTCAAAAGACACTTCCTTCAAAATTTCAGGTGTTAAAACTGTAAAACCAATTTCAACAAGCATGTGCTTCTTTGTATCCAAGGAATTCTTTGATATGTATGTACACTCTTAATGGTAAAAAGATACAATATTATTCAGAAAAAAAGCTAATGAAAAGTGCTACTTGAAAAAAAAAAAAATAAAAAAGCCAGATGCATTTTTTCAAGACTTAGAACCCCTTAAGAAATCTAAAGGAAGACCAAAAAAATCCTTGCACAAACAGCTATCTAAAATTTCCAGGAGTCAACAGTTTTGTAAATATTTTCTGCTCCATGTTAAGCATGTAAATATTGTGTATTTTACATATCTGATAATATTAATTTCTTCTGGTGTCAGTACTCTCAAAAACAGAATACTTAACACCCACCAGTCACTCTAGTAAACTGGAAAATAGAGTTTTTCACGGCAGAATGAATAAATGTAACCTGGAAACAGTGCAATTGCAGGGGTTTTATCATGTAACTGATCCCTAGAGTTCCTATTTTGCTGTTTTCTTTAAGTGACAGCCATGCCATATGCAGCCATGGAGTAAAAACTAGAAAATTCAAGTAGTTTTGAAGCAAGAAATTGGGGGGTTTAGGTTATTGCTGGTATCTCAGAGATCTTTAAAACAGGTAGGTGAGAAACGTCAGAAGTGAAAGTGAAAGGTATGTTTAAGGCTGGTATTTTTACAGTTTAAATAAATTAAATGTTAGTTTCTAGCTCAGCCTGATAAAAGATGCTACTAACCCCATGTAACAGGTCTTGAAATAAGACTTCAGAATAGGTGAACATAAAACCTTAATTGTAACAATTACACAGCTTATCTTAAAATGGATTTGAAAGAGGAATATTAGCTCAGTTTAAGACGAACTTTGCAGACAAGTTCTTCATGAAATTATTTAAGATCAAAGATCCTGAACAAGATCAAATTAATGAAATTTAATTATATAAGGCAGAATAAATAGAGAAAAAGAAAAATACCAAGAAGTATGGAAATGTGAAAAAATCCCAAAATTTATGATCTTTGTGCAGACATAATGAAAAAAGAATGTAACTGGATGACATGAAACAAGAATGCAATAATATTATGAAAAAAAAAGGAAAAAAGAGTGATGCAGAAAGAACACATATCTTGAATTTGGATGAGAAAAAGTTCCCTTAGAGGTGATATAGAGAATGTCCAACCAGAAAGCTACATCTCAGATTTCAACACACTGTCTTCATGACCTCATCCTCCAATTCTTCACTATGACTTTTCCGTCCTATTACTTTTGCCAGATCTGGCCCCTTTTTCTAGCTCTGTTTTTCTAAATAATAAATACATTAGTGACCCTTTTTGTCGCTCTCTCCTAGTCTTAGTTTCTATATTAGTGTCTTGGCTCCTGCAGACACCCTTCATCTCTTAATGATTAATACAAAAAGAGTTCTTGTAATCCTAGAATAGATTATGTTCAATGAGACAGAGCCTCAGGGCATTTTTTGTTGCAGTTCAGTGAATCTCTGTTGAGACATTTTGGGAAGCATATAATCTAGCCAGATTTTTCTGTTTTCATTTGCAATAGACCAGTACATATATGCTGAATTTCATATTACTACATTGAGAGAATGGAAAAACTTCATAACACAATGCTCCTTATCTGTGCTGCTACTGATCCTGGAAATCAAGATCTGAAGTCAGTTAACACCATGCATCCTGAATACCATAGGGTGTAAAGGAAGTTGTAGTTTCTGAGTTCTTCTGTGAGAAGTAAAACCTTTCCTCAGCATGCTAACAGTCATCTTCTGCTGAGTTCTCTTCTAGGAAGCATGTTTGCTTTGTCAGATAGTTCAGATGAGGCATTCAAGTATGAATACAAGTATGAACAGTAAAAGACAGCTGATTCCTACAAATACTTCAAAAAAATCAGTCCCAGTTCTTCACTCCTGTTGAGATATGGGTCTGTATCATGTAAACACTATCCATTTCACTCTTTGGATGTGTGCCCTTGGATTTTATGACCAAAATGTGCAATTACTTTAGTATGTTCTTATAGTACATCATGTTTCATGCTCAAGAGCTATGCTTGAACTAATGTACATATGGACCATGAAAAGAATTGACTGTGAAAATCCACAGTCCTCTTTCTTGGGATGAAAATCAGGTAGATCCAATATGATATCACTGTAAAAGGTGTCTTCTAAAATAGTAGCAGAAATAGTATGAGAAAAAAACAGGTGATCAGTGTACCTATTTGTGTTGGCTTTTGATGAGTGCATGTCAAGAAGGGCAGAAGGCTGATCTTTAGACATTGTTTAGATAGTTACAAACAGAAGAAAACCTATTGTTGCTGAGAATCTGCCACAAGGGATGATCAACCCTTCATGCTTAATGGGGATGGCAGTGATGATGGTTCCACAAATGACTGAGCACACTGAGAGGTGAACGCACAAAGAGAAGCAGCCTTAATGGCAATCCTGAGCGGCAATCCTGAGTGAGGACTGGAATCTGGAAACAGCAGATGGAGGTTCTTGGGAATCAAGCAGAGCTAAAGAAAAAGAGTTGTGACCCAAACAAGACCCATTTAGACCTAAAGCCCCATCACTATGCTCTGAAATGTGGTGGGAGTAGACTCAAGGCATGATATATCCCACTTCATAAAGTTGTCCTTTATTTAATTCTGTCATTTTTGCAGTGTTGCAATTAGGTGGTATTAAAAAGTAGTGCTTTCATATCCATTGAAATACACAGGATAGGCAGTATGAGGGTTTCTTGGGAATAGTTTTATATCCTTGGTTTTTCATGTGATTTTCTACTCCTCATTAGCCCTTTTATCATCTCACAACTATTTTGGAATTTCAGTGACTTATTGTCATGGTACATCCTTTGTATTTTTTGAGTGGGTGCTTAGAAAATAGATGTTCCATGACTTCTTCCATCTGTACATGTTTTTTTCTAAAAAAAAACAACAGATTGCTTTGATGATGATATTCAGCAGAAAAAAAATAAAAAAAATCATCTGCTAATAACATTGGGGTTTTTTGCATGTTCTCCAATATAATTTTCTTCTGTTTGTTTTTAAGAAAAATAGTGAAAAAACCCCAGTTTTTTTTTCCTTTCTTATTTCAGATCCAGAAGCTGAAAGCCAAGTTGTTATTATAACTGGGATTCTGAAAATCAACTATCCAAAAATGGGATGTGTACTTGCACATCTGTATTATCTAAAAAAGCTTTATTTCACAGAACCTTGGTGAAGAAAGTGAAAATATTTTCATTTTACTGTTTAGTGTAAAGGGGCTTGTGAGCAAAAAGAAAATGCATGGGCCACATTCATCCCATTGCATTTTGATATTACATTATTAAAATTCAAACACCCAGTTCCAGCAAGGCAGAGATATTAAATAGAGGCTTGCTATCTAGCAAACAGATCAGTTTTTCTGGAAAGAGATTCAGATAGCTCAAACAAGGAATCTTCATTTTGTGTAGAGCAAGCCTCTGTTTTATGGGATTGCTTTCAGTCTGTGAGGTTTGAACAGATTGTACACATTGAATGAAACTAAGTCAAGAAATATCCAGTATAATCTTACAGAAGATCAGTCAAAGCAGTATGACTGAAGGAATGCCTGTCTCCTTTGTGGAGTTCCCTTCTGAAAGTTCATGCCTAACAGAGGAGGACTTTGAATAAAAATCCATTGACTGCAGAACTCATAGAAGAAATACTTGCATTGCCCATAATTCTCAGTAAGAATTTGAGTAAAATATTTCTACTCCTCAGTCTCTAACTACCAGACAGGATGAAAGATGAGACTTTTCTTTGCTTGTCCTTTTGGAAACTAAACCAAATGGGAACTTGACTTGGTAGGTCCCAACCTTGGGATGGCAAGGACAATTCCAGTCACATCTGTTCTCTTACCCTTGTGTGAATCAGACTAAATCCAGTGACTTAAAACCAAAACACAAGAGCTGTACTTGTAGAAAAAGTAAGGGAAGATGGAGCATTTATCAAGTACTATTAACTGCCTATGGCTATCTTCCCATACAAATGTCTCACTGTCCTAGTTCAGCAGGTGGGACCAGTTATCACTGTGTGGGGGTGATCAAAGCTATGTATTCTACCACCCTCTAT
>JAWWTY010000001.1:96722877-96742705 GCA_035222235.1 Margarornis squamiger | reverse complement strand
TTCTCTTTGTGTCAGTGTATTTATTGTAATATCTTTCATTAAATTGCAACTCTGACTTATAATCTCTCTAGTGGTGGTTCCATTTTCTCCCGCCGGTTTACTTTTAAACCAGCACACTCACAAAACTTTTATACTCATTGCTGCAAGTTTTCATCTCACATTTTAATTCAGATATATACAGTGAAACTGTGCAGTGTTTTTAGACTCTCTGAAGGAAGGCATTTTAAAAGCAGTTTCTCTTATCTTAGATGTTCACATTACAGTAGATTAATCTTTGGGTTCTTCCTCAAAAGCAATTTTATTACATCTGAAAAGGCATCTCAAGGGAACCAGTAACACTTAATGTGATTATGTTTGGTTCTACTATTTCTAAGAATTACTCCTTGTGGTAAATGGTCAGAATTGTACAGTGTTGCTTTAAGATGGTGAAGTATTGATGGGGCTGGTTGAGAAAAACAGGAGATGGGCCCCTTGCTTATTTTGCACCTGCATCAAGCAAGGCCTAACCACTGCATGATGTCTGGAGTGAGGTGGTGGTCTCATGGCTGATGTTGTTTCTGTGAGGCTCAGAACACCATACCTTTGTACCAGCCAACAGCCATACTCACTTCACCATGAAAAACAAGCCTTACTGTAAATCTGCTTCATTAAGAAGATAAGGATGCACACAAAGACCCTCTGATGAAGGTCAGAGAGCCTTTACTGCCTTCTCAATACTTGGAGGAGGACTAAAGTGTTTATTCTACCTCTTTTTTGTCAGCTATAAATTCTGACCAAGACTCTCATTAAGGTCCATTGACTTATTAAATTGCACACCACTTGGGATGCATAAGAAGGAGAATATGGAACATGTAGTACATGTATAGCCAAAGTCACCAAGCCCTACCAACATGTGATTGTTCCATGTTCTTGGGAGTGACCAAAATTTGTAGTATAAAAGGGAGGTTTCAGAAAGGGCTGGTGGAGAACACCTCAGCCTGCTCAGGGACAGCTGAAGGACTGTGTATCCTCCCTTTCTAAAGGGTTGCCTGTATGTAAGTTTTGCACCTTCACATGTGTTAGAGCATACCTGGGAATATTCATTTATATGTCTATCTATCTGTCTATCTGTCTATCTATCTGTCTATCTGTTAGATCACTCTTACTATACTTTCTGTCACAACACATATTAACACTCTGCCCTTACTGTATTTATCACAGACAATCATGAATCTGCTTTCCTGTTGCTTCAATAAACTGTACTATTCGTGAATCTGAATCATGTAAGCCCACATTGGATATGGTTGGACACACAGTACTGGACTGGTAAACTGCATTATTTGTGCATCTGTGCACATGCAAGTTCTTCTTTTGAACTTGAACAGACTTGTAGTGCTAAATTGGCTATAATTAGAAATTTAGACAAGCCACAGCCAGCCCCTCTGAACTCTTAGGGTCAGCTGGAATCCAAGGGGGGTTATTTTCTGCTAAATTCCTATACCCTTAATACAACAGTACTGAAATTAAGGTTTCACTTTCCTCAGTCATTTTTTGATTTTTTTTTTTAAATATATTTTTGACTCATATATCTTTGTCCCTGATTTGTAGAACGCTCTTATCCACTCTCAAAGCCAAGAGGTAAAATCAATCTGTTAGCACTTTTATCTTGTCTCTCTGCCAAGTGCCAAGTTGTTCCCTACCCAACCTGGGACCATCCTCAGCCCCTCTACCTTTAAAAATCTCAAAATAATTAGTTATTTTATTGCTATCTTCAGAGACAACTCTAATGCCTGGCATATTTATTTTTTTTCTATTTTGCCATCTCCTACATGGTCTTTTGCTCATCCATAGTGCCATTGAATATTATTGCTATTAAAATATGGACATTTTCCAATATTGTGTTCACATATGGTCATTTGGAGGGAAAATAACTTACTTTAGTATGTATGACAATGTTAATCCTAGTTGCATCAAAAAAATAGCAGTCCTGTTCTAGACTTGCCATATTAGTAAATATGTCAAGTCTGATAACAAGGATTGACAGCACAGCACCGAAGTCTGGACACTTCTACTTTATCAGTGTCCTGTCTCTGAACAAAAGTCTTACAAAGACTAGCAAATGTTAATGAAAATTTTGTGTAATTGTCAATATTTCTCCAAAGACACATCCAGCTTGAAACAAAATTGAATGTATGAGTACAGTCTTCATCACTGTTCAGGCTTTGATACTCAATAAGTTAAAATAACCATGTCTAGAGACAGGCATAATTTCTATATTCACTACCTCTCCTCTCCTCTTAAACTGACAAGCAAGCTAAAAGCACAAACCAGACTGGTAATTCACAGCACAGATGGTGCTGAAGACTGAAAACTGTGCTGAAACTACAACAAACTACACACGTAGTTTGGGGATTATGTAAGAACTGTAACAATTTATCTTAAAAGTTGCAACGAAAGCTGTGTTCCCTTGAGTTAAATGGTGGGAATTGCAAGTATCATTTGCATCTTGGAGTGACATAAGATGATGAGACATGATTAATCAGAAGACACAAGTTTGAATTTGTCTGTAGGAATTTATGTAGGTCTTCTGTAGACAGTGGCCAGGTATGGACCACAGTCAGGAGGCATGTGTTAGGAGTATTTTAATTATTTCTTTTCTTTTTTTTTTTTTATTTTTTTTTTTTTTTTTACATAAAACCAAAAAGAAAAATATATTTGTAATGGATCCGGAGACCTGTGGTTTGGTAGACAAATATCATTGCTTAGAAACTGGTACTTCTATTTTTGCTCATATAAAGAAAATAACTAATATATATTATGGATTTAGGTTAAGTTTCAAAGAAAACTACATTTTGGAGACTGGTTTAGGACAGTTTTCTCCAGCAAGAGAATAGAAGCAGGTATTGTAAGGCAAATTTCTTTTCTGCATTCCACATGCTAATGTAGTTTGGAACAGATAGATATTTAAGGCTACTAAATATGGCAAGATCAAGAGTATGACATGAGGGAGAGGCCACGGATGTTGTCTGTCGAGACTTTAGTAAAGCATCTGACACTGTCTTGCACAGGATTCCCATGGAGTAACTGGCTGCTCATAGGTTAGACGAATGCATCCTTTGATTCATGAAAAACTGGCTGGCTGGCCAGGCCCAGAGACTGGAGGTGAATGGAACTAAATCCAGTGGTGTTCTGCAGGGCTCAGTATTGGGTCCAGTCTTGTTTAACATCTTTATCAATGATCTGAATAAGTTTGAATCATGGATAAAAATGTCAAACAGAAAGTTCCTAGTGTGTTTGCAGTCAACACCATCTTAGTGGGAGTATTGACCTGCTGGATGGAAGGAAGGTTTCTCAAAGAATCTAAACAGGCTGGATCGATGGGCTGAGGGCAGCTGCCTGAGGTTCAATAAGACAAAGTGCAGCATCTGCACATAAGTTGCAGCAACCCCGTGCTGCTCTCCAGGGTTGGGGAAGAGTGGCTTGAAGGCTGCTCAGCAGAAAGGGACTTGGAGGTGCTGACTGACAGCCAGCTGAACAAGACCAGCCCTGCACCTGGGTGGCCAAGAAGGCCAAAGGCATCTTGACCTGTATCAAGAATAGTGTGGGCAGCAGGACTATCCCGCTGGACTCAGCACTGGTGAGGCTTCACCATAAATCCTGTGTTTAGTTTTTAGCCCCTCACTACAAGGACATTGAGGTGCTGGAGTATGTCCAGAAAAGGGCAGTGGAACTGGTGATAGCCTAGAAAACACATTTTATGAGGAGGGATTGAGGGAGCTGGGATTGGTCTAGTATGGAGAAGGGAAGGCTCAGAGGGACCCTGTTGCTCTGTACAGCCACGTGAAAGAAGTCTGTAGTAAGGTGGGAGTCAGTCTCTTCTGCAGATGATCTTGAAGGTCTCTGTCAAAATTGATGATTCTGTGCTTCTGTGTCAGATTATTTCCTCAATCATAATTTCAGTCCAAGGTATTTTAAAGATATCATCTTACTTTAACAAAATACAATAAATTCTGAAATAATTATTCATACATTTAAACATGATTTTTACCCTGATATAAAACCAAAGCATGAATTAAAACTGACCCACTTAAGTTCTTTGTTCATGCTATAGCACGATTCTTGTCTAAATGTGGTTCTCTATTATATCCGTTCCTGCACCTATTAAAAAACTTGTGGCTACCTTTGTGTTTTAAATAAAGAATCACAGAATTGTTTTGGTTGGAAGGGATCTCTGGAGATCATCTAGTCCAATGACCCTGCAATCATGATGTTATCAACAACTGTTGTCTTCATAACTATTTTAACATCAATAAATATGTTATTCATTTCACTTTAAGCATAATTTTTTTAAATATTGCAATTATGTAAATGAATAGATTCATGATGCTTAGTAAAGAGCAGCCTTTGACGTAAGCTATTTTGATATCATAAGTCCTTATTATTTTCTCTACTTGTCTTAAATTTAAAACAAAAAAAAAAACCCACAAAACAAGACAAACCAAACAAAAAAACCCCCAAAACCAAATCTGTTGTTTATTATCTACTTTTAAAAACATTCTTTAAAAACTGATACTTTACTTTCATTCTTGATTATAATTGAACGGAACACACCTTAATGCATTTAAATAGGACTTTCACAAAAGAACAGAAAGTAGATAGACAATCTTAAAATTCATAGAATTTTAGTCACCTATTTTCTTAAGTTAGTACATCAGAAAAATACCAATTTTAATACCTTGGCTTAAACCAGAAATCTAATGTGTATTTTTAAAATCTAGGTGAGATTTTTTTAATATAGAGAGATCATGAAATGTCTTACTTTCTATCAGTGGTCAAGGGTGACATTCAAAAGATACTTACATATTTCCTATTACTGCCTTAATTGTTGAATTATTTCACTTTCATTTGTATATACAGAAATTAATTGGTTGCCAAATATAAAGTAGAATTATGTATATCTATTATGCATAAAGAGTCACAACAGTATTAAAAAATGTGTGCTCTTATATGGGATTTTATTTGTTCATCAGTCATTTGGCTCAATTTTGTTCCTTGGCCTGGTGAGAAAATTGAGTTAGAGCAGAATTGCAATTGCATCTCTAGGCTATAATTCTACCTGAAAGAGAGTCCAATATCAACTAATATGAATAGCTAATTTTTTTCAATTCTAAACTGAAGTATTAGCACAGCTAATCATGAATGTTTTAATTTTTGTGTGTGTGTAGCCACCTTTGAAAAAAACATGCTAATAAAGAATGAACTATGCTTTACAAATAAATTAAATGCTGGGCACTGGAAAAGGTTGCTTACAATAACAACAGCCAACAGTCTAAGCACATTGGCACTAACAAGTTAAATCTCTCAGACATAATGGTGGGATTGTATTCTTCATAGTGAAAATGGAGACACTATAATAGGCCATTGAAAAACCATATTGACCGAACAAGACTGATTGAAAACATGAACAGGATGTTGACATTGTTAAGAAAGAGACAAATATCATACAGTAATATAGAAAATGTTACACTTTCATTATTACATCAGTAATTCGTCCATACATTAAATACTGCATATAACATTTTAAAGTGGTATTTCAGAACTAGAGAAAATTTAGATAATAAATCAAATTTTCATTGGTGAGCAGCATGGGGTAAGGGCTTTATTCAGTGAAATGATGGAAGGATTTAGACTATTTGAAAGAAAGATGGAGGTTAAATGTGATAGTATAACATTACAGTAAGGCTAATAGAACTGCAGGATCAATTGTGTCAAATCTCTTTATCTGATGCCAACATAATAATGTTTTATTTTATTTCAATAGTGGTTCATATAGCATTTATAGAGCTGAATGGTTGAAAATAAACTCTGGGTATGACATTCTGCAGAAAATAAACCCAAATGTATATGAGGAGGAATGAGAATGAACATATATCTTGACCAGATTCTTGTCAACATAAAGAGTTATACTAAAAAAAAAAAAAAAAAAAAAAAAAGATCAACAGATCAACATTATTTCTATTTCTGTTGTTTTGTAAGTGCATACTAGTAAATTGATCCAACCAAGAAGCCATGTGACAAATTCTTCTTGTCGTGTCAATTTATGTAAAATCAGGTAAAGACTTGATAAAATACCCTCCCTCTTAAATTAGCAATCAACTAAACTGTTAACAGACCTTTGTTTTCGCCTTTCTTATTTGTGAAACCTTATCTGTAATTGAGAACTTGAAAGTGCTGTATTGCAAGAAATAAAACCAGTTTATTGAATATTTTTTTCTCACTATCTTTACTAAATGAAGCATATTTCTTCAGTTTCATGGAATATGTCATCTGGTAGATTTCCTTTCTTGATTATAAATCCAAGAGTGAACTCCAGATTATCTGATTTGAAGCATTTCAGGGATGTAGGTGAGCCAGCAGATTTGTTCTGTTTTGATTTATTCCCTGTGTAATTTTTTTCACATGCTGAAACAAAGGTGGTCCTTGTCTAATATAATTATATCTAAGAATAATGTAATGAAAGTGACTACATTTCTTAAACCATGAGAGTGATGCAATAGGGTATAAATTGACAGTAGTTTGACTTCTTTCCACTGGGTCTCTGAGGTAAGCTACGTAATATCTACCATACAGCAAAACAGGTGCACTCAGACTTTTGGTGTAATTTCATACTTTGGGGATTTTGTACACTAAGTTACTAATGACTGCTCTAAGGGTATGTAGAACAAGACCAACTGTTCCTTTAAGGGTACTTGATTAAACTCTTTCTTATTGGGCAAGAGTGTTTCTAATGAAAAAAGGCATGATAAGAAATGGAGGAAACAGTAAGCAAGACCATACAGAAGACATAAACCTGTCCAAGAGATGGTAAGAGAGGTAGTGACGAGGACAAATCTGGTTAGATGCATTAATTGGTAAAGATATGTGGAATGTAGAAATGTTTATTTTTTGGTAATGTTATCTGACTAAGGACCTTGTCAGTTTGGGATGGTGATGAAAGAAGGAAGACAAACACACAGAGACATAAAACCTGATCATACTAGTGCTGGTGACATCCACGAGTGCGTGTGCTGGTGACCAGAGAGTGCACACGTGTGCATCTGTGCCTGCGCTAGTGAACTTCTGTCCGTAACAGCCAAAGAGGAGAAGGAGATGGGAGGTGGCTGGCTGTGCTTGTGTCTGATGTGAGTCCGGTGTGTAGGTGCTGCTGAAGGTAGTGCCTCGTCTGCATCAGTCGAACCGTGTGACGAATCATGTCAATGTCCTTGGTGAGTGTATGTGCCTGTGTGTCCATGCTCAAGTCCCTGTTTCTAGTATGTTATCAGCTTTGATACTGGTTGAAACTGCAAAGTGGAAAGCAGCAGACATGTCTCCAGACTGGGCGCCTGGCTGAGCTCCAGTAGCTGGGTAGCAGCTGGACAACAGCTGGCAGATCCTGGGCTGCCAAAGAAGAATATGTGACTTTAGAAAACCATAACCTGTGCTCTTCCATCACTTAAATAGATACCATAGAGGGAAAACTTCAGAAAATTAGCATTTCTTAACTTTTATCAAAATTAATTTGTTTTCTTTGTGCTTTTATGCTTTATATTTCAACTGTGCAGTTATGAAGGAAATGCCTGTTCTATAATAACAAAAACACTGTTGTCTTTTTTTTTTTTTTTTGCATTTGTTTTAACCTGAGGGTCATTTAGTACCACCAAATAGATGGTTGGTGGCTTGTTTTCTAATTGCACTCTCTTCCTATGAACTTCACTAAATTTTTCAGTTATTTTCACTTATTTTCAGCCAACTAATATACAAGGTAAAAGGACTGGCTCTGCATCAGAACTGACCACTAAGTGTACTCTACATTTTCAGGGTGCCATCTAAAGAAAATTGTAAGCATCAATAGACATGCTCTAGCTGACATTATAACATTTTTTATTATTTTGCAACTAAAAAAGAGAATGGTTTTCTCTCTACTGAAGAGACAGTTACTAAAGCTGTATATTTCTTTTTGTTTATTTAGTAATTCAGTTATTTCATTGTTCATGTGTGAAGATTTAATTCCAAGGGGTTTTTTTGTTTGTTTTTTGTTGTTTTTTTTTGTTTTGTTTGTTTGGGTTTTTTTGTGAGTGGTAAGGATGTCTGCGTGATTGTGTACCAAATAACTACCTAGCTTTATTTCAGAGGGAACATTTCATCTTTTCCCCTCAGGTCTTATTTCCGTTTCTGTGACAAGAACATCTCATTATGACATTTTGAGGACTAAATTTATTTCTGAAACTGGTTCAGCAAAGCTCACCTGATTGTGTCCTAATGAGGACAATATGTTCCTTCTAGAGGATATAAAGGAAAAAAAGTAAAATATAGCTTTCCTATGAAAGAAAAAAAGGCTTCAGTTGCTTAGGTGGCGTGTCAAGGACTGACTGCATGGCAAGAACACTTTTCTCCTCCTAGATAAACATCTGGTTTTCTCTGATCAGACTAGGCATCTGGACATGACAGCCAGCTATGAGTGAAAACAATGTGTTACAGTTCATCTCTTTGCTGTAGGACTGCTTTTAGAAGCATTTTGGGAGGATTTTTTCTTACTGGAATATCAATTCTCAATATGGTTGGCTTAGTCTGGAGCAACCAGCCTGGGTCACTTTTTCGCAGGATCAAACCAAAATAGTCACTAACCAAATTTCTTCTAAAGTCACATCCTTTCCTTTTAAAAGAAATGGGATTGCTGTTGATCTCTTACCTTTGTTTTGTAGTAACATTCATTTATCTTATCGGAATTTTATTACACGCTGCTAGCCCAACTCTGCTCTGATCCAAAAAAGAAAATGGACAGGACAACTTCATAAACAACTCTCATATATGTTGGACTAATTAGAGCCATTCTGTCAGGAGAAAACTCTCCATGAAAACAGCTCCAGGCATGGATTATCAGCATGGATAAATCTTAAATTATTATTCCTTAAGTTAAAATATTTTTACCAGAAATTCCTAATTTACTGGCTACATCAAGAAACTAAATAGAACCTCTTTTGTAGACTGTGAGAAAAAGAAAAAAAAAAAGAAATAGATCAATATGAATGGCCAGTGTGAATGTGTCTCCAGTTGAACCCAGACTCAAATTACACCTACATTATCCAGGTTACATCCTAAGAAATCCCTCTCGGAATTGTTTCCATGTTGGTTTTGTTCTGCCTTTTAAATGATCTAAGAAAAATCATGTTTTTGTAAATATTTTATGAGAAATTGATCAATATAACCTGCCAATTAAGGATGTCATATTTTCAGAAGATGAGTGGCTAATTAGAATTGGTAACGTTTTTCATTTTATGCTAAATCATAAAATTCAACTATTTATTCCACCAAGGGGATTTACTATTCTGCATAGATAGTTATGTCTTTGAAGAAGATGAGGGCAAAGATTCCCTGAAGGAAATTTATGAATCACTGAATATCTTTTAAAGAGACAGCATGAGCTATATAATATAGGTCAACAACTACAACAAAATATAAATCCCAAGCTTATCTAAAGCAAATTCTCTGGCTCTCCATTTTAGGATTTATTCTCAGCTTCAATTCAATTTAAGAGCAGAGGAATTCCTATTAATATAGCAAGCCAACTTAAGTAGTGTCCCTTGTTGATGCATCATATAAGCCCAAATTTAAAAGTTTAATATAAAGTTTGTCCCCTTAACTGGTTCTGTGCATAAAATAAGCTTCTTCTAGGGAAACAAATACAATATTTTTTCTTGTCAATCCCTTGGAGGAGAAAAGAAAGCTAAATAGATAATCAAGCCACTCCAAAAGGGAGAAACTTGTCTATCCCTTGTTTTAAGTTTATAAGAACAGACAAAAACTTTCCTAAGATTTTGGTTTGGATTTTGCCTCTCAAGAATTTGTGTTCCACTTCAAACTCATTGTATAAGACATTCAAAGCTTTCTATAGGAGATAGTCAATTATTTTTTTTTATATGTAGACTACATTTAACCTTACACAATCTGAACTGTGTGCTCCTCTGTCTGTATTGCTCTGCCCTGAGCTATGAACTCATGTTTAACAATACTGAGAAAGCTTTCAGGACTGTGAGGAAGTAGAAATACCAAGGGGTGGTGTAAGCTACTTTGCAAAGACAATGAAAATGTTAGGGTTTTATGAAGATATTCAGCTTGCCACAAAGTAATATAAATTAAAATCCTTTTTCCGTGTTTGAGTTCCATGCCACATGTAAGACAGATTGTACAGTAAAGAGGAAAACCAATTCATTGTAGTCAATCTCCTCACATAACAGTAATTTCTCAAGGTACAAAATAAATGTAAAATATCAGCTGAAACAATATATATGATATGGTTGTCTAAATATGAAAATATGTGAGTGGGCTGATTTTGCTTTTATGAAAGTCAAATGAATATTTCTTGTTTTCTTCCTTCTTCTGAGTGGACCACCCATATTACAGCGGTGCCAAGGTTATTTTTTTCTTATTTATAAACTGATCTATATTCATCTCCTGTTTATGGATACATTGTAAAAGTCATTATTCAGCAATAGTCTTAACCATGCATTAAAGCATATAAATAATCCATTGAAACATTCTTCTGAGATTCTCTGTTTTTATTCTGAAGCAAGTTTTCTCTACATACTTTTTCATATGCCCTCTCCAGAGGGTACAACCTGTTAGTATGTCATACCACTATTGGATTTAATGAATTGACCCTGACAAATATTTCTGAGCAGTTTGGTAGGAAACACTCTGTTGCATTGAGAGCACTGCATTCCCATGGATCTGATGGAGATTCTAGTCCAACTTCTGTTCTTTCCTTGCACAAAACTGCTTTTCATGCCTCTCAAGCAGAATCACTCATTCCCACTAGAAGTGCTTTCAGCATTTGCTGTTAACAAACTCTGTGCTTCCCACTGCAATGCACATAGGAATGTAATGAGCTTCTGGCATTGTATGGTGCCACCATACACTGTTGAGGGCGTTACAGCATGTTGCTCAAGAAGACATTATTATGTGGATTTTGTTTGCCTCTTAGAAAATCTAATTAGGTTCATGAAGGAAACAAGTCTGCTTTGCAAAGGAACATTGGCTAAATGAATGTCTGAACAAAGAGATATCCTTGATAAATACTATTTAGTATTATTAAATAAGTCCTTGACCAATCTGCTCTGAACAGAACATCTTACTTTCAAATCATGCATATGCAGAAATCATCTGTACTTTGTGCATTTCTAATACTAAAATATACATAATCAAATGGAAAATTACTCAAAATTCAATGTTAGTTCCTCTATTCTTCTTATTATACACACATACCCAAGCCAATTTAATAGAAATCTTTGCTCTCTGTTTTCAAATATTCTGATTTTTTTTTTTTTTTTTTTCTTTAATGCAAATGAATTTTGCACAGGAATATGCACAAAATAGTTTGAAAGTAATTCCACACAGAAAATGGGGCCCAGACAGTTTTGAACAGTAGATTTAAAATGTTTAAACCATGAAAACACCAAGAAGCATGATAGTAGAGGTATTTTTTGAGGAAACATATGAAAATGTGATTTCTATACAACTCTAGAGATATATGAAGAAAGAGTAAAAAGAAAGAAAGCTTTGATATATTTAATATTCCACTTGCTGTTATTCTATTATAAATTTGTCCTTTTATTTTCACATTTTGCTACAGCTTTCTTTCAGATATCTGATTTTTTTCTGATTCCTAACTATTTTACAGAAATCTTCCTCTGAGCCCTGAAATCCACTACAGCTTGAGCTTGTCATCTTCTAATTCATACTGAGGGTGACCAAAATACTTCTACACTCCCATTTTTTGTAGATCAGGTCTGAAATAAATAGATATAAAGTAGATATTCTTCCTCAGCAGGAGAATGAAAAAAAAAGTGTTTAAAATATTGGATAGCTGATTCAATCTCTAACATCAGAGAATGAATCCCATTATAACCTGATATTATTTTGTGGGGTTTCTCATTAGGGAAAGCTTACACCCCATAATAACATATACAAATCAGCACAGTGCTAAACTGCCAGAATCAGATTCACTAATTAGATAAGATCTTCATGTATTTCTCTGATGTACAGAGGAATAGGAAACTGGAATTAAATTATCATCAGATAATTCCCCTTATATTAGATAATTCCCTCTGCTATCACATGTGGCAGATTGAGGCCATCAACCTGCTGCTTAGGAAAGCATCCAAGCTTAAAAAACATGGAAAAAAAATAAAAAGGGAGTTGCAGTTGGTTCTGTGTGAGAGACTGAAAATGGTTAACAGCTTAAACGTTGTTAAGAAAGACTTTTGCCCACTGTAACACACTGTGGAAAGAAGACCACCAAAGCCCACTCCCTGTCCAAATATGCTTCCCGGATTTCAGGAAATTGAACTGTGTGTTAAGCCACCTGACAGGAACTTGAGACAAGATAAAGGTAGTGCTACTGTACAAATTATCCCACGTCTAAGGAGAATTAGACAAGGCTGTGTAGAAGAATGTAAAGCAAAACTCAGCAACTGTGTTGAAAATCAGCTCTGTGAGGGAAGAGGATGGCTTTGGGGTGTGTCATGGCAAATCCTCTCCACGTAAGACAGAGGGAGTAAACACCCATTCTCCCTTGCACAAACTGCCTTGATGGTAAATTCTCCCTTCCCTGGGAAGGTCACATACACACAGGACATTCACATGAAAGGCAGCTGAGAAGGAGTCATAAACCATCAAAGGCCCCCTTGGACTCATTCCTGAGGCCTTCCACCTGAAGTCTGGGAGTGATGTAAAGTGATGCAACAGATACAAAGTCTATTGCAAGAAACAGTGTAGAACTTCCTCCCCAGGGGAGGTATCTCAGCATTTCCCATCTAGCCTGAACATATATTAATCCATTGAACTCCTGTTTTGCGGGCCCCTCACCACCAAGACCAGATGAAGAGGATCCATGGGACACTGTCAGGATCTACAGTGGTGATATTTTCTACTTAATCTCTCTGTTACTTTTTCTCTCCCATTCCTTTGTCTCTTTTCCATCTCTTTCTCTCTTCCTCACATTTGCTGTTAAATAAAACCTGTACTATTGACTTTGGCATATGGTCTCTTTTGCACCCTAATTTAGGCAGGTAATAAACAGATCTTAACATTTTGCTTAATATTTTAGCAGCTAAAAACATCATCACTGCTAGGGTAGGATTTACATGAGAGTTAGCTCTTTCCACTGGGTTCTCAGTGACCACTCCAAAGAGCCTCTGGAGGAGCACAAAAGTACTCTCCTCTTGCCTATTATTTGGCAAAGAAGGAACCACCATCAAGCCAGGAACATTTTATTTTAAGAATCATGTGAAAGTCATGGTAAAATCATGAATTCATGGGAAAAGACTGAATATTTCTGTGTGCATTCTGTGTAGTCTGCAAACTACTACCAAATGTAAAACATATAATGTCTAGACATTGTTATTTTACTCATGCAAAAGCAGCCAGAGAAGTGGTCTTTGAATGACCTGTGTACTATGCCCACTCTTGAGAAGCTGACACAAATGAGCCTTATGAAGTTCAACACAGCTAAGTACAACACATAACCTTCTGTACTGATTTTTGGCTGGGATAGAGTTAATTTTCTTTTTTCTAGCTGGTATAGTGCTGTGCTTTTTGGATTTAGCATTAGAATGATGATACACACTGACATTTTGGCTGTTCCTGGATAATGCTTCCTCTAAATCAAGGACTTCTCATTTTCCAGTGCTTTGCCAGTGAAGAGCAGCACAATAGGCTGCGAGGGAACATGACCAGGACAGGTGACCTGAAGTGGCCAAAGGGATATTCCATACCACTGAATGCCATGCTCAGTACATCAAATGGGGGAAGGGGTGGTGGTGGGGGTTGACCGGGAGGAAGATTCATGGCTGTTTGGGGCTGGACTGGGCATCAGTCTGTTGGAGATAAATGGTATTGTTTTATTTGGGTTCTGTTACTCTTTCTCCCTTGCAATAGATTGAAATTCTTATTATTCTAAATGTTATCATTAGCATATATATATTATTATTTTAATGTTTTGTTTCAATTATTAAATTGTTCTTATGCCAATCCATGAGGTTTACTTTTTCTTTCTGATTCTTCCCTCAGCCCGGGAGAGGTTGAGTGGTAGAAGGGGGAGTGTGCAAGCAGCTGTGTAGTACTTGCTGGCTAGGGTTAACCATGACCTACTCATATCAATACAGATCAGGGAATAAATTGTTCAAGCCCCGTCATTAGAAGCATCTAAGGTCAGGTTTTATTGCACTTTGAGCAAATTGTTCTTAGGAAAGATGTTCTTGCCCATGGCACAGCTTTGGACTAGATGATCTTTAAACATCCCTTCCAACCCGAACCATTCAATAATTATATAATACCATGATTCTATGAAAAAGTAAATGACTAATAATCGATAGTCTGTTTAAGAAAATGTTTCTGCAATCACTGCAAAGGTCTTTTACCCTGTATTGCTCTTTAAGAGTGTCCATGGAATTGTTCATAATTTTTGTGCTAGAGTATTTTTTAAAGTGTCTTGGTTTTTTTTTTAAAGTTATTTCACAAAATTCAATAATCAAAGGTATTGATGTTGCACTATGATAATGTAATGAAGACTGCCAAGTGTATTAAATCTGGACATCAAAAGTTTGGGTTTTTTTAACAATAGATAGATTGATTGATTGATTGATTGATTGATTGATAGGGAATAAACCTAACTACCAGATTCCAAAAGAGGTTGAATTTTCAAACATGAAAAACCTCATATGTTGTATTGGCATAAAATAAACTATAAGCAAAAATACCTACAAATCAGTAAATAAAATAGTGTGATAGAGAAAACTTTGATGCTATTGTTAGATGAAAAACAATCTTTGTATCAGGCTGAAACTGAATTATTGACTTTTTCTGCATTGAGAGATGGAGAAACTGTGCTCTTTTGTTATCTTATGGGTTTTTTTATTGCATAGCCAACAAAAATTACCTCAATAAGAATCTACTTCACATGTTAAAAGAAACTGAGTGCACCAATCATTCAAAAGACACAATCTTTTTGTTTTGGGGGAAAACAGATGTCTGTAAAGATGGAAAGTTCGTATTTTCCTGTTTCTCCTCAGACAAGTAATATTTCAAAAGCAGTAAAAAATTTACTGATGTCAAGTTCTTTTTCTTAACCTAAGACATATAGAGAAGTACTTCAACATTTTTTCCTCACTTTCTACTCTTTTTTTTTTTTTTTTTTTTTTCTGATGAGGACTGATGAAGAAATTAGAAGGAAGAGTCACAGACTGAAAAACAATTAACATCCTTGAACACAATTAACTAAAATATTCTGATAACATACCTAGTGAAGATAAGATGGTACATATTGACCTAAACCGCCCTTAATCATTACTAACACTTGTGATTCAATCCTGGTTCTCTTTCTTCTGTTCACATACATCAACCCTCAGAGTTCCTCTAGTCTTTACAGTTGTGTCCCAATTCTTGGGACACAGCACCAGCACCTTGATGTTCTTAAACTGCTGTTTTGTAGCTTACTGTTTTTTTTTTTTTCTTTTTTCCTATATTTTTTCTCTCTCTCTTGGGTCTCCCCCCCCCCCTGCCCCCAATCAAAATCAGTTGAATTTTCAGTGTTTTATTAAATACTTCATAATTTTAGAGTCTTGTATTTGTTGAGCCACAACTGTCACTGAACACAAATCAGACAATCAATTTCTCATCTATTTCCCATTCCGGACAAGGGAAAATTTCAACATGTAATACAAACTAGTGCAGCTTTAGCAACAAATATTAAGAGATATAGCCTCACTGTCACTATGTGATGAATGAAGAGAATCCTCCCCTTTGAAAGAACACAGTTAGGAAACTCAAGTACTAATTTTTTAATAATTGAAAGATTAATTTTACTTACATCTTCCACTTCCATGTGGGTGTGGGAAGATGACTGGGGCTAACAATTAGGGGAAACTTAGAAGGTATATTCACATCCTAACAGAAGTTATAATGTTTTAGAAATTGTAGGGTAAAATGCAACTGCTACTTTCTAGATGGAGTGCAGTTGTCATGCTCCATGATGATTTCCCATACAGCAGTAAGCCCTTGCTAAGTGGGGTGGAGCACAGTGGAGACACCTGGCCAGCCTCTGTAGAAATCCTTGCAGGAAGGGGAACTCAATGTTACTTTGCAGATGATAAAACCACATATCACCTCACAAGCAAGAGGGTGAGACAGTGTCCTGCTGCTGAGCAAAGAACTGAGGAAATCTCTCTCCTCAGATGAACTTAGTTCATTAAAGCCTAATTTTAATATTAGCATAAATTTCCATCCCAAAGTTACTCACTTCCAAGGTGAGATCACCCCCCACTAGCTGTGTGCTCTATATTTTTTTGACTGCATCTTCAAAAACCAAGTGAGAGAATTTTACACATAATCACTAACAAGGGTATTTGGGACTAAAGTCACTCAAGCTCTACCTGAACATAAAGAAATGTATAAAAGTAAATTGAGAGTAGGGGAAAACTTAGACAAGACTCCACTGTAACTGCTGGAACCAGTCAACCAGCTGAACCTGTCTTCTCCCACAAAGGGATGACTATTGGGTAAGACTATACATGCATTGAGTACTTTTATTTGGACTAGAGCTTATATTTGTATTGCATTAAATACGTTTTTGCAGTCAGATACTATCACTGGTAATCTTCACACCTTAATCTATCACAATTTTGTATTAAGACTGCTATTCTATAAACTGTCAGTGCGAGTCCTTCACAGGTGCTAGCAGTTCCCAGCACTCAAAGAAAGTGGGAACATTCACTGAGGGGTCTCCCTTATGCTGTTGGTGTAGTTTCCTGAAAAGAGCAGTCAAATCTAGCAGGATAGTTCAGTGAAGGGTCCCCATAACAGGACATTGACAGACTGGTTGTGCACAAGGGTCTTGGCTTCCATGGGGCACTGACAAATCAAGTGTTAAGGGTTGAGGAAATCTCTTTTCACATTACAGTGCGATATGTTTCATCATTAAGATGAAAGCAAATTGAATATTTACTTTGCAGCCCTGGAAGATCTCTTACACTTAGGAGCCTTTGGAAATTCTTAGACTGTAAGCAAGAATTTTAAAGCTAGAATTTGCTATCAAAAGCAGTTCAGAAATCTGTTCAGATGTCATTCATCCATTCAGTAGTAGTGTGGACTAAATGTTCACTTCAGCAACAAAATAAAGCCCCCCAAAATACATAGAATATTCTAAAAAAAAAAAGGACAGTCATAAAAAGAAAAAATCTTATGTGAACAAATTGAAGATTAGAAAATGAAGAAAGGTCATTCAATTTCTCTTTTAATTTTGTACATTAGAAATCATGGTACATTAGAAATGTCGAAGAAAAAGAAATAATTCTGCCAGCAGAGGGGAACAAATTAAGATTTGTGTGTGGTAAACTCACTAAACATAGCATTTGATCTTTGAACCTTACAGGATTAAGTAGAACACTTCAACAATGAAAAACTCACAAGAAAGACTGTTTCATGAGTTACCCATTGGTCTGATATGAAGAGTTCCACAGTCATTTACCACAGACCCTTAAAAAGCCTAAAACAGAGATAAATACTGTCAGATTCCTATTACGTGCTAGCTATCTACTGATTGAATATAGTGAAGATAAAGAGCTTGCATAGATCAGTGATCTTCAAATATGGTTTAAAGATTTACCCAGACACAGCATACCTAGAGGCCTTTAGATATTCACTATGTAGTCCACTATCTCCCATAGCACACACCTGAATTCAAAGTCAGAATTTGTTGTGATATTTTAATGACAACAATACTGCTATATAGCATGATCAAAGGGAATTGGCATTAAAAACTGTATCTGAGATGATCTATAGAATTGGAAGGAATTAGTGAAGAATCAATGCCCACTTTGTGAAAGGTCATGCTCCACTCATTCAAAAACTACTTATAGAACACACTGAATTTCACTCTCTGCTGATCTAATTGTTATGCTCCAACTTTTGTTCTGTGTGGACAGCTGGCTACCTCTTCTTCACCATGACTTTGAATATATAATGTATAGTGGCTGGGACTTTATCAGGAAACTGCCCTCAGGGATAAAGGAGAAGAGCAGTGCTGGCAGCAATTTTAAGCACACTTTTTAGAGTTTGGGAATTCTTGACTCCCATATATAAGAAATCAGGCAGGCAAGGCAGCAGATCAGCATGGTTGAGTAAGAATCTCCTGGACAAAATAAAGTGGAAGAAGGAAATGCACAGGCTGGGGAGCCAGAGTTATGCATCCTAGGAAAAATATGGGGACAGTGTGTGGTTATGTAGGAATAGGATCAGCAAAGCTAAGAATAAGTTGTAGATGAATTGGCAAGAAATATGAAGAATTATAAGATAGGTTTTTGAAAATACATTGCTCAGAAAAAGATGATGTATTCTTCACAATAAGTAAGACAGGAGGACTGAGAGTAGCTCAGCTGGTTACAGAAGTGCTAATAACACCAAGATTGTGGTTTTGATCCCTGTATGGGCAATTCAATCCCATATGGGCCATTCACTTAAGAGTTGGATCCTTTTGGGTCCCTTCCAACTCAGAATATTCTGAGAACTGGTGAAAACCTACATGGAGGAGACTTTTTGCCTTAGTTTTTCGCTAAGGCAATCACTCTTCTCTCAAATACTTGGATGTGAAGGCAGGGATTGGGGGAACAGAGTGGAGGAGTTCACATTTGAGACCACCTGAGGAACCTGGACATACAAAAGACCATATAACCCAATAAATGTGATATCTAAAGCAGTCAGTGCCTCTAAACCTATGAACAAATTATCCAGCCACTTTATTAATGAATATTTCTGCATTGTTTCAGTGGTAGAAGTTAGCATCTGGCATATTCAGAAGTCTTGATATAATAGCATATATTTTAATTCTCTGGCATGTAGTTTTCTAGGGATTTTAGTGAATACATCTTTAAAACCTCAAGGAGAATAATTCTGAATAAAATGAAAATATATGATTCACTACTCTCTGTATTGTGTGCCCATTATTCATCTTTATAAAAATAAGGATAAAACCAAGTATTCTTTCAACTCCCTCAAATGACAAAAGTCCATTTGAAGGATATCTTCTGTATGTAAGCTGGCAATAATTTTGCCAAAAGGACCCAAGCGATGATAACATTCTTGCTTATAAAAGTTTGAGAACACTGGGATTGATGGCATTCTTTAGAATTATGTTCCAGGACAGATTTCCTCAGCTCCCATGGTTTTAATATAACTAATCTTGTAACGAGAATCACATCACTGTCCTCTGAATTAACAGTTCCTATTTGAGAACCTACTGTCACATCATCTAGTCACACTGTCATGACTTGGGATTTAGTGTTTAAAATCCTTTTCTGCAATTGAGATCAGTGAAATAAGTGAGGCAAAGCATGTTGTTTTTACGGTCCTCTCTCTCACTTGTTCAGAGACATGTTCTCTCTATGACTTTAAATTTCAGTTCTTACTGTAGTGGCTTACCTAACTGCATATTTTATTCTGGCTTTCCTAGGCCTCTTGTTGATACCTGCATTAACTGAGTCTTTGATGTCTATTCTAAGTTGTTAAGATTTGTTTGTAGAAAACAAGTCATATTCTTGATGGTTGCTTCCCTCTTCCTTCCTTAATAGAGCACCATCTCTATTTATGAATGTACTCTGGAGCACTTCTTCATTATAAGTACAGAGAAGGCATACTATTTATTTTTTGTTCAAGATGATAAAATACTGAACAGGCAGAAGGTAGAATAGAGATATTTTTCTGCTAAAAAAGTTTTTTTTTTTTTTTTTTTGTTTTTTTTTGTTTTTTTTTTTTAATTTTT
>JAWWTY010000001.1:96618389-96722777 GCA_035222235.1 Margarornis squamiger | reverse complement strand
AAGGAAGGAAAGAAAGAAAGAAAGAAAGAAAGAAAGAAAGAAAGAAAGAAAGAAAGAGAAAAAAGATAAAGGGCAGTACATATCAAACTGTAAATTTTTAGTGCAATAAATTGGAAATTTGGGGGTGAAGTAGGAAAGAGGGTGACAGAGAGAAAAACTTAATGTTCTCCTCACTGATAATATATATATAATTGTAAGTCTGTCCAAAAGCCAGAGCTCAGTCCATCTTTGACAGAATAGAAACGGGCTAAATTTTCCAAGGCTACCTTTTCTTGCTATGCTTGTAGAGAGACACAGATGAATAGTAAACAAGAACTACTTTTTTTAAGGGTTTTTTACAACTAGAAGGTAAAGAACTCAACTCAAAATTTTTCCATTTTCATACAGTTGTTTCATGAACTCTGAACTGGATTAAAGTAGATTTAAAGTAGTTCCAGGTTATAACCTATAAAGTAAGACCAGGATAACTATTGAGCCCCTGTCTTACTGAGGTAATAGGGAAATAATTTATACTGAGTTCCTTTGGCCTTATTTATACCTGGACTTGTAGCAAAAACTTCCAGAGGGGGGCATTCCTACTCTCATTTCTGTAACTTACACCACTTTGTTTTGTTATTTTTATTTTTGGTAATCTCTTTTGTAAACAATGTCCTGCAGAGACCTACAGTAGTGAGTCCAATGCAAACAGGACACCAAAATGCATTACATTTAAAATCACATGCTGGTGTATGGTTAAGATTGTGACATTCAGGAGTATGGCCTGTAACATTATATAGCATTACACTATACAAACACTTGAAATGAAGAATTTCTCACACAGTTACTATTGTTTTTGAGGGAGTTTATATTTGGGTTTCTCAGGATCTTATCACAGACTTTAATAACCTTTCCTTGAAAAATCCTCCCTCTGCCTTTATATGTGACAGAAATCAATGTGCAATCAGACTAGGGGAACACCTTTGCTCAGGCAAACTAAAATGAACCTTGAAGGCAGCTGAGAGTTGCAGCTAGCCCCAGCTCCAGGCAGCAGATGCAGCTGACCTTGGGGAGCAGTCTGGCACCCGGAGCCCACCTAGTAGCAATGAGACCAATTTAGACCCATGTTTCACCTGAACCACCCCCTCTTGCCTGCTTGTTACTCAGCTGCTGCCACCCAGGTACTGCACTAAGCATCCAGCAACAGTTTTCTGGTCACCAGTGTCTGTCCCGTTGTTTGTGTCCCCTTGCTGTCCCTGTTGCTGTCAGATGAGGGTGGCTGGAGGTAGCAGGGACAGATTGGGCAGAGCAGGGTGCAAGAGGCTGGACAACTGCATGTGCTTCAATCTCAAATCCGGCAGCTCTTATTGAAAAAGTATAACAAATGTAGAAATACATCCTCAAATTTCAGCCTATGTCCTTATAATGAAAGGAAGTCCCATATTAAATTGGAAACATGGAACCTATTTGGGACTTATTCCGGCCTTGCTGAGAGACTGAAACTGGTGAGTCAGGGCTTAGATCTGTCTGGTAGAGTAGAAATATGTGAAAAGATTTGGCCCCTGTGGAAGATAGTTTCCAGTCTAATTCACTTCAGTGATTTTTGTATTTGTCTTGCAGCTTGTCCTGCAATGAGATGGAATGCCACATTGTGTGGGAACTCACTGTTTTGTAACTAGGTTCTGCAAAAAAAAAAAAGATTGCTTTGATAGAGATATCACTTAGTTTAGGCAACATCCACGTTTTATGCTGGTCTTACATCGCGCTTATTTTGCTAATATACCACAGGAGTGCATTCCAAGTTTCTCA
Source organism: Margarornis squamiger (assembly GCA_035222235.1). Classification (NCBI taxonomy): domain Eukaryota; kingdom Metazoa; phylum Chordata; class Aves; order Passeriformes; family Furnariidae; genus Margarornis; species Margarornis squamiger. The sequence goes on along the minus strand of JAWWTY010000001.1, from coordinate 96,720,992 downwards.
GATGACTTTGACTATTCCCTCACGCATAAATAAATTAGTATGACTCTGAAAAGAGTGCAGTTTATTCTCTGTGGAAATCCCTGTATTTCTGGCATGACTTAATCCTTCCCAGCTCCTTTTTATCCTTTGAATTTATTGCAGTGAAAAGAAACAACAGCACAGGAGCTGCTGAGAGACATCATCGTTACAGTCATGAAGATGCCACATTAAGACAAGCGACAAGGTAGCTTTTAAAAATCTCCTGACACAGCTGGAAAAGAATGTTTGCTCTAAAAACTTGTCTAACCATATTAGTTAAAAAGAGTGATTCAATGAAGAACAAATTCCAGTCTCTACAAAGGCAGCAGAAGTCTGTAATTACCTTCTAATGACTGAAGTGCGTTTACAAAAGATTTCCACTTGCAGGGGCAAGATCAGATTTAGGTCCATATCAAAAGCCATACTTTAATGATGTTTTAATGACAATTTGTCCTAGGTGTGCTAAAGTGTGTATATGGATTTTAATCAGGAGAAATATATATCTGGGAAATTTTGGACTATTTTTTAAACACTGGTGAGGTAGAGGCAACACTTATGCATGAAAAACAGCTCTAAAGACAGCCTTTGTACATGACTTGCAAAAAGGTTGATTCCTATCATCTTATCAGCTGAAGCATATGACTGCAGAACACACTAAGAACTGGCAGGCTGTTTCCACAGCTATGACACAGAAATGACCAGCAGATTATATGCTTGAGTACAGAAGGTCAGCAGACTTGATGGGATCTTGGAATACAGGGAGGACAAATTCCTCTCTGTTACCAGGTACAAGTTAAAAGGAAAAAAAAAAAACCAACAAAAAAACAAAAGCAATCAATTTGAATGAGTGACTCTGGATTTGCACCATTGCAGAACACAGTTACACTGTTGCTGAGACCAGAATTTGGCTCATTGTGTGGATATATCTATGAATAACCTTCTTAACCTGTTGGAAAGCTAATAATGGAAACTGTTCCCCATAAAAGTATATATATTACAGCTGTGCAAATATATTAAAAACCCCCCAAACTGTCAGCAAACTTGCTGTCAGATGTATGAATGCTTCAACAAGTTCTCTGTACTCCATACAGCTCCATTTTTATTCTCTACATAGACACACACACACTCACACATGTGTATATAGACTTAGTAGCATTCAAAGAGTACAAAACTCTTTGATCAGTTAGCTCCTCCAAACACACAGAATCCATGGCAGAATACATGCTAAGGAATGCTGCTTATGAAGCACATTGTATAAGCCTTACCTGGTTGCCAGGTGTCAAATTCGGTGGACAATCTATACAATAATCTGGCAACATAAGAAATAGAGTCTTTTTTTCTTCCTTCAGATCTTCCAGGGAAGAACAAGAGACAACCTAATGATAACTCTGCAGTCTCCCCAAAAATTCCCCAGCAAGAACAGCTGGATTTCTTGTGTTCTAGCACTGTAAGCTGCTTCTATTATAGGCTAGTGGCAAATTTTTAAGGAGCAAGGAGAAAACATGGAGTAGGTGCCTTTAGGTGTCTCTGCCCCTTGGTATTACTTCTGGAGAAACATGATTGTCAAATTCAGGGCCAAATCCTGACCCAAACTTGTATGTTCACTATTTCAGTTGAAAAGAAGGGGATAAGGGAGAATCTGACACATGCTTCTGGTATTTTTTAAAGCTAATAGAACGATTAAATCTCTATAACTGAGTAGTTACAATGAATAGTTAGCTTTTTTGGCAAGGCTATTAAGACATATTTACAGCATGCAATTGGAAAATAAGCTCGTTATATGTTATAAATAAACTACTCCCAGTGACAGATTAAGAAAATATTGGATATGTACTAAATGACAGCATTAAACAATGAAAGTATTTCCTGAGGAGCTGAGCCTTAGCAAAAGCCACAGACAAAATATTTTTAGTGGCATTCCAACACTCTGTGTTTCAGAGCCATTTATAACAGAGCTCATTATGAGATATCCCTTTCTGCTACAGCTGGATATACCAAAAAATTAAAGAAATATTTACCTACGAGAAAGAGTCACAGTACCTGGCTTTATTTCATACAGCTAATTTCTCATCTTCAATCCACCATGTGGGTTCAAGAGAAGAATTTGCCCTTATGTCTCCAAATCCTTAAGTCCCTCCCTGTCCTGAGAACTGCTACAAATCAAATCATTCCCATCTGTACGAGTACAGAAACCCCAGAAAAAGACTTTTGCAGAAGCCTGGCAGGGTAGGAGGATACCTGTACCTGTGGGCTATAATTGCCTGCTCCCCTTACATCCTCCTACAGCACAGTAGCTGTGAACCCTCTTACAGCACACGTGAAATGGATCCTGACTTCAGCTAGGCATGAAAACTAGCTTTTAAGTGAGTCATGCTGATAAAAGCTCAGGTATACTCTCTTGTCTGTTTAGAACAGCTGAACTCTACCACTAAACAAATATCTGCATTATAACCCTTCAGGACTAAGATAGGAGGGTGAGGTGGAAGGTGAAAGGAAGCGGGCATGAGTGTGAAAATGCATTGCCTCTGAGAAGCAGCAGCTTGAATGCCTTCAGGGCACTAGAAAGAAAACGCTGAGAAGACACAGGTTTTGTAAAAGGTAAAGGCATCATTGCCTGTGAAGCTGGTCTGCTGTGTTATTGTCCAGTGGCACCAAAATGGGCATTTTGGCTGCTTCCCATTGGTCCTGCATCCACTTTAATAACATTTGTGGTGGTTCTTTGGCTCATGTCTGAAAACAGAGCTCACCCCAAGCATTTTTTGCTTTTAAGTAGCAGTTTAGCCCCCTACTTGGCTATGTCTGTTCTTCTGGGGCTTTCACCATGTTCATCCCCACCAGGGCAGATGGTACAGTCTGTTACTGACCCAGAAAAGTTGCTCTAGGGAGAAGAAAGAGGTTGGGAAGAGGCAGACAGGTATCACCACTTTGCTTAGGGGACATAATGGAGAGCTACATTCAGTTTTCCTTTCTTTCCTCTCCTTTCCTGTGTGAATGGTGTTGACAGTGTGTGTGTGTGTGTGTGTGTGTGTGTGTGTGTAAATGTGCCAGGCTTCTGCAGCTGCCTAGCTGGTGATGCTCTTCCAGGGAGCAGGCATGCAGGTAGAGCTACCAGTTGGCTTCCCTAGCTGTGCTTGCTGTATAAGTATGTACACTCTTCACGTTTGCCTTTCTTCTGGGGAATATTAGTTCTTGAGTCTCTGGATGGCTGCAAACCAGCACACACAAGTGACACCTTGTCTTCTCACCCTTTGTATTCACCTCTGTAAGCTGACTCTAAACACACACAACACCAGTTGTATATACAGATGTGTGTAAATCCATGCCACCATATGACAACAGCCCTGTCTTAAGAAGTTTGAGATGAAGAGGATCTCTTGAGTCAGTTTGTTTTTCCCTCTGGCAACACCATCTGAAGCAGCAAACTATAGCTGTGTAACAAAAGGGCACGTTTTCTATGGTTTGGTTTGGACTTTGTTTGTTTGGGTTGGTTTTTTTTTGTGTGTGTGTGGTTTTTTTTTTTTTTTTGGTTGGTTTTTTTTTTCTTTGTTTTTTTTTTTTAGACTGCTGTCTACTGCATCAGGAGTTTATTTAAGATATTATACTTCTTCCATGAAAGATGATGGAGATACACTGATGAGCTTCAATGGCTGCTAAATCTCATTCTAGATTTTTCATAAATAAATAAATCAATGTCAATTGTTTTAATCAGGGTGATCTAGCTGTTCCGAAGGTAATTTTAGATCTCAACCTGGAACTGATAAATGTGGATCTTGGCTCTAGAGAGATATGACAGTATTCATACTTCCAGCCCCTTCTTCCAAGGATCATAACCACAGTGATGGCAGATCTTCTGATCTCATAGAAAGATTTCACAGGCCTGTCCTAACCTGTGATTCTTCTGCTGTTTTGAATGCTATGTGTTACACGATGGAAAATTAGTTTGAGAGTTCCAAATCTTTTTATATAAAGGGAAATATAGTATAACTAAATGAGATTTATGGCATTTCTACTGGCTTGATTTTGTTTAGCTTTCTGGATTGCTTGATGCTATGAAGGTTACACAGTAAGCATAGCTGTCACAATGGCCAGAACTTCCTTATGGTATTGTTCCAGTGACTTGAAAACTTAATGAGGAAATCAGATGTTTTCTTACATCAATACATTAGTTATGTGCCTTTTTTTTTTTTTCCCCAGGAGGACCATTAATGTACTGTAGCCAGGTATATTTGATAGTTGTTAAATGTTTTTTTTCCTTGAATCATATCACATTTTGATGCTAATTGTATAGTAATTGAGGCATGTTTTAGATTAGATAGGAGTGGCTATTTTCTATCTGTAGGTAGTGTAAAACCAGAGTAGTTCATCTAGAGTTTATTTTCCTAGTACAAAATACCACTTCCACTGAATAAAGTGCAAGAATGTCTCAATTTAAGTAGGGTTAACTGGATCCACCAAGGGGTACAGAGGAGGGTATCAGAAGAAGATAAGTGGTTAAGTCTACAAACCATTTAGAAACAGAAATGAAACTCAATGGAAAGATTATTGTATTAAACAATAGTTAAGATATTACATGGTCTAATGAATCTGTATTTACTGCGGGTAGCTATATGAATAACAAAAAAATATTTTTACTATGAAGGTGATTGAACAGAGCTGGAAGAGGTTGTCTATAGATATGCAGAACTAATTGGTCACAGTCCTGAGCCAACTGCTTTCTTTGTGGGATTAGACTACATGATCTCCAAAGGTCCCTGCTGACCTCAGCCATTTGTTAATTCTGGGAATGTGTAATTTCAGGGTCCAAAGGAAAGTTTAAGAAAAGGTAAGATACACTTTTTTTCTAAAACTTTGTACTTTGAAGGCTCCAGCTTACTCCAGGAACAAATAAAAGCTTTTGCTCTATGGACTTTTTCCATGGCAAGTTGTTGTAAATGTGAAGTGCAGCAATAACACAGCATAGAAAAATTGTTAAAGATAATATAATAAATCTGGGTACACCTTCTCTTTTCTTCCTGGATCTAACTCCTAGTCAAACTAAATGACACAGCAGCAGCAGCAGAAGTGAATGCTGGAGGATGGGACTACATTCAGAAAGCATTAATACTTATTAGCTGAAAGCAAAATCAGTAACCATATAGAATGGAGAGTCACCAGTATTGACCTGCTCTTTGGAAATCTGCTGTTGCAAAAATAGGTATGGTGAGTCTCATGTTCAGGACAACTAGCTAATGGGCAATTACAGTCGAACCCCTTCAATTTTCCCTGTAATTAGAGTAATTATATACCCAACATGCCTATATCCTAAGCTGTGATCATGCTAGGAAAAATAATTTGTTTTCATGAAAATCTTATTAAGCTGCATCATCATTGGTATTAATGTGACCCTTTTAAGAATTTTGTTATTTCCAATAATTGAAGCTCAATGTATTGTGCTTTTTGTATTGCAAAGTCCATCTGTATTTTCTCTCAAGGCAAAAGATCTGAAGCAGCTGTTAATGGAGAAAAGTCTAACAGTATAAATCATTTGAATTTCTCTTCAGTTTGATTCTAAGTAACAGCTGCTTTAGTCTACTTCACAGCTCATTATGTTTGTAAAACAATGCAAATTGGGCAGTGTTTCAGTTGCTGACCTGTTTGTCTGGCAAGTGTTAATTCAATGGTACTATATTTTACTGTTGTATTTATAAAGAACAACTGATTTCTGTCCTGGGAATTCTCTGGAAGTTTTCCACTTTTTGAAGCATAATAAGAGGTTGACTTAAGTTGAAGATATTTTCTTCTCATGGAAAGATACATATCTGACCAAACTATTTGCTGCTGTATTCCTTGTGCAATTCAGTTAATGGAACAGAGTGATATATGTTGTGTGGCATATTCCCTTTTGCACAAATATTTACAGGGCAAACCTGAATGGAACATCCCTGAAAATATTTGCTGTACCTAACAGTCACCTAAGTCAGAGTAGCTATTTTTGCACAAACATCCTTTACATATTTCACTTACTCTGAAAAGATTAAACAACACCAAGATTTTTTTTTCCCTATCTTTAATATTTTATATTCAGAAACCTGATATGCTTAAATGCATGGTTTCACTTTACTCTTAGTTTATGCCTAGGATTTGTGCCCTTTCTATTTCCACAGTATTATTTTAATTTGCTAATTTTCCTTCTGCCAGTTTTAAACAGTTTATATCTCAATTAAGCTTGAGATAGATGTAGATAAAATAATTTGAGAATAGTTTTGCACATTGTGATTGACTATGCCCATCTTATTTTCATATATCCATACATCTTTGCTTTTCAATGAATTTTAGGTATTTGTTTACTTGAAGAGAATTTCTGCTTTTTAAGCAAATATACTCATATATGCAATACCCATGCAGGTGTCACAAGTTGTCAAATGTTGTGATCTTACTGTAGTTGGTGTTACCACATGCATCAAAAGTTCTTAACTTTGTTTGTAATGTTTTTAGACATCTAAAAACAGTGAAGTGGCCAGTACATGATCAGGAGAACACTGACAGGCAAGGTCTGGTATGTCTACCCGAACTAGTTAAATCAGTGCTTCTCTCAAGATGATATAGCTCTTGCTTGCAGAGCTGGCAGAATAAACCATTTTACTGCACCTCAGCTGTTCCGTTTTACAGTCCTGTGCAGGAGCTTAACTGAGCAATAGAAGTTGTTTTGCAGTAAGACACCAGTTTATGAGTTGGAGCAGCTGAGGTGCAGCAGGTTCTGCTGTATCTGGAACAGGACCAAGAATTTCTGGCAAAGGGTCAGTAGCAAACAGCTGGGATGGGGAAAAAAGAGGCAGTAAGGTCTTAGCCCGCACAGCTGTTTGTGAGTCAGAGCCTTGAGAGAAGCATATACTGAAAAACAGTTGAATAGTTCATGAACCACCTGTAGTGTGAAATACATTCACAGGGAGTATTTATTGGACAGCTGTAAATGATGAGTAAAAGTACCCATATCTGCTGTTGGATCACTTGCATAGAGAACAGAAGGTTATGTCTGTACAATAAAACTTTCTTTATAAAGTTCAAGGCTTGTACCTGAGCTTTGAGGATAAAATATTTTGAATGGAGGTGGGTTTTGTTGGACGTGTCCTTGTAACCAGTATGTCTCTATCACTTTGCAAAATTCAATCCATTCCAAGTTCTTCTGCAAATGGCACCTGTCACTTACAGTACTGACATACTTTATTAGGAAATACCACAAAATAAGTCAGAGGATATTGAGAAAAAGAAAACCTATGACACTAGCCAAAAAACATTCTCAGTGTCAAAATACTCATTCTGGCTTTACCTCTTTTCTTCTGATCATTTCCTGAATCTTGTCTACAGAGAAGCACTCAGCCACGCACCTACTGACTGACATTCATACCTATAAAACATTTGGCCACTGACCAAGCATCTGTGTGGATTTACATCCACAAAACATCTAATAAATAATTCACAACATATTACCAACAACTACTAGAGAAAAAAGAATCATGACGCTATTTAATATCTGAGAGCAAAAAAGCCTTCTAGAACTTCAGGTCTAACCAATTTACCCACTAAACTTCCTAAGATAAGAAGTCCATGGATTTTCTCAGGAAGAAGCACAGGGGTAAGCAGACGAGCAGTCCAGCTGAAAACAGGTTCTAAAGCTGAGTATTTTTCATGACAAATATTTTCCTATCCATTACTGGAACTGGAAGGGACAACAGAAATACTTCAGGTGAACTCAATGGCTTAAAAGATAAAGGAAAGAAAAAAGCAGGTCCAAGATCATTTAGGGCTTTGTAGCTTATGCCAACATATTCTGTATTATTGCTTCACAAACAAAACTTTATAGACTGCTTTCATAAAAAATGCACTTGGAAGTAAGAGTAAAATAGTCATGGAGTTCATTTATGAAGCAATAAAAGTAAATTAGTCATGGAGCAATAGAATCAGTTAAAATCAGATCAGATTTGCTTATTTAAACACTTTACAACCTGGAAAATAAAAGACCAATAATTTGTAAAAAGTTTTATGTCTTGACAATAAAACCTTTAAACAGCCAGATATATTATCTTGCACTTAATGTGAGGGCAAACAAGCTAAAAGCTGTTTAGAAACTTGCAGAACTCATTGACTTATACAGTAAGATGAGTAAAATTTATAGAGATCTGCTGATGTAAGCAGGCTGATTATGACCTTGTGGCACATGCCCTCAAGTGTTAAAACTCCAGAAGCTGACCCCGGTCAGAGAATTGAAAGGGTTGCTTGGTGGATTGCATTCCACAAGTGCAGGATTTCTCTATCTAGCTCAAACATGTTGGGTACAATACTATTCCAGCAGCTGCTTTGCTCCTTGGTTGCATTAGGAAGGGAAACGAATTTTTGTCCTGTAGGGATACTTTTCCAAAATTCCTTTATGACTCTTTGCCCTTTCCCCACCCCCTCCACCAAATCATTATTGTTTAATGGGAAATAATGGCACTGTTTGGTGGGTGGCCTCTCACTCACCAAGATGGTAGAAACTCTTGTCCTTGGAGAGGACATCATGGAAGGTAAGGAGGAAAAATTGCTTCTACTCAATCTTGTGAACATTCAAAATGCATAAGTAATCAGAACTCAGATAAAGTCCTAATTCGTGCAGAACATTTACTTTCTGGGTATCTAATTCAATTAAATTTCAGAACTCCTGATGTCCAGTGGCCTGTAAATTACAAAATACAGGAAAATCCAAGAGTCCTGGTCCCTGGTGACACAGAAGCCCTTATTTCCTCTACCAAACAAAGGAAAAATCCTATTTGTCTTCTTCTATGTCTGCTGGCTAATGACAGGCATAGCCCCTGCAACACAGATGGGCCAGGCTAAGGAGGGCCTGCTGAGAGGGGTTCTGATCTGCTTGGTTCCCAGCTCTGTCACTCTCTGTTAGGTTTCTACTCAGTCAGCAATTGTCTTTTGGATAAAATCAAATATCTTGAAGTTATCTATGAATTTATATTCACTCTAGAACCATTGCTTAAAAATGACAGAACAAACATATTCAGAGTATAGTCAGAGTAGTCTTTGTGTATGAGCTTGTGCCTTACTTTATAAAGAAGGTGACATGAGGTTATTTATTGCCTCTTTCCTAGAAATAGAGCTCAGTGTTCTGAGAACACACCTTCAGAAGCACAGATTTCTGGCCACATATTTTCTGTTGACTCTGACCTGAGTTTTCCTGTTAATCAGGCTGATGGTGTAAACACACTGTCTTCAGCACAGGCATTTTTATTTTATTTGTCTTTTCTTTTTTGCAACCAAGTTATCATTCTTACACAAACAGCAATAGGGGTTAGTTGGAGATAGGATCACTATCAGTGTAAACAGTATGGGTGTCTTTTTTTGTTTTCCTGGAGGATGTTTCAAGTTGGTACCAGTGCCACCTGAAGTGTCTGTCACTGTGCAACCACCATCTGTCCTACCTGTAAATTCAGCAGAAAAAAGCAGAGATGAAAAGAAAGGAGCCTCTCCAAGAGGTTCTTCCTTCTGGATTGCTTTATCAATGTTTACGTATAGAGGGGGACCCACTGTGGGGCATGGTGGATGGCACCGCAAAGCCTGGAGATACAGGTCCGGACTGGCTCCCAAGAGGGCACTGGCTGTCAGCCCCTTGTGAGGAAGGCCTGATGCACCAGCATCCCTCTCATGCTTCCCAGTCTCCTCTCAAAGCAGAGAAAACTCCCTAGAGTTGTGAATACAGCTACACACTCTAGTCCAGTAGTCTCTGTACTGGTGAATAAGAGATGATGTGGTGACTTGGAACAATATTCACTCCTGTTATCTTTTGCTTTTACTTTTTTCTGTGCAGATCATTATTCTACAGACAGCATATTAGGGGTCTATGTAGAAGATTTCTGCTACCATAGATATGATTACCAAATCTTTGTTGTGCAACTCCTTTCTGATCCCCATATAATCTCTTGCTCTTTGTATTTCACAATGTGGCACAGACATCTACTGAGATCAGTGACCTTTCAAATCCCATCCCAGAGTTCTCCCAAAGGACAGATAAATCAGTCTATCAACACCATGACAGGCAGAAAAGTAAGCTTTACATCAGTAAATTATATGCACTGTGTTTCTTTCAGTAGGCTGCTTGGACAGAGCCTTGAAGGTCTGCTCCAGTATGTTACACATAATGATCACTAAGACAAAAAGAATATTCCACTATTTGAAAGTGCCAAGACATTTATCTTTTTAGAATGGCATGGGCAAGGTGAACTATGATTAAGATCTTTGCTCTTTGTCAAGACATTTCCAAAGTTCTAACAAAAAACTTGAGAAAAAATAGAGATGAATACTTTTTAATCAGCCTCCTGGGATGAAATCAGATCTTGCACAGATCTGTGTAGCTCTTAAATTTTCTGAATTCAGTCATTTTTCATGAAAGACAAGAGAGATCTTAATTAACTTCACCTTAGATAAAGTTAAGTGAATATAAAGTTAAGTATAATGCAAAAGAGCAGGCAGATGGGCTCCCTGTCAGAAGAAAGGAGACAAGTCTAGTTGGCAATTTACCTTCTTCTTAACTGGTTTAAGTTATCCTGGCAGAGCACCACTCTGGAAATGCATCTCTCTACTCAGCCTTGTGAGCTTCCAGAAAAGATAAGACCTCCTGTTATTTGACAGGTTCAATCAGTCCTAGCTCTAATAAATGCAATTCCTATTTTACATATTTAGGACTCACCAAGTGTTGCTTCTAATATTGTATCTCTGTTTTACTGGGCCGGATTTAATAGATTTGTAACTTAGTACAAAGATATTAATCATGAGAGTGTATTGACAAAAGGCTGTGAGCAGTTGGCAAGAATAACCAATTTTTTCCCTTGCAGAATTTTAATAAGGTTAACAAAAAATTAATTGCAGCAGGAGGCAAGGAGAGAACTTGGTTAAAGCCAATGTCACTGCAGATGTCACCATGGTCATGTGAAAAACACAGCCTTGAGTTCACAAATCTGAAAATCTCTCATGAACCTTCCCAGGAAACATTTATGAATTTATGCTTACATACTTCATAATTTTATGCTTCGAGCAACTTTAGTGTAAGCATCATGGTCCATGAATTCATCTACCCACAAAAAGATGGAGGAATCCATTAGAGTGAACACAGCACATTGAATGCATCAAGTACTTCACAGAGGAAGCAGACCACATTTCAATTTATTTACTAGTGAGTTAACAAAGCATTATAACAGGGAATTCATTATAATGCCAAATGTGAAAACGTGTAAGGATCTGATTCTGAAAACTGCTGACTGCCTGAAAGGCTGTTTTGAAATGACAGGCTCCATGGGAAACATGAAATGCTGCAGAAAAGCTGCACTACAAGAATGTCTGTCATCATGGCACTGCCCATGGGACTAAATAAATACAACAGCTGCACTCACTTCCATTGCCTCTGATTTTCCTTCTTTGGTTTCTAAGACTAAACTGAATGATGAAATTTTGTGCAAAAACTACATGTTCCTTCCTTCAAATGCTTTCAGATATATCTGCCTGTGTTTATCATTGTAGCAATTTGTCAGTAAAGAAAAAGGAAGTGTAGTATTTTAGTCCTTGCTGCAACATTTTTTTAATCTGGTTCCTTGCTGTAGAAAGTTCAGTGAAATGTTAACTATTACTAGCTACCGAAGTGATAATAAACAAATATTGCAGAAAAGCCTTCCAGTCCTGACCAAGTCTGTGACATTTCTCTTTTGTGATGTCTGGTTCAAAGCTTTAAACAGCCAACACAATAGTAAAATTAGGTAAAAACTTAGAAAGGAAAAAAGTCTCATGAATGTTTCACACTCCGTCACGTAATTTCTTCAAGATTTTTTTTATTCCTGCCACAGATTGGTGTCTGTTTACAGAACTGGCAGGACATGCTGTAGATACCTAAGCAGAAGCATGTTCCTGCAAATCAGCATTGTGCAATCCTGAATACTGTTGGAGGCAAAAGCAATAGTTCTGGTATACCACAGCAATGGCTGTGACACAGCTGCTTCACTATGTAGTTTGAGTTGTTCGGGTGAAGACTAAATGATAGTGTGTCTTGCATCTTGCCTGCTTATATTTTGCAGAATCTCTCTTCCCGATGGCAAGTTTTTTATCTGCACTGAGTGAATATTGTTCTAGCTTGTTTCTTGTCATTGTTGTGATTGAAACTAGACACAAAATTTTAACCAGATCTCTAGTGACTGGGGACTGTATTTCTGTAATATCACATAGAACATTTGGCATAGTTGAAAAAACAACTAGTTTAAGACAAATTCTTAGAACAAGTCAACATTTCCAGTAAAAGTTTTCACTTGGAAAGCTGCAGAAATACCACACCTGTATTTACACCTAAAATTTATTGCTTTAAAGATAAGTTAACTGTAGCATCCAAAGTATTACCATCTTTCCTAAACAAAAATTTGGATCTACTTGTAGTGTCTCAAACACTTATTCTCTACTGCTGGCAAAATGTGAATGGTTTAAATGGTGACAGATATGTACAGTTTAGTCTCAGCTTTCTCCTGGTCATTAGACCTATCTACAGTAGCAATTTATCACTTGACTTATTTAACACTCTGAATTTGGAAGTGAATGAGTCTATTTCCACTTTGACAGCAACAACAGATCATATAAGTTGGGAGATCTTATAATTCTTTCATTCAATATGACTCGTATAGTAAACTGGAAAAAAGAATAAAAAACCTGTAGCCATTTATGCATCCACGGGAAGTAGTAAAATTTAATTTCTGTTTTCATGTGATTTGCTGTGTGAAGAAAAGAAAAATAATTTTTAAGGCTGCCTTAGTGCCTTAGTGACTTGAGAATTGTAAAGCTTATTTTTAGAGGGAGCTGGAGCATACATACTTCGTGTTGAGACACCCTGTGCAGGGTTACCCCAAGTCTGGGTTTTGGAGCCTAAGCCAGTATTTTCACTTGGCAGTGTGCTGCACTGTGTGAGGATAGAGCAACCTGTATAGACCTACTCCAGGGATCTCTCAGCTGAGTTTCCTTGGCAATATAGACAAGATGTCAAGCACTAGCATGACTAAGTATTATTAAAAATCAATGAGATGCTTGTTTCTGTTTCCAGTAAGGATTCATACCTTTTTAGAGTATAGATGCTTCTATTCCTTCATCCTATCATGTGAAAAAGCCGACAAAGACTTCAAGACAAGACTGTTAGTATCTTTTATATCATATCAATGCTATATGCCTGAAGTTAGTAACAATTATGCAGTGGTGTAGGATAAGTTTTTTTTCCATGTGTATAATTATGTTTTATTTTAGTTTATGCTTTCTGTTTAAGATGCTTGCATATATATCTTTGTTTTCTTTTCTGATGCCCTGTATTACCTAACTCTTGTACTTTATTTTGTAGATCTATACACTTTTTGACCAGGAGCATGACATTTTGGAGGCCTGTCCCTTGATGTACAGAATGAAATTTCTCTGCTTCCAAAGTGCTGGAGGCTACATGTCGGGTGGTAACTACAGCTAATGGAGAGACTTAGACAGTTTTAGAGTTCACTTCCTCTCCTCCCAGAGCAGAAATCTGAAATAGGCATGATGAATGAATTTGCTATTGACAAGAAAGGATGTAAATACTTTCATCCATTCACACTGCATGTGTAACTTTAGTTGTTATGGCTTCTGTTCATTGAGGCTTACACACAGTAGTATTTTTTTTTTTGTTAGTCACTGATTTTAAAATATTTCCAAGGAGAACAACAGTTGCTAATGTGACCGTAAGCCCACAGAGGGTCAGGATGACTGTGTCTGATCTGGGCTAGATACTTATTCAGTCTCCCAGTTTCTTTAATGTGGTTCATAAGATCAGACTTCACACTGCACCTTCTTTGTTTTGGTCCAGAGCCATGCTTATTAAAAATAGATATATTACCGGTAGAGTAAATGTTCCATTTACTGGTGAGCTGGACATCCATTTTGTTCCTCTTATCATAAAAGGAGATTGCTGGTAAGCCTAAAATTAGACCCATCAGTTCTGTTTTTTTGTTTGTGGATGTATATGTGCTTGTCATACCACCCCCCTCTGTTCTGCTTGTCCACTTGGTTCTTGTTAAGTAGAGAGACACTGAAGCAAATACTGTAAGAGTCGTGCTCCCTGAGAGCACTGTGGGGGAAGGGTCTCTTCACTACCTTGCCTGCACACCAGAGCAAATGCTAGAAGTAGAGTGGCTCAGTGCTGTAACCTGCCTATACCTGTGCAAAGATTATCACCAGTCCCCTTATTCCTCTGTGTTTGCTGTGGCCACAATACCATAAGGAAAACTGAATTTTAGCAGTACTGCACTTTGTCACTGGGGGGAATCTTGGTTCTATAGGGCAGTGAATGAAAATAACATCATCAAATGGACAGATGGTTAAAAATGGGACCTGTCATTCTTAATAATGTCAGTCTAAGCTTGAACTCAGTCCTTCGTCCAAACACTCAGAGCTATGAATGACACAAAGGATTCACATTTAGCTGGTGGCTGGCAACCACAGCTTGCAGCGTGCAGCTATTGTTTTGTAGCAATGCAACTTTATTACAGAGCTGCTTAATGTTATGCAGGGAACCTGGAGGGGAAAAAAATCACAATGAGTGTTAAATCAAGTCTGCTGGGAAACTCTATCTCTTGCACAAAATCTTAAAGCCTGTATATAAGTCAGCTTCTCTGAGCTTATACCTCTTGCCAGCACATAATGTGAGAACTTTCTCTTTCCTCTTTTCTTCATTTCATAGCGGTCTATAGAAAGGTGGAGAGTATTGATTATAGAAAGATGGAGAGTATTGTTTATAGAAAGATGGGATATCACAAAACAATTTTGTTTTGTGCTGCCTATGATTGTAGAGATTGGACCAATCATGGCCAGTGTTCAGCTTTGTACAGGTATGAAGATAAATATTAAAGAAAACACTCAGAAATATGTGTATCATATCCCAAGCTCCATCATACTTTCTAAAAGCCCTCCAAGAAGATCTCTAGAGACTGAGAAAAATTGCCAGTACATTTCCAGCACTATAAAGGTATTCTGAGATATAATATGAAAAAAACCCCAAAGATATAAATTTCAACCATAGGGGTTGCTGTGCAGTTTTGGTACAGATGTTCAACTTATTATTGACGATGTGGATTAAAAGACAGTGTACCCTTACCAAGTGTTTTGATGATACAAAACAGTCAGGAGTGTCTAATAGACCAGAAAACTGTTCTGCCATTCAGAGGGACCTTGACAGGCTGAAGAATTGGGTGGAAAGGAACCTAATGAAGTTCAATCAAGGCAAATGCAGGGCCCTGCACTTGGGGAGGAACAACCTTATGCACCAGGACAGGCTGGAGGACAACCTGAAGGAAGGCTGTTTTCTGAAAAAGGACCTGAGGGTCCTAGTGGATAATAAGCTGTCCATGAGCCAGAAGTGTGACCTTGTGGCCAAGAAGGCCAATGGTATCTGGGGTGCATCAGGAAAAGTACTGCCAGCAGGTCGAGAGAGGTGTTCCTGCCCATCTACTAGGCCCTGGTGAGGCCACACCTGGAGCACTATGTCCAGTTTTGGGCTTCCCAGTACAAGACAAGGAATTCCTGAAGAGAATTCAGCAAAGGTCTGTGAAGATGCTTAGGGGACTGGAGCAACTTTCTTATGAAGAGACAGAGGGAGCTGGGACTGTTTCACCTGGAGCAGAGAGGATTGAGAAGGGATATTATCAATGTATATATATATCTTACAGGTGGGTGTCCAGAGGATGGGGCCAGACTTTTTTCAATATTGCCCAGTGACAGGACAAGGGTCAATGGGCACAAATTGTAACACAGGAAGTTCCATCTGAATATGAGGGAAAACTTCTTTACCTTGAGAGTGAAAAAGCACTGGAACAGGATGTCCAGAGATATTGTGGAGATGATCTGGAGATATTTAAAACATGCCTGGACATGATCCTGTGCAAAATGCTCCAGGTGAAGCTGTTTTAGTGGTGTGGGAGGGGTTGGACCAGATGATCTTTAGAGATCACTTCTATTCTATGATTAAAATGCAATGTAATGAAAGATGAAATAATAAAGTAAGTTAAGTAAGATGAAATAAATTTTCTTAATGTATAAGCTACAGATCAGGTAGATCTTGGAACGCCACTGTGATTTTTTTAAAAAAAATTTGTTTGTCTGTTTTTCTTAAAGATCTGTTAATCCCCAAACACAATCCACACTCCAGCACCTAAAAGATCAAAAGAAAATGGTTGGAATGACAGAGAGGCAAGATAAAGGTTTTTTGTTTACTTACTTTCAGCACTGGACAGCAGAGCAAATGATTAAAGCCAGTTGCATGAAATTAAAATGGTCCAGGCCTTAAAATAGTGTAATGCTTTCCTTAAACAGAAATCTTATGATAAAATGAAAATAATTTGCAATTTCTGCAAGAGAAGTCTTCTAATAGCAGTTATCCACCCATTGCTAACATTGATAGACAAAGCCAGCACTATATCATGGCATAAGTGTAGCACATATGGCAAATCTACTGGGTGTAAAATCATGCCTTGTGTATCCTCCCATGTGATGACAGCAGGTATGTAAGGTGCTGACATAGGGGCAGGGACTGAAAAAGCCAAAGATTTGGCAAAATGCTGATGTTTTGTTCAGCAGTAAAGACCAAATCACAGCTTAAATCCAAATAATATTTAAAAATACTGAACTCCTTGTTTGAGACTCTAACTAATTCACTGGAGATGGGAAAGTGGAGACAAACAGAGGGATGCACAAAACCTCAAAACAGGTGAATCTAAAGACCTAAAATACTTTTAGAATAAAAAAAAAGGTCAAAACAATCTTCTGTAAAATACTAACAAAACCAACAGAGGTTTTAGAGGTACCTTCTCGATTAGGTGACCATCAGTGTATTTTGGTGCTACTCATGTCAAAGTCCACAGTGCATCAGTGATTCCAGTTGACAGTAGAATCTAACTGACAGTAATAGAAGAGTGACAGGTGCGTTGCTTGCCTGCTGAGAAGTACAGTTGTATGGAAACCTTTGGACCATTTGAAATATTTATATGTTACCCAGAAATTATGCTGTTCTCAGTTAAATACTTCTCTCCATTTGCTAGGGTAAGGGAGCAAATGTGTTTCATTTTAGAGTAAAAGCAGACTTTGCTGTATGACACCAGGAAACCAGGACTGTATTCTTTATGAGAAGGACTCCCTGTTGTGTACTTGAACAGCTCAAAGTCAACCACCATCTGGGAGTCTCTGAGGCAGTTTTTTTCCATCAGATGAAAACAAACAAAAATCTTACAAACACTTGCCCTCATTATAAGTGAAATAGTTGCTAATACTCTTACCTCATTGATATTAAAGGTTGAGTAGAAGATGATAAAAAAACCCCAGTGGACTATATATTAAGAACTGCCTGGGAGTATGAGACATTACCTGTATAATGTCATTACACTGCTTCAGTGGAAAAAGACGTCTATTGACCTATTAAACATAGACAAAACCATACAAAGTAGGTTTCTGTAGCCTCACAAACTTATCCTAGGGGTCTAGTTGACATTCTGTTGTCTGCAAGGATCTCCTGATAGGGAAATGAAAGATGAAGACATAATTCCTGAAGCCATGAATGCCACCTATTTTGAATAGAAACCTTCCAGAATGAGAGACAATGATCTTAATGAGAGGAGAAGCTTCACTACGTCTACATTAACTTGATTGGGTGGCACTTAATGTATTTATTTGTCAATTTAAATTGTCTTTCAAAACCTTCTACAAACTTTATACTGGCAAGTGGAAGGACAAGGCTTTGTTGTTAGTCACATGGGCTCTTGGGTCATGACACATTTTCTGACATACTCTCCAGCTATACTCTTCACTTAACATTGAGGAATGGGTGGCACAATAATAAGCTATCTAAAATCAAGACTAATTTAGACAAAATTAAAACTAGATTGATGCCTTATTCAGAGATTTATAGCCTGTTGTCACCTTCCTCCCACCTTCAGGGAGGAAGGAAAAGGTAAAAGTACAGCATAACACATCTTCCTGCTGACCTGTGACTCCTACAGGCAGTTTGTGGCTGGGAGAATTCATTACCTCCCTTCTCATCCCTACTCATCAGTTCAGGAAAGAGTGGCTCTGGGCATAACAGCATTCTTCTCCTCACTCTTCTCAGACGTGAAATGCTGGCAACCTTGATGTAGATGTATTGATTTAAGAATGACTACAGAAGATGTCATTTCAGCCCTCTAAGAGACAAATATTTTCTCAAAGGGCCCTGTATGTTCTCTCTGTACTTAGTTGAGAGGTACAAAGGGTGATTCACACAATCATAGAATAGTTTGCATTGGAAGGGACCTGCAAAAGTCATATAATTCCAATGTCTCTGCCACGGGTAGGGACACCTTTCACTAGACCAGGTTGCTTAAAGCCCCATCCAACCTGGCCTTGAAAACTTCCAGAGATGGGATATCCATAACGTCTCTGGGCAACATGTTCCCGGGTTTGCACCACCCTCACAGGAAAGAATTTCTTCCTTATAGCTAATGTAAACCTTCAGTTTAAAGCCATTCCATCTTGCCCTATCACTACACACCCTTGTATAAAGTCCCTCTCCAGATCTCTTGTAGGCTTCCTAACAGAAAGCACAATAAGGTCTGACCCCTGGAGTCTTCATTTCTCCATTTCTGAAAAAGACTAACTCTCTCAGCCCTCTGATCATCTTTGTGGTCCTCCTTTGACTCGGTCCATCAGGTCAATGTCCTTATTGTGCTGGGAACCTCAGAGATGGATGCAGCACTCCAGGTGGGATCACACAAGAGTGGAATAAGGGGCAGAATCACCTCCCTCGACCTGCTGCCCACACTGCTTTTGATGCAGCCCAAGAGACAGCCGGCTTTCTGTCTGTAAGTGTGCATTGCTGGGTCTGGTTGAGCTTCTCATCAATCAACACCTGCAAGCCTTTTTCCCCAGGACTGTTCTCAATACACAGTCAAAAATTAAGAGTGTAGAATAGATGGGATGAACCCTCTAGAGGAACAATGTTCTCTGCACTGTCTGTTCAAATAACATAGATGATGACAGTCTCAGACTAGATGCTTCAATTTTACAAGACTGCAGTTAGATGAGGTGAACCCTTTCTAAACTTAAAACTCCAACCACACAGTACGTTGAGAAGCACTTTAAACCATAAATATTGCTGAGTTAAATTTGTATGCCTATTGAAATAAAATGGAAGAGATCCATAAAGAAATGTTGGAAGTACCAATTTTCTTAGTGGAAGCTGGTTAAATTCATCATCCAGTAATCAGACATATACAGGCTGTTTTTGTGTTTGGTTTTTTTTTTTTTTTCTTTTTCTTTTTTTTTTCTTTCTTTTTTTTTTTTCTTTTTTTTCCTCCCCATTTTTTTCTTCTCCCCTCCAGATGAGTCATTAACATGAATAATCCAAAAACTGTAGTCCGGTTTTTCCTGTTCAAACATGATGCCTGTAATCCTTTAAATTTCTTTTGAGGAAGAACTTCAGTGCTTTCTGCTTCCGTTAATGCAATTGTTGTTTTGATTGATGATTTAATTGTTCAAGCACTTTGAAAATGTAAAGACTGTCTTTAAGCTGGGCCCTAGATAATGAACAGCAAGAAAAAAGCTGCTGCAATATATGTTACAGAATTAGCTTCACTATGGTGGCCCTGGTGAGACCACCAATTCCCTTGTCCACTCTGTATTCTAACCATTTTGTTCCATGGAACAAACCCTGCCATCTATACTCAATATTTAACCTGGAGAAAAGACACAATAACAACACTGAGAGCAACTTCTGGTGAAGCTCTTTATAACCTGAAGCTGGTGCGCCTTCCTGGAAGTATTGTCTTCCATTTTGCTTGACCTGATGATAACGTTCAGCAAAAGGCAGCACTGTTGATCCTGAGGAAAGTTAACTCACAACCTTGTCTACCCATTCTCAGAAATGTGATGAGAAGGCTTCATTCATTACATTTACCTCTCTCTTTTAAGGACAGGGCACAAGAGAGGGTTTTTTTTGAAAGAAACCTTACACATTATCTCTGTGCTTTTAAGTCATATCTTCTTAAATCCCCTACCCGTTTCTTTTTAGGTGGCATTGGCCTCCTTCTTTCACAAAGCCTCACAGTTTTATCTCTCCTCACTACCTATATTTCTTCTTCTCTGCATCAATCTCTTGCTGCAGTGACAATGCTTTCATTTCCATTAATTGAACTTTGATGGTGTCGAAACAAAGAAAATATCACTGTGTTGGTGTTCTGTTATGCAGCACTTTCCATAAAAATACACTTTTCTTTTTCTGCTATTCAGTGCTTCTCTTATTTTAGTGCTTAGTGCTGTCATTGCTTTACTTGCTTCCTCCAACTTGCATCTCAGCAGACAGGGAGTCAGCTTTCAGCTCACGATGACCACTCAAATATACAGAAAGAATGAAAGCCTAGTTTCATAATATGGGAACTGTTTTGTTCTTTTTCTCAGAATCAGAAGTGCTGAGAATTGCAGAGCAGGCACTGTTCTGCTCCCTGACTTGCTGTAAGCTGTAAGCTGCAGTTTGTAGGGCTGGCAAGTGGTGTTTGCACATGAGTAGCTCATGATAATGGAAGTGATTTAGTGACCAAAAGTCCTATTATCAAGAACATACAACCTGTAAAGTAAGTGTCTGCTCCTGGACACAGGAGTTGCTAAAAAACCCAAACAAAATAATCCTCCCTATGTTGCAATTAAAAGCACAGGAGATAATGTGAGTGTCATGCATTGCTTGAGCTGTCAGCTGTAAGACAGACACTATCTTCTGCTTCATTGCATGATTTGTTTCATTTTTATCTGCTTAAAAAATACTCATTAGGGATGAGCTGCAGGAGAATGACTTTTGGACAGCCATGGGTTGAAACGAGCACACAATGAAAGGTGACCTTTCAAAGGGGGATTACCTATAAATAGCAATGGTTATCCCTCACAGCCTTCTGACATAAGCCTGCTGGGAGTATGAAAAAGGAGACCCTTTCCACTAGTTCCTCCAACATGATTTCAGATTGGTACATCACATATTTTGGCCATGAATAGCTTAAGAGAATTTGCAAGGGATCAAGGAAAAAACCTTAGCAGGTGTCTGGCAGATGATATTCCCCAGGGTTTAAAAATTAGCTCAGAGCTTTCCTTTCTTTGCCCATGAACAATGGCACACACTTTACGAGAAGGGAATATTAAGATTTTATGTTTGAAATATGTCACTTTGGGAGCTCATTTATTAAAATAATTAACTGTATCAATTTTTAAAATTAGCCAAGCAGTGTCAGCAAAGCTTATTCAAATCCCAGAGAGCTTTAGAATCAGACTACTGTTCTTAACTACTGTTTTAACTTCTGTTCAGCACCATGGATCTATCAAATCCTTTATTTGGAATGAAGAAGAATTGGTATTCCTGGTCAATTGCTATTGTTAAAGTGAAAGAGGTGAGTGAA
The DNA here is from genome assembly GCA_035222235.1 of Margarornis squamiger. Classification (NCBI taxonomy): domain Eukaryota; kingdom Metazoa; phylum Chordata; class Aves; order Passeriformes; family Furnariidae; genus Margarornis; species Margarornis squamiger. The sequence goes on along the minus strand of JAWWTY010000001.1, from coordinate 96,699,510 downwards.
TTTATCAGGCAAAGGTAATGGACTGTTCTGTTTGTAATGCATGTTCTTTGATTATTTGTCCTGTGAGATTGTTACAAAATAATCTTTTGGAGGTTTTATTTTTATAACTTTCATATGAAAGTCAGTCTGCAAAGAGGCAGTGCATAGAAGATGATGATTTTGAATGGTCAGATGTAGTCAGTGTCTGAATACTTGTGTGTTTGTTGCATGCTTAAGTATTTGTAAGGAGTTTTGAGGTGCATCCTGCGTTCAATCAGAGATCACCAGCAGCCCTTCCACAAGAAGCAAGACTGCTCTATATTTCTGACTCCTGTGGCCTCATATACTTAGAATAACTATTCTGACAGAAACAAAACCAAAACAGCTTGACTACTGTTGTTAAATTCATATTGACTAATTACCATGTTTATCATCATTATTATAAAAATGCGTATTAATGACCATGATCTGTGTAAAAGACTGAGCCCATGCACTAAACATGGGCAGTGAACAAAGTAAGGGACAGTCTTTGTTGGAAGGCATTTACAACCTAAGTAGATATGCAGGCAAGAGGTCACCACAGAGGGTGACCAAGATACACTGATACGACAGTGCCAAAGGATAGAGGCAAATGTGAGGGGCCAGGGGGGGAGTGAGCCAGTGCTGAAGCTGGGTTACCAGGTTGCCCTGACCACTCTTCCTCACTGCGTCCACTGAAAACTGAATAACTGATGGGCTTCCTTCTGCTCGCAGACAGGCAGTGCATGACAAGCAGCTTCCTCTCCAGCTCCTCCATCCACCATATGAGCTGCATAGTAGATTTCTACCAAGTGGTGCGGGGTTCCTGTTTACCCAGGAAGTATTTGTAAAGGGTTGACTCCATAAAGGAGATTTTTTGATTCTGTCTTGCAGATGTTGTTTTAATGCACATTTGACAGTTGCTTCTGTGCTTTAGAATCATGATCTAGAAGCTGTTCACTTTGGATGTTTACAGCTGTTCTTGGGTTTAACAGCAGTGCTTCATTCAAACCTTTCCACAGTCCAGAATTCCTCCCTGAATTTATTGCAAAGAAATGTTGCCTTTAAAACAATTAGGATTCTTAGAGATGGGTTAGTGAAAGGCATTATATAACACCGTGCTGGCACTAGAAACAGACTCTGTGACCCAGAAGATAAGCTTCCAGTCCTGTGTTGCTTCTGCCTATGATACAATGACTTATTTTCAGTGCAACACCACTGAGCATTGCAAGTTCTCTTCTGACATGAAAATTCCCTGAATAGTGACAGGAAGCAGATCACTCTTTTCGCATTGCTATCATGTATTTATACTCAGATGCAACTCCAGTCCAGGATCAGTGTCCTGTTGTGACTTCTCCTCCAAGGACAGGTATAGAAAATGATCCTTGTCCTGAACTACCAGGACAATAGGAAATGTCAGCAGATACTAACTGCCAATTTACATCTCTTGATTGCCCTTCCAGCATAAAATTGAGGGTAGGTTTATCATGCACTTCTGTTACTGCTCCACTCTAACCGGCATTTTACTTTTTAAATGTGACATAATGTGGGTCTTGTTTCTATGTTGGAGTGCTTTCAGATTACAGCATGAAATTTGAATGTGTCTAAATAAAGGGAATGCAGTGGTGGTGGTGGCTGGGAGGCAGGGATTATATGAAAGCTTTCAGGATGCTCTGAGCAGTGTGCTGCATTAGCCAAGGGATTTTTATGGGCACAGAGGCACAAAGTAACCCCTCTAATCCCTTTCTCACTGGCTTACAGACTCTGAAGAAGCTTAATAATTACAGGGGAATGCAGTCAAAGTGTTTTTAAGGACATATGTGCAGAGGCTTATTTTAGTCATTTCCTAGCAGCAAATGCACTGGCGGATTCTCAAGGAGAAATCTGGGCACAATTTTCCCTTCTCTCGCTTTGCCCCCTTCCCCCCCTCCCGCGACCAAAAAGATGATGATTTACACTTATATCAAAAAGAGGCTTAGCCAGTGTGGGGCTGAGGGAATATTTCCCAGGCTGTAGGATTATGATTTTTCTACAGCCACACCACTCACCCGTCTCTTTCTGGTGAAATACAAAGCCTATCCCTGTTCTGCTGAGCCTCCCAGATGGGGCTTTTTTTCAGTGAAAAGACCAACAGAAAGCCTGCGCATTCCCTTTAAAATATTAAATATTTCTGGAGAAGTATTTCACCTTCTCTGAATTCACTGGCTCAGCTGACAGTGACTCTGCTGCTTATGTATCGCATTTGTAAGTATGCCCTTAACTGGTTACTATATATATTCATGAGCAGGAGGTGTCCAGGAACTGTTTCTGTGCTGAGCTTTTAGTTTCACAGCTAAGTCATTTTTGAAGGAATCTGTGCCTAAAAGGAGAAAGGTCTGGTGTTACTCTCTCACCTCAGAGTGTTTTTTTTTCCCTCTGAGGATCTTTCCCAATTCAAAAATACGGCATGGATTTTCCCTCATTCTTCCTCAAATGAAACCTCCGAAGAAAAGAGGGCACAAAAACCCCTACATCAACATGAAAAGTTTTTTGAGTATTAATGGTAGAGGAAGATAGGAAATGCCTACTTGTTTTATGGTGCATGCTAATATGGTGCTTGGCATCCCACTGTTGCTTGGAATGTAAGCTGCAATAGAAATGAAACAAGTTATATCTCATTACTGCATTACTAACTAAAAATGGCCCAGTTTCTCATCTTTGTAGCAAAGATGAAAGATTTGTCCATATACTTGCCATTTCTGTAAGACACTCCTAAGACCTGTAAATTCATGTAAAAAAATATATGAGATAAGAACTAACCTCAACTGTCTGGAATTCCTCTTTTGAAATTGCAATATTCTACCTGCACCCTAACTAAAGTCTTGATCCTTTTCTAGGGAACAGATTGCTCATGTTAGGATTGCAAATTAACAGTAGTTTGAATGGTTAACATTTACTATGCTTGGTCCAGTTTACTGTATCTGAAGTTTTGAGATGAAACAGTATAAACTAACCCAGAATCTGCCTTTCCTGTTTGGATATTAAAAACCTGTAGCACTTTTTGAAGAGAAGGTGTTTGCTGAAATGATATGAACCTGATCTTTCTTTCCTGGGGCCCCAAACTTTTAAAGTTTTTTTCTGGGGAAACTGACTCTCCTCTTACTTAGTGCTTTCCCATCAAAGGGAAGACTGTCTGGTTGGTGTGCTCTAAGCAGTTTAGATTTGAACTGATTCACCAAATCTCTATTTTCGAGATTGGAATCTAGATACCATGATGAAGCAACGAACACTTGGGTCCCAGCACATGCTCAGGCCCTGGTTGACTCCTCGTGAACATGAGTGTTACTGACCCATGTGGCACCCTATTGTGCTGTTTTCCCTCACTTTGCACAGAAGATGCCAGAGACCCTGACAGCAACAGGAAAGAGAGACCTCTCAACCCAGAAGTGGGAAGGTCTCCTTTCCTGTGGGGTGGCTATACATCCATGCCTCAAACAGAGCTTTAAAGCTGTCTCAGAGTCTTCACACAGTCACAGCATCTTCAGTGATTTTTTGTGGATGACATACAGTAACCTTGCAGTATTTGAGATGGGCAGGTCTATGCCAGTCTAATGTCCAATTACTACATCCCAACTCATGATAATACAGCATGCTACAAATTCTTAGACTGGACCATCTAAAAATTACTCATACTGAACAATGTTTCTCTCACAACTAGTTCTTTAGATTTCTGTGGAATGACTTAGTGTGAACACAAGGGGTATAATCCAGCCTTTTGCAACTATAATTGGAATTACCAATAGAAAAAAAAAAATGAAGAAAGTGTGGGATTTGGATCTTAGATAGCATTACCCCAAGGTGCTGGCTGTAATCAGGTTTTATTCTCTTTGAATGTTTCCAGGAAAAGCTGCTTCCTGAGCAGAAGAAACATGAAAGGCCAGGAAAGTGACTAACAGCATGGGAACCTTAATGACGCCTATCAAGTGAAATAACACCACGGATTGTGTCAGGGATAACAAAATGGGCTATTTAGCACAATGACTGCCAGCTATTGTTTTTCAGGCAAATGACTGAAACTTTGCAATGATTAGTCTATAACCACAGGAGAGGTAAAACACAAAACAAGATGAGAAAGGGATTGTAAAAAACAGGAAATAAAACCACAAAGTTCCTATAGATGCGAATTTCACTCCAAAACCAGTCAAAGATCAAATGTACTCCTCATAGATGCTAACAGCTGTGGTGGAGGTGTCCGGCTCCTCTATTTCCCCAGCCTGCCGGGGTCTGGGGGGGATTGCGAAATCTCCACGTGGTCAGGAGCGAAAAGATGTAGCAGTCCCAGACGAAGGGGTCATAGAAAAGCGTTTAATTACCTGTTTGCAGGGTATTTGAACCCTTTGGGCGGGGTTTAGGAAGGTAGGATGTGATTGGTAAGGGTTCAGGGGGAGTGGTGGTTTGGGGGTCGCCGAGGCCAATAAGGGAACAGGAAAACCAAAACCCAGTGGGAACCCAGGAATAGGGAATGACAGGTGATACATCCAATAAGATCGGGAGCGGGGCGGGGCTGGATGCTCGGGAAAAAAGGAAAGCTCTTTTCACATGTGAGCAGAGGGTGCTAGGGATTACAATCTAAACAGGGGAAAACCCATACATAAAAGACGCAGGTAATGTTGAATTATAAAGTCTCTGGTCCTTTGGAAGCTGTCACAGCGCTGGTCCTGTATCCAGGGGCTTCTTTTTCCACGATGTATAGTCTGGATAATCTTCTCTGTCTGTTTCACATATAGTGTGGCAGAAGTCTCTCCCAACAAGATGCCAATAAAGTCGGTACATTTGTACTGGGTTATATATTTTGTATATATATATATATGAGCCTTATATAGAGATACACACACACACACACATATATATGTAAATGAGCTGGGTCACAAGTTAGCGCTCTGGCAATTTTCTTTAGCTCCTTGAATACCTTCAGCCCTACTTTAAACACCTTCAAGCTGTCCCATTGGCTTTATTGGTAAAAGAAACTAGAGATGGTATTTTGTGATGAAAGAACCAAGCATTTGCAGGAGAAAATCACCACTGATGACAACCCTTCATACTGAAACAAATGTCATCCATAAACACACCAATTTCTGTGGTGTTCGTCTGCTTTAGTAAGGACCTCATGTTACAGTAATAACACAATATAAAAGGGAACATGGCACTAAAATACTTACGGAACTATGTTAGTAGGAAGGAAAATGCATATTTAATAATTGCCCAGATGCCTTTCATGTACACGTGACACTAGATCACTCAGGCTAATGAGAGTGAGGTTGGGTCTGTTGTTGTAAGGGGTAGGTTCCAGACAATACATGGGAGTATCCTGTTGTAGCTGTCTTGAATGTGGTTTTGGTGCCTCCATCAGAGGCAAGGAGCAGGGTAAGCCATCTCTTGAATCCAGGTTCCTGCTGAGGACACTATGCAGATACCTCCTCTCAGGTGATGTCTCAAAAGGCCCATTTCCTCCATGACTACCTCCTTTGTAAGGAAGCGCATGTTTTGAGGTGTTGCTGTTGCAGCCTTCTGTGGGCCGATAGGAAGGCTGGATCCACTGAACTGAGGAAGCCCTTGTGTGCCCAAAGAAATCATCTCAGGGCATAAGACGAAAAGCTCACTGTATCTTGAACACCCCCTCACAGAGAAAGGTCAAGAGCAACATAACCCAGCCTATTAATGGCAATGAGCTATAAAAGCTTTGGCCTCTGTGTCGTGAAACTGCACTAGTGACTACTATGCACATTATAACCTGCACTTCCACCTTGGACTGTGTGGGGTGCCCACATGAGGGACAGTAAAATTGCGTGTAAATGGGTGTGCACACCACCTATGCTGCAGCTTCTCAAAGCATAAACTGCCAGCAGCTGTTAGGTTTTACAGACATGACACACAGCTTTCAAATAACTGCTTGCAGATGGAAAAAGTTTAGCGTTGGAATTGCAAAATTGCCCTTTGTGTTAAAGTATGTAAGTTGCCCCATGTGTGCCGATGTATGTGTGTGTGTGTGTGTGTGTGTGTGTGTGTGTATGTGTTTAGGTGCTTACTTCTTTATTTATTTTATAACACTTACTAACAGTACCCTGCATGTTTTTGTTTTTACCAGCTCTTCTTTAACTCTCATACCCCATGCATTTGGTATGAGTAATAAAACTTACTTGATTGCAACAATGAAGGAAATTTTCTATGCTTGAACTTTGATATTTAAGGATTTTTTTTCCATTATGTAGCTATGTACTTTTAAAGATAAACAAAAAAGTAATGGCTAAATAGAAAAATACTTGGAAGCAGTGGTAAACCTTATTATTGCTGACTAGTGTGAGCTGTAGATTGGTTTTTAGTTCTTACAACAGCATGGTGGTTTTCCATTCATGAGTGTATGTTTCCTTCTAATCAGTTAGATAGTGGAGAGGAAAAAATCTCTGGTAATGAGAAAAAAATTACATCAGTTAAAGGAAAAGAGTATTTTCTGAGAACCTGTGCAAAGCCAAAGAACACTATGCAATTATTTGTAGTCTATTGCATCCCAGTCAAAGCATACTTGCGAAGCACTAATAGTTCCATGCACTCAACCAGAATGGTGGCTTCATTGTAAATATACTCCATGCTCTGGTACATTGTTGTGCCACAAATCTCTTAGGATCATTATGTTATAACAGAGTTCCCTTGGGATGTATTCAGTGATAATATTGGTTATAAAGAACTTTAAAAACGATGGAAATATCGCAGGGCAACTTTTACATATATTGTCAATTTACCATTTAAAGACTCATTATACTCAGGTTTGATTCCTTACACAGCTGTTTGTTTATAAAATATTAATTGGAGCAGTATAATTGATTTGTCATAGAAATGCTGGGAAGTAACATGAAATAAAGAAAAATGGAATCTAAATCTGAAGACTAGGAAACTTCTTTAGCTCCACCTTTTACCAGGATATTCGGCAAGAACTGAAAAAAAATCTGTTAGAAATAAGTGCAGGGCTTTTGAGGGATGAAGTTACTCAAGCCAGTAATGCCTGGTACAGAGCCTTTTCTGAACTGAAGACAACATTTTGTAGTGATATTTAGCATGTGTATGGAAAAAGACAGACAGATACCAAAAAGAGGCCCACAGCAGCATCTCAGCTATCTATTTGGCATATTGAGATGCACAGAAGTAGCAGAGCAGCCTATACAAAACACTTCCAAATGAGCTGGAACAGTAAATATACATACAGTTGGGAGTATTCAGTGCTAAATACACACTGAAGTTAGAAGAACTATAGAGCAACTACACATGAAAATGCCCATTTCGATGTCTTTCTGTTGAGTAAAGACCTGCAATGGAAAAAATGCATCTGCATTCTTCTCTTGGACTTCTCCTGTTTTATTTCCTGGATCAGGCTGCTTCCAGTGGAAGGGACAAAGATGACAAAGTGTATGGAGCAGGCCAGATGATTCCACGGGAGAACCCTTGGCAAGTCAAGGTCAAAAGGGAGAAGACACACCTTCATATTCTTTCTTCCTTCTTCTCTAATATTATCCCAAAGACCTCATGCTTCACAAGGTCACAGGGGCACGAGGGAGCTCTGTCAGGATGGAGGGCCAGGCCTGTATGCAGAGGCTCCTCTCTGTGCGTTGATCATAAGGATCACTGCCTCAAGTCAGGGCTGAGCTGGCTGCATCCAGGCAAAGGGCTGCATGCACTAATCCTCCTGAACTGAAAGTATTGGCCAGTATTTTACCCACTGCAGCTCCAGAGCAGAATAATTAGTGAATTAAAATGGATTTTCCACGGTACAATATGTTGCTGACATTGGTTTTAGAAGTTTTTTCCTCCTTCTTAATAAAAACAACAACAACAACAGCAACTAGAAAAATCCAAGGCAGCTGTCTTGTGAGCGATCTGTATTCAATATTAGAAAGCTACACAGCTGTGGAGTCTGGATGCTATCATAAAAATTGGATAGCAGAGATATGGCATTGCTGGAATACAACTCACTTTGTAAGTGTTCTGGGTGCTTGGAATGTGCATATCGCACAATAAAAATGCTGCTCTTGTCTGTGTTCAAAGCAAAAGCACCAATAGGCCTGTGGAGCTGATGTAATGAGATTCAGGCTGCTCTCAACAGCTGAAATATTCAGTTCAGCAAATGGATATTTCAAATGTAAATATTTATATGGGCCAAGGGCGCTTTGTTTCTTGATATTTTGACATTTTCATATCCCTCAGCTTTACTTTTGTTACAAAGATGGTCTATTTGCTGATGAGAAGAGCAAAGGTCAGTGGCTAGTTATGCAGAAATGTTGTTATTATCACAGCAAATTACCACTTCTCCCAACCCACAAAGCTGTGATTCCATATGCTCCAACATGATAACCTACATATTGATGGAAACAATGCATCACCCTTGTTCTTATGAGAAGAAATGCAATAATAAAAAGAAAGAAACAACTAATTTGAGGTCCTGATTGGATAGTATTAATGGTTTATCAGGAAGGAACATTAACTGCCTTTAACTTTCACTTCAGAAACATTGCCCAGCTGCTCTTAATAACCACTTGCTGCATTTTGCCAGACTGGTATTCACCTTCAATGGCACTGCTGTTGAAATTTTTCATTAATTTAACAATGTGCTCAACTTTTGGTTTTCACTCAATTTAGAAATTTTGGAAAGTTATATTTTAGTTAAAATTATTACTTTCCAATAATAAAATTATTATTTTCCAATCTCTAAAGCTTTACAATCAATACTGTATTCTTAAGGTTACCTATATGAGCGGTTCCATTCCTTTCTGTAAGCAGGTGCGATTGTCACTGCTTTTTTATCTTTTTTGTTTCCTCATACCTTCCCTACTCTTTTCCCTTGCTATACTTTCTGCTTTTCTTTTGTTTACCTTCCAGTTTTTGGATACCCTGCTGCCCCCAAGCCATGTGCCTCTGTCTCCTTGCCACATTTTACTCTCTTTTGCCATTCTCCTGTGTTGTTGCCAGCTTTTTCTAAGCCTGGGTCTACCAAATCAGCTCCTCAAGTAAAGTTTCTTAGTCTGGCCTTCTTTCCACTCAGTGCTAAGTCTGTTTATTCTCATTGACATTTTATTGCAACAGTGGGAACTGTTGTATTATATATAACAGTTTCTTGGAAACTTGAAACAAAGATTGAATGTTTACCAAACCACTTGTTGGCAGACACCCAAGTTTGAATTCATATTGTTGGAACTCATCCATAAATTGTTTTCTTTAAAAATAGAATACCAATAGATTTCCTGAGGAATATATACATCTGGAGAATAAATTCTTCCAAGATGACCAAAGAAGATATGACCTTGCTGCTATCTACCCAGATGAGATAGGTCAAGTTCTGAGAATATTTATTTTAGCCCACTTAAATGTTTAGGTCTTCAACATTGTTGGCTACTTAGTGCTGCTTTTGATGAAGGATATGTTGAGGCAACACTATTTGTATTTGTTTGCATTCAGTACCCAATTCAGAAATCAAGAGTTAAACTTTCAGCAGGAGTTTAATTATGATTCATATCTGGAGCTGTATTTGACTTGCAAACCAAAGTGGGGTGAAACTGTTCACTCCAGAATTTCTTCCTTCAGTCTCCAGCATCCTGTGTGCACAGATCTCATTTCCTTCACTCATCACCAAATGGTTTAGATACTCCAGGCCTTAATATTTTTTTTAAAAATATTGAAACATTGTTTTTCAAAGCAATAACTGAGCTACATTAATTGCCAGGGAAAGGAAGTTTCACAGATATAGATGTAGAAAATACATGTAAGGTCAGGAGCACCTAGATGTCCTAAGAAAAATTTAAATTTTGGGACTGTGAATACATGTGTCATAGGGTAATGAATCTGATACAGAACTCCAGTGTAATTGCAGAACTCCAGCTGCCTCTTAAAAGAGGACGCTAGAGGTAAATGGCTTCAGTTCTCTTCTAGTCTCTCCAGTTTTGCTCAGACAGCTTGTTGTGGCTCCATCCTCGAGGGTCTTCAAGGCCTCACTGTACATAGACCTGAGCAACATATCGTAGTTGACCTTGTTTTGAGCAGAGGCTGTAAGCTGATGATCCCCAGATGCCCCTGTCAACCTCAACTATTCTGTAGTTCTGAAATTCTCCCTCCTACTCCTATAAGGTCCTAACTTTTTTTTCTTCTTCTCATTTTGCATGCCTGCATGGTCTGATGTTTCATTAAATGCTGGTGTGATTTGTTTTACACAGGTCAAATCTTGAGAACAGTTTGCAGCGTCTTTTCCTTCCTTCCTTCCTTCCTTCCTTCCTTCCTTCCTTCCTTCCTTCCTTCCTTCCTTCCTTCCTTCCTTCCTTCCTGGTGTTTTTTTTTTTTATAGAACCGAATGTAACTCATTATTCTAGAACTATTTGCTCAGTGCAGTTTTCTGACTTGCATCTGAGTGACATTTCCTTTTGCTTGTATGGTTTACCAGGCTAGGTTTTATGGTATGCAGTGCCTGGAAATTTGCATACATAAAGATATCAAAGCTTTACTCTGTCTCAGGTCCTGCAGTCTCACAATAGTTACCAAAAAAACTCTTCACAGAGTACTTTCTGTGCGTTCAGATAGGAGAAAATAGCCTTATATTGTCATTGCTACCTAAATGAACACACCCCTGTATCTGTACTAACATTCATTCCTTATGAGGAAGTCAAAGATTTGTCTTACTCTGCCTCAGTTTATCTCAGAAATTTCATTCTCCTGTCACCAGCCTCTATCTTTTAGTACTGGGAGTGTCCTTAAAGCACTTGAGTGTAGTCAATGCTATTGATTACTTATGAAGTTCCACAATGCAGTCCTTCAGAAATGAGATTGAGAACTAGGCTTACATGATTCTTTCAAAAACATGTTTCATGAAGATGATCAGCATAAAAATACTTCATCTTCTGATCCTCCTCTTTACACCCCTGTTCTTTTTAGTTGGAGATGGTAGGGAAGGGGATGTGTACATAAAACAGGTATTTTTCTTGCTACAAACACCTCTGAAAATGCAGGGTTTTTTAATTTTCTTCCTGAATATAAGTTGACATCTGAGCAAAATGAAGAGGGGAATGGAGCTCTTCTGAGCTGTGGCAGCTGATAATTACCTTGCTGTGCACAGGACTCTCTGTAACCCCAGTGTTGTGAGAAGTGTGCTTGATTACAGTGTGTAAGCTCAGCTTGCTGTGAGAATTCTGATTCATTAGGAAAATAGAGCTGCAATGTTTTTTCTGATCTTATTTCTATCTCCATTTTTGCCCTTTCATGTAGAATTAAACTACCTTCATGCTCAAGTACCTGCCAATATTTTGTCCTTGGAGAGCCTTAGAGGTAAATGTATGGAGCCAACAATTGGTGAAATACTTGTAAAAGAGGGTAGGGTGAGGAGAGGATAACCTGGAGGGCCATTAGGTGCTCTCCAGAAAAGAAAGAATAATGTTGTGATAGGATTTCTCTAGGGAAATAATAGTGCTTACCATTTGAGTGGGCTGGTTTGTTCCATGCCTGGAGGCAAGGTAAAAAAAAAGAAAACCAATATCTATCCCACAGAGAAAGAGGAGTGATCTGCTTCTGGAGTAGACAAGGGACTAAGTACAAGGATGATAACTAGGGACCTTTTAATTTAGAAAAATGGTTACATTGAACATTATGGCTCAGCAGTCTAGCTCAAGGTAGGTGCCAGGAGAGCCATGGCACTCCAAAACACTCCATTAAAGTAAGTAGGGATTCAGGGGACTTAGCTGAAGAGGTTGTTTTCATAATAAACTGATGTTTCCCACGATGCATGTTTTCTTCTGTCAGTAACCAAATATTTAAATTATAATTGTGTCAATTTCTGATTTGTCAGCATTTCAGGACACATATAATGATATTTGAAAAGTACCTCCTCTCAGTCCTGGCATTGTTCTTCAGCACTCAGCAGAGAGTGTGCAACCTGAGAGCAAGGCAGAGACTTCATCTTGGACAGGAAAACTATTCACTCAACTTCAGACCTAACTGCATGTTTGGAATTATTTATTCTTTCGTGGGCTCAGTGACTGACCCTTAATGAGTGTGTGAGTGTCACTCCATTGGCATTAAAGGGATGGTGCAAGTTAAGGGATAGTTAGGGTGTATGTACGCCTTGTGATGGAGCAAGGACATCCCTGAGCTAGGGTAGACTGGTCCTAGTGAACACTTAGTACGGCACAGTCAGCAGCAACTAGATTTGGGTGGAAGACAGATAATATCCTCCTGAGTTCATCTCACTTCTAGCTAATTCAAGCACAGATGGCAATTTAGGGTGGGAAGTAGGAGGGGTGAGTATCTCCCTTCAGGTAATATTGCTCTCATGCTCAGTTTTAAGACAAGATGCCAATTTTTGGTGGCTGTGGAGGCCCCCTGGGGTCAGGGCTGGGTACCACCATGCCTGTTGCAGATCTGGCTTGGTTGGCACTCTACTTCTAGTATAGACAGTCCGTTAACTTTTCAGGTCTCATGCCTATGTAACACAGACTATGAAGCAAACTAGTTGTTCCAGTTTCTTCAGCCATGTGTATCTTCAGATGATATTCTAAATGCTCCAGTTCATTTCACAGTGTTTTTCTGGATGATTTTAAAATCTGTAGCTATGAAAAGCTGGGGTTTTTTGAGCCTTATTTTTTCCTCATTTACATCATTAACTTTAAAAGAGCTACTCACAGCTATCTGTACAAAAGGAAAAAAAGACTGATCTGACTGTCAGAAAATATGGACCTCAGCTCTCATTTATATGATTGTTTATTCCACTACTAAGACTCCTATATAGTGATGGGCCTGCTGTGAATTTGGTTAGTGCTGTGCTGCAACATATTAGGCATGTTAGAAGCAATTAAATGGGGATTGTCACAATGCTAGCCATCCATGTTCCTTCTGGTTACCTGCACCTTTATGGAACAATGCTGGTCCTCTGAAGTCTGTTGTAATTCCCATGCCTGTATACTCACTAGTTTCCTCTTCTTTAATGTATGGAAGAAGAAAATTCACCACATCAAACCTATTCATAAAACTACGCTGAATAATGCTTCTTAAATGAAGTCACCGCAAAAGGAAAGAATTCTCTGTGCTATTACAACACTGCCAATCAGGTAAAACAAACAAAAAGCTCTCATTGCAAACAAACCTCTAACCTACTTTTTAACATTGCTCCAAAGAAGAATGAGTTTTATTTCCACTGACAGCTGAGGTTTAAAATAAGATCTTTCCTATTATGCTGCTCATGACCTCCTTAGATCTTGTCTCAGTCATAGTGCATGCAATGGAGTATTACAGTGTTGGCTCCCAGGGGATGCTTGAGTCTTAGTTACCTTTTGAATTAACTAAACCTTTTGGAAAGATTAAACCATTCCCATGCTATTCTGTTTCATCTGGTCATTTATTGTTTTAGTTAGCATTTTATGTTTTACTTACTTTGATCACCATTGTTCCTATATCAGAAAAAGTGTGAAGACAGTTCACCTCAACAAATTCTTTTTGCCTTTCTCACCTTAGCACAGTCATTGGCCTTGTTGTGTGCAGAACACATGCAGCTCCCAATGTAGTGTCTTCTGTCTTATTGTCAAATGTGCTGCTTTCCTAGTTCTGAAGGTATTTATAAGGGCTTGTAAACCTATCTCAAACAAATCCTTGTAATATTTTAATCTCTTTCTATAGGGTAAATGTGGTGGAGTCCTTGACTGTATAATATATTTTATTGGCCCCATGTTCTGCTTCTCAGGCAAGATTCTCTGCTTTGAATTGAGAACAAACAGGGAAGATGTGTAGGCTCACCTGGGTTTGTAAGGCCATTTTGAGGCTTTTTTGAAGCCATGCCAAAGCCTGCCTGCCTCATTTATACCTATAGCATTCTGAGTTTTATTGTGCTGGAACACAGTCTCCTTTCATTGTGCCCTTCAAACCTGTCATTCTATGATACGATCACATCTTAGAATCAGTGTGTCACCAGCAGAGCAGATTCTTGCTCCTTGCCTACATTGTTTTTCCCTTTGGACTCACAATCCTCTACACAGTGGGCTAAATTTATCCAAGACTCTTGTGTAGAATCTAGGATGGCTGAAACCACTTTCATAGAAATCAGATATTCCTTTTTTTTGCTTTCTTAAAAGGCCATTTTTGAATCCAAGGTTCAACAGTACAACACTTGTGTGACTGCAAATCAGCTTCAGTACTTGCTTTACTGTATCCCCTTGGGATGACAGTGCCTTGTGGAAGGAATTATCAAACTCTGAGTGAAAACTTTCTAAGAGCAGTGTAAATGTTGCTCTGCTTCCAACTAATGATATTAGGGTGTGCTAAACTTGGGATCTTAATGCCATTTTCCTAGCGTAGTAACAAGTTAAAATCTGGTGTGCAATTAAAGCATCTGATGGTTCAGCAATTACCTTCATTTTATAGGTAAAGCATTAACAGTGCTTAGGTAAGTAGCTGTGTGAGGCTCATGGCAACTGGATAGTACATCTAACAGTGAGTGTGCACCTTTTGTCTTCATTGGAAGCTACAGAGATCCAAGATATCTGAAACTCAGCTAATTTTAGTATGGGAAATGGTCTGGTTGTGGTTAGAGAGCATAATTGAGCCTGCAAAGAAACAGGGAAAGAATCACAATAAGGTTTAGGAGTGAAGTCTTGTGCTATGCAGGTAAAAACCAATGGTGTCTCAGTCACGTACAAATGAAATGAGAGAGTGTTGAATCAGACTTTTTTATTTTTACCCATGAAACGTGTATGGGCAGTGTAGCAGAATGTGCTATAGCCCAGGAATCTGCAGAAAACCTGCTTTCACATTTTGGATAGACTGTTAAGGTAGGAGAATTAACAGAATTAGCAGCTTCTGATGAGATACACAGTTTTAAGATTTCCTAAGTGGGTGGGTGTTAGAGTAAGGTGGATGATAGCAGAATGATTTTCAGTTTTAAAGAGCTCCAGCCAACAGCTTTAACAGCTCAAAGAGCTCACTAACAAGATGAACAGCAGTGCTAAGGCTGGGGAGGAGGAATGAGGAAGGGAAGGGAGAGAGAGGGATAGAAGAAATATTCTGAAGATTACCATCAGTCCCTGTTTGAGATTATGGAAGTACAAAAGGATGACTACATTGATTCAGCTTCACCTGCTGTTGTGAACTTTCTCCCCTGCTCTCCCTTACATCTGATCTCAGCTCTACATTTGAGAGCATGTGTCAAGCACAAGGAAGAAAAGCTGCTGAATATTTTGGTCACAGTCTGTTTCTTTGTGAAAAGTACAAGATATTTTGAAACTGAAGCATGTCTCCTGGAAACGCCTTTTCCCTTCATTTTCCAAAGCACATTTACTTTTTTTCTCACATTTCTACTATGAACTCAGATCAATTTAATTTTTACCATAAAACTTACCCTACTTTTCTTTCTTGGCTGTTGTTTGGTAAACTCCTTCCTTCACAAACACAATCCACAATACTGCAGCAATTACAGTCTTTTCATCCTCAGCATCAAAACTCTGTAGTCAAATATCTTTTTTTTTAAAGTTGCCATGTAGTATGATATTGTGAACAACAAGAGTATGTCATATTTAGTTACAGTTCTCCCTCTCCAAAAACATCAGATGTGGGTGTGTAAACATTTAAGGTATCAGAGTAAAGAAAACAGTTTCCCTGCTGAAAGAGAGTCCCGACTACCCAAATATCTCAGCCAGTACTCCTGACTGGCCTGGGGGACTGCTGCTGGTTGCATCCCCCTGTCTCTCCTGCTGAGAGTAGGCTGAGGAAGGGACACCAAGTAAATGCAAACAGAATTGATTTGGGATACCTTTAATTATTTTTTTTTTTTTTTTTTTTTTTTAGCCTGGCAACAGCATGCATGATGAGTCTGTGCTGGCACATGTTCCTCTTGATGCCACCCCCTCTTTGTCTGTTCAATGTCCTTGTCGATTCCTGCCTTAAATTTGGCTGCAGCATCAGCCACTTTCTTCCTCAGTTTTTGTGTGTCTGAAGTCACCAGGATGATGGGACTTTATTGCTGGGTAGGGCTGGTTTCAGTATTACTGTAAAAGCAGTCTTCTGACTCCTTCAGATCTGGATTTGTCAGGCCCTTTCCACAGTTACAGCATGAAAGTAGGAAAGTGCCGTTTTTTATTTGATCTTTCTGGATTGTATTAGCTCATCTATATTTTAGTCCCTGTTAAAATGGCTTTTTACTTCTATGAAGCTTCTTTTGAAGCCTGTGGTGGCTGAGACTTCCAGACATGCTGGACAGGAATGTGATTATGCCATGGGGCTTCATCCTTTCTGCCACTTGGAGCCTGGTGGGAACAGGCTGCTGGAGAGACCCTACAGATACTTGAGTCAAATGTGAAAACTCAGTGGCTGCAGGCATTACGTATGGACCAGGTCTCAGTTCATCAGGAAACCAAGTTTTGGACAAGAGCCTTGTGTTGAGTGGTGTTCCTCACCCTTCCTTTTTTCTGTCAAAACCAACAGAAGACTAAGAGGTGGTGGATACATTCCCGTGGGTCTGAAGCTGGACAAAAAAAGTCCTGTGCCTGGTGCCAGGTGGGCTCCCTGCAGTGTCAGGGATCACCAGCCACCCTGAAGGGGCCACGTGGCATGGGGAACATCCAGGATTGTGTTGCAGCAGGATGAGTGGTAGCACCATGCTACTGGGAAAGTTGCTTCATGTCACCGTGGTGTTCACCCCATAATAGGCAGGACAGTCTCTCCTTGTCATGTCCTGAGGTGTTTGCAGAATTCTCTGCCTCTCTCATGCCACTCACTGCCCAGGGAAGGTTGCGCAGGGAGACATCCTCTCCTGAGCTGTGTGGGGTATAAATAGCTCTTGCCAAAGGGAGCGGAAAGGGCTGCTGCCTTGCCAAGAGGCCAGAGCCGGTGGCACGGACAGGACTGGCAAGGGGGGCAGCAGCAGGCTCCCCTCTGGGCTGTGCCTGTCAAAGCCTTCTCTGTCTCAGCTGGCTCCCTTTGAGCAGTTGCTAGGTAAAGGCAGGTGTGTCAGCTGAAGTAGTGGAAATTTCTATTCATCTTATAAATAGTTGAATAGCCCGACTCGGTGAAATGTGAAACGAGCAAACATCCCATCTTATCCTTGGAGGGCAGATCGGGATTCAGTCTATAGTGCTGTCATGTCAACTGTGTCAGTGCTGCTGTTCATGATGCCAAGGCCCTATAACTTATTAATGTGAACACAGCAAACAAAGGTTTAGCTTAACTGAGGGATGAACATTCCTCCACCTCCAGCTTTCTCCACAGCGAGATGCAAAAAGTGCAGAGGTCGCTTAATCTGTGACAGAAATAGACTGCACCATCTTTAGGGTCAGTATGCTTTGCAAGTATAGTAATATGACTGCAGGAAGGCCTGAGGGCTTCTGGCACAGCGTCCTTGGTAGCAGGAGAAAATGTCATTAAAATCCTCATGCAGATTAGCTGGCTTGCTTGAAATTTGCTGGGCAAAATTATAATTTTCCCTTCTAATAGTGTTTATACTCTAGGCTATTAGAAGGATTTTTCCTGCTGCTAAGCCCTCACATTTCTTGTCGAACTACACTGACCCCTGTTCTCTGGCGTATTACGACAGATACTCACCAGTGGTTAATACTCCCCATGAGACTGCAGGAGCTTTTCAGGTCTTTCTCAGTGACTGAAGGGTTTCTGCTCTTAAAAAAGATGAGACTTCACAGACTTTAATTTGAAGCTATGCATCAGCTTGGCAATATATTAAAGGGAGTTTATTGTAGGATTTCAACTGCAGTCAATTTTAAATAAAGGAGATATCTCTGTGACATTACCTGGAAACAGATGTGTCTGAGAAAACTTTCATATAAAGTATCTAGTCCTCAACATCATCTAATGGTCAAAGCAGAGGTCTGGGAGTAAAGGTAATGTAGATTCCAGTTCTGCCACAATCTCTTTAGCTGGACTGACTGAACCAATTCCTGCTGCATCTTAGATGATCGAATTGCCTTGGGAACACTAAGAATAACATGCACAGAACAGCACGGTATGTTCATTAGATGAAAAGGAGTCTGTAAGTACAAGTTTTTGCATTCGTTTCTTCCCATTTGTTCTTGTTAACCAGATGATAGGCTTGTGCTGATCCATAGCTGGTCTGGGCTCCCACCTTCACACGGGGGTGAAAACACTGCAGTGGTCCTGGGCAGCAGTTACTGCCAGTTACTGAAGTGACAGTGACTGAACGATGTTCTCTGAATCTGGACCAGAACCACATTTATGTGTAAAACCAAATTCCTCCTTTCAGGTGACTGGCTTACTGGTGAATTATAATGTGCTGCTCTCATTTGCCCTTACTCTGCGTGGCTGCTTCTGGAAAAAGATGTCTTGTGGCAAGGCAAAGGAGGGTGCTGTGATATGAAGCCAAAGGGAGTATGTGAATGAAGCTCAATCTATTTAATACCATCTTATACTTCCCCTACATTCTCTATTTTGTTATACTCACATTCACAGAGAAAGCAAATGTTACTTTTGTCAGATTAGCTGTTGCTCTTAAACCCATGTTTGCCTGTAATTCAGGTAAAAGGAAATCAATCAAAATTAAGAGAGATGACAATGTTCAGCACAAATCTTGTGCTTTACCCCTTAACATGTGATGTAAGCTGTAAGTGAGCCTTGCTACCTTCCTGGGAGATTGGTAAGTAAGCGGAGCAGTCATATTTAGCAGATGTAGGAACATGAAAGCCTATAGCTACAGCATGAAGGGGGAGGATAAACAATTTATAAGTACTTGTAAGTGATGATGGCACAGTGCTGCATCGCTGTTCTAATTTACTGCTCTCTGCTTGTCTCCCCTGCAATCTTCAGCCAGCAGATTGCAGTGCCATTGCGTTTTGAGCTCTGTCAGTCTCAGACACATACTGAAGGCTACACTGTGTGAACCACACCTGCATTTTTGAGAGCATACACAAATAGCCTCACAAAACTTTGCGAGATCCTTTGCATAAATACTCACTCTGTGTATGGCTCAAATAGCATAGTGCTTACTAAGTGAGCCACTTCACCATAAAATTTATCAAAGATGTAAAAATACAACCACTTTTTATACAGAGGTACTCTAGCCCATTGGCCTCAAAAGTCCTTGTTTTTAACATGATAAACAGCTGGTTCCCAAGAGTTGTCACTACTGTTGTGGAGTGTAGTCTGATACAGAATAGCAAACAAGAGTTTATTTGATGTACAGTACTGTAAATGAGTTCATGATTTTAAAACTGCCTTTTCTACTGGTCTAGCTAAGCACAGTGTTCTACATTGTGCAAATAAATTACTGATGTTGACTGTTCTTATCCATGTTAATAAGGTACTGCCTGAAAGTGCTACATGGTCTCATTTAATTAGATATAGAAAGACATTTTTGGTGGGATTCCTCATCCCTTAAATGTAAGGATAAAGATTTTTTGAGGAACTGCGTGCAGATCAAAGACCCTCTTTGAACTGCTCCGAAGTGTTGGTTAGACCTGGAAAATGAATTGTTATGGGAGATGTATTTAACTGTGAGTGAATATATATATATATCTATATATATCTATATATATATATCTTAGAGCAGGGGAAAGGAAATTGTAGTTTCCTTAGAACTTCAAAGGAAGGAAACTTTGTAATGAAAAACTAGTATACATCTTCACGTAACACTTCAGATTTTGTGTCTCCAGCCATTGTGTAATCTTGCATCAAAGGATACCTAGCTTAGTACTCGAGGGAAGCCATAAGCAAGGAGAGTAGAATAAGCCATGGAGGGAATGAGAAACAGAGAGTTATCAAAAGGATTTGGGACTGATGAACAAAGGATTGAATAAATTATGTTTTCCCATATTGAACCTTTATAGATGAAGAACAGCTTTAGGAAGTTGTTTAAACATGTTGTGTGACATAGTTACTCTAAAAAAAGTCCATAAATATTCATATATTATTAAAGCGATAGTTTCCACTGTTTTATTGTGCTTACACATTGTGTGGAATTTACTTCCCATCAGCATTCGTGAAACTTCTCAGACTCAGCTACTTTCAAGCAGAAGTTGATAGACACTTTTGATCATCAAATTTTAAATTTAAAAGATTTGCAATCTAGTAAAATTTCTAAAAATTCTAAAACTTTCTAGAGAATTACATATATGCATTCAGCAGGTACCATGATGACGATAGCGAGATCATTCTCAAGGGAAAAGAATGAGGCATCTAAGGATGTGTATCATCTGTATAATAAAACTACAAGAACAGTTTAAGTTTTGAATATTCAATATCCACAATAAACTACTTTATGCTACAGATCATTCAAAAACAAGAATAAAAATAATTTTGAATACTGAATGAAAACTTCAGTGTGCCAGTGGACAGTTTGAGGTACAGAAAAAAAGAAGTAGTAGTCATCTAAGGGATCATTTTCTAGGGTGCCAAGTTTAGTTGGTTTCCATTTTTATTTTGCATTTTACTTCAGCTCTTCTAAGGGGTATTTATTTTGTTTTTCAAAATCTGGAATACCAACTTAAAATACATATCACTTGGCTGGTAAAATTACTAAAATGATTTTAGGAGTGCTTGAATTTTTTTTCATGAAAGCCAAAGTCAAGCTGAAGTTACATAACACAGCAGAATTCTTATTCTGCTCTTCAGTTAATTGAAAGAAACACAGAAAACTTATGCAGAGGTATGGAAGACCTTCCTACAAATGCTCTTTTGTACAGAAAAATACAGGTTTTTCTTGTACCTTTGAGGTCAAGTTAGTAAGTCACAGTAGACTCAAACCTGTTTTCCTACGAATTTGTGTGTTAAATTTGAATGACAAATGACATATGAGCTATCATTTTAACCTTTTCCTCAGTGAGGTCATCATTAAGCTTTTCAGCCTGAGAATTTAAGACATTTGGAATATTTTGCCATCCACCAAAGATGGAAGAAAATCAGCAGTGGATTCAGAAGTTATTAAAAGAACAAGTAGGGAAACATTGGCATCATATAATCCTTATAGCAACCAGACAGCAACAGAGAACGAGCAAAATATACTTTGGAAGTATTCCCCTCCTTGGTTTCTTCTTGGTGTCTGTAAAAAATTCATACCCCCTAAAACTTCAAAAAGCACTTGTTAAAATTGACTAAGCAATTCTTAAATGTGCTTAGCAAAAATGTTAAAGGTACTGGCATGCAAATATTGCTTTAAAGAAAGCTAAAAATATGCTTGGTCCTTTTTACTGGAGAGTGTAGAAGGCAGCCAGCCCACCAAAGAAGGGTGCTAGGCTGAAGATACAGACAGCATGACTGTTAAGCTCTAACTTACTGGTAGCGTACTGCTTCTCTGTTGTGCTATGTCTTCTGCTTATTCCCTTATCAGCAGTAAGTGGGACATTTTCTACTTACAGAGACTAAAGTTAACACTGTTCTCTTGTTACTAGACAAGGGAGAAAGGTACACATTTGTTATTATCAGTAAGTCATCATTCACCATTGGGAACATGATGTGGTACCCACTAAGTCCTTGTGGAGTTCAGGGAATGTTTTTTCACCATACATGTTGATCAGGTTCCTTAGTTCCTAAGTTCCAAGAACTTAGAAAACAGATGGCATGGAATCCTGAAAATGTGTATATGCCATTAAGCTATTTGACTGTAAAGAAAACTCAGCAGCTCATGAGAGAAGATTTTGCTATCCAAAGCCTTTTTTCCTCTCCCTTTCTCTACCCATAGTGTTACACAATAAGTCAATATGGCCCAAGGTCACAGAACAGGAGAAGAAAGGGGACTCCATCTGCAGTATGCAGCAAACTGTGTCTCTGTGACAAGTGAGAGTTATAACAGCCTAGCAGGCACTCAGTCGTGTAGTTAGCTCCCTACCTGGAAATCTCTGGTTTAAAATGTCCTAACTGTAACACTACAAAGCTTTAGAGCAAGTCGCTTTGACTCTGCCTGTTTAGCATCTGTTTAGTACACTGCTCTCAAGGACTTTTATTTTTTTTTGTGTATAAAACTGCACCTGCTCACAGAAGAGGCTATGATGTTTCCTCAACAGCATTTTGTGTTTCTCCCTAGTCTGTAAGAAATTCCTCTACTGAGGATCTCAGCTGAGTCAGAGCTCCATTGAGATTTATGGCTTAGCATGGACACAGGAAGGGCAACAGAGAAAGGGGATATTGTGCCTTGCTGTACTGCTGCTTTCAGACTAGCCAGATCGTTTCTGGAAACTGGGACAAGTCAGGCCAGGCATTAATAAAGCTCAGAGCTGTATCACATCCTTATGGAGCTCCTAGATCTGCTGCTGAGCAGCTGCAAGGGAAACCAGATCAAAGGCAATGAACATTTGTGTGCTACAAGGAGGATGGGAAGCCGCGCTCCACTGAGACACAGCTGCCCATGCTAAAGAGCATTCCAGTTTTGAAAAAGCTATTTCCTTTGAATTGCTTAGGTCCTGACATTACTGTTCCAAAGGTTTAGAGGATGCCTTGGATGGCTTTAAACATGAGAGCCCTGCTCTGAGGTGCTCTGAAGGAGAAGGAGCACTCAACTCTTTTGACCAAGCAATTTTTCAGTGCTCACTGACGATAGCAAAGGGTCAGAGAAAGACTCTGGCACCAAACAGAAATGCTAGTGATGTAAAGAGAACAGAGTTTTCTCCAAATTTTGTTTTTCCCTGATTGCATGAAAATTATATGGCTGAAGGCAATATGCTAACAGGCACTTAATGTACTTTAAAACACATACAGGCCTACAGGAGTTATGTTTAGAAGAAAGATATAACTCAATGTGAGTCCTATCAAAGGATGGGCAAAGATAATACTAGGTGAACTGACTACGTTGCTTTTGGCAAGTATATGTCCAAGTCAGCTAGTCATAGATGTCAATCTAGTTCTCAAGTTGTTCTTAGGGTATGGCTGAGATACACCATAAATTGTATTCTTATTGGTGGGCAAATCTGAGGTGAAAATCTCTATATTCCATATTCAGAATAGCAGCCCTTCTCTTACCATCATGACTCTTGCAACATGGTGCTGGGTCAGATGATTGTCCAGGCAATGTAGAGACAGCAGTTTGGGAATAACATCGAGGATTTTATATACAGAATTCTCATGCTCCATGCAAACAGAATTATTGCGGTTAGTTTTATCTTATCTTCTATACAGAGTCGTAAGAAATGAAAAAATACTGTCACAATGTCAGTTCCTTCTGTAACTATTTAAAAGCATGTCATTTCAGGAGTTATGTTTTTTCCCATTGTATCAGACCTTGTTTGTGAGCAGTTGCACCCTGAATACTCTGATGCCTGGTGAACTGTGTGCCTGGTCTATCTTTCCTCTGGCAAACATTCAAACCATAAGAAATTATCTGTGCTTCTGTTAGGCTAATGAAATTAATGCTGATACTTGACATCTTCATTGGTTTTGACTTACCACTTCACAAATCATTTTATGGAAGAGTGCGAGCAATGAAAAATACTACATACATTTGCTAAAATATACTTCTATATACAGTAGATATGGAATGTCACAGGAAAAAAATAAGCTAAGCTGGGGTTGTATGTTCACCTAATGTTTCTAAGGATAGAGAAAAACTCGAGAGCAAACTGACAAGTAAAGGCCTCTCAATCACATGGTGAAACTGGCTTACTCCTATTAACAGTAATTATATTTTTCCATGCTGCTATTGACACAATTGATAAAATCTTTTGGTTTTTAAGTGAGAGCACTTGCAGTAGGAAAATCACTAAATAATAAAGAGATGACTAGAAATAGCATTTTCTTAATTCCTGCTCCATGCATTTCTATATGTGATACTAGCAAGCTCTACCTCTTATGTTGATGCTAGCAAAATAATTCTGTGAAAGAATAAAATAAAAATAACAAAAAAAGTATATATCTTGGCATTAAATTTCCTTCTTGTTATTTTCATAAATGTTTATCCCTCTTCATTTTGTGTAATCCACAATGAACATTTTAAAATGTGGAGCCACTTTCAGAATTGCTATTGTCGTTCAGATCAATTTGGAACAAAGTTGTGCCTCCCAATCTATTCTAATTTCAATGTACACACTCTGCTGGCTGTTTGCCAGCATGGACTTCAGGAATAACAAATGCTCATTCAGTCACAAATATACAGATTTCCTGAGATGGTAGGCTGGGGCTGCTTTAATATTGCCAAACTTACTGCACATGTATACATTCACTAAAGTCACTCAGTGTGATATTTAAAATCTGTGTGTAGGGAATGACACATGGCGGGGAAAGGACAGAGGCTGCACATGCTGTTCGAGGGCTGAAGCTCCAAGTCTTGTTTCCCTGCCCTGAGTTGATAGCCTTCCACCTCAAATAACTGTACATAACATGAATAGAAAATTAGGTTGGACTAATCTATTTTAAAACAAGCTGGCCACAGCCAGCTACTGTGAATCTCAAAGGTCTTATGAAGTGGTTATGATAAGTATTTGACATTTCTACTGGATACTAAATGTTACTAAATGTTACTGGATACTCTGCTGTTAAATAATGCAGCATGCTGCGCAAAGAAAATAGTCTGTATGAATTGACTTGGATCCTTATTGGTTTCCTGGTTTGGTTTTTTTTTTGTTTTTTTTTTTTTTTTTTGTTTGTTTGTTTTTTTTTTTTTTGTTTGTTTGTTTGTTTTTTTAATTTTGCCTTTCAATTCTGCTAATAACATTTGCTTGCTGGATTTTTTAAGGTCACCAGTTAACAATGATTTAATTTTTAAATATATATATATATATACATTAGAACAGTGAGGCTCTCTTATTTATTATATCTATTATATCGATACCTATCTAACTATATATACATACATACATACATACATATATATATTCCATAAAAGAGTTAAATTAAAAAAAAAATATTGAAGCAAATGAACTTTCTTAAGACATTATTGTTATTACAATGCACAAAATGTTGATGAATAGCATAGATTTTGAAGTGCCTGCTGTGGATTATAACATCATCATGCTTACATCTGTGATTTTCAAACTAACCACAGGATTTTAAAGGCTTATAAATGAATAGTAGGAGGTAGCTTATTCTCACTGTTCATTCTGTGTGATCAGATGAGATGACAGAAACAGAATAAAACTTTCCATTTTTAAATATTTTTTGAAGGGTGGAGTACAGAAAATGTCATAAAAAAGGATACTGGATAAATTATATGTACAAATAGCAAAGAACATGCATTTATGGGCATAACTTTTTTTGCAGTAGGTTTCAAACACAAATTCATCTGTAGACATAAAGTCCAATTATAATGTCAGAGTGTCATGGGGTGAAGCTTACCCAAAAGCACTTCCTTGACAGAGAAGACCTTGACTGCATCTGACCAGCTCTAACTGACTAGATTAATGTAGATAATCTGGAAAACAAAGGCACATCAGAAAAAAATTGTGCAATGCATAACCTCACACTTTGGAGGCAAATTTGGTAAGGAAAATCAGAGGGTGACAAAAAGCCTGGTGACAACTGCTCTTTGGCTTTAGATATAGAGAAAATCAGAGATTGTCCTGAGGCTATATGACTAGAAAAGCCTTTGCAGACTTAGGCTGTCAGTCTAATACAGAAAGTGAAAAATTATTTTTAAAAACTGTCCCTTGGTGTGGGGCAGAAACATGTCTCTGTATGTCAGACACAGTGCAACAAGCAGATACTCAGTGGAGATCTTACAAAAAGATGCTGGACCCCCAGCTGGGCCTGCCACATCCAGTGGTGGGAGAGAGTTCCATGTTCCCAAGGTCCCATGTGGTGGTGGAGCAGCAGAGACCATCACTGGTCTATGTGGGAGTGAGCACATGTGCTGCAGAGTAGAAATTCTGATCTGTAGATATAGATCCCTATAAAAGCTAAATGAGGAAAGATAAGACCAGTGAATAGTGGCAGAAGTGACAAGGAAATATGATGAGAAAATGCTTTCAAATTTGATTAGAGATCCATAATTTTTGTATACAAACACTTATGATTCAAAATTATTGTTTGTTTCCTTCCTTGAATATTTTTTCCCTCTACTATACCATTTCATCTGAACCATTAACATCTTGGTAATACTTATCGTGTTCCCAGTTTTACCCCAGAGGAACTGCATTGACTCCATACAGTTTCTTCTGATTTATATCAGCATGGGGAAGATGAAATTCAAATCATTTGTTTTCCATTGTAACAGAATGAGGGAAACTATGTCATAGCCTTTTGACATAGTCCATTCTATTATAGCTTCAGGAAATTAATGCTGTAAAAAACCCTTCTCTTTTCTATTTTTTAATGTCTGATTTAACATTTTCAGCCACATTAACCTTTCTATTACTACTAATGGTTCAATTATTCATAAATTTCTTATTCCTAAAATGTTTGATATTAGGCACATTTTATGGCTTCCACAACTTGAAATATCTTGTTAATTTACTTTTTCAAATTCTTGACCCTAGTAGAAAAGATGATTTTCATTAGTGAGACTGTGCTTATGTGACTCAGTTTTGACAAGGAGAATTGCATTTTGTCTACTTATTTGCCAGAATTCAGTAACTGGATGACTGATTTGAAGTTCTTTATATGTGTGATAGCTATATCCCATGATGGAAAAGAGTTTTGATTCCTGTGCTGTGGTTGGTGAGTTTCTTTATTTCTGTGGAACAGTTATTAAACCTTAGCTATTCCACAGTCAGTGAGCAATGTAGAAACCTACAAGATAAGGAGCTAATGTGTATGTCTCAAACACTGATAATGGATAGCTGTGAAGCCAACCAAAAATTGTTGTTAAGGACCCACGGTGAGAAAGAACAGCATGTGGCTGAAGAAGGGGGCAGGGCAGGGCAGCACTTTTCTGGGACAAACATCCTTGTTCTGGCTCATGGAGATAAGCACAGCACAGTACAGAGCAAGCACAGGAACAAGTCAATGAGGGGGAATGGATTGTTGACCAAAGGTTGACCCAGTATAGGGTGATCATGACCACTGAAGTCGTTTGAAGCTCTCTGGCCCATTTCCAAAAAGGTCTAGAAGAATGAACTGTGCATGATAATTAATTTACATAGAACACAAGAAAATTATCTCCAGGAGACCCCCATGAAGTTCACGTGTGCACCCCAGGACCCTGGACACCATAACATCTGGATCAATGCTGGAGTCAGGACTGGTGATCGTTTTTCCTTTCTTTGCCTATTTTTCTCTCTCTCTAATCTCTCTCCTCTGTCTTTCACTCTACCCCTTATTCAAAACTCATTGCCATGTGCTTATAACTGTAGAAAAGGGAATATTTTATACCAATTTCCATGCCAAGTGTATAATTCACTAATAAAACTCCACAAGTTTTTGCAAACCCTCAGACTTTAGTAGTTCTTTTTTGACCATGGGCATCTGCACACCTACTTTCCTCATCCCCTTCGGGGTGGGATGCCACTAGTAAAATATTAAAGAAAAAATTTTTCTCTAATAAGAAAAAAATATAATAAAAACAGCAAACATAAAGAACAACATTTGACTTTGGTATAAACCAAATGCACTACTAAGCTTATTGCAGATTTATATGATTAATAAATACTTTTCCCTTATTTTTTCCTTTTTAATTTTCCAGCACTCATATAGAGTGGAAAAGAGATAGGGGCACTAGAGCCACCTCATATATGTACAGGACACAATGCACCACCAATAGTTTTACAACTTTGCAATGGAAATGAAGGAAAAAAGTGAGCGGAAACTGAAGAAATAAGTTTTCTGCTTTAGTCTCTTGTCCTGTAACAGTACTATTGGAGGAATGGTAGGCAGAATAACTTTTTTTTTGCTGTAATTTCTTCTATTGGATTTATTATTGTAATTTCAGGTACTGTCAGCGAAGGACTATTTACTTGGCTCTGACTGCAATCACTAATTTGCAGGCCACTGCTACCTTGGGTGAGGTGATTAAGAGGAAAAAGAGACCATGGGATGTGAAGGTTCCACTTCTGCCTCCTACTTCTCTCTGTATCCAATGAGCTGAGCAGATGAGAAAACATTTTAAGAGTGACTCTGAAAATTCAGGGCAAATGACATTAAGCTGTTTGCCACAGCCATTTATCTGGGTTTGACCAGTATAATTTGTTTCCTAGTAGCTGATAAAGTGCTGTGTTTTTTAGATTTACTGTGAGAATAATGTTGAGAACACATTGATGTTTTAGTTGTTGCTAAGTAGTGCTTACCTTAAGTTAAGGAGTTCTCAGTTTCCCATGCTCTGCCAGGAAGGGGCTGCTCAAGGAGCCAGGAGGGAGCACAGCTGATACACCTCACCCAAACTGGCCAAAGGGATATTGACAGAATCACAGAATCAATTAGGTTGGAATAAACCTCTGAGATCATTGAGTCCAACCTGTGACTCAACACCACCTTGTCAACTAGACCATGGCACTACAGTCTTTTCTTAAACACATCCAGGGACAGTGACTCCATCACCTCCCTGGGCAGCCCATTCCAATGCCCATTTGCTCTTTCTGTGTAGAACTTCTTCCTAATATCTAACCTAAACCTCCTCTGGTGCACCTTAAGACTGTGTTCTCTTGTCCTATTGTTAGTTGCCTGGGAGAAGAGATCAGTCCCTTCCTGGCTAAAATCTTTCAGGCAGTTGTAGGGAGTGATAAGGTAACCCCTGAGCCTCCTCCTCTCCAGGCTAAACAACCCCAAGTCCCTCAACTGCTCCTCATAGGACTTGGACTCCAGATCCTTCACCAGACTCATTGCCTTTCTCTGGACCTGATCCATTCCACACCATAGAAAGTCACGCCTAGTATAAGAACCGTGTGTGTGTTTGTGTGTGTGTTGGCTGAGAGGAGGAGATCACTGCTCCAGGACAGACTGGGTGTCCTTCAGAAGTTGTTGAACGATGCATTGGGCATCACTTTTCTTCCTTGGGTTTTATTCCTCCCTCTCTCTCTGTGTCTCTCTCCTTTTCATTAAAATTATTATTATTACTACTATTATTATCATTATTAGTGCCAATATATTTTATTTTGTTTCAATTATTAAACTGTTCTTATTTTAGCCACAATTCTCCTCTGCATCCACTGGAGGAGCTGAGGAGAGGAAGTGAGTGAGTGCCTGCATGGCACTAGTTGATGTCTGGGATTAAGCCATGACAGTTCTGGTTGAGTGAAAGTTTATGATTTCATTAATCTATGATTTCATTAATCTATGATTTTCTTGAGTAATAGCTTAAGATCACCTTGCTGTTACTTTCTTTCCCCACATTCTCCTCTCTCATTCTCCAGCTCTTTCTAGTTATTGGTATATCATCTGTAGAAAGACGGAAAAAAAGTTTTGAAATTGTGTTCACTGAAAGGGAGATATATAAGCTGGAGAAATCATGGAAATTATGTTGTAAATATGCATTATAACAAATATATAATAGGGAACACATACAAAAAACTTTTCTATCCCACACACAAGGATAAGAGATGCTTCAAAATATGAAATTCAAAAAGTAGAAATAATGTTTTATTCATATAATGGCATGGTTAAGATCATTACAACAGGCACTTGACATGACTGAGAATTTAACGACATCTTTTTGGTACTTAAATTATTGCCAGCAATGTATGTGAGTGTTAATTGCATACAATCTTGTAATCATCACCAGAAATTCAGTAAGTACGACCATTGAAAGTCCCAAACTCTACTAGAGCAATAGCTGAAGCATCTCAGATGGCACTCCTCAGGTCCCATGTCACATCTGCCCATCCTGGGCCAATATAGGGCCAATATATTTTGTGTCTGCACAGCTGAATCCTGTCCCTATTGGCTGGAACATCCTGCTGAATGCCACACTTTTTCCCTGGGATATCACTGCTTCAATGTTAGAATCTCTTGAAAATCCAGGCAATGGTTTGTAGAGTAAAATAGTCAGGGGAGCACAGTGCAAATCTTCACTTTGTGGACCAGGTTTTTGTGCTAAATCCAAAAAGATATTTGTAATATCCCATGTTAAGTCTTAAGAATCATAAAGTTCTTGTAGACACAATGAACAAAAGTGAATTTTATCTGTTGTACATCACATGACTAACACCTTACATGGTTATTTCTTTTCTACTGTTTTAGCAATAAGAGATAAAATTTAGTTTCCTTTGGGACTTTGTTCCTTGATGTTGTATTATTACTGTATCAGAATTCTAGTTCATTATAGCAATTTGTGGGTTTAGGAGGAAATTCCCAAGACAAATGTAGAAGCAGTTAATTTTTTAAATAAAAACAATAATTATTTCAAAGAGAGAGAAAAAAAGCACAACCTACAAAACAGAGCTTGTATTTATGTAACAGTTTAAAACATATATTTTTAATAATAATAAAATCAACTATTTTTATTTCCATGAATTTGTCTTTCTCTAAAATCAATTTTAGCCCTATAGGGAGAATATCCTTTGTTTGACACTTATGTTTATAAAATTAGTATTTAAATTCTTAATTGTTAGTTCACATTCAACATTCCAAAATGCAGGTATTTAAAAACAAGTCATTCTACCTACCTTCCATGTCTTACAAAATTTACAGTTGTTAGACACGGGTAGGAATATGAGTTTTAAATATAAGGCATGAAAAAAAAAATCTTGGGATTTTTTGCTAAAAAACTGTTTTTTTAAAATCTCCTTTATGGCACTGTATATACCCTAATATATTCAAAAAACTTACTGGTTAAAAGAGCAACTTCAGTTAAGAACACTTCCTGTGATAGTGTACTCAACATGTCAAAGCTAAAGATACATTTTCTGCCTACAAAGAGTAACCTTTTAATATAACCAAGCAACTACTGAATTTTCTGCCCTATATGTCTTAAGACTTCATTTGAATCTTACAAATTACTCTGACTCTGACCTTTTCATACAAGATAAGTCAAATGTGGTGACATTATCAAAATCTGTATTTTATTATTTTTATATTCATAATTTCTTAATACTGTATATTATGTCACCTTTTTGTTTCAATTGCAATAACATTTTCTTCTATTTGACTCTTCAAATAATTATTAGACTCTACAAGGCATGTTTATGAAGAAAATAGTTTTTTTCAACTCATTTATATTTTTACTGCACTAATACAAACTTGCTTCACATGTAACTGCGTTTTTTTTAAACCTGAATTTCATGTATTGAGTGTCAGAGATATTAAAACTATGTAAATCTCACTAATTTAATATTTTCCAACATAAATATTGTATTAGACATGCATTTTTAAAAACTGAAATGAAGTTGAATCTATGTAATTACCTGATAGATAACATTTTTTGATTAATTGATTTGTTAAAAAAAAAAAAAAAAAAAGAATACATAAAGCAATTCCTAGAGGGACATAAGTTAATTAGGACAGCTGAGAAAACTTAGAACATAAATATTTAGATGCAATCACATACAACAGTGATTTTTTAAGAGATTTGCAAGATAATAGAAGAAATATATTCACAAAATTTGTTTGCTTTTAGTTAGGCTATTAAGTTTTTTTCTTTGCTCATCTTTGAACATGTCCATACTCTATCCAATGGGAATGAAGGTCACATACTAGTCATTCTTTAATTAATAATTAATATATTTTAATCTTATTTTACTTTCTTGCCTGGTCCAGTCCCACTTTGTTCTCCGCCTTTTCTTTTTATATAGAAATAAATACCAAGAAATAAAAGTGATTAATTGATTTTATTGTTTAATAGCAAGATTAGACAGTCTGTGTATCATAATATAATATAATTTCAAATGCTGACCACGGAATTCTGTATGAATGGAAATGAATGAAAAATTTTTGGAACATTCCAGTGAAATGAGAACAGAACATAAACAGTACTGAAATCATTATATTGTTGATGCAGTATACTTACACTGTTTCTTCAGGATTAAAATTTCTTTCATTTTGGAAAGCTACACTGTGCCATGCACATGTATCAGGAGTGTGTGTAGGGGAAATCCAAATCTCAAAGATTCAATTTTCACAGAATCATAGAATCATTAAGATTGGAAAGGACTTCCAAGATCAAGTCCAATCATCAATCCAGCACCACCAGCATGGTCTCCATTAAAAATGTCCTCAGGTACCTTATCCACAGGTTTTTTGAATACTTCCGGGGATATTGACTCCATCACTTCCCTGGGCAGTCTGTTTGAACGCTTTACAAGCCTTTCCATGAAAAAAACAATAAAATTCTAGTATCTAATCTGAGCCTCCTCTGGTGTAACTTGAGGCCATTTCCTCTCATCCTGTCACTTTATAACTGGGAGAAGAGGCTGACACCACCTCACTACAACCTCATCTCATCTCGAGAGTGATAAGGTCTTACCCCAGCCTTCTTTTCTCCAGTCTAAACAACCACTGCTCCCTCAGCTGGTCCTCATAGGATTTACATACTGGGCCCTTCCCAAGCTCTGTTACCCTTCTCTGGACACACTCCAGCATCTCAACGTCTTTCTTATAGTGAGGAACAAAAAGCTGAACACAGGATTTGAGGTGCAGCCTCATTGGTGTTGAGTATTGAGTGATGTTAATTGCCCTCACCCTGCTGCCACATTATTTCTGATAGAAGCCAGGATGCCACTGTCCTTCTGGGCCATGTGGACACACTGCTGGCACATGTCCAGCAGGCTGCCAACCACCCTCCCCAGGTCCTTTTCTGTGACAGCTCTCCGATACTCTGCACCCAGCCTGTAGTGTTGCCTGGGATTGTTGCGACCAGCGGGTGGGAGTCGGCACTTTGCATTATTGAACCTGATATCATTGTCCAGTCTTGAAAAAAAAAAAAAAAAGTGGTTTGGGCTTTGGGATGACTTGTGTTTCTTCTTTTTGGTGTAGGGGAATTATTTTTATTTCAGGGCGTTTCTATAATCTGTTTAATATATTCCCCTCAATTGTTTCCCCATTAAGCTTGTTATGAGAAACTTCTATTCTAATGGTGGCTCACCAAATTTATCTTTTGCCTCTCTGCATGTCTATTTCTGAAATAAGTATGTATTTCAGAGAATGTGAGGGATTAAAATTTTCTTTAAAAAATGATTTTTATGAAATAAAATACAATTATGAAGCTTTTCATGCTATCATTCCCCAACTCCCACAACTTTCAAATACTTGTCTTAGAGAATTCTATTGGTGAAAAAGTCAAGGTTATAATGTAAGTCTGTCTTTATAAACAGCCTGATGCTGGATCAAGAGTCATGATTATGACAAGACACTAATGCATATCTGTGTGCTTAGCTGAGCCCAAAAGATCTGGGATATGTAATTTTTACACTTCTTGCCCTTTAAGAAGTGTATTGTGGAGAGACTAATGGTCTTTATTGTAGCTTAGCTTGGTGGAGTAGATTGTGAAAATACACGTTTCAAAGTCTTGATCATGCTTTTTTTCTGAGTTGATATCACATTTCTGATGTGTTTGGCAACTGTCCCCTCATGCAACAGGGCTATAGGTGTTTTCTCTTGTTGACAATCCTCCATCTCAAGCTGAACTCCTACAATCAGCTTCTTCTGTCAGACTGCTAGATTATGTCACTAAGCACTAATCATGGCAGATGGAGAGACACAGAAGGAGCAGTGATGGGCAGAGGAAACCCTGTAATCTGGTGGGGGCAGGTGAGGCACCCAAATCAGTGACTCTTCAGACTGTCAGAGCGTGAGCTGCCCTTTGTTCTGATATGAAACCCACTGAAGGGAGAGAACCAGCTGTCTCCAGAAAGCCTTGCAGACTGAAGAGGGCTACTGATAAAAGATAGGGCTTATTGTGGGTTGCAGAGGAAAAGTATTTGGTAATTGTGAGAAGGTTATTATGGAGTGGTTTAAGGGTGTTATAGTCATTTGTTATGGACATTGTGGAGTGCTTTGAGGAAAAGCCAAAAGGAGGGAAAAGGAGCAATCAAGGTGCATCAGGGACAAACAAGTGAAGGAAAATAGAGAGAAAAGTGTATAAAAGTAGCTGACTGTATGTAAAAAGAGGTGTCAGTAGGCTTTATTAACTGTCTCTGAACTCATGTTGGTTTTGCAGAAGCAGTTTCAGAAGCTAAGTCCATCTCTTGTAGATCTGTTTATGAAATGTTTGATACACTTTAGCAAAATTTTTAATCAACTACAGAACAAGGAGGTTTTCCATTGAATTTGAACTAAACAGACCTTTCCTGGGAATAAAAAAATGGAATGAGGGAAGCTAAATTCTTCCTGTAACACTTACTGGCTTGAAAAGTTTTATTCTCTGAAATAAATCTAGAAAGAAATCGCTTACAATGATTTATGTTGTTATATTGTTAATTCAAGAAATATTCTTACCTTATAGACTCAGGTTAAGCGTCAAAAGAAAATTTGATGCTATCATGTGTATTCTCTCTAGCTGCTTCATGAATAATTCTTTCTTTTGCTGCCCATCAGTCTCTTTTTTCTTTTTTTTTTTTTTTTTTTTTATCCTTTCTGCGTCTCAAAAATCACAATCCTTTCAAGTAATCACTACCAGGAAACTCTACTCACAGAGAATGTCCTTTTGAAGTCAGTAAGGTTCAAAGAGGATCATCAGCATGTATATACATATATCTGCAAGTCTTGCTTCAACTACCCTTCATATGCTTGGTAAGAATGATAGAATCTAGAAAATATTTTCTGGATATTGATCTTAACTATTAGTCCCATGAAGTTTAAAAAATCCCTAGAAACCCTCACTTCTTTACTTCCCTGCCTTATCTGAATTTAAATCTGAATTTACATGTTGCCTGTTTATTTTATTGAACATTGGCTTCTTTCCTCTTCTTACATTGTCTTGTAATTCTGAGCTGTACCTATATGAAACTTTCATCATGTCCTGTCATTTAGAAACATAAGAAAAATGAAAAGTGTAATAGACAATAATCTTTAACACTGATATCATAATTTTATATTTTATTGCATAAAAAGGTACTGCTAGTGCCTTAAACTTGTTAGTGTATAGTGCTCTAACCATAGAACATATAGTATATATTCTGTGAAATACTTGGTCAAAGAAGGGATTTTAATGGACTCCAACCCTTCTGACTAGGTCTAAACTACCTAATCCCTCATGAACGTTTTGAGGAGGCAGAGGAAATCTGTGAAATGCTTCAGGATCTTTTTTCTCATCTGGGTTTTCCATTTGATTTACTCTGCTGCCTACTAAAAAGAAAACATGCAATATGCAGTGCTCTTCCATTAAATGTTAAATGAAACACAGAGGAAACACATTGCCTTGCTCCTTGTGTATATGTGTGTTCCTTGGATATAGTTCTAGCTAACAGTTTACTGGTTAACCCTTACAACCAAATATCTCCAGCTCAACTCCCAAGGCAAGTGACAAGAGTTGTCAATTTTGAATTGCATCAATTCTTATAATACAAATAAGACTACACAATTTAAAAAATGTCAGTGGTATTACTAGAGGTATTATTTTAGTAAGAAATGTTGACTACCTCTAGGGAAACAGTGCACTAGGTCTCAGACTTTCTCAAGGTTTTCCTTCACACTGGCAAGACAGATTGTAGATTTTTACCATCTAAATTACTTCAGTGGCTTTATTTTTTTCTTCCCAGGTGTATGAAACTCTTTGGATTCATGCCAAACTAACATTAGTAAAATACAAGTAGTGTGCTGAATTACAGATAGAGCTGACTCCATCTGTAGTAGACCCAAAAGCTGTTTAAATGCTGAATGAACAAGATTTCTTATTTTGAGAGTGAAAGTTATAAATTAACTATGATACTTCCTTCCAGGAATGAAAACACACTCTATAATGTTTTCCCACTGAGGGTATCTTTTAGGTAATAAAACAGATGTCTTTTGTGTGGTTTTTTGTGGGGTTTTTGTGTTGTGTTTTTGTTTTTTTTTTTTTTTTTTGGTTGGTTGGTTTGTTGGTTTTTGTTTTTTTTTGTTTTGTTTGTTTTGGTTTGGTTTTTTGTGTGTTTTTTGTTTTGAGTAGTAGTAGTGGTGAAAACCATATATTTTGTCATTTTATTTTGTAAGGAAAAGGTAAAAATCAGTCTGGGAAATTAATGTTTTGGTTTTCTTTTCTCAAAAGATATTTAATCTATTAAACTTTAACTTAAGCTTAATTCATATTGATATTTATTACAACCCCAATGAGTATACCTCGTATGAGGAAGATTGACATCTCAGACATTAACTGTATTTTTTATCTGTGGAACTAAGCAAATCTGATGTAACTGTTCCAACTAGGTTGTTTGTTTGGTTTTTTCATATATGCAAAACTTGAATATGTTTGGGGGGATCAGGTACAGGGAAGCAAAGGGAATGGGGTAAAATTTTTATTTTATAGTCTATTACCTATCAATCTAATTTTACTCAGGAGAAAAAAAGAAGCAATGCTAGCATACTTTAAAATGTGATTGACCTATTTAACTAGGCACTGTCAGCAACATGTTGATAAGGATAGATAAGATTAATTTCACCAACACACATTTAAAATATCTCTTATCTTGAAAACCCCATGTCATAAACTATTTCATCTGTTTGAGTTTTTCTGTAGAAATCTCTTCAAATCAACATATTTCCTTTAAGCTTTAAGTAGTTCCCATTAATTAAATAAACTATAGCTATAACCAAGTACTTATTTATAACACATCTGGGTCTTATAAAATGATTTATACTTATCCTAACAAAGGATAATGAAGTGCTAACATTCAGGAACAACTTTTTTGGCTATTTAGTCCATCAACCTTCTTTATCATGATGGATCGATAGCATTACCTGGCCCTTAGTCACTGTTCTCAAGCCATGAGATGTAATGCAGAATCACACTCAGTACAGGATAGCTGAGGCTGGAAGCAACCTCTTTAGATCATCTGTCAAACATTCCATTCAAGCAGGGTCAGCTGGAGAAGGTTGCCCAGGATTGTGCCCAGTTGGAGTTTGATTGCATCCAAGGATGGAAACTCCATCACCTCTGCACAACCTGTGCCAGTGCTCAATCACCCTCACAGTAAAAAAAAGAGTGTTTCTTGACATTCAGAGGAAATGTCCTTTTCCCATTGCCTCTGGCCCTGCCACTGGGAACCACAGAAAAGAGCCTGACTTCCTTTTCTTTACACTCCTACATCAACAAGATATATACCACTCATCAAGCCTTCTCCTCTCCAGACAAAAGAGTCCCACTTGTCTCAGCCTCCTCTCCTGTGAAAGATGCTCTGGTACTTACTCTTCTCTGTGGCCCTAATTCCATTAACTTCCTGTGGACTAACAGCAACATACTACAATAGACTTTTTACCCATTTCTTCTCCTTTTATAGTGGGTCTTCAATTAAATTCCTCAGTGCTTTGCCTTTTCAGGGTTTTTCAATGGTCAGCTATATATTTTGTTTTCTAGACTTACTTTGGTGAGTTATCCAGCTGGGAATACAAAGGAATAATAATTTAACAAGAAATCAAAAGGTTTATTTCATGCAGTTGAATAGTCTCATTGGATAGTCAACTACATACACACTTTGAGGTGCTGAAGCCTTTCAGCTTCACTCTCATAAGAAGGCTGCAGCAGTACTTTAAAGGCAACTGTGGAAAGAGATAACAATGATTTATAACATATAAGATTTTGTTATTTGTGAATCATATCATACTGAATTTTAGTCACTCACTGCTTCAGTTAGGAGAAATTATGGCCTAAACTAGTTAGTTACATGACTCATGACTAGGTAGTAATTTCTGTTTTGCTTATTTTTTGCCCAGTGTGCAAATGACCATTATGGTATGTTGTGCTGGGTTTGAAATTTTCATCGTATTTTTGCCTTCTTATAGGTATAACAGCACAGACCCTGTTGAACTTCTCTTTGCACTGTCTTCCTCAAAATCATTCACAAATGATATGCGAATGATATATATCACTATATATAATGGCACTTTCATACAGAAAGGACTATGATAATTCAGAAAATGGCAAAGCCTGCTGAACATAAGTTTCTTTTGATTTCCCCCCTCTTTTTCTAGTAGTAATATGGTCTCTGTTTTTATTTCTAAGCCTTCAGCAATATTTCCGGCAATCCCATGTTGTCCTAAAGTCCTTATGAACTTCATGCAAATATCTACGTGGGCAGTTCTTGAAAGGCAAACTACTTAACAAAGTGAGCTTTTATCAAAGCATTAAGCTGTTAATAAATGAAGAATGTTTATCCTCAGAAGAGCTTCAAAGAGTGTTTTGATGAAGATGAGCTTTCTTTCTCTCTTGCAGCTGTCCTTGCTTGTGGATGGGAGCTGGCAGACCAGATCAGGCTTGCTGCCAGAGAAAAATAAGTAGGAGGAGGTGGGCAAGGTTTCAGTGCAGGTGTTCCTTTAGAACTTGCTGTTTGATTACATCCTAAACTGTGTCTGTGAAAGTGAGGATGCTTTGTTCTTTTATGTCTGCACTGTGCTATTTTTATACATGATAAAGCCCCCAGAAAACATTTGCATTTTTTTAGGTCACTAAATAGAAAACAAAAATCCAAGTGAACAAAGACACTGACCAGCAATAACCTATAATATCACACAATCATATTACTTTTCCATCATTTCAATCATGCTGCTGAGGTAATTTTTTTCATTAAATTGGAAATAATAATACTGAATGAGGAGATTCATCTTCAAACATAACTGAATAAGTGTGGACAGAAAGACATTAAATTTAAAAAAAAAAAAAAAACTCATAAAAGTGCAGCTTAACCATCATAATAGTTCTATTTTTGTAGGAGTTTTTCAACACATGGGTGTTTACACCTTTAAAGAGGTGAATTGCTATGCTTCATTCAGTGTCTGCTCTTTCAGATCCTGTTATGAATATAGCTCCTGAACTGAGAACTCCCCTTTTGCTCTTTTCTTCCTTTCTTTTTTGGTGGTGGTGGTGATACCATTTCCTTTGCTGATGATTAATGTTTTTGCTCTTTGTCCCACCTACTCTATTTAAATCTGACTGAAATTCCAAGGCAAGCCCTTGGAAAAACCTCTCTCATTTCATCTTGAATAGTAATCATTCCCTTCATTATTCTATAGATTTGATAGACAAAAGAGAAAGACATCATGGTTTGAATATACTACACGTAAGGACTCAGATTTATAGTAAGCCCAATTGCCAATAAAATCTTATTAGCTCCATAAATCATATCACAAAATTCACATGAAATAATATTTTAATATTAGATATTTCATACTTGAATGTTTGGAAATATTGAATAGCATCACAAGAAGTGCAAAATGCTATGCAAAATATAGTACCAAGAGGATTACAAACATTTCGGTATGCATCTGGAGGTACAATTTTCTAGCTCTGCTTTCTTGTTGCATGAGAATTTCTCATGCCAAACTAGTTGAAAGGAAGCTGAACCTGGTCATGCCTCTTTAGCAGCATATTGGTCTGCTGTGATAAAATACCTGAGTGGTATAAAATAGGTATTGGCTTCTCTCTCTCTCTCTTTTTTTTTTTTTTTTTTTTTTCCCTGAACTGAGGCAGAAAAAAAAACATACTGGTGATACAAAAAAGGGATCAAGTAGTTATGCTAATTAATAGTAATTTGTTTTTCAGTTTATTGCAAAATCATAAAGCTGGTGAGAAAATAATGTAGGATGGCTATGCCTCTGTTTTTTCTGCTGAAAAAGAATCTCTTGTCCAACATGTTTCTGTTTCTTTCCATTTTTTTTTTTTTCCTGGCAATAAATATGGAAGTTAAAATACTTGGAATAAAACCAAAGGACATGAAAAATGAGATCCACAAAGTTGAAAGTGAAAGTTCTCAATTTTCAGGCAGTGGACGGACACAAGGTTAAGAAGTTCAGTGTCTAATTCAGCTTGATGAGACCCAATACAGCATTTTCCTGTGTCTAAGAGTATATGCTAACTTTAAGCTATCTGGAAGTAAGGTTTTCCACTCTGTAACTTTTTATAGATTAGCAAGCAGTCTTTAAGTAGGGACTGAAAGCCAGATGCCAGTATCCTGACAATTAAGGCTTTAATTCCATATTCTGGAAGCTCATGAAGGTGTATATTACAGTGCCTTGCAAACTTCTCCACATTTTACGAATGGATGACAGAGAACAAAAAAGAGCCTTATAGTTATACCTCATATAACCTATGCATTACATTAAAGAACAGGTTTCTTAATGACCACTTAAGTACCCCCCAAAAAATAAAGCTATCATGACAGAAGAGACTGAAAGATGTCTTCCTTGAAATATTGTGTGTTCTTCTAGAAAGTGCATACAGTGAAACTTCATTTGTGGTCTGTCCCCAGTGAATCTTTATCTATAGGAAAATATCAATAGGAATGATTTAATTAATTCAGTTTATTTCAGGTAGGCTTCTAATTACTTGTAAAATTTGCTTTTACTATAAAAAGACAATCTTATTAGTCCTGGGTCACTCTCCCCCAAAACCATTTTCCATGCACATTGGGTTTTTTTAACCTTTTCTCTTATAGGGAAGCTTTAATTTTTTTTATTTTTTTTTTTTTTATTGTCACCAATTCGCTCCTTAGATTATAAAAGTTAAAAGATAGAATGCATCTATTGTCTCGTAGAAATGCATCTAAAACCAGTACAGATAAAAAAAAAAAAACAAAAACAACAAAAACCTTTACTTTGTTGATATTTCTATACCATTCTTTTGCATTTGTACAGGAAAATGTGATCTCTATGTTATTATATTAAAAGATATCTCCTCCTAAAAGATACTCATGAATTCTCTAGCTCTTGGTGAAAAAGATAATAAAACTAATAAATAGAAGGACATTGTAAAAAAAAACAAAAAAAAAACCAAAAACAAACAAAAAAACAAACAAACAAACAAAACCTGTCTTTTTCAGCAGAACAATTAAGAGCATAAGACTGAAAAAGTTTTCTTCTGGGATGTGCTTGTTTGTCAGAAGGGATATACTTCAAATATAGTTTGTTATACTCTATGTCATTTGCATCTATCAGCTTCACTGATAGAGCTAAACAAGTTGATATTCTTTTTGAGAAGTGACAACAGCCAGCAGACTAAGGTTATATGTTGCCATGGTCATAGATTATAACTGCTTCAGAGAACAGAATTAAAATAATAGAAGAATCTTCAATGCGACAAACTCCACTGGCTGCAAATTGAAATCAGACAATTTTAGATAGGAACTGAGAACACATTGCTTAACAAGGAAGAAAGCTGTTAGACAAACCTAGTGTTCCCTTCGAGTGAATACTCCACTACATTAGAATTTTAAATTGCAACCAGATACAGAAGTTAGAGGTACTTTCTTTCCATAATCAGAATTAATTATGTGAATAACGATATTTTCAGGCTGACGAAAATCTACCTGATTTGACAATGTTCCATTTAGTTGCCTAAAGAGAAAGATAAACAAATTTATTTTTTTGCTTTGTTTCTCTTTTCAGTAAAAGCACAGCAAATTATAAATCAAATACCTAGGTTTAACTCCTTATAATACATTTGATCCTGTTTAAAGCAAAAAAATCCAGGAATTACAAGCACTGTCTTGAAACTGGAAGACCCAATCAGGTAGAAAGTATCTTTCAAACTGGGTTTTCATAGTCAGAACTGTGCTGCTGAGTAGTCTGAGATGACTTTCTCATTGTCAAATTTCTTTGACAAACAGAAAAATTTCACTAGAAATAAAGTAAGGGAAAATATTAGGCCAGCTGTTGTCCTGCCTTTACAGAGTTCAAGACTCCCTATTATCTTTTGTTCTCTTAATGAAATAAAACAGGAATCTGTGGAAAAAGATAAATAAGCCCTTTCATTATTGTTTAAATTTTCTGGGAAGGCTAGGCTGAACTGAAATGAACTGAGGGAAGAAGCTGATAGTGGAATAGTCCTACTGCTCACCAGTGGTTTGAAAGACAGGACAGGCTGGAAAACAGAACAGAGAGAAATGTGGAAGAGAGGAAAGACCTCTATTCAGACTTCTTAAAATCTATGGGCTTCCCTATATTTTATGAGCACCAGGAAGAGAGAAATACATTAAAAAGTCCAACTACTCAAGAATGCATATGATTCCCAAGTTTCCTCTGACTCATGAGATGTAAAAAATGCCACTTATAATTTATTGATTGTTTGGGACATGCAATGTACGTATTTACCAGTTTGTTCAAGCATCACAACAGCCTCTTAAGGGACACAAATGAATAACAGCTTAGTTACACTTTCCACTTTTCCTCCTTTGATTCTTCACCTCAAACCTGGCCAATTAAAGTGCCCAGTGGGTAGCTTTTTAGAGTCTTTCAGCCTGAAAACAATATGTCCTAGGGAAAAGTCAGCAGGAGGGGAGTAAGGTTCAGATGTTATGAAGCAGACTGTCAGTAATAATGGAATGGTGGACTCCTCCTTTAATAATAGCCCTTATCTAAAGCTTTAAATTCAGATGTTATGTGTTGAAGAAGTCATATTTTATCCCTAGCTTTTTTTTTGAAAGAATGCTTATCTATGGGGGTTTTGTTTGGTTGGTTTTTTGTTTGTTAGTTTTTTCAAAAGTGTAGTGCTTGAAGAAAAGAATAAGTCCACTTCTAGGCTGTATAATCCAACTGGATCACCACCAAAGGTATTTATTTTCTCCTCATCTCTCCTCTCTTAATGCCTTTGAAC
The DNA here is from genome assembly GCA_035222235.1 of Margarornis squamiger. NCBI lineage: Eukaryota > Metazoa > Chordata > Aves > Passeriformes > Furnariidae > Margarornis > Margarornis squamiger. The sequence continues at coordinate 96,656,999 of JAWWTY010000001.1, read as the reverse complement.
ACAGAAATCCTAAAAATAAAAGATAACATAAAGATAAAAGGAATATTCATTAGTGCCGTGAGGAAGAAAATATGACTTCCTCTTCTTATCCCCTATGACCTGGCTGACAAGTAACCCTGTCCATTTTGGTTTTGAGTGTGCCACAGTACAGTGGGTAGTTTTTCAGTGCCCAGAGCAGTGCAGTGCAGTGTAGAGACAGCAGTAAGGCATCCTTGTACTGAAAGTGCTCTACTTATGGCAAGTTCCCAAGGGTTTAACCCAAGCAACATCTCTATATCCTCAATTTTCTATTTATCTACTGAAAAGCTGAAATCATAGATGTGAATGCTAATATTTTACAAATGCATCTGAATTACATCTAACACACCATTTGAAAAAAACCCAAACCCATAGATCTAGACCAAGATCATTCATATGTTCGTGCCTTGTGGGCAGACATCCTGACAAATTTACAATTCCGCTATCCATTGCATAATTTTCAACTTCAATATAAAACATTAGAATATAACAGAAGATTGCATAGAATCTACATAAGGTATAGGTACTGTAGGAAATGCATTCTTGCATTTTAAATTATTAATTAACACTGTTTTACTTGTACAAACATCAGTTAAGAGAACAAATGCCATAGAAGCCAACTGCACAGCTGGACAATCACTGGCCAACAGTAAGAGTCTCTTAATCACAAAATAATTAATTAGCTGGATAAAATTCTAATCTTACTAAGTAAAATTGTCTTTGATTTCCCTCCCTCTGTGCAGAGGGACTGCATAAGAGCTGGAAATAAGTGCCATTTAGACCCTAATTCAACAGTTTAGATAGCACCTCAGCAGGGCTTAGACTTTATGTTAGTTATATGTTGGGAGGTAGGACGGCTTAATTAATACAAGTAAAGAAGATAAAAATATGTTATTTTTTAGTTATTAAGTTGGAAGAAGTGACATAAACAAAAAAAAAAAAAAAAGAAAAATCCAAAAGTGACTCAGTAGTTCTGGTGTACTTTTAAAGAAGCTCTTCTTTCACCATACACAATAAATGAAACCAACAGCTAAATGTTAATCAGCAGAAGTGTAATGTACTGTAATATACTAGCACATTTCTGCTTTTCATCTCTAAGCCAAGGGAAGAATTGTTCACAATCTATTCTTAATAAAAAATGTGCTCAATAAGTTTATTTTGCTGGTTGGTAACTGCTCATGGACAGATTAATTTTTTTTATTAGTATCAACTAAGAATAAGGAACTTTATTTTGACGTTAATGTATGCTCCTGATTGCTTCTGCATCTGAGACTCCTCCTGATTTTGATTAGAAGCATGTAACCTTACTGTAATTTAGAATTTGATTCTCTCCGGAAGAAAATAAGAAATGAAGAGAGAAATACGTATTTCTTCCTCTTTGGTGAGATAAATAAATTAAAATGTGAATAGTTAGCATTGATATTTGAATGCAACTCTCAGCAATGCAATCTCTTCAAGAAGTAAGAGTGAGACATTATGTGTCACTGAACAATTCTGGATGTTACCAATGTTCTAAGTGGACATAATGCATTTACTACCTTGTAAAAAGGCCAAAAAAACCACCTTCAAATCCTATATTTATGTGTTTTGGTACATATTTCTAAGTGTCATAAGTTTAGCAAAAAGTATAAACTACCTTATACACTTTCTTTCTATATTTCCTATTGAAAAGAAAGAACAAGTTTTCCCACTATTGAAACAAAATCATCTTTTGTGCTTAGCTCCTGAATGTTCTGAATACATGTCCTGGCTTGGTCCCCTCAAATGTAATTTTAATTCCTTCCCTTAAATTTTTCACACCTGAAACTTTTAAAGCAAAAATGCATTGAAATATATATTTTGCCTCTTCTATCTAGGTCAACTGTGTTAGTGTCTAGCCTGATATCCCTCACTCCTGACTTGGAAAGTAATGTAATGGGACAGAATTCATGGTTTCTTTTCTGACAGATTTCAGTGTTGCTCACATGTTGCCTACTTATACAGGGGTTAAGAGATAAGGAAGGAGTTTTTTGTGGAGAACCGAAGCTGAAAGGCCTCACCTGATTTCACCTGGATTCTGTGAGTCTTCACCTCAGGTCACTGATACCTAGCAGTTAGCGCCGTGTTGGATACCTGGTTTCAGATAGTTTAGGGGTAAGAGACAGTTTTGTTTTGTCCAGTGCCTGCCCTCATTTCTGGCAGTGAATGGTTTATTACCTTCTAGTGACAATTATTCCAGGGACCAGTTCTTTGCTTACAGCACTATGTAGGTGCAGAGGGTGAGGTGTTTCATCCTGGATGATTATTCTTGATTCTCCTGTGATTCAGGCACATGAAGAAATGTCTTCATACAGACTTTGTCAACTCCCCGTTTCTCCTTATATGGAAGCAACATGTCCAAAAGAAGTCTATTTCCTCCAAGTCTGTATTGCGCCTCTGAGTATAGGTACTTTTTACACACCAGATCAGTTACTATTGGTTCAGAACAACCCTGTGGGGCTGTGTGTGTGTGTGTGTGCGTGTGTGTGTGTCAGGGAAGGGGACCAGACCTTTAGCAGTGTGCACATGGTCAGCCAGGATGGCCACCAAGGTTTGGCCACATGACATGAAGGCTGCATGGGGCACCCGTCAGTCAATAAGGTTTGCCTGGTAACCCGCCCACACCACACACCCTGGAGCCTTTGGTCGTCTGTGACACCCCTCACTGTGGCCAAGGGGACAGTGAGTGGTCAGTGAACCAAAGATCCCGCTTGAGGGGAGTGGCCACAATATCCAGAGTCTATAAAAAGGCATGCAGGAGCTCTCCACTTGGCCTTGGCCTGTTCTACTGGAAGTGGTGGACTTGTGACCTTCTAAGTGGTAACTATAGCTTTTTTCTCACATTTTCTCTCTTTATCATTTCCTTCTCTTAATCTCTCTTCCTTTGTTCTTCCTCTTGTGGGTAACTTAAACAGTTATTTTCTGTAAGTTGTGGGTACCTCACTTAAGTTCCATGGAGTTTGTGTTTGCTGGGTATAACAAAGGTTCCTTACTATAACAATACTTGCTAGTAATCTGTTGCAATTCTTTTGTGAAGTTGCATGTTATTTTTGTTAAAAGAAATCTCCTAGAGAAAAATGTGTAATTTTTCTCCAGATGTGATCTCAAGGTACCAAAGAACCAAAGGCTTTACAAGAGTTCATGTGGGTGAAATCTCTTGAAGCCTGAAATTAAAGTGGAGCACCCAGTGAAGCTTGGAGCTTCAGAACCAGGTTGTAACATTACTGCTGACATCAGACTGCTGAGCTCAGCACCTCTAAGTGTCAGCTGAGGAACAGGCAGTGGTCTAGGATATGGCCCTAGGAACACAAGTAGTAAATCAGTGGACACTGGAAGACAAAATTGGAGTGACTCAGCTCTTTCTACTGATGTTCAAGGACATGGAAGTGGAGACAGGTGTTGAGGAGGTGAATATCTTGTCTGGTATGGCAGAATAAGGTGAACTATTGTCAGCAATGAGAAAGAATGCTAGCTCAGAAGTTTCACCCTTCATTTAGTCATGTCCTTTTTGGTGTGAGATAAAAGCAAACAATAGATGCTACTGAATAATTTACAAGTGGATATTTCTGAGGCGTGTGAGCAAAGCAGTCCAGGATGGGTGAACTACTCTTGTAACCTTAAGTTATGACCTAACAGCACTTCATATATGACAATATTGAAGCCGAAAACAGTGAGGAGGAGATGTAATATCTGTATTACACCAGAGATAGAAAACAAATGCAGATTGATTGTGTGCAACACATTACTTTCAGAAATGCTTTTGCATAAGTAGCTGGGCAAGCAGCCTACATTTGGTTGCCTCCATGTAGACTCCAGTGCCATTTGGGAGACTTTAAATATCCAAAGTGCCTGTGTGGAACATGAATAAAAGAGATAGTACGCATGGGAGACCCAGGTTCTTCTGAAATGAAAGTGTATGCCTATGTGTAAGGTAACTGAATCCTGTCTTATATGCTGAAGTGAAAACTATCCACAAGCCAAAGGAGAAGTCAAATCCCTTCATTAGATTAACTTGAAGTTAGATTTACCTAGCAGTTGTTTATTATGATGTCTTGAGAGTTGGTTTTTGTTGATTAGTTTCTTTCCTTCTGCAATCTCCTTCCAGAAAACCAAACAGAAAGATGTTTCCAGTGCTGGACTATGAATGGCTGTTCGGGGTGTGCCATTCTTTGACACCGAAGACCCTTTCTGTGGTAGGCAAAAGGGCAGACTGAACATCCTTTAAGTTAATATCATCCTTTCCCAGAACAGGAAGGCCTTACCTATATACACTGTGTAACCTCTGGGTATGTGCTCTCCTCACCCGGCATTGTGTGGGAGAGAGCGGCTGAGCACAGTCAGACTGACAGCAAGAAACTTTCTGACAAATAGGCAGCAGGACTAATTGTGTGAGGTGCCTGAGGCTGTGCCCCAGCCTCCTTCAGCATGCAAGCACAGGCAGTCTCAAAGTAAAATATTGCAGTATTAGTTCTGGTTTTCTCAACTCCTTCTTCTGGTTTTAGTCATGAAGTGTTCTGTCCTAAAATCTACTCTGAAGGTAAACTATATTGGTGAGGTTATCTACACATACGTCAAGTTTTGTGCTTTCACAGGGGAGTCTAACTCTTTCCAATGTAGTTTTTTTTCCCTGTCTGACTTCAGCAGCCTGTTCACATAAAGTTAGGTTCTTGTAAGTCAAAACATGTAGTGCCAAAAAACCCCCACCAACCTTGCCTTCCAAGGTGAGTCCCATGTTGGAACAAAAATTTAAAAAAAATTAAAAAAAAAAAAAATTATACCAGTGACTCTAAATTTTTGTGATTTTTTTTCCTGTTGTTGCTACCCTGATTATACTGTGTGTCATGGGACCAATACAGCCTTGTCTTGATAGGGATGTGAGCGACTGAGTAGGATGTGCTGCAGTCAGCAGCAATTCAAGGGTTACTTGAGTGATGTGAGCCTGTAGCTAGGCAAGAGGTCAACAAGTGACAGGAAAGCAAGACCTGAAACTGCCAAGAAGGCACTGGGTGAGCAGTCAAGGCAACATCTGCCAATGTTCCGCTATTAAACCCCTACTGAGGGAAATGGGGACACGTTATTAGGTGACTGTTTAGTATCATGTGGAGGCAAAGGACCTGGGAGAAAGGCTACATGTTGCCTTTCAATGTGTTTCATTACAAGCGATGCTCAGACGCTGGCCTTGAGCCCTGTGTCTGCCTGAGGTGCTGGGAATCAGAGAAGATTTCAGGGAACTGTAGGAGTGTGTGGGTGTGGGTGTGTGTGTGTGTGCGCGCACGCTCACAGGATTTTTCCTGACACATCCTATTCCTCATGTGGACCAGTTAGTAAATTGAGCTTAGTAGTGTCCTGTTGCCAGTCCTGTTTCCACTATGACATTATAACTCATACACAATTACTAGAACAGCTGTTTTAGTGGAAGATCAGTATTTTCATAAACTTTTTTTTTTATTTTTTTTGCATGCTGAGTCAAGAATATTGTTGGTCAAATGCATGATCTATAGCTTCTACAGTGAAGGATCTTACCTATATAAATATATTAGTGCTTGTTTTCAAGGGTAATTGTTATGCTATTAGCTACCCAGGTAGCTTGTGACATATTTAAATAACTTGCTGAGTATTATGAGTCTTACTTATAGGAAAGACTTGAGATTTTTTTTTTTATTTCTAAAATGAATAGATGACATAATCCATAATCCTTCATTTGTTGTCTTTAAACTGACTTTTATTTCTAATTAAATCCTTTCTGAACATTTAATTATTTTTCACTTGTTAAAACTTGTGGAACAAAAAAAAAGAGTCATAACTCAAAACAGAGATAGATCACGGAGTAACCAAAATCCAAAATATGTCAGCAGTACTTCCACTCCAGATAGATGCAGGGACACCACTGCTCATACACAGAAAATCACTCTGGAAACCTGATTGTCACTGTCACCAACAGATGGATTGACCAGCCCAGTTTTGTCCTCCTAGGCACTCCCCAAAACTAGACGACACAAACAATGCAAATTTCTGCTGGCTGTCATTTTATTGAGGTATTCTCTTTTCTACTTTTAAGGTGAGACTATATACACGGGAACTAGAAACATGATACTTGATTTTACCAACATTTACTTCTTCCAAAGAAAGACATTGCCTGGGAGAAAGTTGTTATTAGTTCATCAGGCTGCAGACAATTTCTGGGTTACTGGTAAAATACTTCAGCACTGGACATTAAAGGGTCGGACCTGCATGTTCTAGTACCCAAGCATCTTTAAGAATTTAGTTCTAAGTAGTTGATTTTGACCTTGTATACAGAGTAAAATTTCCAATCTCTGCTCGAGATTTTCCCATGTCCTAGACTATGTCTCCCATCTCTATTGCAATTCTGCACCCTAAGGTAATGACATAGATTCCAGAAAAATATTGCAGGCTTAGACTCATAAACAAAATTGATGCATTCAGTTTGAGCTATACATATAAAGAATCATATAGTATGTCTTTGATATATTTTCTGCTTCTTAATTAATTAGTATTCTGTTTTTCAAACAATGCTTTCAACACTTCACGTGGTTTATTATTCAAGTGGGAGAGTCTTTTGTAATCTAAATGTAGTACTAAATAGTTACCTCCCATTCTGATTGGGACTTTCCAACATGCCAAGCTCCCTTTGGAAAGCAATTGGACTGAAAGAGAAAATTAAACCAGAAACCTGCAGAGTTGTGGATATGTCCTGGCTTTCTTTTGAACAAAGAAATTGAAATTTCATACTAAATTTTTCTGACCTTTCAAGACTCATGCCATTGTTACTTCTGAGTAGTGATGTAGCAATTCAAAACAATCCACATACAGACTAGCCCCAATTATGTAGAATGTACAGGTGTGCAATTTTCCTATGGTCTTACATCAACAAGAGTGTGTTTCCACTTACCACTGAAAGAGCAACTAAATGTCACAGTCTAGTTTTAAATAGATTTTCTTGACAGATTAGTCAATTATTTCCACTTTTGAGATAGAATACATTTATACAAAGTTTAAGTAACAAATCTGTCTGCTTTGGCCTCTGTCCGAGTATTTTTGAGCAAGGATTAAATGTAAAAGTACTAGTTATGTTTGATTCAATATTTCAGATAATGTGTGTAGCACATCCTTAATGTGCCATTTCCAGCATGAATCATTAACAGTTTCTTCAAGCCTCCTGCTCTCATAATTATTATCTCTACCTACATTCAGGTTGATGCTTCTTAACAATCAATTAAGGTTTAATTTCTCTCTCCTCTTTTTTTTTTTTTTCTCCTGATGAAATCCCTGTTAGAAGTTTGAGGTTTTAATCTCTCATCTTGACAGCTCAGCATTTTCTAATAACATTTTCTGAATCAAATGAGCTTCTGTGTGCCTGTGATTTTTTGTTTGTAGCTTAGAACATCTTTCTTATAATGCTGTATGAGTTCACTGGTGAAGATGTAGCAATAAAGTAATCAAATTCAGAGTCTTCCACAAAGCAGATGTATGCAGAAAATAAACTATTACATAAATGTCTAAAAATCAAGGCTTATTTTACATGAACATACTCTCAGTAAAGTGTCTTAGGACATGTTAATCTTTCAACACGTGTATAATACATCTCTTTACAGAAAGTAAGATAATTAATAATGAACTTGCACAGAAAAAGGTAAATAATTTTATTTAGAAACATTTTTGCATTGCCTATTTGGTTTATCCTTACTACTTGAAGTAGGAAAAACATGAAATTCTCTTTTACATTTCCATCTACCCACTGATTCTTCTTGCCTGAAGAAGCACATCTCCATCTCTGAGCACAATAAGGGGGCTAACCTGACTACTTAATCTTTAAGTCATCAGTCATGATTCTCAGATATTCACAAGCTGAGGTCTAAAAGTAATCTCCTCAACACACGCACATACACAGGCAAAAATATCTCTTTCTCTAACATCAGTCATAGTAATTTGGCAATAAATCATAAGACTGTAAGAATATGAGCTATCAAGAAATTACATTTTTTTTTTACATGCACATAGGGTGTATATTATAGAGGAACTAAAAGGATACACAAAAACCTTGGCGGCCTGGTTTCTTTTCTGTATCTTCTTTTAGTGATACTTCCTACATAGTCATTGATTTGGAAAATCAGTCCACAAAGATTACATCTGCATGGATTGCATTTTTTTCTGAAATTTCTGATCGTTTCATTTTCCCTGGATGTAGTTTTAATATCACAAAAAGAGGAATTTCACAGAAAGAGCTGTCAGTGGCAACTGACAAACAATTTCATTTTCCTGTTAATTTTTCTGTCAAGAAAAGACTGAAAAGCAAAAAAAAGAAACTAGTTAGTCTTTGATTTTCAACTGTTGAAGTTTATTTTTTTTGTGTGTTTATTTTTTCCTTCCTTGCACCCCCAAACACAGTTAATTTTAGGTGCATAAGAGCTATTCTATGAAGAATCTTTAGCAAAGTTGACTAAATTTGTTGCTGTGAACAATGTGACAGTATGTCGGGGAATAAAAGCATTTGCCATCATGATGATGTTGGAGTGTGACTGACTTGGTTGCACAGGGTTTTTCCTGCTGAAGTTTTAACTGTCTGAATTTAAAATTAACTCTCTCACAGAGTAGTGAAAAAATGTTATCTTTTCAAACCACATTTGGGGATAACTTTATTTTACAAATCAAAATAATTCTTTTCCTTAAATGAAAGTAAATGTATACCAGAACTCTATTCCTAGTTGCATTCAACTGTTTTAGTCTGATAAAGAAATGAGTTAAAGTCTGATCAGCTAAATCATTCTAGCTTGTGCATCCGTGTTTGCTTGGTTTTTAACTTAATGACTTAAACAGCAAAATATTTTTTATTAGAAAAGGTTTGTTTCAAGAAAAATGGAATTTTCCTACCTAATGTAAGTGAGTTTTCAATCAAGGAAAAGTACAGCAACATCAAATTTTGAACTGTTTTGGTTTGGGCTTTTTAAAATTCTTTTCTTAGAGAAATATCAACAGCAGTTTTATTACATTGTTATCAAAAACAGAGAAGCTAGAGGACTTTTTATCTTATGGACATATTCAGATAAGTTTGATTCTAAAGAGATCTTGAATATATGTATGTAAACCTAAGACTACTTCATAGATTTCGGAGTTAAATCCCTAATTAAACACAAGTTCCACTAGGTAGAACTAATGGAAAGGGTGGTTATTAAACACTTGTGACATACTGATCACACAGTGTTCTTAGACTGACTCAGAATAGAGAACTTCAGTATCGTAGTGTAGTAGTGACACTATGCATCTGAACTAACCTTTACTGTATTTGAGGAGTAGAGGAAATTAGGAGAACCCTAATCTTTGTCTCACAACAACAAAAGGACTTACTGAGCCTGTTATCTTGAGAAGACAATATCCTGTATCTGTGCTGGGCACCTGCAGTGCTGTCCTCAACCACCACACATTGCTTTCATGCACCTGCTGCTGTCAAGGCCATCTGTGACCACACCAGATGAGATCCACACCAATTGCTGCATTAAAAAAAATCAGTTCATAAATTATGGAGATCTTGAAGACAAAATCTTGAAATTACTATCTTCTACTTATTGATGGCTGTGGAGCAAGACATTCCTGCCTTATACATACTGTGGAGCAAGACATTCCTGCCTTATACATAGACGTATGAAGAAATGTAACAAGGAATATGGCAGTGTGTCATATGGGGATATAAGGCCAGGTCTGCTCACTGCAGTTTGATTGCAAGCAATAAAAGGTGGCACATTGTGTCTGAACCTTTGCATGCATTTTTAAACATGTTTTGCAAAATACTTTATCATTTGAAACTGCTAGCTTAACTTGGCATGGCTGGTTGCTATCTTGTCACTTTGCATTACTCCCAAATCAAAGGAAAAGAGCTCACAAAGCTGTAGAAAAATGAAAGGGTGATACAGTTCAGTTAAAATACGAACCAGTTCTTGTTATCTCTCATTGCTTGCTGTTTTAAAGGTTTTTGAGGCAAATACTTACAGATAGACATGAAAATATGCTACTTTTTTTTTTTTTTTTTCTTTTTTCTTTGAGAAAATAGTTCTAGTAAGGTCTGGATAAAGGTGTAACATCATTTAAAATGCAATAATTCATCCCAGCAAGAAAATCCATGTCAACCTAGATAAATGAATAAGCTTGTCTGTGGTAAAGGGAAAGAAGCCCAAATCCTAGGCAACCAAAAATGTTATATATGCATATTTGTCTGAGTGTGTATTTTCTCTCCCTGCTTTCTGTCTGACTTGCAGAGAAAATTAGATGTTTCCATCTATTGTGGATAAAAGCTTAGCATTTTGTTAATGTAAAATACATAAAATATATTTAAATCAGAATCTTATCATTCCATCCCTAGGCAATATTTAGAATTTTGTGAGACTGCACTCCCTTGCTCCTATGACTTTTACATTCCTGTCTGCATGTTGGCTGAACAACAGGAATGAGGGAGAGTGTGTCCCAGTTATCTGGGATATCTTTTAATCCCAGATACAGACAGTTGATAAAAGTAATTTATCAACTCTTGAGGAAAGAGTTGAAAGACGTTTCAGTGGAAGCTCCCCTTGCAGAACTCTGCTAAGAAGCCCCAGTGTATTTCACTTACTTTGATTTGGACAAGCTTTTAAATTGAGTCTGTTAGGCTTAATCCCCATAAGAGCTGTGTTATAGCTACATACCTAGCTCTGGTTATGGGTCCTGTTGATCCTGGTTCCAGTCCACATGATTTCTTTCCTGAACCTTGGCACTTCCCTGTCACCACAGTCTTGCCAAGAAATCACTGGACTGTGGACTGGCCTTGGCCAACGCTCCCAGCCTAGTTCCAGCCCCGCTCCCTTGCTAGATGCTGTGGGATAGGTACCCTGGAGAAAGGACCTACCATAGCTGCCCTTGAGGGCAACAGACCCTTACAGTGCCCTGACATAGATGCTCCCAGGTGTATTCACATGAGATGGTAGTCCACACTTCCAGACCAAGGAGATGGCAGTCCATGTTCTGAGCCCAAGGAATTCGGAGAGACCTTTTCAGTTCAAATGTTTTTTGGGTTTTTCTAGTTCTTGACTAGCTCTGGTAGCTTCTCCAACTACTTCATGCTGACACCAGTATGAGCTTAGACACCATTTTATCAGTAGATCTCTACACTTATACGTCTTTATTACTGAGCTGAATCCCAGTTCTCTGTTGTAGACAACTGGATTTGGAATTTATGTAACCTCTAAAGACAGAGGCAGGAGAGAGGATGTAAAGCTCCTTCTTTCTGAAGAAAAGATAAAGTCAAGAAGTTTCTTAATTTTTTATTTTTTTTTTTTGAAAATTATCTTTTTGAACTTCATAACCACAATATTGCTCAAATGGAACACCAAGGAAAACCAACCATGCTTTTAGTGGTCTGCCCTGCAGTTTTCAAATGGGATCAATTCAGTTGCTCTGAGGTAGATATCCAAGCTTACACAAAGGCAGTGTTCCCATGTGTCCGGTGACAATTCAACACGAATGTCTGAGGTAATCTCTAACATTCCAAATGGCAGTAGGTGTTGATGGTGGGAAACTGTTTCTCTGCAAACATGTAATATGCCTCAGGTGATGCTTCCTGTGAGGAATAAAGAGGATAATGGTCACTCTGTGTGTCACTGAGTTCAGTTTACCCAAGCCCTAACTGTTTATAGTTTCTGTGATTCAAAAACACTGGGAGATTATAATTTCCTGCTAGAGTGCTAAATCTAATCAATGTAAATAATGTGCTTTGGCATTTGTGAAAAGAAGAAAACAATTTTTAACATTAAATTTCAGGTATGATAACTGACTACCTAATTTGTGTGAGGTAAGCATCCTCTGTAGAAAGTGGAAGTACTGTAAGCTGAAGAGATAAATGTGCTACAGAACTGCTTACAAAACATCTAATAGTCCTTAGTAATATTTTAAAACTATAAAGAAATTTCCAACCATCAAAACAACTAAAAAATCATAGGCTTAAGCTGGTATTACTAAACTGTGGTTCACTGTGTATTTAGATGGTTTCTACTTACATCAAAGGGCTTGCTTGTTGCTTGATACAGCTGTAGCTGCTACCACAGCTACAGCAACAGCCTTCAGTCTTTCCTGTCCTATAGATATTCACATTGTCTGGAGTATTTTCTTGCAGCTTGATCAATCTCTGTATGAGGACATTTGGATGACTTCTTTTGCTGGCTTTAAAATAATATCCACTTTTTAAGTTACATTTCATGAGAGTAAAGGAGTTGCTTATGGAATGTGTGACAATAAACTCCTAAGAGCGTCTTTGAGAGTTTGAAGTTCTATGGATTGTTGATTACAGTTCTAACTCATTGGTTATTGCAGAATGGCTGGTTTCCTTCAAAAAACAAAACCAAAAACAAAACCAAAAAACCCAAACCAAACAAAAAAAACCACAACAAAAAAAAAAACCCAAAACAAAACAAAACAAAAACCAAACCACAAAGCAAAAGAGGCACAGGACTGTGATGTCAATTTATTCTATCCATAAAGTTTTGAAGTATATACTCTGATAGGGGGAAAAGCAAGTCAATACTGTTCTTTAGCAAGAGAACTATAAAATAAATCATTGCACATTTCTAGATCTGCCTGCTTTGGAATGAATTTAGCTTTGGGGATGCCTGAAGGTTTCTACCTTTCACAGAATATACTTGTTCCATGGTAATACATGGAAATGAAATGAATTTACCAAAGTGGAAAAAAGGGCAGGAAATTGTGTCAAACCAGCTTTGCTTAAAATGTATAAATACTGAAGTTTTGAAACACTTGCTTTCATTTGAAGGACAGGGTATCCATAAGTGAAGACATAAGAATAATAAGTTTTAGATCATTTAATCAAATCTGGTTTAGACTTTAAACTATCATATAAAGCATCTACTAAGCAGTTTTGATAGATCTTCTATAGATAATTTTAACTGACTCATTGAACTCAACCTAACTAACTATAACTCATATGGGTGTTTAGCAATAATAAATATTTAGGATACAGAAAAGGACTTTTATTTTGTGTGTGTGGATAGATACATATGTATATACTCATAAAAGTACATATATGTAAAGTTAAGTGGACTGCAAATTTTGTGGATGTGTCCCAGCTGCAATTTAATAAAATCAGCAGAAATTTCAGCTGATATTAATTTGCTGTCTTTACAGGTTTTCTAGCCAATGACAACCACATCATGCTGAGGATGGGTTTCCACTGGAATCAGAAAAGGACAGTAATGCTAACCTATGCTAGTATACTGTGTTGACTATTTTAACCCTTCTCCTCCAAAACTTTTTTGTTGTTGTTGTTCTGTTTTCCACTTTTGAAGTACAATTATTCAGAATTCTGTAAAAGTTCCTCATATGAGTGTTCTAAAATTGTGTGGGGCTATTGAACTCAGTGAAAGTAGATTGAGCGAGTTCCTGTCTTTATGGGTAGAGTCTAAACCACTATTTAAAATGGATACTTTTCAAATATTATCTTCTCTTTTTTTGTTAGTGTCATAGTTGGGTTTTTTCCCCTGTGATGGGTTAGGTTTGGGCAACAGCCAAACACCCACCCAAATGCTCACTCACTCTCCCTTCTCAGTGGGAGAAGGGGACAAAATAAAATGAGAAAACTCATGCACTAAGATAGGACGATAGCTTTAAAATTATTATTGCAGGCAAAACATATTTGACTTGAAGAAAAATAATTTAATTTAGTACTGACTAAAATAGATTTGTGTCATGAGAAAGCAAGATGAACAACTTTCCAACTTTCCTCCCACCTCTTCCAGAGTCAACTTCTCTCTTCTATTCCACATGACTTTGCTTCCACCCAGAGGTGCAGTGGGGACTTGGGGGTTACAGTAAGCTGTAGCAATACACTTACAATATCAGAAGTGGAATAAAGCCTGCAAGAGATGGGTCTCTGAAGAAGATGGAAAAAACTAGCCATAATGCCTTGAAAACAGGCTTTTTACTGTGTTGTAAAATGGATTCTACCCTGTCTGTGCGTTACCTTTCTTCTTTCCAGCACCCCCTGAGAAAACCCTTATTAGTATGCAAGAATGTGCCTGGGCAGGTTTATGTGAAAACCCCCTTCACTGGTCCCTTGTTAACCCTTTCTCCATTTGCTGTTAACCCTCAGTTTTGATTGGTTGTGACTCACTTCCCCTAAAGCCCTTTAAATACCCTGACCATGGGAATAAACACTCTCTCTGCTTCCTCTCCTGTGGCATGTGTGTGTGTCTCTTTCCTGGGATGTCTTGGAGACCATGTGGCAAGGAGGGATAGGAGGAAGGGGGAGCAATCTAAACATGCTGTCGCAGTCAACACACAGTAGTTTTTTTCTGTTTCTTCTTACCTGTTGTGGTTTAAACCCAGACAGCAACTAAACCTCACACAGCTGCTCGCTCAGTCTTCACCTGATGGGATGGGGGAAACAGTCAGAAGGATGAAAGTGTGAGAAAACTTGTGGGTTGAGATAAAGGCAGTTTAATAGGTAAAACAAAAGCTGTGTATGCAAGAAAAACAAAACAAAAAATTAATTTCCCACTTCCCATCAGCAGGTAGGTTTCCAGTCATCTTCAAGAAAGCCTGGCTCCATCACATGTAACAGTGATTTGGTAAGAAAATTGGTGTTGCTCTGAAGATCTATGCCCTTCCTCCTATTTTTAATCCCATCTTTATATGTTGAGCATGGTATCATATGGTGTGGGATACCCCTTGGGTCAGTTGGGGTCAGCTGTCCCATCTATATCATCTCTCAGCTCATACTGCACTCCCAACCTCCTTGCAGTGGGGTGGGGTAAGAGTCTGAAAAGGCATTGATGATGTGAAAACATTGCTCATCAATAACAAAAATATTTCTATTTAATCAACTCTGTTTTCAGTGTAAATTCAAAACCGAGCCCCATAGTAGCTACTGTGAATAAAATTCACTCTACTCCAGGCAAAATCAGGATATTACCTCACACTTTTCCCCTGCTCTGGCATGAGTTTTCCATGGGCCCCATTTCTTTCAAGAATATCCACCCACCTGCTCTGCTGTGGCATTCTCCATGGACTATAGTGTAGGTATCTGTTTCATCTTGGTCCACCTTGAGGCTGCAGGGGGACAACCTGAGCCACTTCTCCATGGTCTTCTCCAGTGCCTAGAGCCCCTTATCCTACTATGGCTATGTCGTTTCCTCAGTTGTTTCTCACTCTATTTGTTCTTTTTGCCAACATTGTTTTAATGTATTTTCCCTGAAGTGCTCAGCTGTACCTTGAAAGCCATCTGGAAGGATCTGTGTCCATTATGGGGCAGCCCTGATCTCTGCTCACAGAGACCACTCTGTAGACCTCGACTGCCAGCACCTGGGAACTTAAATCAAATACACTTCCCTGAGTTACCATAGTCTGATAAATATTAGTGAATTTATAGAAGTTTTTAGGCTCCCAGTTCATGTAAAATATAAATTTCTTGAACTCTGCCAAGGAAGATGCAAATCAGTTTGATGAAAATAAATAAAAAATACTGTCAATATCTCTAAACACCTAAGGATAAATTGCCACCATTCTGAGATGGTTTGCATTTTACCCTCCTCCACAGGAATCTTCCAGCTCAGGAGCAGGATGCAGAAGCTTATATACGTGTTTTCCCCAGCAAACTTGTTATTGATCTTATGAACTGGTTACAGGGACAAGTTAATGTTTTTTGGACTTGATGTGAAGCTGTAAGATATGTAATAAAACTAAATCTGCAAACCTCCTTGATCTGGGCGAACTCCTGGAATGTTCCAGAATCCATTACAAACCAGCAACTGTGGTAGAACCATACTTTTTAATTGTCTGAAAGTTTTGTAAAAGTGAATGGAAACATGAGCTTAAGAGAAATACTTGTTGAAAATTTTGAAATATTTAAGGCATAAGATAGATGGGGAAAGCAAGCTAAATAATGTAATTATTTCCATTAAGAACAGATGATGTGATACAAAAATTTGGAACTCAATTGCGTGAATCACGGTTATTATCTACTTGCAAATCAATACTTCCCTTGAAAGGATACTTGGAAAAACAGCAGTTCTGGGGTAACAAATCTCCATGAAGCTCCAGAGATTTTTATTTCACAGAAGAAGTCTGATTACAATATATGCAGTGTTTCTGTGTGGGGTTTCAGATAAAATCTTTATGCACTTTTGCTGCCTATCTGTCTTTCTCTGACATTGGTAGTATACTGCAGGTCAGATCACATTGTTGTCTTGCATTCCATTTTGTATGTGAGTGTAAGAGTAGTCTCATCTTAGTAACTTTCTTATGTCAAGCCGAATTCAGCCTTCAGAAGCCAGGAACAAATCTGACTCAATAATAATCACTAAGGATCAAAATTTCAAGACCAGATTGGGAGCAAATAGACATCTTGGTTTTTAGTTGAAGAGTAAAAATCCTGTTTATATATTCATTTATATCCATATATGTATTTAGGTATCATATGCATCTACACTGACTATCATAAAACTCTCCAGGCTGGAAATATTACAATTATTGCTAACTTTGTTTTATAGTTTGCTTAACTTTGTGCAGTTGTGCAGTGTAACACATAACACAAGATAAATTTCCTTAACCAAAAACAATAAGAGGAATAACAAATAGCCATTCTGTATAAAACTATCTTTTTTTTTTTTTTCATAAATTGTCATATTCTGAAATTAAAAAAAAAAAAAATCCAGACATTTATTTAGTAAAATAACTAAAGAGTTCTGCTAATGTTCAATGTGTATTCCAAAAGCAAAGGTGTTTTAGGAGTAACTGTTGACCACGTTGTTCTGTACATACCATGAAGCTCAGTCTACAATGCAATTCTTAAGCTTGTATTTCCTTTGAAAATTCAGAAGACTCTCTACTGGTCAAGTTTCCATAAAATCCTATATTTTGCCTTAGACAGTGAGTGCACCAAAGATGAGGAAATGAGAAAACATCTTCCTAATTAGCCTGGAGACAACACCTGAGAAGCAATAAATAATTAACTTTGCAATTCTGTCCCTATTTCTCCATTCTGAACTTCATGGAAGAGTCTTTAATACTGTTTTATTGTAATTTACTCTGATGTACACACCACAATATTATCTCTTGGGTCCATATGTTCTCCTGCTTCAAACTCCATCCCCTAGTTCATGGCCAGCTAAAAATCTCCATCTTGAAAACCACCTGTGTTGCCAACTCCCTTTTGTTTGTATGCAAATAGGCATGAATAAAACTATATTCATTTTTTTTTTTGCGTTATTCTGAAATATCAGGGGCCTTGTTAACTGTGTTTTCAGGACCTAGAAAAACAGGAAAGAAGCCAGCAACTGAAAGCTGGTGAGTTTGCTTTTATCACTGCTTCGCTACTGGTTCCGGCTTCTCCTTCTGTTTCCTTGGAAACAGATACTGGGCAACAAAAACAAGGTATGGGTTTTTAAATATTGACTTTAAAAACTGCTGCTTATTCTCTTTCCTCTGGATCCTTGTCTTAAGGAACAACAATTGAAATACTTAGCAAACTACCACTGTATGATAACATATGCCTCTTGTTACTATAGCATGGATAACAGAGATCTTCAGTGTGTCCTTTTGCCTTGTTTGCTTATATTATTCCAAAATACAACTGTATTATTAAAAAGAGGGAAAGAGGAATGAATGGGAAAACAGCCAAAGCCAACCTCTCTGTCACACTCAGCTGCTATATGAGCAATACAATTGCCACTGGAGAAGGATTGCCCTTGGACACTTGAAAGAACTTGTTTTCTGACATGTTAAATTGAATGATGTTTCAATTGTATTTATACTAGAAACAATGTAACAATGTAAAATAAAACCCCAAACCTCTTCTTCTCCAATACAGGAGATCAGATCCTTAAAATATGTTCTTTAAAAACTTAGATGAGTTTCTGTCACCTGAGACTGATGTGACTGGAGAATGATCCACGCCTTTCAGTTCTGTTATTAAAATCTATGTGCTTAACTGAAACATACCTGAACCTTCATTCAACAACTCTAGCTGGAGGGCTTGCAAGAACCAAATTTTTTAGCATTTTTGGTTTTGACCCCCACCAGAAACACTGGAACAAGATTATTTTTTAGAATAGTTCTAGTCCTGCCAAGAACTAAAAACATGTTCTGCTAAAACATATTAAATACGCTTCTACAATAAAACATGAGCAAGTTGAATACTAATGCTTGGGGAAACTGATTTTTCTTTTGGTATTGTAGATTTGTATGTGTCAGTTATAAGTTGAGAGATATCCATCTTATTTACCTCTCATTTAAGATGATTTTCTTAGAAAGACATAAAGGAGAATCACCTAGTGTTTTCTAGCAAAGAAGGTTGGAATCTCAAGGGTAGTGCTTGGCAGTGCAGGACAGTCCTTTTCATTTAAGCTGTGTTAGTGGCAAGTGCAGAGTCTGATAAGTACTGTTATTTACAGACAGCAGAAGTTGCTGCTGCATATCTGCTGTTATGAACATGCAAGTCAAAACAAAGTTCACTGTGTATTCAAGATCTTTAAGCTAGCAGATAACTAGTTTCTTAATTGCAAACTTTCATTCTGTGTTTCTTTTCTATTTTTTTGGTCCCTGACAAAATAACATTGTTTAGTTTTAGATAGTACTGGAAAACTGGTGTAAGAAATAACAAAGGTTGAGTTAAAAGATACAAATGCAAAAATATGAACTATAGATATTTTATACAGTATGTTTACATTCCAGATGGAATTGCTTGGGCTATCAATAACATGAAACAGGGAGAACTTTTGCTCTGACTTCTGTGCCTATGTTTAAGTTGCTAGATGACTTTTATCATGCTGGATCTATTCGGATTTTTTTTTTTATATATATACATTTGTCCATACTATTTTTTCCATGTTTACGTTTTGGTCTTATCTTTCTTTAAAATGGTTTCACTAGTGCTAAAAATCACTAGTTGCATAGTAAGTCCGTTGAATTTATCCATTTCCTATCCATCCTATAAAGTTTCTTAGGAGTGTCAGGACTTCAGTGCTTTAGAGGTGCAGCTGGTCAAAAGAGGTGATGCAGTAGAAGATCCTGCATTAAAAGAAATGATGGCGTAAGAGGCATATGAGGCTTTGGAAAAAAAAAAAAAAAAAAAAAAGCATTCATGAAATGGAAGTCAAAAAGCCTATCTGACTATCCTTAGATCCTTTTCCACCTCACTATAATACCCAATACTACTACTCAAGCAAATTCTCATAAGGGGTTGAACATCATTCTTTGAAGAAAGTGTACAATTAATAAAGTATGCTACATTTCTCAACTCTCAGTGTTTGTTTCATTTTGTTTGTCTTATATGCTATACAATAAGGAAGATTTCTTTATGCCTTGCATTTCCCCCTTCCTCTTCTTATCTTAGTATCTCTGTCAAAAAGAAGTAAGCCTGAGTTTTCTAGTCTCAGACTGGTCGTTTGGTCATGACCATTTAGTCATTTGATCATTGACTCAATTTATGTCACCAATATCAGTTTCTGCTATCATTAGAATAAAGAGAAAAGAAAAAAAAAAAAACAAAAAAAAAAACCTGCATGAAAGGAAATGTTGTCAGAAAATCTTAGAAATACTTCTGACAATGGCATTTTTAGTAAACAATTCCAATAACTATTTTGGGGGGCAAGCTCCCAAAGCGCATAGAACTCTCTGAAAAAAGTTAGATATATTCTGTGTTCTTTTAGAAATAATCCTATGTTCTTAAGGTCAATTTCTCTGTATACTTCAGATTTTAACATCCATATCCAGTAGGAACATGAAAATAATGTTCTAGGTTGACCATGTTGTTTGGGAGGTTGACTTTAGCTTGTTCATAGATTCATTTTTCTTCTTTCCTCCATGTGCTTGTTAAACTGCTCTGTTCCTCTTTTGAAAGAATGCTTCCGTATTCTTTAGGCTAAAAAGTTAAGTTACCTGGAATCACCTTTCCTGTTCTACTTGTTTGCCTCTCAGTGGTTAAATATGCAGCTTCATTGTATTTCGATCCACAGACTCATGTTTTCATTACTATTAAAATAGAATTTGGTTCAGGAAAGCAGGATTTGTGTTTGAACTCTTTTTTTTTTTTTTTTTTTCCCCCATTCAGAAGCAGACCACTGAGCTACAAATCATATTTGTATAATAAAAAAAATTAAAAAAGGATGTTTTGAAATTCATACCAGAGTCTAATAGCACCTAAGATTATAAATGCTTCAAATGGGCAACAACAGCATGAAGAAATAATGGGGAGAGCTACAATAGCCAAACAGAAGGGCAATGATATAATTTTCCTACAATGAATGAATTTATAATATGAAACCAAAATCTTACATTTCTATTATTCTCATGGATGTAAAAGCATTAATCAAGTATTTGATAGCTTTGGGCACAACCACAGTGTTAATGTTCTGCCTAACACCTGAAGCCTCTATTGATATCACACAAGCTGCAAATCTGGGCATGTTTATCTGAACTAGAATTAACTTCAAAAGTAAAGGATGATTGACTAAATAGCACTGAGGCGTATTAGCTTAAAGTACACTTGTCATATTCAATACAAATTCTGGAAGCAACAAATAGATACTTGTCAAAACTTGTCATTTGTATGCTATTGCACGATGATAAAATGCACGGTGTTTTAGGTGTCTCTTGTCAACAGGATGTAATTAACTGTGGCTACATTTAGGTAGTGTTTTTGCTGAGAAGATCAACAGCTCTGATTCTCTCTGCAGGGAGTGTGTTTGTTTAGAAAGGTTCTTAGGTTTTCTGAAACTCTGTCATCTGGTTCTCTCCAGGGGTTTCAAAGCAATCATGGCCCTACTCAAAGGACCTAGTAACAAAACCAAAACATAACATACCCAAAATTAACACGTGCACAAGCTCACTGAAACATACTTGGGGTTTTCATCTTGTAAAAAAATCTTCTCTTTGAAGTAGTTTAATCTCAGGCTTTGTCTGCAAATTACTGCTCTCTAGTTTATGCTGCAGCAAAATTAATTGTCTTTTGTGCAAGAATATTTGACGTTTAGGTGAAATCCAACCAGGTAGCAAAAGCTGTTTTTTTCTTTGATCTGTCAGTACTGGTAATATGCATAGTGAATAATAAAATCCTCACATGCCTCAATACAATATATTATATGAATATTTAGAAATCTGACAACTAAAGGGAAACCTAGATTTGTGGTTTAGCAGGTTTTTAACAATAAAACAAAGCTTAGTGAGTGTAATGCTGCTTTAGACACTACATCTCAGTCTATGTTTTTTGAGGTTTATTTTTTTTTATTCAAGAACTCAAGGAGAGAGATTTTATCCCATTTAACATACCCCATGTTTTCAACAGCCCAAAAGTCAACTTTAAAGTAAAATTAGTGTGTGCTGTAGGTCCACTATTTAACTCATATTTAACTCAGTGAATGAGAAGTTCCCTTGGGAGGAGTGGAAAGGAGTTCACTATTTAGAAAGGCTTGGTTCCCTGTACTGCTATGACAGTTCTGAGCAACATAGGTTTCTGTAGACAGTAATTTAGAACATTCATGTAGTGTAGGATAGTTGGAATCACCCCCTCCAAATCTTGTATCTCTTTATTATCTCTGAAGCAGAACTTTTTAAAGCTCCATAAAGTCATGAATATTACATCCCTAACTTCCCTCAATCATTTTGCTATATCAATTTGAGAAAAACAATTACAAAGATAACACCTAATATTTTAGATAATGAATACTATTTTGATATACTTATTAATGAACAAAACATTTGTAAAATCCAATTAAATCCTATATTTTCCACTGACATTTTGTAAAAACATGTGAGCATATTTTATAAAAGTATTCTACACTTCTTTAAATCACTGCTTTGCAAATATTTGTATTTTTTCTATTGTTATCATTATGGAGCACTAGAATTCAAACCACTTTTTTTCAATACTTAAAAAATAATTACCTTGGCTCCTTTCTGAAGGGACTCTGTAAATGTCACAATCCTTTCTCCTCAGCATCTTCTCATCAAGAATCTTCAAAAAAATAGACTTTCATTTAACCATAGGAGCAGAAGGCACATTCAATAGTCTTTTAGAGAACTGTTTTTGATTCTTATAAGATTATAATGGTTTCCCAGCAGAAATGTTATTTATTAACAGAGAATGTAGTCAGCTGCAATTTGCAAGTCACTATCGGTCCCAGCAACTTGCTTTCAAGAGAATGTACTTTCCACCCAAAGCTACAGAGAATAGCTACATGCGTCTCCAGTTATATTTGTACCCTATATGAATGCTAAGGAGATAACAATGAGTTTGATTACTTTCCAACATTTTGATATTGTTACTTACTTTTTCTGGAGTTGCATTTTTTTCTTCGAACTATCTTAATACTGTATAATAATGTTTGTTTGTTTGTTTGTTTTTCTTAAAGTGTTAAATTCACATTAAGAAACAGGAAAAAATGTATTAATTCTTTCATAATTTAGATGAAAATGATTAAAATAGTTTCTTTGCTTTTATGTTCGTTTTCCTAATTCAGCATGACAGTGATAACAAAATGGCAGAACTACATTAAGCCATCTTTCCATCAGCATCACAGTCATCAGTGTTTAATAACTCAAAGTTCTTATTTCTTCCAGTATATAATACTAACCTGCTCATTTTCTCTGTAAAACATGAAGAATAAAACAAAGGGGAATCACAGGACATTGATATTTAATGAGAGAAGGTCAAACAAGATGTCAGAACAAGTCAGTGTTGCTCACAATTTATTTTTGTAAGGCCATGAATTTTTGTCTAAACAATATTGCTTTGATCATCATACTTAAAATATTAACCTCTCATGTAACTTGGGCTGCTGTTTTAATGCTTTGAATTACTGCTTTTGTGGATTGACTTGATTTTTCTTCTTCAGTCTCTTAATATGAAAATATGAATGCTGCTTCTTTTTGTTTGTCAGAACAAAAGACTGACTCACCGAAGCAATACATTATTACAGCAGAAATTTGTTGCCAAACTGATGCTACTTGAAAAAGTTGTGTACTTACTGAATGCAGTTCTATCGTATTTGTCTTATTCCATATCTAATTTGTTTTCATGTTCTATATATACAGATACTGAGTCCATTTCATGTATCATTTTGCATATTGACACAACCTGTGGTTCTTTTTCTGTAGATTCCAGACTGGAGCATTTATTAAAAATAGATTTAACTGCAGTGCTAATGAAATAAGTATTACAAAATGTAAAAGGAAAAAAACTTTGGCATTTTCTTTATTTGTGGTTGCGAGAATACTCTTCAGTGAGTGCTGCTGATAAAAAAGACATCCCAATAACCTAGAGGTCTCTCATTTGATGTAAATTTTCTCTCTGAAGTGTTTGTGCATGCAGTATCATAAAAAAATAAAATAAATAAACTAAACAAAATAAAGTAAAAAACCCCAAAACTCTAGCAGTGACAGGTAGTTTCAGAATTACTCTTCTTTCCTTGAATATTTAAAAAAAAAATTGACTGAAATTCTACTAAGATGAATAATAAAACATATAGTATTCATAAACATTTTCTAGATATCAACACAGTCTTCTAACTTCTCAATTTAATTTTATAAACTACACTGTCACTGATACTTTATAGGCCAACAAAAAGATGACACTGTAAATTTCATTGCACTGTAGTCACAAATAGTTTTGGATTGGTTCTCACAACATTTTTGGACTATTGCTTAGAGTTGAAAAACTGATTTTCTCTCAAATATATTAAACTATCTCCAGAAATCAATTTCAACATTAAAAGAGTAACAATATAAAACCTTTTTAATAGATTTGTTCAATAGAAGAAGTGAACAGATGCAGACATGACAGAATTTTGTCATAATTTGATTTTCACTAACATATTTGCAGATAAAATGCTAATAATTGTTGATTGTTTTGTTTCTTAGTTGTTTGGTTTGGGTTTTTTTTTGTAAAGTACTCATTCACCACTTTTATACTGAAGGAAGTTTAAAGCTGTCACAAGAGCATGCAGAAGAAGAAATGAAAATAATGTTCTGTTCTCAAGCTTGATAGACAGAAACAGATACTGTAAACTGAGTACTGTACTGCAGTTCAGACGTAATCCCTGCTTTTTAAATTTTCCATCAGTAACGCTTTGTGACATTTTTCAAAGAGAAGGAGTCCTGCCACAACCATGCTCATTTCCTGTCAAGCACCTACAGATCACAAATGAGCACAAAAGACAGCAATCCACCCAGAGGAGTTTTTCACCTTGAAATAGACTTTCCCTAGTGTCATATTACTGAAAGATCACAATTTCCTTTGTTTGCTGTGAACTGAATGAAAGTCACTGATCACAGAAAAAAAACAGACATGCCCATGAACAAAGCTAGGTGACTCCATTTGGGCTGTGTGAGACTTTAGGACTTATTTTATTTTATTTTATTTTATTTTATTTTATTTTATTTATTTTTTTCAGAAATTGGGTTATTTCACTAACTGGAAGAGGGGGCATTAGTTGTGCTGCTTCTTGTTCTCAGCATGACAGAGAAAAACTAATGCTGTATCTGTAGCCCTGGGTTACAGATTAGCACTTCCATGGATTTTACAGTAGGACTACTAATGCTCTTGAATTCATTTCAGTTGGAGTCAGTCAGGGTAGCTACTGTCTAAATTATTTAAGCTAGCCCATTTCTTTGTGGCTGAAATAGACTAGATGACAATTGCATACAGACCTCATATAATATTTGAGGACATGAGCAGTAACTTTTTTCGTTTAGAAAAGCTAGAAGCAGAGGAGAGTTTGGGTGCACATGGGCTAAAACTGTGTCAAAACTGAATAAGGCAGTGTGTTCATCTCTGTAGTCATCCATTCTTTTGTGGGATGGAGGCTTAACAAAAGGGAATGGAGAGGAAGAACTCTACTATTATAAACTTAAAATTTGCCTGGATATGTAAAGTTGAATGATCATGTTATGTTAGCAAATATTAGTGTGTTTCTGCTTACTAAACTGAACACTTTCAGGTTTAGTATGACCTACATGTGAGTCATGCGAAAATTGAGCGGTCAGCTCTTGAACAGAAATGCCCAATAAGTAAAGGCAGGCCCCAGGGGTTAGCAAACCTGCTGTATGTAGAACAAATTCAAAACAGCAATGAACCCACCCCACCACCAAGCCAAAACACCACAAAACATACTTAACAATGCAGAAGGGTGATTTTGTAGTTATGAGTAAAACATATGCCATTGTATACATTCTGCAGAATGTGATCTTTCTACAGAAGAGAGCAGGGCTACTCACAAAATTGCTTCTGAATTAATTTCAGATGAAAACACCCAGACTAGCTAAATTATTTAAGCTATATAATTTTAGCTTTGTCCATTAGCTCATTCATATTACAGCATACTTTAAAAATAAAAAAAAAAATGCTATGTCTCAGTTGTAGTGATGAAGCAAATCTTTCTTCCATGGTGTTCTTCATATTATAACTGTGTATGATAATATTACATTATCATACAGTGTATCTGTGCAGCCTAGCAAAGGAAACACTGCAAGGTGTAAGCTTTAGAAAACTAAAGCCAGTAAATTTAATCGAAAAATCCAGTTGGATGTGCAGGATAGTTCACTGTTAGATTATTCCTAGCAGCAGAGGTTGTATTAATGTGGTTTTCTGTGTCTAGGCAAAACAGGTGTGGCTTTTTGTTAAATCTCTGCTATGCTTCCATGTATTCATGTGGCTGATGTTCTTAATCTCTTGACTTAATGGAACCATTTTCTGACTGACTGAAACAGTAGTTAACACAGAAGTCTCTATCTTCTTTCCTTATCGCTGTGAGATTCTGTAATACATTAGGTCAATTATTTCCTTTTTTTTTTTCCCTTTAAATAAGAGATAGCCTGTAATAAAATTATCATAAATATATTTATTTCTTTCTACAGTGCAATTAGATAGCAAATTATACTGAAGATACTAAATACAGAAGAAAACAAAATTAAAACAATTTCTGTGAGAACGAAAATGATTTTCTGCTTATTTATTATCTTAGAAACATTTAATTCTGGGAAGCTCTTAAAATGTTCTTCAGGTATTTTTTCATGTGATCATTGGAAAGACTTTCTTATTTTGCTGGGCATTATAAATGTGGTCACTCTTGATCTCCTGGATAATATCCTTGTGTTTTGCATATATTTACTGTGCATGCAAGTTTCATTTTTATGACCTTAGTGTCTGTATTGGTAATTCATTTTTTTCAGGTTACACAATGACATTTCACTTTTTCTATACTTTTGCCTTGCTCTTTGCAACAAAAAGTGACTTAACACATCATTTATTCACCCTCTTCAACAATTTCTTGGAAGTACAGCATTTTATTTGGCCATATATGGACTTCCCATGTATTTGTGTGTGTGTGTGTGTGTGTGTGCATACTTTTTTCTTCCATAGAAAATATTATAAAATATGTCTCTTAGTTGTTGATATTGTTAGTTGCAATCTTTGAGCAAAAGTCCAGAATGTTTATTCTGGAGAACCCCTAAAGGCAAATTAAAATAGGATGTAATCAAAAACATATATAAGTATTGTTGAAAAGACCAAGAACTATCTATTACAGTGTGGAAAAATATGTTTTGATGGAAGTTGTTTTTTGGTTTTTTGAGGTTTTTTTTTTCCTCTCTTTTTAAGGTACCTATAGTTTTGTGCATTTCTGTGTTTCCTTTTCTTAAATGGCTGTCATTGTCTTTGGTATAATTTCATCCACAAGGTGAATCTCAAAGTGATTATCACTGTCACTCACTGTCATCTCTGTGGGAGTAGCATTGTAGCCTAAATGTTTTACAAATGTAGGCACGGAAATTTCTTGTACTTTGTATTACCTTAAAAAAATAATAAAATAATAAAATAAATAGAGGCATTTAAAGAAGCCTTCCTTCTTGTCTTTTATAGGTACATTTAGTAGTTTGCAATCTTTTGATTCAGTTAGCTTCATTTTCCTACTATTCTTTGAAACATCATCCTGGCACTTATGATGAAATTTGTCATATGATCTTGAAAAAGGTAGCTGGCCATATCCAAGAGCTGAACACCAACACAGACCCTCACATAGCTTACTTACTCCTCCCATGGAGTGGGGTGATAGCAAAAAGCAGCTGAGAAGTCTAATGGATTGAAGTAAAAGTAGTTAAGTAAGTGAGGATAAAACTGTGCACAGAAGCAAAGCAAAATATGACTGACTCACCACTTCCCATCAACAGACAGGTGTTTAGCCAATTCTGGACAGCAGGACCTCAGTGCATGAGATACTTATTTGGGAAGACACACACCATACCTACAAATGTGTCCTCTTCCTCTTTTTTTCCCTTTTATTGCTAAGGAAGATGCCATACGGTACGGAATATCCCTTTGGTCAGTTGCGGTCAGCTGTCCTGGCTGAGTTCCCTCCCAACTTCTTGTGCAGCCCCAGCCTAGTTACTTGCTGGGGAGAAGGGTGGAGACAAAGCCATGACACTGTAAAAGGAGAGTTCAGTAACAGCCAATATACTGGTGCCTTGTTTTAGCCACAAGGCCAAAACTCAGGACCATGCTTTGAAGACAATTCCACCCCAGTCAGATCCAGTAATATGTATAAATGCATTATTGGAGTTTTATTTAAGATGGGAAAGATAATATTACAGCCTACAATCATATTTAAGTCGTCATCTGAGGTAGCCTTCCAAATCAAAATAAAACATGAGGAACTCCATAGAGAATAAGAAACTTCACCACTGGACACATACTTTTGTATTTAAATATGATATATAACTTCCTGGTTAGGGTTTCCATTAAAAATAAAAGTACTTCCATTCATTAAAATAGACTTTGTGGCATTTTTCACATTGCTGTTAGGAATTAGGGATTCCAAAATAATAGAAAAGCAATCAGTAGATAAGTTACACTGAGAAATCAGGGAAAACTCTACAACTACTGCATTTTCAATAGGATGAACTTATTATCTATTGTCTTTTCAGTGCAACTAAGAAGATCAGAGGTTTATTGATAGCAGAGCAACACAATGGTATGCAAAACTTTGTTTTACTCTTATGCAGGTCTCAAAGGAAACTCTGAAAAATGGAAACAGGAATTATGAGTTTTATATATGGCCCAGTTTAACAAACTAATGTCCCAACATACTAACTCAATTGCTCTGAAAAAAGCATGACAAGCAGTTTCAAGTAATTTCTCTTTAAAATAGAATTCCACTCCACAGATCATCGCACATGACTGGAGTTACAAAAGTCCTGGTTTTTCCCCTCTGAAATGCTTGGCAAGAAACTCAAAGCGATAAAATGGATAACAGGAAGAAAACAGGAAATAAAGTAAATTTTCAACAAGGGGAAAAATGTATTAATGGATAATTTATAGGACTTGATGTTGTGTCAGCATTATCTTCTAGCTCAAACAGATTTTTCTCAGTATGGTATTTATTCCAAATATTTTTATTAATACTGAACAGTAATATTCTATCAAAGTTTTCATTTTTCTGGGCTGAATAATCCAAAGTTTTAAGATCTCCTCTCATATAGAGGGCTATCCATGCTCTTGATCATGCTAGTAGCCTTCCTCTGCATTTGTTCAAGTCTGCATTAATCTTCCTATCAGAAACAATCAAAGCTGCATGTCATGTTCCAGATGAGGTTTTACTAAGTCCCTATGCAATAATAGTTTTTAACTATCTTTACTGGACATATTTTATGGCTTGGATATCTGGTAGGCATTTATCTCTTTTCCATAGTCACACCAAACTGTCGTCTACTCAGTCAGAGTAGATACAGGACTTCCCTTTTGTTAATTATGCTGTTATGACTTGAGTTAGTCACTTATGTATTGAGTTACTAAGGGAAGAAAAAGTTCAGAAAAGTAATTAACTTGATATAAAATCTTCATAAGTATGGAATCCAACAGTTCTACCACTTCATGAGTTTGCTTTTTTTTTTTCTTCCTTATAGAATCATAGTTACGGGTTTTGCATCTGTGTACTTATGATGATAAGTGATATCAAGAAATCCTTACAAAAGGAGGATTTCACGAGTCAGTTTTACTCAAAGAATTAACAGTGGGATGTAAAAGATTTTTGTTGTTTAAAAGTCATATATACATATTTCCTATTTATAACATCATACATATATGAATTGTTTATTATGCATTTTATATATGTTTATGTATGTTGGTGCTCATATGCATCTTTACTTCTAACCATTCATTTTACATTAAAAATACGTTTTTTTTCTCCACACAAACAAAAAATTTCCTTTTACATACCTTCCCTCTAAAACCAGACTGAAAAAGAGAAATGCAGGACCGTAGGAAACACACTAATATTCACTAGCTCAAAATGCAAGAGACCAAAGGTAAGATGTATACAAACTTGAAGCTTAGTAGTTGGAAAAAAACAGAAGAAACTTGCCTGCCTTTAATTTACCTTCTTAATTACCAGAGGGAGACATTTATAAAACATAGGGACATAAGTACTGTACTGACAAGTATGCAGTAATTTTATGTTTTCACCCCTTCAGGTTTAATTTCAATCTTTTACAGTTATTGGCTTAAACCCTAAAACCTGGCATTTAATTTTAAAGTATAATATTGAGCCATTAGGTTTATGCACACAACTTTCTATCTTGTTTTACAATATTAACCAAATAACAAGCAATTGAAAAGTGGGTACTTTTTAATCTGTGTACTAGTCCTTCACGAATATGGCAATGGATCAATTTCAGAATTGCTAAGACCTTGTTGACTGTTTGCAGCGTAAGCATTTTCTTCTGTACTGAGTGAAAAGAATAGTTACAGGAGCTGGAGGAATTCCAAAACAGTAAGTTGAAAGGGATATAACTTTCCAGAAGATCAGAGAGGTAATCTGCATCCCTGCTGTAGCTGTGCTGTAAGTAGGCCACAAAGCCAGCTGAGATTGTGTTATTTCTGCCTCATCAGTTAGCACCTTTGAATGAGAAGGCAGATATGATTTATGGTGGAACAGAGGCTGACAGAGCCCAGCTGGAAATGCTCATACTATGGTAGCTGAAATGCAAAGAATTGGGTTAGTGTTGAAATGCAAAATGTCATATACATGAAGATAAGTAATTCATTCTCATAAAACTTACAGATAAGACCTCTAAAATAAGTGTTTGTGTTTTCTTTGGTTAGCAATGCTAGTAATGCATTTTCACTGTACAGGTATTCTCCTTTCTTCCATCATACAGACTAAACTTAACAGCAAGCAAAAATCTATTGCTGCCTGAAGGTGGTTTGATGACCTATGATAAACAAATTATCAGTCTATCCCAGGTGAGACTGGACAGGTGTCTGAACACATAACCTTCACAGTTGGTATTTATTGTCAAGCTTGTTGGCAAGATCAGCAAAAAGTGCATTACTACCATTCTAATATTTAGTATGCAACATTTCTACAAAAAACTATAGCATTTTGAACTAATGTTAGGAAAAATGCTTAAAAAAATCCTACTGCTTTTCCACAGACAGTAAACATTATTGATGTTGATTGTCTATGTGGATTTATGTAATTTCCTGTAAGAAATTGTGGTTTGGTTGTTTTGTTTGCTGTGGTGTTGGGTTTTTTTGTTGTGTGTTTTGTTGGTTTTTTTTTTCCCCCCCTTATTCAGTTTCTTGTAAGAAGCAAAATAGAACTACTGAACTGGCTAAAACAGTAAAATGTCTCATGTATTACCATCCAGAACTAGAGTTGATTTTTATGCACTGGGTATATTTGTAATGCATTTTTAGATGAAGTCTGAGCACATTTTGGTCCCCAGTCTCCTATTTACTCCATTAAAGTCTTGAATATATGCTCTAGTACTTTCTGTCTTGGCTGACCTTCTTCTTGTGAATGTCCTTGGTGTACAAAAGTTAAGGTATGTTTACCTTGGTCTCCCTGGTGACACTATACAAAGCTTCTCCCCTCCTTCATTCTGTTATAATAGTGACAAAAAAAGACTTGGATAGATGAACAAATACTGATGTTATTGGTGCATTGACTGTTTAAAACCAAGTCTCTGGCCATGGTACACGTAGAGCAACTTAAGTCAAGGAGTTATTATGAGAGTGTATGTTCTAAAAGGCTCCAGAAGCTAAACGGTTTGCTGGCAGCCACTGTAGTACCAGTTACCCTGGGTGACAGACTATTGTGATCCTGAATACACCACAAATGGGTGATGAGTTGGAGAACACTTATAATAAGAATATTCTCTTGCTTGGTGCTTCTAGATCCATCTTGGAAGACTGTGAATTTTCATTTTCTTCCATTTAAAAAAAAAAAAAAAAAATCAGCTCTTTGCCTTAGAAATGTATGCTGCATGGCAGAGAAAGAAAAAAAAAAATTAGAAAAAGTACTATTTCCACTCTTTATTTATTTTTTATTTTAAGTCAAGAAAGGGTTGTAAAAAGCATGTTGGGGAAAAGTTATAGCCCTGAACAACTGAAGATTTTTATAGTAAAAGCATTACTGACTGAATAATAAAAATAATGTGATTGGAGATAGAGGGGAAAGTTCAAAAACATGTAATTCTGGTTCATAAACCATATGCTGCATTGAATTATCTTTTCTTGTAACACACAGGAAATCTGCATGGTTACAGTTTCAGAACTCTCATTTCAGGTTTAAAACTGAATTTTAAATGTGTATGCCAAAGTCTCCTATAGATGCTGGGTGAAGACACCACTCACTCTTTTTGATCTTCTGCAGCATAGAAAACTGTCATCATATACTTTGCATAACATTAGCATATCACTAGCTTGCCTCTCTTAATTTTTCCTCTTCCTGATATACTGATATCCTATTTCATTTGTGTTCTATTTTTACTATCTGCATGTTTTTCTTAGTACCTATATTTACTTAAAAATGCCTTCTTTTACTTTTTAATTTCATTAGATATGTTACTTTTAAAGGTTTTTATCTAATTTTTTTATTTCTCTGCGCTTTTCTGAAATTTGTATTTTTCTTACAGTTTCCTTAATTTTTTCTTTACTGTTCCTCTGTTCCCTCCAGTAAGCTTTTTTCTGCTAATCATGTCCTCATGAGCCTCTTCACTATCTGATCTGTGCTCACTATTTTTCTTAAATTCTTCTTATATTTATCCCCTGTCTAATTTCTAGGTTAGTAGTTTCTAAGTATGATGAGGATATTTCAATATGGACAAGTAAATATTAAAATAAAAAAAAATAAAAATAAAGTGAGGAAGTTTTTTTTCTATCTTCAAAATTTATAAATCCCATCTTTCAGAATTTACCATACAGTGAAGGCCTCTTAAAAAAAAAAAAAAATAAAAATAAGTTATGTTTCAAATAATGTAGAAACACAGTCCAGATTTCTGTTTATCAGGCAGTAGTTGAGTAGAAATTTTTTTGTTCCCTATTGGACCTGTAATATAGCTAAAATGTACAGATTTGCCTTCAATTATATTTCTCACAGTTAAACTATACACTAATTACACTAAAATACTCAACATATAATATATTTTTAATACTTAGAATTAAAGACATAAAATGAACCCTAGAAGCCATAGTATTAGGTTTCTAAACGCTAATCACTAGCTTAATTTCTTTAAAGTCTGTTTAAGAGATTGTATGTATTATTTTACAAATTTCTTATTATTAATAATTAAATTGTGGCAAAATTAGATATGTTAGAGGACTTCTTTAGTTTTTGTTTGTATTTTTGAAACATTTGAAAAAAACTTATAGTTATTTTATCCACTTTTTATATGAAGACCCACTAAAAATATTTAAGAAGTTCTTCTTAAAATGTTGCTGAAAAGCTCTTGTACTGAAAAATGCATTTCTGAAATTGGTGAAGGATTTCCTGTTGCTGGAATATATTCAGAATCTCCTTATGGCAGATTCCATTTAGAGATTAGAAGTTAAGTTGTCAGAATCTCCAGTGCTATGAAAACTCACTGATAATATTGGTAACCTTTAGCTTCCTCACTCATAATAGTTTTAGGACTCTTATTTGCTGGGTTTTTTTAAGGGAAGAGAACAGTGAAGGACATAAGAGAACTTGTAAAGCACATCAGCAGTAAACATGCAGCCTGTCTGTTCTAGTCTATGAAGGGATGACATGCTGTGCTTATTTTGAAGAACTGTAAAAATGGGAATTGCAATGGGAAATAGAAGAGAGAAATGGGAAACACATACTTCAACAACTACTTACCTTAGGCTGTCATTTCTTTATAGAGGAAACCAGCAGTAGGTCAAGATTTAATCTGAAAGTTTAAAGTGATGTTTCATAAAACGGACCTTTTTCTTCTCAAAGTGTATCTCAGTATATTTCTCACTTTATTCCTGTGAAATGTTTGAGGTAACAGGCAGATCTGACATGTGGGTACCTAGTAGGATTTGATTCCCTTGGAATAAATTTCCTGAAATTTTATCATGCTCCTTGTTGTCTATCTTTGAACCATGTTATTTCCTTACAAATCTTGCCAGCATCCAGGCTCCATAAACTTTTCTTCACACCCTTAAAATGAAAGTTTTTCAGGTATAAGTACAAAATGAAGAGTTAGGAAAAGCAGAAACTAATGTAGCTTATGTAAATCCAAACTCGATTTCAAAGCAAAATCTGACAAAATGTAAGAGCTCAAGTTGGAGTGATATATGACAAAAAACCATAAGGGACAGACAGATGCCACCTTTGCAGTAGAGGGATTATCAACATAGCAGCAATTGGATTAAGGTAGCACGTGTGTTTAGAAGCCCTGTTATCCCTGACCCCACTCCCAAACCTGCCACAGCGTACATGGAGCGATAAATACAAAGATTAACATAGATTTTTTTTTTCTTTTTCGTAGTTCTCTGTAGATTTTGACTCTAACTCTGAATAACATATTGATGAATGTCTTTTTTTTTTTATTTTTATAAATAAGCTTTTTCATGCCAGTGATTTTCTTTTAGTACTTTTTTTGTATGTGTGACTTTCTATGTACTTAGTTAAAGTGTCTAATAAGCCTGAAGTCTGACACCCCTGGTGAATATGACCAGACATGCAACTGCAATCACACAGAGCTTTGTGTCATATAATTTTAATTATATGTCAGGGTCAATATTACAAACAAACTCTTTGCTGTTACAGTGCACTTTTAATCTTGGGAACCTAAAACACAGAGTTACAGCACTTGCAACTCTGCATGTTTTTTTAACTAAAATTTAATTATTTATTTTTCTTTTAAAAATGTCAGATTCATTCCACATAAATCCTTCCTAAAAAGACTTTTTTTTTTTTTTTTTTCAGATAACAGTCCAGATCACTCACTATTCTCCACTTAGTGATCTGCATTTGTGCCAGCTCCCAAATTTTCCATCAAACATAGTTTGACATTCAATAAGATATCCTGGATAGATAGGCTAGCTCCTCACATTCTATCCCTACATCAGACAAAACTGCCTAAACTATTTCATGACTTAGTAACTCTGATCATAGATAATGTCAGCTACTTACTGTTATGGCCTTATGGAAAATCTTTAGGCAGTAGTCTTATAAGTCTATAAGTATGTAGTCTTATAAACAACCCACTTGCTCTGGGTTTTGAAAGCTTGAGTTTTATGTTCTCATCTTGGGAGCAAATGATCACAGAACTCTCACTTGCAGAGTGCCTCAGTAACTGAGGTATTCATTCCAGGTGATGTCATACTCATATCTTTCTCTGATAGAGTCATAAAAGGAAGGATTATGGGTTATCTACCTCCCTGTCTGAGCTTTGATATGCTCAGTTTCAAAATGTAGAGTAACTAACCAAGATCTACGTTCATGTCAGCTGTTTCCAGGAAAAAGTGAAAGCTATTAACAAGGACAAATCAATCTGCAGTGCAGCTTAACTAGATTGCTTTGCAGGCAGACCTTGTTGGTCCGTAAATGATACGTACCACACGTCAGAAACTGGCTGGTTTGGATTTCTGAGAATTCTGTTGTCTATTAATTCTGATCTGTATCATCATACAGATGGATTGAAAAACTTTTTTTAACAATCATTTAGGATTTTTAAAATTCTATTAATAGGGAAACTAGATATGCTTGTTTTTCAGTCCACACATTCACTTAAAGATATTTCATAGCTAGTCAGAGTGATCTGCTTCTCAGAAGCATCATTTCACTTAAAAAGTAGTAATCTATATCATATATAATAATTTTTATCAGTATGCCTGTATTCTTGCGTTTGTTTGTTTGTTTTTTTTTTTTATTAATATAAGGGTAGAAAAAGTGGTTTTGTGTCCCACTTGCTCAGCAGTGTATATATTTTTCATAGATTTTGCATTTATTTTTCATAGATTAAGGATCATCAGGACCCTCTTATTTTCATATGCTATCACATTACCTTCAGCTGAAAAAATATTAGTAACATAGATGAACAATTATCCTTCTGGTTTTCCAAACATATAGATCATTTGCCACCTCCATGGCTTCTTAATGATATATTTTCACTCAACCTTATAAATTGCCATCAAATTCTGTCAAATTATTTGCT
This sequence comes from Margarornis squamiger, assembly GCA_035222235.1. NCBI lineage: Eukaryota > Metazoa > Chordata > Aves > Passeriformes > Furnariidae > Margarornis > Margarornis squamiger. Next base: position 96,621,491 of record JAWWTY010000001.1, on the reverse strand, counting down.
ATTGAAGTAATTTTACAAAATTGTTAGATTGATGCCTTTTGTTCAGTTGTACACTCGTCTTTAATTGGACATATGTTTTTATGTACAGCTCGCAGCTGAAAAAAGCCACAAAACCAAACCAAACAAAACCAACACCCAGTAGATAGTGGTGACAGAGAAATAAAGGAAAAGGTCACCACTAAAGAATGTTTCAAGTATTCAAATTTTGTTTGACTGCAGGTTCTGAAGGGCAAATATACCCTTTAGGAAGGCCCATTAGTCCCTGGTACAATTCCTGTCATGTGCAAAGAAGAGCCAAATCCTGTGAGCCAAACTGAGAGGCTCCTTTACCCAAGGCCAGCCCAACAGGATGACATTATTACTGCAGTAGACTTTGGGCTTTGCATGGTGATGCAAACTTGTCTGAAGAAGTGGAAAACTAGAAGAAAAAGGCAGCTTCAGAATATGTGCTTGGGGACAATACAGGAAAGACCTAAAGAAAATCCCACAAAATATCACAGGAACGAGAAGAACTGGCCAATGGACCCATGAGCTACAGATTTTATGTCAATATAAGAGTCATACAGAGAGGAAAGGTAGTTGTTGGTGGGATATCATTTGCCCCATGGAAGACATTTAATGATTTAAACAACAACCACTATAAAATTTATCCCGAGTGCAACAAAAGACTTAGATTAAAATTATGTTGGTATAAGCATCATTAGAGCTCAAGCTCTTGAAAAATGCAATTATGTCTTCTCCTACAAAGTATATTCAAAGAAAAAAATACATAAATTGATCCAAGCTATTTACATATTTCAATTAGGAGTCTGAAGCTTCACTGACTTCTCTGTTTGAATCTCTGCAATATCTATCAGCAAAATTTTACATTTGGACTATAACATAAACACCTTGTTAGTTTTTAGTATTACTGGATGGCCTACTATAAAACATGATTTGACTGAGTAACATTAAAATAAAAGTATCAGCTTCATCTTTGAAATATTGACAGATATTTTAGAAAATTTCTTCAAAGTAATGATTTTGTTGTACTGAAATTTATGAACAAGGCACTTTCAAATATTAGATGGTCAGAAACAACTTTAGCACAACACTATATTTTCTTAATTACCTGTATCCCTGTTCCAGACTGCCTCTTTTAAAAGAATCCACAAATACTCTTATTGAAGTCTTTTTCATGCCAATTTCACAGTGGAATGTCTGTGTAATTTGAGATTTTCTTCACAGTGATGCACCAATGGACACAAATTGCTAATTATGCAGTTTGATAAACAGCAATGGTTTTCAGCATTTCTTTAAAAGTGCTGACATGACATGTTGCCTTCCACAATGTCAGGAAATAATGTTACTGATCAGCATAAACTATTGCTAAGTCTCTGAAATCTGGTTTTATATAGACTTTCTAGGGAGAAGTATAGGAATAAACATCATGGATCTTTCCAAACACAGTTCTGATCAAAGATTTCGCATCAGTGAGGAACACATAAAAATTTATTACTGATTCACCAAAAAAAAAATTCTTTCACATTTTTATTCTTTAGATTTTTACTATTGTCTAGGTGCTACAACAAAGCACGACCACAAGGTCAGGTTGGCCTTTTGTGTTGTTTGTGGTTCTGAACTTTTCGGGATGTGGCTGTGGCTACCACAACAGAAAGAAGAGAAAAATTCTCTTTATCCTACAAGATCTTGCCCCCAGCTTCAATAAGTAATGAAGTAACAAAGGAAGAAAAACATAGACACATAGAGAGAAATGAGGTTGAATGAATTAGCCACTTATTTAATCCAGAAAAAAACAAACAAACAAACAAAAAAAAACACCAAAAACCAAAACCAAAACAAACAAACAAACAAACAAACAAAAACAAAACAAAACAAAACCAAAAACAAAACCAAACATGTTTACTGTTCTGGCCACTCTTCTTGGTGCAGTAAAATAAAAGAAGGATGGGAACAACATAAAAAAAGATTCTCTGTATGGAATAAAGGTTTGCTGAACTGAGCAGATTAGGCAGATGAGAACATATTGCAGTAGTTTAGGATTCTAAGCAGAAAACCAGTGCCATGTGGGGTTGAAATTAAAAGTGAGTACAAACCTTAAGGTGACATTTATGTATTCATGTGACTGGGATTTTTAACCAAATACAGCTTTTGATTATTTTGTCACATATAATTCTGATCCGTATTATGTTAACTATGACACAATAGACATTTATTTTCCTCTTCTGGTAAATTATTTTTCCACAAGAAACTTTATTGATCTTTTGGATTCTACTAAGTGATCTAGAATAAAGTTGCAAATGTTCTAAAAAAAAAGCATTTAAAATACCCAGAATGCAAAGAAAATAAACAAAAAAAAATCCAAACCAACAACCAACTGTTGGGAGAGACTTCTGCCACACTACATGTGAAACAGACACAGAGGATTATCCAGAGAATACATCGTGGAAAAAGAAGCCTCTGGATACAGGACCTGCGCTGTGAGAGCTTCCAAAGGACCAGAGACTTTATAATTCAACATTACCTGCGTCTTTTATGTACGGTTTCTCCCCTCTTTAGATTGTAATCCCTACAAACCCCTGCACACATGTGAAAAGAGCTTTCCTTTTTCCCGGGTATCCAGCCCCGCCCCCCTCCCGATCTTATTGGTTGTATCTCCTGTCATTCCCTATCCCTGGGTTCCCACTGGGTTTTGGTTCTCCCTGCCCCTGTCCCTCCAAGCCACACCACTCCCCCTGAACCCTTACCCAATCACACCCTACCTTCCTAAACCCCGTCCAAAGGGTTAAAATACCCTGGCAGACAGATAATTAAACGCTTTTCTATGACCACTCCATCCCAGGTTGTTACATCTCTTCACTCCTGACCACGTGGGGGTTTCGCAATCCCCCCGACCCCAGGAGGCTGGGGAAGTAGAGGAGCTGGGCTCCCCCACCACAGCTGTTAGCAGAGACACAGCCATCACCCACTGGAGCACCAATTCCAGTCCCTTTGCCTGAGGGATTGGACACATGTGTGGGCACACAGCACTAATGAGCCCAGAGGGACTGCAGAGTTTACAGATCCCAAAGGTCTTGACTAAAAGACAGTTCCAGAGACTTA
>JAWWTY010000001.1:96593372-96611478 GCA_035222235.1 Margarornis squamiger | reverse complement strand
CTTATCTCACAGAGTTCCTAAATACCCAGCTTGTAGCCTGAGGGGCCAGGTGTGCCCTGGGCAGCTGCTGCAAATGACCAATTGTTAGCAATCCATGAGAAAATTACATAGTGCATGTAGAATACAAAGCCATGGCCACACCCACTCAGTGATAAACTGGTCCTGGCCACTATAACTGGGACAGTGTTACAACATACAACAAAGTTACTGATACAATGCATAGAAGAACCATCCTTGCTGCACAATTTTTCTAGACAGGTCTTACAATTAAAATAGCAGACTGGGGAGAAAAGTGCATTGTGAAACAACATTTAAGGAGAAAGAACAATGGTATATATTTTTTCTTCATGCAGGAATGTTAATCACACAACAATATTAATTAACTACAGTAGGACAACATTATTTGAACTTCACAACAATGATCTCAAGATTAAGATTGATTTTTTTTTATTTTTTTTTTTTGGCCACAATTGGCAGGGAATAGAACAACCTCAATAGCTTCAGAAACAATTACACCGAAAAATCACTTACAATTTCTCTAAGATCATTGCTGTTATCACATTTTGTCCCTGTTGAGCCATACCTACCTGTCCTGGTTTCAGCTGGGATAGAGTTAATTTTCTTAGTAGTTGGTACAGTGCTGAGATTTGTATTTAATATGAGAATAATGTTGATAACACACTGATATTCTCGGTGTTTCTGAGTAGTGCTTGCCCTAAATCAAGGCCTTTTCAGGTTCATGTACTCTGCCAAGGAGCTGGGAGAATGCACAGCCAAGACAGCTGATCTGAACTGGACAAAGGAATATTCCATAACATAGAATATCATGCCCAGTTTATAAACTGGGGGGATTTGACCAGAGAAGACAAATGCTGCTCAGGGACAGGCTGGTTGTAAGTCAGCAGGTAGTGAGGGACCGATGCTTAGTTGCTGGCAGAGGTTAAATTGTAGAACTTTTCCCTGAGTCTTTTACTCAGGAATCAGCAAAGTAAAATATTATTAGTCAAAATGAGGGTAATTTCTATCAGATTTTGTTATCTTTTAGCTTCCAGCTTTCAAGCTAATCAAGGATAAAAGTAAAAAAGAAGTAAATCCAGCAATGTAAATTTATGTTACTGTGAAAAATTGAGGGCAGGTGAAAATAAATTGAACGTTTTATTTATTTTTCTCACATCTGATACTGTTATTTATTCTACATCAGAGCTACAGAAAACAAAAATACATAACTTTAATATTAACAATTTCCTTACACCTAAAGTTCACATATTATTACAGTGTACATATTTATAAAGTTAACTACTTCCCATAGTTTTTAGAAAAGTTATATTCATGAAATATAGACAGCACTGTTTCCATGTAAGCTTTTTGGTTTGAAAGTCTACAGTATTTTCTTATCCTCTATGTTTCACTACAGAAGTGGCTATCATGTGAGTGGACTAGATATTCTAATTCAGTGAGATCAGAAGAGATTTAAAGGTGAATAGTACAAAAGTACTAGAATAAAATTTCATTGATTCACATGGGAAGATGGTCTTATCAGCTACATAATCATCTGAGAGCCATGTATGCTACTGTCAGTGATTAGGTAACTAAGCACTCTTCTTACTTCAGTGAAACTGCTCTTTGCTTTTATCTCTGATGAGATTTTTGCCTATTATGTTTAGGGGAATTTTCTAGGGAATTGTGTGTTAAATATAAAAAAGATCCATAACATTACAAGATGAAACAGAAAAAGCAGTTTCTCAGAACAGAACAAATCAACAGTCATTAACCTGAACAATTTTAAATGTATAAAAACAAATAATAAGGTTATTCTGTATAATTATTTGAGTCAGATTTATTTTTGAATTTTCACTATAGAACAATCTTTTACAAGTAAGTCATATTATGAGAACAAAATGACTGAATATTGCAGTTTTATTTGAGACTGAGATTTCTATGAGTTCTGAAATAAAGTGATGCCCTCTGTGATTAATTAAAAGAAGACCTATTTATGTTTAAAAAAATATGTTAACATGAAAGTCATTCTGAGCTCCATTAGTGGCAATTACAATTTGTTAATATTAGATAATTATTTCATAATTTTTGTAAAGTTCAGGTTTTATTTTTAAAGGATGAGCTTTAGAATTAAGGAATGCAGTTGTTTCATCAAGGAAGAAAATAATGGTAATTGTGAACACTAGTGGTAATCACTGACCCCTAAATCTTCTTTTCTTAAGACCATTTGAGTCTGATTCCTTTAGTGATTTTTCTCTACTAGTGAGTTGTACTTGGTTTATGCAATGCTGTAGAGTGAGAGTATGATAAAATGCTCCAGTTATGTATATATTAGCAAGATAGTCGTACTGGACTATCTCGTTAATCTGCTGTTTTCAGTATTCTATACCAGACTAATCACTCATATTGTCTCAGAAGGTGAGAAACTCTGTATAATGCTAGAATTCTGTGTCCAAACAGGGAGGCACTTTTTTGGTTGTCCTGAAGCTCAGCATATTCAGACTGAAGTGTAGACTTTCTATACTTTAAAAAAACAAATAAATTGTTTCTGTATTTGGTGAAGTATCAAAACAAGAATTTTCACATTGCTATAGCACATTTTTAAAAGACGTTGCTGTCTTCTTGTTCACAACTGCTGCTCAGTGTTCTCTGCAATTACTTTTGTTGTTGTTTTAATGTTCTCTACAGCTGTTTTGCTGATTCTAATTATGGTATTACTATTATTTTTAGATGCAGCTGTTATTCCTGAGATGAAACATGACAGAATTCTCAAAGAAGAAAGATTTCAAAACCTGTTTATATACAGTGACAGAACTAATTGTAGAAACAAGGAAGCAGAATTTTATGGTCAGTTACATGTACTTAATCATGTAGCATTAAAGGAGTTATATAGTATGAAGTTAGCTTATAGTGTAATTGTTTGCCTTGAAATTCTAATAACCACAGCTTAGAGAGAAACTTACTATTTCATAATAGATTTTTTCCTACTTGCATACTTTCTCAAACATTAATACCTTCCTTGTACTGTGGCACCCGAAACTGCACACAATATTCAAGGTGAGGCCACCCCAGTGCAGAGCATTGTAGCAATAAGCCTGAGAAGATGAAGACAGTTCACTATTATGTTTTAAAGGCATAGTTTTTATTCCATTGTAAATAGAGTTTGTCCCTGGCTGTCTCTGTCCCCCTCAGGGAACATTGGTAAAAGCTCTCATTAGTAAGCAAGGGACTGCTTAAACCAGTTTGGTGAGAAAGCATCCCCTCTCCCCTGTCCCCTGTCTGTTGTTAACCCTTTCCTACTTGCTGTGAAACCTGATGTCTACTGAGTGACATCACTTCCTTCTGTGAGCCCCTATAAATACCCGTGACCCTGGGAATAAAACTCTCTCTGCTTCCTGCCCTGCTGCCTGCATATGTGATCCTTCCTTGGATATCTCTGGAACCACGTGGAGTTGGGGGGAGGGGAGCGGGGGGCGCTCCACTCAGTTGTCGCAGAGCATAGGGGAGCAATCCCCTCCCTCAACCAGCTGGTGATGCCCTGATGCCCCCCAGGACAGGGTTGGCTCTCCTGGCTGCCAGGGCACTGTTGACTCATATTCAACTTGCCACTGACCAGGACTCCCAGGTCCCTTTCTATGGCACTGCTTTCCAGCATCTCATTCCCCAGTCTGTATGTACATCTGGTGTTGCCCCATCCCAGGTGCAGAATCCAGCACTTCCCCTTGTTGAACTTTGTATTGTAGGTGATTGCCCAGTCCTCTAATTTGTCCAGGTCTCTCTGCAGGGTCTCCCTGCCTTCCAGGGAGTCAACAGGTCCTCCCATTTTTGTGTCATCTGTAAACTTGATTAATACCCCTTCAAGTCCTGTGTCCAAGTCATTTATGAAGATGTTGAAGAGCACAGGGTCCGAGATGGAGCCCTGTGAAACCCCACTAGTGACAGGTCACCAGTCTGATGTCACCCCATTCACTATGACCCTCTGTGCTCAACCCATGATGCAATTGCTCACCCACCACATGATGTGTTTATCCAGCTCTGTGTTAGACATTTTGTCCACAAGGATCCTGTGAGACACAGTATTGAAAACTTTACTGAAATCCAAAAAGATTTCATCACCTGGCATCCCTTGATCAGCTTGGTGGGTCACCTTATCATAAAAGGAAATCAGTTTTGATAAACAGGACTTTCCTCTTATGCAGCCATGCTGACTGTGGCCAAAGATTGAGTTGTCTTTCAGGCATTATTCAATATTTCCCAGAAAAATCTTACCAGGCACTGAAGTGAAACTGACATGTCTCTCCTCTAATTCAGTGATTCTTCAGAAAACTCAGAAAATCTGTGTGCCTTCCTTCTGGTAAGCCAAAAATAACTACTTGTAGCAGGAGGCCTATATAGGTATTTCAATTAAAAAAAAAAAAAACAAACAAAAAAAACCCCAAAAAAAACAAACAAAAAACCCCCCAAAAATGCAAACAACAAAACAAACAAACAAACAAACAAAAAACACACCCAAAAAAAATGGTACTGTGCTGCTACAGTGAAACTCTGATGACCGACCATTTAACCAAGAGTTGTGGGAAAATGGAAAGTCCCAAATCCTCTATGTGCCATTTAATGCTCCATTTAACAGTCAGACTACTGGCTGCACTAAGCCAGACTCAGGGTAGGACTCTACCTTGCTGAAATAGTGAATTCATCTACTAGGCTGTGTTGAAAGAGTAGTTGAGAATGTGTCTGGAGGTTTTTAAGTTGCCTTCAGAGTGAAAAAATCCCAATGTACTTGGTCCCTCTTTGATAATCAAGTACATTAATAAAAGGTATAGGAGAGAATCAAACAGGAAAACTGAAAACAACGAGTAGTTTTTTTCTCAGGAAAGCTGAAGAAGACTAGTTTTATTAGAAATATCAGTTAAAATTATTCTATATATCAGTTAAGGGCTTTGATTCCAGAAGTTATGCAGTTATCTAATGGTGAAATGTAAATTATATCTTAATTATACCAAAACCAAATGGATTTCCTTCAGCCATATGCAGAAGATCAGATTTGAAAATTTGTTACTTTCCTACTCACAGACAAGTACAAATAGCTTTTGCTTTAATCTACCCTCAGCCTAACATCAATGCTATTAATATATTCATGTTTAATATATACCTGCTTTCTCTGAATATTTTTTTTCTATACTAATGAGACTTGTTGATTTTCTTTCAAGGATTATCTGCTAATCTCTACTGGATGTCAAGAATGTAACTTGATTGCCCCAGATATTTTGTTCCCATTTCTGAAATCCTACTGCGGTTCAATAGAAATGATGAGTCTTTCAGGAAATATTATTTCCTGATCTTGTAACTTGAGCTTGGAACTCCCTAGTAACTGAGTTGCCTTCTTAGTAAAGGGAGGTTGCAGAAAGTAAGATTTACTCTGCTACTGAGTGTTGGCAGTGTAGCTTTAAGGCTGATCTTGAGATGATGACACAAACCCACAGCATAAGCATGGGGTTGCTCCAATAGAATAAAGTAGTGCTGTTAGAAAACAAGTCAATGGAAATGCAGCTTTATGGCTGACAGAATATCAGAGGTGCTAACCTGGAAATAAACAGAAGGGACACATCCACCATGCCTTAGCTGACTGGGACCATGTGAAAATGTACAATAGAACAGCAAGAACATTTTAAATACATGTTAAGAAGAAATTCTTTACTCAGAGGACAGTAAAACCCTGGAACAAGTTGCCCACAGATGTTGTGGATGTCCTGTCCCAGGACGTGTTCCAGGGCCAGGTTGGATGGAGCCGTGAGCAACCTGGTCTAGTGGGTGTCATTCAGGCCCTTGGGTATCTCTGCACAGATGATCCTTAAAGGTCCCTTCCAACCCCAAACCACTCAATGATTCTATGAAGAACTACTTATTTGGTTTGGTTTGGTTTTTGGTTTGTTTTGGTTTTGTCTGTTTTTTTTTGAGGGAGTGCCGTGAGTAGGGAGAACATTATAAAGATGTTTGCCTGCTATAGGCAGGAGGCAGAACAGTAATGGAAAAAAAATCTTTTAAATGAGGCATTGAAGTCCTCTGTTCACTACATTTCTACAAATGAGAGATTTCAGTTGATAATGCAATGAATGTTTTCAATATTTCATTTATGCTGAGAGAATTGAAGTGATTGGAATATAAGATTGATAATACTGTTATAATAAACCCCCATAAAGCTGCATATTAGCACATTTGCTTACACATAATTTCTTTTAACTGTTTGCTGTAGCCCTAATAATTGTTCCATCTAGCACAGCCTTAAAAATCTCTCTAAGATGGATATAGACCAGATTTTTCAACAAAATATGTGCCTTTTAAGAGGCAGAAAAATGTAATACAATTGACCTTGGTTTTCAATATTGCTTTTGAGCAATCTAAAGAGTTACTATTAACTGTTTGAAATCAGTGGATTCTATCTGTGTAAAATCCAGTTTAACAAACATGGCATAATTTCTGTTTAATCTCAAAGAAATTGATGTGCAAGGTTACCCTTTGCTATGCAGTAAAACACAGAATTGCACTTCAAAGCAAATGAAATTTGTATTTTAAAAGCAATTATATCAGAAACTAGTCTACTCGAAGTATTATTTTACCTCTGAAATAAAATAAAATGAGCCCTCTAATTTTCATAGGGAAAAGATGTTATTTCCCATTTCTTCTTTGATTTTAAAATTAAAAAAAAAAAAAAAAAAAAAAAAACAAAAAACGCTTATTTTCAGTAATTGTCTCTAAGGAATTAGAAATAATACAACCTTCTTATTAGCGTCAAAATTTAAATGTGAGAACTCCAGTCTGTTTATAAAGAATATTTTGACTATACTATAAAGCAGTTTGAAATCTCCAAGTGAAAAGTACACTAACAAAGAACACCTAATACAGGGAGTATTCGAAATGTTCCCTTCTATCCTTTGAGTTCCGCAACAATATTTTGTAACAAGTAATATCTGAAGATTTCCCCATTTTGTTAGACCTATGAGAAAAATTTCAAACAGAAAACAATATATAGGTATTTAGTATCTAAAGATGCTAGACAGTTTTCAGTTATGATTGCCATATTAGGGGACTGGGCAATCATCAACCATACAAAGTTTAACAAAGACAAGTGCCAGATTCTGCACCTGGACTTCGACAACCCCAGATGTATGTGAAGACTGGGGAATGGAACATTGAAGAGCAGTGCCATGGAAAGGAACCTGAGTGTCCTGGTCAATGGCAAGTTGAATATGAGTCAGCAGTGCCCTGGCAGCCAGGAGGGCCAATCATGTCCTGCGGAGCATCAAGCAAAACATGGCCAGCCAGTCAAGAGAGGGAATAGTCCTGCTCAGCTCTGCACTGGGGTGGCCTCACCTTGAATATTGTATGCAGTTTTGGGCACCACAATATAAGAAAGACATTAAGCTCTTAGAGAGTGTCCAAGGGAGGACAACAAAGAGGGTGAAGGGTTTAAAGGGGAAGCCATAAAAGGAACATTTATGGTCACTTGACTTGATCACCCTGGAGAAGACTGAGGGGAGATGTCATTGCAGTCTACAGCTTCCTCATGAGGGGAAGCAGAGTGGCAGGCAATGATCTCTTCTCTCTGGTGACCATTGACAGGACTCCAGTAACTAGCCTGAAATTGTGCCACAAGAGGTTTAGGTTGAGTATTAAAAAAAAAAAATAATAATAAAAAAAAACTTCATCCAGAAGGTAATTGCACACTGAAATAGGCTCCTCAAGAAAGTGATCACAGTACTAAGTCCCACAGAGTTCAAGAAGTGTTTGGATAATGCTTTCAGGCATGTGTTGTGATTCTAGGGGTAGTGCTGTGAAGGGCCAGGAGTTGGACTTCAGTGAGTATTGTGAGTCCCTTCCAACTCAAGATATTCTATGGTTCTATATTCATATTTCTAAAAAAAAAATAAAGGATTTGCATAATTATAGTAGGGAGCTGAAAGTTGACAAATGTTTATCAAATAATTTTGAGGGATTTTTTAACTCTCCTTTTTTCTTTCAAAGTGACACACTTTGATGCTTTAATCAAAGATTCCCCTTTGTTAGATCTGTGATTGCAGGTATGCTCCTATTTAAGTCCACCATATTGAAGATGTGTTCTGCCAAAAGGACAAAGAAGAGGACTCCATCCTGTTGTTTTTCTTTATGTTTCTTGTCACAGAAATGGGATATACGTGACCTGAAATTGAGACAATGTAACTTTTCATTTCACTCCAGTCACGAATTCTTCTTGTAGTCAGAGAGCTAATATTCACAGGTATTATTCAGAGAAGTAGCAACAACTATGCCATTCGAGATAAGATGTCTCAGGAGTGAAATATCTACATTGTCCCCCTCCCAGATGTATAATTATCTTTGTACTGAAAATGGCCTAAATGTGTTTGGTTAGATGCAAATAGTTTTGTAAATAGTAGCCTCAGATGATGTGCATATATTTAGTTTTATTGCTGTTGTCTGTGTTCTTCTTATAGTCTCAGAACTTCACCTAGAAAAAAGGAAATTTACCCAAGATCATTGTTGCTTCTAAAAAAAAGGGAGAAACAAAAGAGTTTTATTCAATTATTTGAAAGACAAATACAGCAAAATTAAAGTCCTGTACCTGGGAAAGCAGAGCCTCTGCATGCAAAAAGTGCAGGAAAGTCCCTGGGATGGTGGCGGGTAGCTATGTGAACATAAGCCCATGGTGTGTGCTAGCAGCAGAGGTGTCCAAAAGATTCTGGGGTGTATTGTGGTGTATTCCTTAGCATAGCTAAGGAAGCTGGGCTGGGTCAGCCTTGAAAAGGGATGGCTTTGGAGTCCTAACACCTCCCCAGCCTCTTTGAAGGGTCATCGAAGAGATGGATATGAGCTCCTTACAGTGGTGCAGAATGAGAGGGTGAAGGTCAACAGTTTCAAGTTGAAACAAGAGCTGTTCAGGCTGTGTATAAGAAAAAAAATAAATAAATGTTTCTATAAGGATAATCAAACATTAGAGCAGATTACCTTGAGGACTGTAGAATATCCAAATTTCAGACAATCTCTTTTTATTTAAAATGTGTATTTTCCTTCCGTAGACAATAAGTTCTGTATAATTTATTTTCCTTTAAAGTATAACCATTTATAAAGTCAAAGAAAATTAAAATGTTTAAAACTTTGTGTATACCAACTCTGTTAAATTTGTGAAGAGAAATTTCAGTTGGAACAACTTAAGTCCATCCACTAAAAGATTAGTTTTTTCTTGTAGCCATTCTCAAATTATTTTTCAGTGACATGGCTTAGTGTTAATGAAAGTAAATTAAGATATGTACAAAAGGAAGCATTAGTTCAAAGGTGCTAGATTTTATGTTTCATTGGTACTCTGCAAAAACATTTTGTGAGGCAATGCAATACACTTTATCATAGCACTTGGTAAGACTTACTAACCTAAAGATTTTTTTCTTGAAATCCAAAATATTTAAAAGATGCAGAATAGGTATTCATAGTTGGTAATAATAGGCAATAATTGTCAAAGTAGTATCAATCTGTTCCACAATAGAATTTCCTTTCCGGTTCAATCTCATGATAGTGGGTTTTCTACCCTTGATGTGTAAAATTGTCCACTGATTTACAAACTTAAATTGTGAAGTTCTATTTCATATTCAAATGGAGACTATGCAGCTGAATTTCAGCTGCAAGTGTAAAAGCATAATTATATTCTGAACTTTATGCATTTTTATTTTTTTTTTAATTGGCTGATGCATTACATTTTACAGCTCTGATCTTTCTGGGGTCCTTGTGACTAATACTTTGCCTTACAGGCATGTGTTTAAACATCGACAGTGATTTTAAAATGATGAATTAGGGAGACTCTCTGGTAAGTGCCTTTTTACCATCTAATTCCATGCATTGCTAAGTCTCCTCTGCTCGTGCATAATATCCGTATCAGGACATGAAGACCAGTGAAGTTCTGGCAGTCATCCTAGATTCTGAAATGGAGAGATGCTGGCAACTGAGGGAGATGTTAACACACAGGGTATTTTTTCCTGTACCCTGTGACATATCATTTTAGTTGTGCTAATTTAAATGAAAACAACACAAGTAGTTCAGCACATAATATGTGTCCAGCACAGAATGGCAACAGATAAATATTTGAACCTTAGAGAACTGTCCCTGAAGGGAAAATAATCCATTTGATCCATTAATAATGAGAACTTTCTCTTTGATCCTTTCTGTTCCTGTTACATCAGAGGAAACCATGAGATAAAACATCTTGTGATATGTATCAGGTGTTGCCAAAACAGCAAGCAAAGCACTTATAAGCATAATCTTGGAAACAAAAATATGAGGCAAGATCTAAAATAGATTCAGTATCAAAACTCCACAGCCCAAAGCAACACTTCTCAGTGCCTTCTGTCTCTCATGCTTTAAATCACATAAACGGTCAGGAAAGATAAAATTCTCCCATATTAAAATAAATACATAGTAGATCTTTTCATATTCACAATAATAATAATATTTTGTTTATAAGAAGGGGAAGATAATTCAGGTATCATCAAGCAGTATGATATTTTATGAGCTGTAGCCAATTTGTCACTTGTATAGCAGATTTGTGGTGTTTTTTTTTTTTTCCTAAACATTTCTTACTTTAGCAAGTGAAGACTTCACATCTGTTGCCATGTTTTGATTTGTCATAAGACTGACCAGGCACACACATCTGTTGTCTGGACTAGTAAAGTCTGACTGTTGATTTTGCAACCATATGCCATCAGTACATTGAGATAATACATTTGAAGAGCAGGTCCAAGATCAGCACCAGAGCAGAAAGACAGCTAAGGGAAACAGAGCTGTAATTCCAGTGAAGGTTGTGAGGCAGATTCTTTTGATACAGTTAAGGGATAATGTCATTACTTACCTGGAAATTTTACCATAATAATGTTCATATACTAAAATTTTATATGAAACGTCAAAATCACAACTTAATTGGTTTGAATTACTTTTAAGATTTCAGTTGCTTAAAAGTAGTGTATGTTCATTATTTTCATGCAAATTTGAAAAAAAGAAAATATCAAACCACTGCTTTTTTTTTTTTTTCCGAGTGGAAAGCCTGGTCATTGACCACTTTTTCTCATATGATAAGGTCTGTCTCATTAGAAAGACATATATGAAAAGTATTTTGATTACATCTATAGTGTTCCAGGGATATATACAGACAAACTTATGGTTACATGGAACCGTTTTATGTGTACTTTGTTAGTCTTAAACTTCCTTAGGATATGACTTTACTAGGTAATATTGACCAGCCCTTTATCTTTTGTCTGTGTATCAGACTGTTATGTAAGAAGGATTGACACCAAGGAAAACAGAATCAATTACAAAATTAGTTAACTACATAAAAAAAATTGAATTGAAAATTAAACTTACTGACTTTATATGAAAGCAGAATAGGTGTGCTCACATGGTCTGTTCTTTTCTCTTGATTCAGTTTTCCATATCACTGATCCCTAGCCAAGGTATTACAATAAATAGCTATGGACAAGTAAGAAAAGGTTGCTAGCATGTTAAAACATCATCACGTTTTCGAACAAAGTACCACAGTCTCTCTCCATCAACAAAACATCAGAACTGGTTTCTGTTGAATTAAAAAAAGAAGTCAGTGTACTTCATGGAAGAAATATGCATGTTTATGAACTGTCTTTCCATTTCTCGAGAATGTTACCAAGATCTGTTGCATCTATTTCATTAAAGCCACAGTTTTGAAATGCCCAGTGGGTGTAAGATTATTGTAACACAATTTCTCTCTGCAACACCAATGTGTCTGTTTTCATGCTCCAATTGTCTGTCAGATATCTCTTAAGACTGGTAGAAAAATGTCTGTCAAAAGTTGGACATACCTCAAAGCAAACGACTCAGAAAAAAAATTGAATAATAATCAAGAGAAAACTAGGGTGAATAACAGCACTGAAGAATGAAAACAAAATGTGAATATTCTTAAAAAAAAGCTATAGGGGGGAAAAATGCATTGCATGACACTTAGTTCATCTGAAATTGCTAACTAAAGCCAAAAAACCTATGAGATACTTGGAGGCTGTAAATGCATTACTGGAAGTTTTCCAGTCAGGGATATACAAATAGTGATATCCATTACCTTTTATATCTCTTTCACATAGTATCTAAAAATAATTCAACTCACTTCATTGTATACAATCTGTAAACAAACATCTCTGCGTTATGAAGGTGTAAAGAAAGGGCAAGTAAGAGCTCAAGGCTTAAGGTGCATTATGCTTTAAAATATAAATCAGCTAGAATTTTTGTTTATTTTTAGTATTTTTAGTTATCATTATTCTTTGAACAAACGTTCATATTTCTTACATTTAGTGTTATATACTACAGAAGAGCAATGGTGGAAACTGGAGGATAGATAAAGTGCCTGTGACTGTGTACATTGCTGTAGAGACATATGTCTTCATTCTGCACTAATTGGAGTTTCCTAGAGGTGAATTTTTCTTTTTCATAGAAGTTAATGTCTGGGAACTTTTAGTTGTCATTATCTAAAAGTCAGAGATACAAAGCTATTGAAAAAGCTGTTGAAGACTCTAAGAGGAACTGACTGGAAGTTTATGGCTGTAAATCTGTAATCAACATCTTCAGTGTGGCTGTGAAATTTTCAATTGATAAAGTAACATCAGTTTTGATCAGCCATTCTTTCAAGTTTGTCATGGATGAATCCTTTGACTTCTGTATAGTGATACGAAATCCTAATATGAAGAGGAACGCTTTTTGAGCTTTGCTATAATGTTTTTCGTTTTTTTTTTGTTTTGGTTTGGTTTGGTTTTTTGTTTGTTTGTTTGGTTTTTTTTTTGGTTTTTTTTTTCTTCCCTATTCTGTTTGGGTTTTTAAAGGAATTTTAAAATTAACTTTAGAAATGAATCAACTTTTTGTCATATATTTGTCATATACAACTATTCAATAAAAATGATGTATTGTTTGAACTGAACTGCAAAAAAAGTATGGTGGTAAAGTAGTGGTCCATCTAGTTTGAATGAACAATTTTCTTGCCACAATAATCAATTTATAAGTTCCTTAACTATGGTATTAAGATTAGGGGAGGACTCAGGAATTAGACTTTGACAACAGCAGATTTTAAGAGGAAGACTTACAACTAAAAGCTTTTGAGCAAGGGTGAAACAATCTGCAGGATTTAAACTACAATCTTAGATTTGGGGGACTGTGGCAATTTCAGCATTGTGGGCAACTTATCTATTGGGCAATTGATTGTTGCTAATTCTGCAGCTTGGATTAGAGGGAGGAATATGAAGACAATACTTGAAGAAGAACATTCATTCCTAGAATGTAGATGAGCAGTCATGCAAGCAAGAAAAGCAACTTCTGGTTCATCCTTAATTAAATACAGGTTTCGAAAATAAGAAATGCATCCACATGTATCTGGTGCCAACTGAGGATTAAAAAAAATGGGTTTGTAGAATATTTCGGACTGCATGGAATACTGCAGTGCTGTGATTTTGCTTTTAATGTAACATCAACTCAAGTAAGCACGTATGTCCACATATGTCCTCTGAACTGTAGAAACCTGTTTGACTGCTTAAGTGAGTTCTGTGTTTCAGAAGCATTAGTAGTCACTATTTCCTCACCTCAAGACTGTCACACTTTCATGAGACAGAATTCAGGCATTGAAATCCATTTTTGTAAATCCATATTTGTAAAATCCCATTTGTAAAGAGACAAGAAGTTGCCAGAGAGGAAATACCAAGATGGAAGTCTCAGCTCAACAGATAAAATTACAATCTGAAAAAGAGGTTATTTCTATGGTGCTTACTGTCAAATAGTTACACTGAAAAATAACACATTAAGATGTTGATTTCTATGCATACATGAATGCACTATATTCACTTTCTAAACAAATTAATAAAATAATTATAAGTGACAGAGTAAAATGCTTCAACACCATCTGGCTAGTAGCTATATAGAAAGGAAGAAAAGACATGCACAGAAGGTGAAGTCACTTTCTTAATGTTTCTGGAGACTTAACCTGGCAGCTATATTCCAAAGATAGTGTTGCATATTCAATCTTCCAAATCTGAATAAGAGTGTGTTGTGACCCACTCCAGAAGGGGAGTGTAACCCAGGTTCTTGTTAATAAAACCCTTGGGGTGGATTAGAGTGAAATGACATTAAAAAAACACAGTGTTTGGAAACATATATATGTAGCTTTTATTTTAGAACATCTTTGTTTCAAATATAAGCAGGTATGTTGCTGTTTTGTGTGTTATCATCTATAGTAATGCAGCAATATTAAAGCGTAAAAATAACACTTAAGGAAATGTATATCAAAATGAAAGAGAAAGAATGGATGAGGGTGCCTAAGATATATATACATATATATATATATATAGTCACCACCCACTGGATTCAGCGATGAAACTTGGTAGTTGCAGCTTCCATGTCTGTTGGTTGAAGTGATGGTTGCAGTCTTGTTGAAGTGAAGGTCTTGATCTGTTTGGGCTGGGGGAAGCCCCTCCCTGCACTGCTGAGATCTCATGAGTTATTGTACATGTCAAGCTCAGGTGGGAACATCTTGTGCCTCCCCTGGGGCAGGGAGTTTTCAACGGATGGTGTCACCAGACATGTCAGGAGTTTCTGATACCTTCTAAGATGTTACAGCTGCCTATCATATCAGCATCACCCATGGTCCATCATGGTCCAACATTTGAGAGGAACAGCCCAGGTCAGATGCGAAATGCCTCTGAGGTTCCCCGGAGGGATTTTTACAGCATGTAAGGGAGGACATTGGCATGATAAGAAAGATTATCCCACCTCACAGGTTTTACCTCTTATTAGACTCTTCCCTTATCTGGAAATCCAGTTTGTAGCTTCAAGGCTTCAGGTATGCACACCCTTCTGCACCTGGGATAGTTGGACAATGGCACCCACTTATCTGATCTGAAGACCCTTTCATAGTAGGCATCTTCAGGGAAGAGTAGGCTTTGCTGGGTGAGCAGCTGTTTCTTTTCAGTCTGTTACAGTGAACAAAAGTCTTTTGGTGATCTCAGAATGTTTAAGCCATTAACTATTTTGGTCTCTGACAGAGTGTGGATAGCAAAGTGCTGAGCAAAGCACTTATCTGTTACTCAGCTTGTCTAAATTCACACTTGTAAACAAGATCAGCTTGAACTCATCTCTGATCTTCAGTCCAACTGCTACATTATGTCCCACCACTGTAAGGCTAAACTTGCTTCCTACGTAATAGCATGGGCTCACCTATACTGCTGACTGACAATAGCTGCTGGCCCGTAGTGCTCTTTGTAACATTTAGGGTGTTGTTTGGAAGAGGACAAGTTGCTTGGGTGACAGAAATGTTAAGAAAAATGCTAAACACACAGGAGAAAACTCCATTTAGTTTACTGTAAGAGGTCAGCTAATCTAGACTCTTTGTTCAGCTTACATATGTTAAACTAAAATAGATTGATTTTCCTTCTGAATTGGGTGGTGGGTTTAAAAACAGTTAAAAAGGTGTAAAGTGTGCCTACAATATAAAATGAGATGTTTTCAAATATCTTGACTTTACTATTCTTCTGCTAGTCATCTAAATTGGCTGCCTGTTAAGCACAGATCAATATGATGAATTATGTCAAATGGAGCAGCAATTCTGTCACAAGAAAGCAGCCACCGGTTGCATACTATATGACACATTTTATGGATGTGTTTGGCAAGCTCTGGGAATTCATACTGGACGGATGCAGGAAGGGTACAGAAAACAGCTCTGGGAACCTGTGGAATAAATGTTCGAAACTGAAATACATGACAGCATGAAAGGCAACTCAAGAACGAAATCAGCCTTAAATTGCTTGAGGTGGCTGTTCTGTTCTCCCCACAATTATGGATTTTGTATTCCCACTGTTACTCTCACACTTCAAACTGCAGCCTTCAAGAGATTTGGAGTTCTTCTGTTCTAAGACAATGTCTGAATAGTATCACAACTTTGCATTTAGATGTGATTTAAGCAAATACGTTTTCAGGGAATTGGTGAAGCGTTCCTAATCTGCTCTCAGGGAAGCTATGCAGTGACTGCACAAGAAAACTTAAATTTATTCCTTTACCCTTGTAGCTGGTTGTTTTAGTGTTTAAGAATGAGCAAGTGGATGATTTGATGTATACTGTTGTTCATGTTTTACTTGTTCTACTGAGAATTATGAGTTACTAAGTAATGTAAAACATGGTATTCTTTATTAACAAGGTGCATTCAGGGAAAAAAAAAAAAAATAGATGCCTGGCTTGACAATAGCTAAGCAAATAATTTTCTGTTCATGCAGGTCACTTAACTATCTGCCCAAATTGCTGGTCAAACCAAAATCTGTCTGCCTAGAATTAAGGGCATTGCTTGCCATTCTGCAACCATTCTTCTCTTACACATATAAGCCATGACTTATGATTTAAGGTATAGAAATAACACTGGTGAGTCAATGGTGGTGATATGCCATGACATAAATCCAAAACACAGGAGTCTTTCTCTAGGTAATGTTATTATTCTACAGAGACTCCAATCAATATTTAATAAAATATGTTCAAAATGTGTGGCAACTCTAATAGTTAGCTCACACAGGCCCCTTAACAGGTCATTTAAAACCTCTAAACTTTAATCCAGGAAAATTGCCAGAGGCCAAAACGCTGTCTTCACTTTAATGATCAAAAGTAATATAAAAATAATCAGAAAATGTCTTCAATTTAAAAAGCAGCTGACAATTCTGACTGTTGTACAAGCTCTTGTTTCTCTTCTACAATCTCCTTTTTTGGCTTTAGCTTGATTTATTAAATCTCTTCTATTCTCACATATTTTGTGTCTGAACATTCTGTTGCATTTACTAAATCTTCATTATTATAAATCTATTCAGAAACAACTTTTAGGCTACTTGCAAAATGCACTTCAGTTTAAAAGTAGGGTGTGGGCTGTCTGATAGTCTTCTAACATTTCCAATAGAACTGTGGAACAAAGACTAAACAGATCTTTATTAGCTGCTAGAATAAACCCTAAGTTATTCTTTAGTTAACAAAAACCAAATAACTGTCTGAAGAATAAAAAAAAAAAAAAAAGGGTCAGGACCATTATTTGGCTACACTTAAGTGTAGATTGACTTAAACTGTAAGGGGCTGAAATTGCACTTTCAGTTCTGTTCTTACTAGCTTCTATGAAAAGATAAAATGTTTACATGATGAATATTCTGGACTGTGTCTAACCGACAATCCAGCCCACAACAATTTTCTATCATTGAAAAATGTTTACATATATATATATATAAACAAAACAAAACAAAAAAAAACAAAACAAACCACTGATGAAAACTAACTTAGATGTGCTAGTTATATTTATTTGTCTCACATTAGTGTCTCAGGGGCCAGTTTCAGACTTGGACTTTAGCATATTGAGCTCTATATGAACAAATAAAGGCAAAAGTACCTGTCTCAGTGACCTTTTCACTCTTGTAAACTAGTTTACTGCTGCCTCTGTAAGAAACATCTCAAAAAATCAAGAATAACAAAAGTTTTAGAGATTTTACTTTATCACAGCGATTTAATCTGAAACACTTATGTGTGTTTATTCCTGCTCCTATTCATATTTTTTCAGCCTTTAAAATCTTATACATCTCTTAATGCTAAGAAGAAATAGTCTGTGCACGTATGAAACTGGGATTGCATTACAATCCAGCTTTGACAATTACAAGGCCTAAAATCTTCATTTACATGAATTCACATGGAGTCAGGGATCAGTTCACACTATCCTCATTGCAGAATCAGGGTCTTATTAAAGACATGATTAGATATAATTGATTATCTTCTTTCCAGTCTACTTTAACTGCTATTTCTTCATCAAATAATTGAGGAGAATTCTCATTTTGGCAAACTGCTGATGGGTCAATGTTAAGAAGAAAATAAACGGTCATTAAAGTCAAAGTTTTATTTTTGTAAAAGAAGAAAATCTAATTTTATTAAATAACTTTGTGGCAAATGGTTAAAATTGTTATTCAAATTTCCTCATTTTTAGAATTCTGTAAAATTTGAATTTTAAATAATATTTTTTATAACACTGAACCTCTCAGGTTTGAGTTTTTAGGTTTTAACT